>JARQZJ010000093.1:4142500-5342500 GCA_030704895.1 Henosepilachna vigintioctopunctata | reverse complement strand
AAATTAATAATCATTGTTCTTTTTTCTGGGTGACCGTTCCTTGATTTAGTAAGCATTTAAGCCCATTTTTTCTTAGTTTTCAAACTTAGTATTACAATGAACAATTTGTACCTTATTACATGAAATGTATTTATGCCATGAATTCTAAATCATACATACAATCAATCTACACATAGAATTAATGTCATATTAATTTTCAGCCATTGGTTAAATTTAAGAGCCATCTTTATTATGAAGAAAAAGACAATTTGCCCGAAAGAATAAAGACTTTGAAATCACTTCCTGGTAGCAAGACCTTAAACTTTAAGAATGGTCAATGCCAAGGAGTGGCATATGAAGATATTTATCAGGGGTGCTATTATCCAGCATTGTCTTTATACAAAAACGTAACTGTAACTGTTAATTTTGGTCCAGTTTTCAAATATCCGCCACCCGCTGAGTACAATTGGCGAGGGGTAAGTTTGACTGATCTGCAAAATATGCATATATATATATATATATATATATATATATATATATATATATATATATATATATATATATATATATATATACTTAGTATTTGTTGATTTATATTGTATATTCACATACAATATAACTCAAGAGTTACTTTTCCCTTTTCCTTTTCAATATAAGAACAGGTTTGATAAGAAATCGGATTATTTCGACATTTTATATTACTGAAATATTAAGAACTCACAATTAAGAACGCTTCATAAAAATCATTGTTTCAATTTCAACGTATATGTGTTAATTGAGGAATTTTTATTTGGTGTTGACATGCAAAGTGAGAAATATATATTCAATAATCGAATTCAATAACTTTTTTCTCTTACTGAAAATTGTGATGATTAATTAGTACAAATTGTTTCAGAATTTCTATTCAGCATAAAAAAAAAAATTAGGGTTGTTTTTCGTAAGATTGTGTAATTATTTCATATTCACTTTAGCTTAAAAATAGACTCACTACTGTAATTGGTAATCAATAATTAAATGAAAATTTTTGTAGTTATTCCCAGATAGTGAAAAAAAATAATAAGAAATGACCCCTATCAAAAAATTTTTTGTTTGTATGGTAGTTACAAAAACTTAAAAAATTTTGATAAATAAATATTAGATTTGTTACAGAGATTAGAATCCGCTTCCGAGAATTCGGAACTTCTGATTGATTTTGCACATTTGATCCTGATTTCTGTTGCGCTTAATTTTAATCGGAAGTTAAATCGAAGATTGAAATACTCGTAGAACTTCTATTATTACAGGACAATCAACGGTATTTATTTTTCCTACGCCTACTATTCAGCCTATTATTTTTGATGTTATTTCAATCTGTGCCAATTAGTCGCACGGGGTTTTCAGTAATTATTCAATTTCACTTTACTAGTAATGTTCAAAATTACAATTAACCATATTTTTGTTTATTTATATTATTATTTTATTATTCAGTTGTTTTCATTTTCAATGCCCAGATATTAAGCTACTTCCATTATTTTTTAACTAATAAAATGCATAAAATGTGTGATTATATTTTCTTAAATTTGCCTACTAAACACATGTATCTTTTGCCTGCTCCTCAGATTCCGACAAACGAAATCTAAAACTCCTCTTGTGAATTCAATTCCGATATAACTAATATAATTAGTTTATGTCGGAAGAATTATTTAAATAATAGTTTTCTGCCTGCTGTGCTCCTAAATCAAGAGTACATATATTTTTTTTACATATGTATCATTTGAACTGGCATGTTTTTACTACTTCATTACACCTTATTTCAAATAATGCTAAGCAGATTAACCATAATAACCAAAGCTAATATAAGATAAAAATCAAATAATGAAATACAGAAAACTAAGTGAGTAAAAATAATATCAGAATGAATGTTTTTTGATAAATGTCATTTTGTTTAATAGTACACCTGTAGGTACTATGTTAACTACGAGGGTGAATCAAATTTAACCAAGACTTTTGGCCCTTCGGGCACAATAGTGGAGAAAGAACGTTCCCGCTTCGTTTGGTGACGGGTAGGTTTGTCAGGAGTGGGGGAAGCACGTTAGCCCGTCCCCTCGGCCCTCTCAATGTCCGTGATGATGTCGGAGCAAGAGGTACCCTCGTCGAATGCGCAACATGTTGTAATCAAGTTCCTCGCTGCAGAAGGCGTAAAACCGGCCGGAATCTTGACGAGATTGACTGCCCAGTCGGGTAAGAGACACTGTCGCGAGCCAGAGTGTTCGCATGGCATAAACAGTTCGTCGGTGTTCGTGATCGTGTTGAAAATGAGAGCCATGATCGCAGACCTCGCACCAGCATTACAGCGAACAACATCAGCTGTATTGGACGGCTTATTGAAGGTGACAGGCGTCTTACCACTTCTGAAATTGCAAGTGAGGTTGAGATAAGTTATGGGAGCAGTTACTCCATACTCACAGAGGAGCTTGGGTACCGTAAGGTTTGCGCCAGGTTAGTTCCTCGCCTTCTCAAAGCAGAATGGAAATTGAATCGACTTCTGGTGTGTGCGTGTGTGAGCGTCTTCTGGCACGATTTCGTGAAGAAGGGGATCTATTTCTGACACACATCATCACCTGTGATGAAACTTGGGTGCACCACTACACCCCTGAGTCCAAACAAGCGAGTATGGAATGGAGAAAAAAAGAAGAAGAATCAGGATCAGTGAAAGCCAAGTGACGACTGTCAGCTGGCAAGGTTTTCACTACGGTTTTTTTTTGACCAGCGTGGTTTGCTGCACCTCGATTTTTTGCATGAGCGCAGGACAATCGAATGTGGCCTCCTACTGTGATATTTTGGCTGAGGTCTGACTTTTATATCGCCGCAAAAGACGAGGTCTACCGATGAGGGAAGTGGTTCTTCTCCATGACAATGCTCGCCCCCACACAGAAGCCTTGACGAGGGAAAAATTGGAGCAACTGGGGTGGGAGACAATGGACCACCCACCTTACAGTCCAGACCTGTCACCCTGTAACTTTGTGTTCGGCCCTCTCAAGGAAGCTTTGGGAGGACAAAGATTCGACAATGAGGCTGAGGTAGAAGCCTACGTGCGCAGTTGGCTGAAGACACAACCTGCATCTTTCTACATGGAAGGAATTGGGAAGCTGCCTATCCGCTGGGAAAATGTGTTTCTAAAGCAGAAGATTACGTAGAAAAATAAGATATGTACTTTTTTGCATTTAAAATGAAAATAATTTTTTTAAAAATGAAGTCTCGTTTATATTTGATTCACCCTCGTACATATTTAACAAAAATATGAGTTTTGAATAATATTTCAAGTTTTTCTTCTGTAAAAACTTCTTTCTTAATTTGAAATTATAACAAAAAAATTTAGTGTATTGAATGATTGAGTATTTATCTCACATTTTATTGTATCTATTTTCAGATCCATGAGAAGGCAGAAGAGGCAATTTGTGAACAAACCATGGCTGATATTCTTTACCTAACAGAAAACGAGGGAAAGTTGAGATTAGATAGTTTTGTGCTCTGAACATTATTCTATAATTATGAATGTATATGTCTTGATTATGTGGAGAAAAAACTAAACAAAATATAGGATAGCAAATTTTATAGGATAATAAAGATTGTGACAAAATTGCAAGTCATGTTCATTTTGATGAGAAAAACAATAATTTTTTGTAGTTTGAAAATTGAATTTATTGTAATTTCGCTATATTCACTATATACTGTACGTATTTCACTAGACATTTCTAACGATATATTGGATTAATGTTGCTGTTGTTTAGAAGAAAGGGCAGTGTGAAGAAGTTTTCTATATAAAAATTAAAATTCTTTAAAGACATTTCTCCAATGTGTCTCCAAACAAAAAACCGATAAGTATCACCTCTAATAATAGTGATAAAGAAAATACTAGGACAAAAGATCGTTATGTTAGAGCTGGTTATAAGAGCATAATATATGAAGTGATGCCTCCATCTTCCTCCAAGAGATTATGTCAATATTAAAATCGATGTCATATTTGAAATACAAGACAGACTGTTTTGTTCTATGAAGAACAGTTTTTTGCGAACGAAGTTTTTGAATAATGATATAGGATGCGTATTGAAACCACCGAAACTTGATTGGATGTATGCCATTAAAGATTAAAGATTTCATCCTGGTAAGGATGAAACAATTGTATGGTATTTACGTTCAATAAGTACAGTGATGTTCGGACGCACTTAATATTCACTCTCGAAAGTGAAAGGTTGAGTTTTGTGTAGATGTACACAAATGTTGAATATTTGTGTAGACAGCTCCCGGAGTGTTTCATTTGAAGTATTTCGATATTTAGATTTAGAACCTCAGTATTGACTAACTATGAGGGATTTGTGAATCTGGAAAATATATTTATATACAGTAGTGTCGGTTAGCGGAACTAATTGGGATACTTGGGTGTTCGGAAAATAGAACTACCTATATGAACATATAATTGAATAACATATGGAAATATAAATGAAAACCATAGTTATATTTACATTTATCTAATGACAAATAGGAACCAAACAAAAAAAGTACAATAAATATTACAGTAAAACATATGCTACGTACAATTAACTTAAAAAAATCTTCATCTTCATCTGCTGAAGCAAGCTTACTCGTTGCTAGGTCCATACTTTTTTAAAGACGGATATTTGATACTGGTGGCTTAAACCAACGCAAGGCAATATCTAAGCAATTAAACGCTTCAGAAGCATCAATTATGTTTTCATATTTATTATCTGAAATTTGGGATCTTCATCGTCGATGTCCATTAATTGTTGAACCGTTTCTTCATTACTTTCGCGCTAACCAGGCTTTTTTAGCATTTCTATAATTCCAGACATATCTTCCTGTTTCTTATTTACACATCGACTTTGAAGATTTTCCCTATACACAAACATTTATTCAACGCTTTTCTCAAGTTATGCTCATTTACACTATCCCATGATGCTCTGATCACGTAGGACGCGTCTTTTAAATCAATCTTTTTATGATTTCATATCAGGCTGTACTTTCCTTTTTTATTCTCCTTTTCTTTTTCCAAAAGTAACTAGAACTAGCTTATTCAAGTACTTTTATAAGCTCCTCTTTTTCATCGATGAAAAATTCTCTTTACAAGATTTCACATGACGGATGAGTTGGGATGTTATCGAGAAGCAATAATGTTTTCTCCCTTTCATCATTTTTTAATCGATGGGCTTTTCCAGGGGGTATAAAAGTTTGCGTGAACCATTCCATGAAAACTGTACTATCTATCTAAGAAATCTTTTGTGAAGTGTAAACTGTAGACATCGCACACATTAACGTTTTTTAAACAACGTGGTTTCTTGCTTTTACCAAATACAAACATGGTCAATCGATGGCTGCCAAAAACATTAGCTTATACTAAGGCAGTGATACGGTCCATATAATATTTTAGGATCAGGATTAACGACGTGAAGCAAGAGTTTTTCGTGGCAAAGCTTTCCAATTGAGCCCGATTTCATCTGATTTGTTAACGTATTCAAGCGCGTAATTTTCTTCGTTCAGAGTTTCGAATAGTGTGAATTTAAATTAATCAGCAGATAGTTTTCTTGAATCGTTTTAATCAGTTTGTGCTTGCGTGAAATTGTGACATCCTCCAAATTTTTCGTTGAATTGAACTGCGTTTTCACTTAGGATTGTTAAAACATAAAAGGTGTATGAGGCGAATTTTAGTGACCATAGAGTTTGTACAATGACTTGTGAACATTATAGTAAATATAATATATCGATTAATGTTAGAAAGTACAGAGACTTGTATCAAAGTAATATAAGTTATTTTTCTAAATTAGTGAACGAGACCGACTTTGGTTAGATTCATCACCAAATAGATGATATTGCTTTCGATGCTTTTTTAAATTTGATTGTTTATAGTTTTGACACGTGCTGTCCTATTTTATGTTCATATAATTCTAGTAATTAGAGACCACTAGGTTGGATTTCACCTGATATAAGAAACGCCAGCCACGACCTAAAAAAATTATATTCGTTATGTAAATGTTTGAATACGGTTAAATCTAGATATACTTACCGGTTCGCTAAAATATATTATAAGGATATGCTTGATGGCGTTATGAAGTATTATAATGAAACCCTGAACCGCAATTTTACTAGTCGAATGAAAGCTGTAAAAATAATGAGAACGAACCTCTCATTTTGGAGAGTGAATATTAAGTGCGCTTCGAAAAATAATCGATCTTGTTGAATGATAATAGGATACAATTGTTTCATCACTATTATGAATCATCAGTCTATATTTAATCTATCAAGAATCGATGACTTTCAAAACGTCTATAGGTATAAACGCCTTATACCAGAATAAGGGGAAACGTTCTCAGTGAACATTCACGTGAGGTCCCTCTATCCCAGAACTATGGTCTCATGATATTAGTTCTACAGAATAATAGACAATAGAGAACTCTATCGCACTACTCTTGTAATGAGTAGGAATCTAGAACGCTAGGGAGACTTTATACGTCTTTTCTCCGACAGAGGGACCCTCACACGAATTTCACGTGATCTCACGTGAATTTTCACTGAGAACTATTTCCCTCATTCTGGTATAGGACCTATGGGCGTTTTGAAAGTCATCAATTCTTGATTGATAGATTAAATATGGACTGATGATTCATAATAATGATGAAACAATGGTACCATACTATCATTCAACAAGATCTATGATCTATGATGAATTTCTCGAAACGCTCTTAATATTCACTCTCGAAAGTGATGGGTTCGTTCTCGTTGACAACATTTGTGTAGACAGCTCCCTGAGAGTTTTATTTGAAATATTTCGATTAAGAGTCACAGTATTTACTAGTATAAATGATTTGTGAATCTCGAAACTACATATATATATATATATATATATATATATATATATATATATATATATATATATATATATATATATATATAAATGAAATTAAGGAAATGAAATTTGGTTGTGCTTATGGCACAAATTCAATTTAATCAAGAGAATGTTATAGTAGAGCTAGATATGTGAATGTGTACGATATTATGCCTCCATCATTCTACAAGGGATGAATGTTAGAGAAATATTGAAATCGATGCCACACCTATAGTACGCTCGCGTTTATTCCCGTATTTCAGTGGCCTATTCGGCGACATTTTTAAGGAAATGAAATTTTTTTGTGCTTATGTCACTGAATGAAATATTTAAGAAAATTATTATACTAATATATCGATTATATTAATATATTCGATATAATTATATCGTATGATGATATTTTTCAAATAGACATTGCAATTTAGTAGATACCTACGGGTATAGAAGCTTTTACGATTCATACGAAGAATTTCGATGATTGGTGTGTCTGTAATCTGAGAGGGTGTTTTCTACTGATTCCCATAGATGGAATTGTGGAGTATTCATTACTCTACGGTCTTCCACGTGGAGTCACAAGAAGATGCTTGGAGTTTGAAGTCGTTGCCTCACTTCGATGAACGTGGTGCGGCTGACAAGTTCCTTGCAGAAAGAAACATGTATGTCTCGCACTTCCATCAGGTGTGGCATCGATTTCAATATTTCTCTAACATTTATCCCTTGAAGGATGATGGAGGTATCACATCGTACACGTTCACATATCTAGCTGTACTATAACATTCTCTTGATTAAATTGAATTTTTCAAATGAATGTTCTAGTGTTCATTTTCATATATTACATATTATATAAATGATATATATATATATATATATATATATATATATATATATATATATATATATATATATTATATATATATATATATATATATATATATATATATATATATATATATATATATATATATATATATATATTCAAAGTCAAATGGAATCGTATAATTAAGGACTAGAAAATTGATTCGATTTGTAGTTTCTTTTATTATTTTAATTTAAGTTTTGGATGAATCCTATTAACATAATAAAATTCCGCCTGTCTAATGAATAATTAGATAACAGTCGCAGTGAACAGCAATATTTCAACACAGTTAAAATGAATTATCCGCTTCTGGGTCACTAGTCTGTTCGCTAATTTATGAAAATCTAACATTGAAGCAGTAACGTAGAATATTTAGTACTATTTAATTTAAATCGATTACAATCGATTCAATATTTCGAACTGACCAGCTTGATCAACTGTCGTCAAACCCATCGCCGAAGGATCTTCCGGTTGTACCAACAGGTGCATTGCGATGTCATCTGAGCGCGTTGTCTCTTCACGACGCCTTAACATCAGCGTCGGCGTCGTGTCACTTGTCGTGCGCGTTGCTCACTCCGTTATTGATTCCCGCATCGGGCCGTTCAGCCAGGCAGCGCGACGTCAGGCCGTCACCTTCAGTTACAGCCTGATGTAGCACAGTTGCGGACAAACAACATCGACGTGAAGTTAGCCAGCGACCAAAGCGAGTTGGAAGTGCATCGGGGACAATTTTCGCAGTGGATCGGCTCTGTGATCGCCTCAGTACTGGAATTACGAGCAACCGGTGTGGATGCCTCGACCAAACAAGGCGCCTAGCGCGGTATGACGAGCGAATTTGCGGCAAGCGAGCCGCCAATCCTCATCTCTTACAATGGCACGGTCACACCGGAACCTCCATGCCTCTCGGTGCGAAAATATTGGTGTTTTCTTCTCTCCAGCATCTGCACCTTCCTGGCGGGGTTACTCATTGTGCTGGTATGGAGACTTTTTGCCTTCATCTGCTGCAGAAAAGAGGCAGACTTGGGGCCAAACGACCCCAAGCAGAAGGAGCAAAAGGCCGCCAGGCAAGGCAAACAGGAGTTCGAGGGAACCTTCATGACCGAAGCCAAAGATTGGGCAGGAGAGCTTATTTCTGGACAAACTACGACCGGGAGAATATTGGTGAGTTTTTATTTATTTATATGTATTCATCGCTGGAATGTGTCCGGTTGTCTTTGTTAATTTCAATTTTGTTGTTACGATTGGGTTTTTAAATATTCTCTTTTTACATGTCAGGCTTTGTTATACAAATATTTCCATGGGATTATCCATTATTTTCTATGACATCATTCAATATTTTCTGTTTCATGATAACACCTAATGTTATGATGAAAATTAAATGCAATATTCCAAGAAATATATTGCCCCACAAAAGGTACATTCACTAAGAAATTGATAATATAATATCCTATAAGTACTTCTATTCGTATATGATTTCTGTTAGTGACAGAAAACTTGGTACAGCACAACAAATTAAAATTAGAAAAGGCATTATTTTGAATGTTGCGGAGAGCATTATAATTTTCTTGGATATTCTGGAAATATTATTTGTTATTAGTTAATTAAAATGACGCTAAGGAATAATTTGATTGCAGTATGATGTAGAATTGGGCTCAGAGATATTTTATGTGACATTTTGTACTTTGATACTTATATATATGATGATGCTAAATATGATACATTGATACTTATATATGATGATACTAGCATAATTTCAAAAATTGATTTTCCGTTTCAGTACAATTTAGGTTTTGATTTCCGAATAGGATAACTAACTTTCCTTATTCTAATTTTAAAGTTAGGCCTTCTATATTCCCTGAAATTTCAGAAGTCAGTCAAAGTTTAGCATCTCTCTTTCGCGATGAAGTTCTGTTTATTTGAAAGTAGTACTCCAAGGTAAATTTAAAAAAGTTATGAGAGTTGAAATATAATGAATTATGCAATTGGTAGATTTAAATATTGTTGTGGTTTGATGCATGCCTCCCAATCGTTGATTAAATGTTAAAGTTTGAAATTCAATTTAATTTGAATAATATGATTTTTTCTACAATAAATTCATCATCAATGTTTACGTTGATTTAAATTGGATCAATTCCATAGTAAATTGTATATAAATAAACGACACATCAGATCAAAAATCTAAAATTACATCGTCCCCATAATTCGCTTGTAAACTGTGACACTTCAGCTTTTTCCTTCCTTCATATGATTGATCTTATTGGTGATTCGAGGTTGAACTCTGCTTATAGTTTCACGAGACTTTATTTAACTCTTATTATCTTATATTTAGAAAGAAATTATACAATCTTTCGCCGTTTGCCTATTCTTTTCGATTAATTTGTTTTAAAATTCTATCTATTCGCATAGTATGGACATTCTTTTTATTATATTTTCTTTTTTATGTTCTCTCCGTTGATTGTCCTCTGCATCTTTGTTTATTTTAACTCTCCCTTTCAAAGCATTTTATCAAGTCGAGTTGGTCACGTCTTTCTTTAGAGAAATGGCTGAATTTCATTCCATTTTATTTGTAATCATTTTCAGATAACTCAGTAAGCACTAATACATGTTTTAATTCGGGTTTTATTTTTATTTTTTGCAGTAGTTCTCTCAGAAGTTTTCCAAAAGCCAATTTATAGTTTCGTTTTTGGCAGTTTCTTATTTTTCTCAATACTTACTCTGTTTAATTACGTATAGTTGAATTATTGAAACTACTAGTGCTTTTTATTGTTGTATAATTTTGTTTATATGTAGTGCCTGCTGTTTTTGTTATAGCAGGTATTTTTAGGGATTGTTCTTGTGGAATAGCAATGCTTGTATTTGCTTAATTTATTTATAGGCACCAACATTTTTTTGAGTATATATTACGTTGTATCAGAAATCTAATATTGAAATTTAATCACAAACTGTAGCAAAATTAGGTACTCTGTTAAAAAGTGAACTTACAGTGCCTGATAATATCTGACAGTGCAACTAGAGAACTTTTGCTTGTATACCTAATCTTGAATAGTGGTGGCGTTTACTGGATGTAAATCCATTATAATTTAATAAAAACTAAAATTCAAATACTTCAACTTTTGATTTACACTTTTATTGATAACATAACATGATGATTTGGGGTTTATTACGATGGTAAAATTCTGTTCAGCATGAACAACTTTATTTGATATAACTATTTACAATGTACTAACTTAAGAAGAATACAACGATGTTTATCGTTTGACGGTCGTTTGACAGTTGTTTGACAGAAAAGGAAGAGATCTTGTTGCCTCCTCTTGAGGTGGCATGATGTGACTAGTACACATAGTTAGCATAATAAATGGGGAACGTACTAATCTCCCTGTATACTTTATGAAAATCTAATATGGTTGGCAAATGTAGTCCAATGTTCGATGCAATTAAGGCTGATTTTAATGGACGGTGGAATTCTTCGATGAGGTCGTTCGATTGTGGATAGAAAGGAGTAGTCCATATTTTCGAATCCCTTGTGAATGAGCTAATTGCTGAGAGAGATTACTTTTGAACTGCCGTCCTTGATCCGTTCTGAATCGCGAAGGTTCTCCAATACGTGATATCCAATTCTCGTAGAATTTTGGCTTCTGGCCACTGTATGAATTCATCTGTCATTGTAAAATAATAACTTGTATCTTCTGAAGGAGGTAGAGGAACTACTATATCGAGGTGGACATGGTCAAATCTTTTCAATTGGTCAGTGAGTGAATTGACTGTGTCGCGTGAATTCTGCTTTTTTACAACTTACACATTGACTCGAACACTCGTTGCAGTCCTTATTGATATTGAAGTCCAGTGAACAATGAATTTAATGAATAATGAAATTAAGTGAATTTAATGAATTTGTTTGTTGCCCTAATTTCTGTATGAGAAATGCAACGTTTAGAAAACCTGGCGCCGATACCCCATTGGTATATATGGCTTTACTTACCGCTTGAGTCAACCAAAGTTTTGTATTGTTTTGCCAAATTTGTTGCAATTTTAGTGAAACACGCGCATTTGACAGGCATCGTTTTCGTTATTAATATTTCGATATTTTTAATAAAAGTTTATGTAGAATAATTAGCGTTAATGAAGGAAACTTTTTTATGTTCCTACTTGAAATATGTTCATATGAATAAATATTACTTATTTATGTGCGAAATAAGAAAAATTCTGAAAAATGTGAAATGAATTTCAATAAATAAAAAAGTAGAAAAATAAACCAAAATAAGATACAATAACTTCAATACCTTATTAATGTCGATGCAAAATGCAAATTCCAAACAAATTTTTTTTTGTAAGTATTTCAATATAAAAATGACAATTATGAAAAGATTGAACTAATTGTCCTTATCTCTGTACGACACAAGTTGGTCCTTGCGACGATCACGTTAGGGGTCACCAATTTGGGGTTTATTACGATGGTACCCAAACTCTCTTCAGTATGAACAACTTTATTTACTATTTACAATGTACTAACTTTAGAAGAGTAGAACGATGTTTCTCCTTTGACTGACGTTTGACAGTTGTTTGACAGAAAGGGAAGAGTTCTTGTTGCTTTCTCTTGAGGTGGCAGGATGAAACTAGTCGCCGCAACGCGTTTCGTCGTTACAAACGACTTCTTCAGATGCTACTAGAATACTGACTGGTTCAGTCTACTGATTGAGTCAATAGAGTCACTATTGACTCTACTGAGATATGTTATCAATAAAAGTGTAAATCAAAAGTGCAAGTGTTTGAATTTTAGTTTATATTCAACTTAATATAATCTCATTACATATACAAATCAGTAGGGTTACCTCTACCGATTTGTATATAAAACACCAACAGCAATTAAATATAAAGAAATTGTGTTAACTCTACCGATTTGTATATAAAATACCAACAGCAATTAAATATAAAGAAATTTTCGTTTCCTTTCTATTACCTGATTATATATACGAGGATTCGAGAAGTGTCTCTAATAATTTGGCCACCTACTGCAATAATTGATAATACTATTTTGTCGTAAGGAATTTCAATTTGAATAAAGGCTATAAACGCTATTTATGTGAAATTTATAACGCTTTCATTCTCGAATTCTCAATTTTTAGTGGTAAACCATTACGTGAACAGTTCAGAACAAACACTGTATTTATAAATATACTTTCACAGCAACTTGCGGCTATATCCTATATTCGACTTGTATTTTAGCAATGATAAGATTTTATCGATAATAGAATCTACTTTTAACAACTAACGGCCACAAACTGTAGTTTCAACAAAAGCAGTGAAATATTTAATTCAATTTCACTGTGTTTCTAATCAGTTGTGCTTTTTTTTATAATCATCTGCTTATTCCTTTGATATACTTGATACTGACTTTTTTAGCTTGCATGGATTGTGTAGATTTTGTTCAAACAATTGTAGTAAATGAAAATAATTAAATATTTATAAGTGTTGGCGTTTACTTGATGTAAATCCATTATAATTGAATATAAACTTAAATTCAAACACTTGAACTTATGATTTACACTTTATTGACTACATAGCATGACGCGTTTCGTCGTTACAAACGACTTCTTCAGATGCTTACAGAATAATTCTTAATTATTATTATTATTCAGTCGTTTATAATTCTTAATTATAAACGACTGAAGAAGTCGTTTGTAACGACGAAACGCGTCATGCTAATTAAGAATTATTCTGTAAGCATCTGAAGAAGTCGTTTGTAACGACGAAACGCGTCATGCTATGTAGTCAATAAAGTGTAAATCATAAGTTCAAGTGTTTGAATTTAAGTTTATATTCAGAAATAATTAAACACGTCTTTTTAGATTTTTATACTATATTTACGTAACATACAATTTAATACGTTCTTATGACTTTTCTATACAACGCTCAAAGTTAGATTTACTTCTTTCTGTATTGAATAAGAAATACCTACTTGAGTAAAATATTTATAGACATATAAATCTTGATATTCCAACTAAGCAATCTTTAGATCTTCAAGTACTGGATAAGCAGTAATTCGGACCTTTAAATCCTAGACTGAACAAATTATCGGTGACCATAAACACCTCGTATCATGGGTGCAGAAAATAGGTAATTCTTACATTTTAGAGTCCTTACAATTGCACCTTTCAATCAGAAATAATCATGGCCTGCAATGTGACAAAATGAAATATGAAATTAAAAACTAATCTTGTAAATTTCTTGAGTAGCTATATGTTTCAAAGTGTTAATGGTCTTATGATGTTAGTGATATAACCATATATATATACCTTTATATTTGAAGTAATTTACTTTATTTCTAATTTTCAGTTGCAACACATATATTACTTGTACTCAGTTCTAACTGTTACGTGAGGTTCGCAAATATTATTCGAAAAGAATGGATGATAATAATAATTATAGGATAATTCATAATCTTGAAATTGATTTACACTTTTCTTGTCATAACGTGATCATCACCTTTAACAGAGTTAGTCTTGATAATGTGGTGATCACTGAAAACATGTCGACTCAGCCTAATAATTTTATTGTATTATCTATAATTCAATATATTTGTGAAATATTAAGGGAAAAGTTTGATTTAAATTATTAGGAAGTTTTTTCACACAGTAAAGCATGTTATTGCTAACAAAATTGAAAGAAACTATAGATAACCAACAGGCAAAAATATTATACAGAATATATATATATATATATATATATATATATATATATATATATATATATATATATATATATATATATATATATATATATATATATATATATATATATATATATATATATATATATATATATATATACTAGCAGACCCGGCGAACTCCGTTTCGCCACCAGATGGCTTCGTTTTATGTAACATTTCGTTTGGTGATTAAAAGTTTTATATTTGAAAAGGAAAAATTTTATTTCGTTTCTCAACAGTAATGAATTCATTTCGATTACAAAAATGAAGTGTTATTTAGTTGAACGTCTCTAAGTAAATGAAAGTGAATCAAAAGTAAATACTGAATTAATTTTTTGTTTTTTGGTCTGACGTTAACACAAACAAAGCGGATGGTTTCCCAACTCGTGAACACGCAACGTATAACTGCCCATGTGAAAAACAATGATTTTCTAAATTTATCCCGCAAACACTAAGCGATTGGCCTTGCGACTTGTTCATTGTCATTGCGAACGCAAGGCGACCTGAAATTGCAATCGTTTGAAGTCAAACGGAAGATCAGTCGGAATCATTGGTATTCGAGGAATACATACATTTTCACTTGCGTACTTTCCGTTAATAATGGTTGCCTCAATCAAATTCGGCATGTCTTTTAACCGAAAGTCGAGTACCGTTGCAAAGTCGCGGTGGATTCAAATTACGCAATATCATAATAACTGTACCATCTTTGAGTTGCAAGTTATGTGCTGGAAATCCTGGTAACTCCAGAGAGTTCAAAAACTCCGTTGGATAATTTACTACATCATCGGGATTTGTTATGGAATCAACGGATTTGTATGTCACCAAATCGCCTGCAATTTTTGATTGAATGGTGAAATTCAGTGCGTGTATATCATTATTCTTTGCTGCAAGAATTGTTCGTTGACTTAACTAAGCATAATTCTGATAATTCTCACTAATGTTTGGAAAACATCTTCAATAAAAGCTAATTGAGAGTCTACAAATCGGCAAAAGTTGTTGGTAAGAGTAATTTATCCAGATGTCGCATCAACTGGGACTTTTCAATTTCCAACAGCTAATAATTGTTTGGAAAATTGTGCAGCACTTTGATCATTTTGAAGTTGAATTCTCATATTAGTGGTTAGCGATAATGTTTTTACGTTATTCCATAATAACGGTAACATATAAAGGTGATGCCATCAGGCAAGCATTCAATTCATCTGCAGGCGTTCCACGGGGAATTACTGGCAACGTCTGCCTGAAATCGCCTGCCAACAATATCATCAAGCCGCCAAAGAAATAAACAGCTATAAAAAATAAGGGTTGATCGTAGAAGGGTGAAAATTTAGTATTGTATGTATTTTTGTATGTTGTATCATAAAAAAATAAAAACTGAAAATTTTGTCTAAAAAATAAAAAACAAAATTCAGGGGTGGACTACCCCTAACATTTAGGGGGATGAAAAATAGATGTTGGCCGATTCTCAGACCTACTCAATACGCTCACAAAATTTTATGAGAATCGCTCAAGCCGTTTCGGAGGAGTATGGAAACGAAAACTGTGACACGAGAATTTTATATATAAGATATATATATATATATATATATATATATATATATATATATATATATATATATATATAAGAAAAAGAACACTAGAACATAATTCAATATATTTGTGAAATATTAAGGGAAAAGTTTGATAACCAACAGGCAAGAAAAAGAACACAGAACTTCAAGAAAAAGAACACAGATTCGAAAAATTCAAATTAACCAAAAGAATGTTATAGTAGAGCTATGTGAACGTGTGACGATGTGATACCTTCATTATCCTTCAAGGTATAAATGTTAAGCCGTGTCCACACTATGTAGATCGACTCTGTCGACCCGGTCGATCGATAAAATCGCTCGATACCTTCGACTGTGTCAACTCGTCTAAATTGCCTCAGTACATGTGGACGAGTCGACCGACAACCATCATAAATTTTTATATATAAAATATGAGTGATGATGAAGATGCTGGAGCAGCGGCTTCTGCTGCAATTCTTATTGCCATCTTGGGAAGCCAAAAAGATCCTAATCGTCGCCCGCGGAGATTTTGGGTACGGCCTAGCCTCGTTCGAGGCAGAAAAAGGTATAGTACGGAGGAATTTATGCGAGATTTATTGCTGGATGAGGTTGACGAATTAAATCTAGAATATAGATGTGACGCGGGCTTTAAAAACTTTTTTAGAATGAAATTTTCAATAAAAATGTAAGCACTTGAACAACAGTATAGCACTATTCTATTTTTTAAAACGGCAGTGACAAGATCGACACGTCCACACTGGTGCCTTCGACTCGACTGTCTTTGATCCGGACCGACCTGATTCGGGTTGCGTTCGACTCGACTCGACACCGCTCAACAATGTCTAGCGACACGTCCAGACTTGTTCGACATTGTCGATCGACTTTGTCGATCGGTGTCGATCGACATAGTGTGGACGCGGCTTTAGAGAAATATTGAAATTGATGTCACACCTCCTGATGGAAGTGCGAGACACCTGTTTCCTTCTTCAAGGAACTCGTTGGTCGCACCACGTCCATCGAAGTGAGGCAACGATTACAATCATCTTCTTACGACTCTAAGTAGAGTAATGAATACTCAACAATTCCCTCTATAGGAATCAATAGAAAACATCTCTCAGATCATGGACACCAAGCATCGAACGTTCACATTTCTTCTATACCCTTAGGTATCTACTGAATTGCAACGTCTACTTGACAAATGTCATCATATGATGTATTCAAATGTCAACAGATTGCGTTAGTAGTCGTTCGCGATTGTTCCCGCATTTCATTATTTATAATTATTTCATTTTTATGCATGATTTATTGATTATTCTCTATAACATTCTTCTAGTTAATTTGAATTTTTCGAATGAATGTTGTACAGTATTGTGAAACCCCACCCCTACCGACCCTTTTTCTTAGGTACTTTTACAAATGAAGACAGTCGAATCTAAGTCGAGCTGCAGATACGATCTCACTTCAAACCACACCACTACCACTTTTCCCAATTCTATCTTTTTTGAGAAAACAATCATACTCAATCTTGGTCCTTCGAATTGCAGTGCCACACGAGCGCACAAATGTTCTAGTGCCCTTTTTCTTAAATATTTCATTCAGTGCAATAAGCACAACAACTTCATTTCCTCAAAAATATCGCGGAATAGGCCCCTGAAATACTGGAACAATCGCGAGCGTACTATTAACGCAATCTATCGACGTTTAAAAACATCATATGATCTATAACTACGGGTATAGAAGAGATAAGAACGTTCGATGCTTGGTGTGTCTATGATCTGATAGATGTTTTCTATTGATTCCTATATATGGAAATGTGAAGTATTCATTACTAGATGGTATTCTACTTGGAGTCATAAGAAGATACTTGGGGATTGAAATCGTTGTTTCACTTCGATGGACGTGGTGCGACTGACGAGTTCCTTGCAGAACGAAACAGCTGCCTCGCACTTCCATCAGGTGTGGCATCGATTTCAATATTTCTCTAACATTTATCTCTTGAAGGATAATGGAGGCATCACATTGTACACGTTCACATATTTAGCTCTACTATAACATTCTCTTGGTTAATCTGAATTTTTTACATATAAATATTGTAACTTCAAAGAGCTTAGTTTATACTTGAAAAAGTGAGACTTCCCTTGTGAATTGATGAACATCACATTCTTTTATTGTAATTCAGATTGAAAACAAACTCCTCATAATACTAAAAAACTTTGACAATCATTCTTGAGTGTATTTCAAAATTCTAACCAAATGATAT
This sequence comes from Henosepilachna vigintioctopunctata, assembly GCA_030704895.1. Classification (NCBI taxonomy): domain Eukaryota; kingdom Metazoa; phylum Arthropoda; class Insecta; order Coleoptera; family Coccinellidae; genus Henosepilachna; species Henosepilachna vigintioctopunctata. The sequence continues at coordinate 5,324,275 of JARQZJ010000093.1, read as the reverse complement.
TTCTGTGAGCTTGGCTGAAAGGAACAAACGGTTTGATTTTATTTAAGATTATTGAGTCGAATAACAATTCAAAGTTTCATGATGATCGACAAGTTCCATACTTTCCACAAAGTCGGTGCCAACTGCTTTGAGATTACAATCTGATCATGAATAGGAAGGTTGACGATGGATCCGGATTTGTACATATGCGGATGTTCGAAAAAATAGAGACAATTCTGTTTGGTTTATAGTCAAACAATACATTATGAAACAAAATAATGTGTGTGCATAAAATGTTTTTGTTAAAAACATTATAAAAACTCATTAAATGAAATATTGATATATTAAGTATATATATATATATATATATATATATATATATATATATATATATATATATATATATATATATATATATATATATATATATATATATATATATATATATATATATATATATATATATATATATATATATATATATATATATATATATATATACATATATATATATATATATATATATATATATATATATATATATATATAATATGTGATTTTTTAAGCGTAGTTTTTTTAAAATCGAATAAATTACTCAATTTGCATCAAATACTCAAAATTGATATTGAAATTGATAACTTGGTCTTTGCCATTTACACTTACATTTATAAAGATAACTTCATGTAAATTCGGATTCGGAAGGTCCAATTTTGCGTCACTTTTTCGAGCATTTCGGCCTGTATCCCACGAATTACGCGTGTTACGAGTATGTTATCCTGCAAGGCTTCAATAGTGTTCGGCTTGTCTACATACACTAACGACTTCACATAACCCCACAAGAAATAATCCAGAGGCGTCAAATACCATGATCTTGGCGCCAATTCACTTGGCCATTTCGAAAGATAAGCTGCTCACCAAATTCGTGCTTCAATATGTCCATTGTTTCACGAGCTGTGTGGCATGTGGCACCGCCTATATGAAACCACATGTCAATCAAGGTCAACTCGGCCAACTGGGGCAAAAAAAGTTGCATATCATGGCTCGATATCGTTCGCCGTTGACGGTAACGTTTCTTCCACGGTCGTCTTTGAAGAAAAATGGACCGATGATGCCACCAGCCCATAAACCACACCAAACTGTCGTTTGCATCGTCGGTAATTCTTGTATGGCATGTGGCTGTTCATAACTCCAGATGCGACAGTTTTGTTCATTTACATATCCGTTAACCCAGAAATGAGCCTCATCGCTGAACACAATTTTTCGATAAAACAGCGGATTTTCATTAAGCTGTTCTAAGAACCATTCACCGAAAATTAGACGTTGTGGTAGGTCATTCGGCTTCAATTCTTGCAGAATTTGAATTTTATAGGCTTTCAAACTCAAATCAACACGTGAAATATTCCATGTGGTTGAGTAACACATGCCCAATTGCTGAGAACTGCGACGAATTGACATTTCACGGTCCTCATTAATACTGTGCGCTACGGCTGCAATATTCTCTTCAGTACGCACTGTACGCTTGCGAGACAATGGTTTAATGTCCAACAAAATAAACTTGGTGCGAAATTTGGTGATAACAGCACGAATTGTTGATTCACCACACCAGGTCGATTATGACGCCCATAATATGGTCGTAACAAACGATACACATTTTTCACAGAGTTGTAGAATATATATATATATATATATATATATATATATATATATATATATATATATATATATATATATATATATATATATATATATATATATATATATATATATATATATATATATATATATATATATATATATATATATATATATATATATTTATATATATATATATATATATATATATATATATATATATATATATATATATTTATATATATATATATATATATATATATATATATATATATATATTATATATATATATATATATATATATATATATATATATATATATATATATATAACCATATATCCTACTCAATACTAATCAATCGTTAGACGAAAGTTAATCTACAAATGCCAAAAAAAGCAATTTCCTTTTCTCAATTGATATAATCAACCTTCCGGGAAGTTATGAACTGATTGATAAATATAAGAAATTGTTGGTTACTTTTAATTCGTTTTTTTTTTAGACAATTCGTGGAGATATTTGTGAAATGGATGTACCTATATATTGAGTAAAACTGATTATTCAATTTTTTTGTGAGAAAATTAGTAGAATTAACGTTTTAATTATGGCATTTATCATTTCATATTTTCCTATATTTTTTATATGAATATACTTTATTTGAAACTTGTGATTTCAATAAATGACACGGAGATTTCGCTTATCTCTTGGTAAAACATTATGTTGAAAACATTATCAAATCATTAATCCAGTGTTTAATAAAGAAGTAGTACTTCGAAACGTCATCGTGCGTATTTGTATTAAAATTATGAGAAAATTCTAAATATTGTTTCATTATGTTGAAAACAGTAAATTAACATTAACACAGTCTGCTTTCATTATATATATTGAAGTTTCACTAAACATTGTAAAACTCTAACATTGTAAACTCTTGATAATTGGTTAGGTACCCGAAACATGTGTAGAGTTTTTAATATATAATATTTAGTGAAACTTAAGCCAGATGTGTTAATTTTAATTTACTGCTTTTGTCGATTAACGTATTAAAGCGCAAGACAGCTGTTTCGTTCTACAATGAACTCGTCAGTTGTGCCACGTCTATTCAATTGAGGCAACGATTTTAATCCCCAAACAATTCCTTATGACTTCAAGTAAAGAACCGTCTAATGTGAATTGTAAATACTTCAACTTCCATCTATTGGAATCAATGGAAGACATCTCTCAGATCTTCACTCGTCTATACCCGTACGACGTACTAGTACCTGTACGTATCTACTAAATTGCAACTTCTATTTGTCAAATGTCATCATATGACTTTTCAAATGTCATTAAGTTGCGTTAGTATTACGCGCAATAAATAAAATAAAATAAAATTAAATATATATTAATATATGTATAAAAAATAAATAAATAAAACAAATAAAATATAAAAAAGTGCATATTCAAAAAAAAATTTCATATTTTATTAGAAACAGATAGCCGTGATAAAAAAATATATATTTTCACAAAATTCTTAAGATAATCAAATTTCATTCAAACATTTAAAAACAAATTTTTTGAGAATCTGTTGTTGCTAACGAAATATTAGATTTTTCTGTAAAAATCAAAATATTGAAAAATATTATTGTAGGTATAGTGGTAAAACGTCAACTTGATAAATATTACCATTAGTTCAAACTAACTTGCTTTCAATTAGCAAATTTAATAATATTCAGAATAAAAATATAGAAATTTTTCATATCCGCGATTTTTGAAATCGAATCAATTGTCGATGTTTGAAGTGGAATGAGCGAAAGAACAACAAAATGACCAGTCGAGAATTCATCTGATGTAAATTGATGGAATATTTTCCTTGTTAGCTTCTGTGTAACAAGATATTCGGTAATGTTCGACCTGGCAACCGTAATGAGGATGATCTGAATATTTTAGCGAATAATTGTAAATATTGTCCAATTCCGTGAAACCTCATGCATTTTCCTCATTTCATGGGTGACAAAATCGCACATTAAGTTGATAAAAATGAATGGCATCGACTCTGAGCGAAGTAGTTTATAAATAGTATACGATCTATTTTAGTTGTATGTCACGAATCTCTGAGAGTGGAAGCACAACAACGGAACGCTTGAAAGAATCTCCTCTCGGTCCACATTTTTCAAAAAATCATTAAATACATGAATTTTATATACTGAGCGTGTGTTCCATTTGAGCACCTACAAAATACATTTGTGGTTAAGACTCTCCAAAAAGTTTTGATATTTTGCAATTAACAATTTTTTGATTTGTGTAAAAGCGTTCGATAAAAATTGAAGAAATATTTTCAAGTAAAAATTATTAATAAATCAATAATAGATCAATAAATTAAACATATTTTAAGAACCTCAGAAATATTATATATATTGTCCACTACAATATTGTTTCGGCATACAATACCTTCATCAGTTGTATGAACACTGATATTTTTGATATTCTATGTCAATGATACTTCATATTGATACACTAAAACATTTATGTTTCATTGTTTCCGGCCGCTACTTGATGTTAATCCATTTGAAAGATGTTGAAATGTTGACGGAATACATGCTCTTCTAGATTCACACACTTTTATTGAAGAACTATGACGTAAGCTATGACGTCTAAAGAAACCATACGTCCGAAGAAGCAATCGTAATGGTGAAACGTATATCTCAATTTTTGAATAAATTGTGTAAATCCAGAAGAGAACTTTTTTCGTTACCATTTTAATCTTTAGTTCTCTTCGCAAATGTGACAGGTTTACTAAAGCTACTAGGTATATATTGAATCATTAATTAAATCAATTGGCTTCTTTGTAGAACACCGAGAAAAGAATATAATTCATTGAGAACATTTGCCGAAATTCCACAAATAATGCTTATCAAATGCGACGTTGGTTTCGGGTTATTAACCCAATATCATAATATGATACAACAGTCTTTTGTATACTTTTCTAATAAATAGTTTATGCCTATATTTAAACTATTATTTTTTCTTTATTAAAACGATTTTTATCCATTAGTACAGCGATTGAACTTGGATTCGCTATTTTTATGGCTTTGGTTTCAGCTTTTTGGCTCCCAAAAACGCTTCATCCTCTCAGAATGTTCTTTCTTCCGTTCATCTGTCCATTTTACTTCAGATTGGCGCAATGATTTTGGCTCAAACTTCACATGTGCGATTTTATAGCGACTTCGTGCGATCTTCGAGATTTTTTATAATGATCTCTTGTAGATCCTTTTGGGCATCTTTTAGTCGCTCTGTACCGCATTACAGAGCGGCTTAATTACTCTTTATTAATATATCAAGTTGTTTCTTCGTTATTCTGGACTGTTTCATCATGTAAATATTTGCTCGTCTTTTTTCTGATTTATTCCGTTATTTTATTGTCTTTTGATAAAGTGCGTTCTGAGATCTTTTCATCCAAATGCCGTTTCTATTGATTGGTCCGTAAATCTTACTATTTTTTTTTCGTTCTTGTTTTTCTATTTCTTTATTTTTTGAATGACTGTCAATAACCATTGTTTTAGTTGCTTAGATAGCTTATGGAAGAATCGTGTTATAATGACTTAATTTAGCGCCTCTCAAATGCACTTTTTATTATAGTACGCCCATGTTAGCTTGTAGGCCCTTTGGAACTTGGTAATTCTTTGTTCGTTAGCGATTCGGTTGAAACATGAGTACTGTATAATTTCTCCGTGGTATTTAAAATGGCCGATTTGAAAAATTTTTTATTATTAGAGGACATTTATTGTTTGGTTGAAAAATTATAGGATTGATAGAAATGAAATGTTGAGATATATTTAGAGGCAAATATATATCATCATCATCATCATCAACCTCTGTCATTCCACTGCAGAACGAAGACCTCCCCCTCTCTTTGCCAAGATTCCCTATCAGCAGTCTCTGTTCCAGGCAACGCCCAGCCAATCCACAAGCTCCTTATCCTATAGATCGTGAGGGCGCTTTCCTGGTCTTAACCTGTCTCTGGGCTCCCAATCACCAACCACAGCTGACCAATGCTCATCTCTTGTTCGGGCTGAATGGCCTGCTCATTTCTGCTTTGACCTGTTTACACACTCCATGACATCCTTCACCTTTGTTTGACCTCTTTATCCAGCTGCACCGCATTCTATCTCGTATGGTCAGGCCCATCATGTATCTTTCTATACTCCACTAGGTTGTCCGAAGCTTATGGATGTGAGCAGATTTCAGGGTCCAAGTTTCGCTAGCGTTGGTCATCGCTGGTAATACGCATTGGTCAAACACCAATATCTTTAAGGATATTGGCATATCTGATTTGAAGATACCCCAAGCTGTTATATACACCTTTCTCCGGTGTAATATCCGGTTTAACCTGTCCCAGATTGTCACAATTGTCAGAAATATATATATATATATATATATATATATATATATATATATATATATATATATATATATATAATTAATTTTTGATATATAATTTATATATCAAAATCACTCTTAATCACTATATTCTATATATATATTAACTATATGTTTAAAATATATATTCAGATATAAAGATTGAAGCAGAAGAAAAATTATCAGCAATTCCTATCGGAGAATAAAGTGAGAAATTGCCAACAATTCGAATAAACACACTATCTAACTAATACATATCCCAAATAAGAAAAATTTGATTTCTTACTAGTTGATAAACAGAAATGAACGAACTGTTTTCGACGAATCAGGGATGCTGTGTTCTACACAGGACAAACTGAAAGAAGGCTTATTAAAATAAACATATATTTAATAAATTATTCATTTCATTAAACTTAATATCTTATCTTTATGAGATGCTGCAATGGGTGAAGAAAATTGATTTTATTAAAAGTTATTGAAATGAAAATAAAGACATTTATTGTTAACTGCTCAAATTTCTACACAGTGTCAATAAGCGAACGGAATTTTGTAATTTCATAACTAACACACAATATCAGTTATTGCGACGAGTCTTGGAACATCAATGTTGGCGATTTGTCACACTAAAATTGACGTTATTAACTGAATAGTCGATGTCGACATTTCGACCAATTTATCGGTAATATTACAAATTGAAAACATCATATTAGTGAACATCTTTGAATTTTGTTCATTAAAAGCTAATTATGTTAATTTTGAACGGGTAACAGTCTATTTGTATGATTATTGATTGAATTATATAGGAAATCCTGAAGACGTAATAGGATTTTACTTGTCCCAATGAAAGCTATTGAAATTAATTCATCAATCCAAGATATGTAAGAAATTAAAATGAAACAAATTATTCATTTTGCGATTTTTCATAGCATTTATTAATTATATAAAGGAGTAAATTTTCAACTATTGGTTAGTAGCCCGGAACATTGTCCAGTGAACTTATAATTTCTGTGGGATTTACTGCAGTGTTCTAAGGGGCCGTAACATAATGAATAAGACAAAATTTATACGGAAATGGAACATCAGTCATTAATTCGATATATCCTCATCTCAAAAAGCTCATATATCGATACTGTGTTCGTTGTTGTTTTGTCCTAAATATGATATTATTCATATGAATTTCGTTCTGTCAAAAATGGCTTTGATGGCGTGCCAACTGCTTTTGACTAATGGCATATTTTTCGTACGTAACTTTGATTTATTACCATACATGTATCCAGAAAACGCAGCTACCATTCTTTATAATCATGAACTTTTTATACGAAAAATATATAAAGTCCGAAATATTCGGAATGAAGATTTACATTCATCTGAATGAAAATAACACGTCTATCATCATCAATGATGTACCTTTTATAAAAGACTAGCTGACCCGGCCAACGTTGTTTTGCCATATAAATTATTATAATTATATATATATATATATATATATATATATATATATATATATATATATATATATATATATATATATATATATATATATATATATATATATATATATATATATATATATATATATATATATATATATATATATATATATATATATATATAAGTACTTATTATATAAGACTTATATAATATATATAAGTCGCTTTCTCTGTAAATCTGTAATATCTTCGAAAATATTCATTTAAATCATATGCTGTTAAGGGCCATATAAATCTATATAAAATCTACAATGTATTTAAGGTATTTAATTGGATAAGGATTAATGTTGTATTGGTTAAATTCGTAATGTTAAATTCGCTTCGAAAATTAGCCATTATTTGTAAAAAGTAAATGAGAAAAAATTTTATTGTGGTATATCCATAAGAGATAGGCATATACCATAGCGGAGTTCTCTGTAGACCTTTTCAATGTGTATAATACTTAGTACATTATTTTGATAAATCTCGTAGGGTTCAGCCTTCGTTTGCAATGTTAGCGAAAAAATGTAATTATTTACGACATCACATTAGAAACCTCAAAAATAACATTATTTGTCCACTATTTCATGGATGCTCTTATACATATAAACCTTCCTCTTCAATCACTGTATCTACTAAAGAACACCACATCAAAATCCTTTGCGTAGTTTTAAAGATTTAAGCATACATGGGGATATAGGGACAGAGAAAGCAACTTTGTTTTATACTATGTAGTGAAGTATTGCTATTCCTCGCTGGAGAGCTGCCGCAAACGCTACGCCCCGCAATTTTTAAATCTGTAATATCTTCGAAAATATTCACTTAAATCATACGGTGTAAAGGGCCATATATATCTACATTAAATGAACAATGTATTCAAGGTATTTAATTGGTTAAGGATTAATGCTGTATGGGTTAAAATCGCTTCGAAAATTAGCCATTATTTGTCGCAAAAAGTAAATGACAAAAAAAAGTTATTGTGGGTTATCCATAAGAGATAGACATATACCATCACGGACTTTTCTGTAGACCTTTTCAATGTGTACAATACTTAGTACATTATTTTGATAAAACTCGTAGGGTTCAGCCTGCGTTTGCAATGTAAGCGGAAAAAATGTAATTATTTACGACATCACATTAGAAACCTCAAAAATAACAGTACCTCTCCACTATTTAGTGGATGTTATTATACATATAAACCTTCCTCTTGAATCTCTCTATCTATTAAAAAAAACCGCATCAAAATCCGTTGCTTAGTTTCAAAGATTAAAGCGTACAAAGGGACAGAAAAAGCGACTTTGCTTTATACTATGTAGTGATGTAGACTTACAATGAAATGTACCTTTTTATACAAGATGTTACCAAATATATAAAAATTCAAAAAGGTAATCTAAGAATCTTTGGTCCTTTGAAACTTGTATAATGTGGTTTCAATGGTAGTTTATCGTATTTTCATTGTCTATAAATCTGAATACAAATTTCTGAAATAACAAAGTTAGTACTGAAAGTGAATTCAAATAAGTGTTTCAAATATGTAATAACCTGAAACGAACTGAAACTTTTATTACGGAACTCCAGAAATTTGAGGAACACACGATTTTTTGGTTAATAAAATGTTTGATGATTGATGAGGCCGATACTTGGAGAAAATTAATATCCATAATGAAACAATATTTATATTTTCTCATAATTAATACAAATACGCATGACGATTTTCGAAGTACTACTTCTTTATCAAATTCTGAATTATTACTAGGTGTAATATTACAAACTCAATACTTATAGCTATTTTCACAGAACATATCAGGTATGTTCTATGACTATGGTCCTTATTTTCAAGTTAGTCAGTAATTGGTACAAACTGTTGAGTGGTGTATTTGTGAATAAATAAATAAATATGAATAAATATGATTGGCATTGGATGTATAATGCTAACGAACATTGGTGATGTATTTATTGCAACTAGATCACAACAATTCGCCTTGTTGCCAAAAGACTAGGTGCAATAAGTATCCTCCATCGATAATAAGTAATAAATCGACAATAACGGAAATGGAGCTAGTTCGTATGAAATTTTCAAGTTCTTTCAGATTCTCCAGTCGATGCATATTCTTTGGAAAATTAACAAGGTCTGATTAACAGCAATGTCGTTTTCTATCTGAATACTTGTATTCAACACCAGCACTGCGCATTGAGGTAGATGTATAATGGTTTGTGACGCTCGTACACTGAAACCATTGGTTTTAGGAGAAAAAATTATGACATAAATTCTAGGACATTTTCTCTAGTTTCATTTTGTATAGAAATGTTTATCTGTAAAATGTGCCGAAAGGAAGTTATTATCGAAAAACTGCTTTTACGCGCAATTTTTCAATATGGCGGCGCGACCGGCAAAGATACTAGGTGGCAAAATTGAAATTCCGAGACAGCATGTCAAAATCTATGAAATTGCTAATTTTCAAAACTCGGAAAACTTTCCAGGTAACCTCTACTTTTTTCAACCAAATGACTACGATTATACTTCTTCTGATAGCAATTTTTATTGTTTATCATATCTGTGAAGTTATCTCAATAGACTTAGTGAAATGAAATAAAATTGATTGAAAATGATTAAATCAAAAATATCCATGAATGCTTTTCCATAGGAAAGCTGTCATAGGTGTGTATAAATAAATTCGATTGTAATAAAATGCGTACCCCCACGGGCTCTTTCACGGAAAATTTCACAAATATAAAGTGAATAAATTCAATGAACGATGAATCAACTCTGTGAAAGATCATATTTAAATGAGAGGCAATGAATATTCGTCTAAAAATCACAAACTGAACAACGCTTTATTCGACTAGTTTCGCCTTTTACGGCATTATCAAGACTGGCTTGATTTTGAAAATATTGAAATAAAAGTGAAAATGTCATTATTCAATATGCAATATGTACATTTATATATAATCAAAAAGATGAAACCGAAGTACGTACCTGAAATAGAAAATTATTAGATTTACTCTAAATGTATCAGAAAAACAAAATTCGATGAAAAATATAATTTTTTTACCCACCCCATAAACCAATGTTTTAGTCAATTAAATTCATAAAAACATTCCTTCTAAATAGTGGAATAATACAGTGTGCTTTCTGACATGAATAATTGAAATGGAAAACTTATTTTTCAAATAAACAACTCATGCCATAAGAAATCGATTGCATATTACTATATTTATATACTCTAAAAGCAAAGAAATTGTAATAGAAAGATGAAAAATGAAATTTTCCATCTTGAAAATGGTTGGAATGGAAAGATATTCCATCATTCCATTTCAGTATACTTCCGACCAAATTCAGACATATAAATTGAACAATTAACATGAGCTGGATTTATGGTGCCATTATATAGCGTGATTTATTTTATCAGAAAAGTCTTTTACAATCTCGATGAATATTTTTCCATTTCGTGCCCTAACAGTTTATGTAATATGAATTCTATTAAGTTAGTGTGACACGAACGCATTAAATTCATACTTATTTTATGCTTGACAGAAACTCTGACGACCATTTTCCTCTAAATTGTTTTCATATCAGTTAATTATCTTCTTTCGCCATTATCTAGACAGACGAATAGCTGTAATTCCTTCCTCCCCTAGTATTCTCAAAAATACTTGTACCCTAAGATTAGTTATTTATGGAAACAGATAATTTTTAGCTAAATTTATTTCCATTCCTGATGAAAAAAGATTTGTGTAACGTGATTTCCTTTAATACTTCCTCTTTGAATTGTATTGGCATTTATTTGGCAAATGTTCATACTGTTTGAGAAGAAGTAATATAAGAAACTTTTAACAATATTTAAAATATATTTTTGGGTAAATGTGTTTGTTCGAATACAATGGCAATTACTACACTTCATGTCTAGTAATTGTCATCAAATAAAACTCTCATGGAGCTGTCTACACAAATGTCAACGAGAACGAACCCATCACTTTCGAGAATCAATATTAAGAGCATTTCGAAAAATTCATCGATCTTGTTGAATGATAATAGGATACAATTGTTCATTATTATGAATCATCAGTCCATATTTAACCTATCAATCAAGGTGTTAGACATCCGGTGCGCTGTTTTAAATCGTGTACAAATATTTAAAACAGCGTTCCGGAAAAATTTTCGTAGTGGCTGGCTCTACCAGAATGATAATGCCGTAATTCTTGATACTGCTGTAAATGTCGAAACTAGTCGAATAAAGAATTGTTCAGTCAGTGATTTTTAGACAAGTATTTCCTATTACCTCTCATTTATTTATTAAATTAAACGCAAGGCTTAATTTTTCACTATTATGCCTTGCGTTTAATTTAATGAATTATTTAATTATGTTTCACCAAGAGTTAAGCGAGAATTCACTCTCACTAATTTGCAGTTTAATTTGTCATGGACACATCAAGGAGTTTTTGTGGTAAAACAGCTCACATTGATTAATTAAGGTATGCAAGTAGATACACAAAAATTCTAGCGAAGTTAATTTGGAAAGACATGAAAGATTCCAACATGTGATATCCATAATTCCGTAGGTGGGAGAATGATTTTGATACTAGAGAAAAGGTGGCATGAAATTTTTACGAAGGTATACGTACTTACAGTCACAACACTTGTAGACAAGCTAGGTATACCTATACTTCTAAATTGATCTGGATTAAGGCAGTTGATTGCATTGAACACTTACAACATTCTGATTTGCAGTTGCTCTCGTACGAAATATAAGCTGCACACGAATTGTAGGGAGTAGAAAACCCAATTTCTATTGCTTTATGTGTACAATTTTTACAATTTGGAATTCTATGCTGTTCGAATTAATTGGGACAAAGGATAAAAAACGTAAAAAAAAACGTTTTCGTAAAATCTTACCTTTTAATGAAGTAAATATATACAAAATAACGTAAATTCTTCATATTAATATGAAGTGTTACTTCATATTAACTTCTTGAATTCGTCTAGGCATCAATTCCACTACCGTAGCGCAGATTTTCTTCAATTCGTCATCATGAAACTACACTCGAATTATTGCACTTTTAATCATTTTTTCTTTTGTAGTGCAATCCATTTTTGCCCGTCGTTTCTTTGAAATATTCCATAAATTCTCAATGGCATTGATATCAGGTGAATTCCCTGCCAATCGAGTACTTTTATTTCATTCTCACGCATAAAGGCCTGCACTTGTTTGGAATTGTGGCAGGGAGCCAGGTCGTGCTGAAATCTTCCATCAAATGCGCCATTAGTTTTGAAAAAACCCCGAAACTTTTGTTTCGAAGAATGTTTACTGTTTGCTGGATGTGATCAGGCCGCAAAGTTTCGCCATCACTTCGTCAAACAACACTTGATTTGTACCCTTGAACAAACAAATGTGTCTCATCACTAAAAAGCACCTTCTTCCAGTCGTCCACAGTCCACGCACGGTACTTTTTGGTCCATGACAAGCGTTTTTTCATCATTTTCTGGGTATGCAGTTGCTTTCTTCTTGGTCTTCTTGCCTTACGGCCAACTTCTAGCAGTCGTTTTCGCAAAGTTGAGGTGCTCACCTCTACACAAGAAACCATTAAATCTCTTCGAAGATCAGTGCTTGTTTTTCTCGGATTAATTTTGCTATTTCTTATCAACAATTTGTCTGTTCTTGGAGTAGTTTTGCGTTTGCAGTCACAATTTCCTTTTCTTTTTGGAGACGATGAGTCACTTTCTTCAAATGTTTTAAAAATTCTCGAAACGCTGGATTTTCCCACACCAACAGCTTCAGCGATATCTCTTACAGTCATTGATGTGTGTTCATTAAGCACGATAATTTTGGAACGCTTCCTCCGAGTGATATCCATCTTAGGACAAGACAATACAGCACGTATCAAAATCGAAACCACCACCTGTCGCACCGGTAGGTTCACAACTGAATTGGTGGCGAGGTAAAACCGGTCAGAATGTGAATGATGGTCAAGGTCAAACCCTCACGTCACCTCAGGTAGTAAACAAGCAGGTGTGAGGGTGTTTGGGCCACCCTGATACTCACATACTTACCACAGTAACTCAAATGAAGAAAAAAATGTTTTTCCCAATTAATTCGAACAGCATAGTATGTTGAAAATCCAATATGTTGAGCTAACTGACAATTTAACGGATATGTGAATAAGTATTGTTATCGTTAGTAGGGATGTCGTAAATGTAATAAAGTAGCGATATATATCATCGATATTTTTGAAAATATCAAAATCGATATTAATATTTTTTTTATTTGATAGTGTTGGCATTTACTTGATGTAAATCCATTATAATTGAATATAAACTTAATTTCAAACACTTGAACCTATGATTTATACTTTATTGACTCATAGCATGACACGTTTCGTCGTTACAAACGACTTCTTCAGATGCTTACAGAATAATAACTAAATAAATATAGTATAAGTTAGTTAAAATAAATACAGTTTAACTGCTCTTGATTTTTGCTCTGGCAATACCTCAAGGAAAAGCTTTACAAAGACCCTCCCATTCCCATCCAAGAACTCAAAATTTGTACGACACAAGGGAATAATATTGGAGGAGATCTTTTGGAACATTTTATTCAAAATTTTCGATTCAAGTTACATAAATCTCTCCAATCTGTCAATTGCTGACTACGGGTAGCCCTTAATTGAAATTCTCGTGGCTCATAACATAATTTTCATTTTAAATGTTTATAGTATGATAAGTTATATGTATTAGTAATAGTAGTTATTTTTTTGTTCATTATTGGCGTATTCCTCACCAATACAACATTTTTTAGTGTTTGAGCATGTTGTTAAAAACAGATGTTACCAGATACCTAACTCACTACCTTCGTCCTCCGTTCTGCAATCTAATTTTGTATTCGAAAATAATTTCTGCAATGATAACACCTGCGAAATACTGGCCTGATATCTATTTTCCTACTGAATTATTGAAATGAATTAATGAAATTGCATACATAAATTTGTTCACCGTACTGCGATACGAGGAATCTCTACGGCATGAAACAGGTTATTTGTTTTCTAGAGTGGGAGCTGTAAATGTCCTCTCCTATTCTCTATGGATACACCTATGTTCCATTATTGGCCAATCATGAAATTGTACTTTATCGATTCTACCTTTCGCGTATTGGTAGAGTACCTAATCGATTATTGCATTGTTAATCACACTTCGGGTTTTCAACAAAGTTTTATGTTCCACCAAATATTGTGCGAGAAATCGATGGAATTAATCAACTTCTTTCATGGAATTATTGAATTGAAACAGTAGTTCCTGATCTGATATTCGAAAGCTTCAAACTTCAAAACCATCAACTTGAAAATTTGAAAAAATTGACAAAACAAAAAACGTGTATATATATATATATATATATATATATATATATATATATATATATATATATATATATATATATATATAAATGAAATATTGAAATCGATGCCACACCTGATGGAAGTGCGAGACATATATGTTTCGTTCTGCAAGGAACTCGTCAGTCGCACCACGTCCATCGAAGTGAGGCAACGATTTCAACCTCCAAGCATCTTCTTGTGACTTCAAGTGGAAGATCCTAGAGTAATGAATACTCTACAATTTCATCTATAGAAATCAGTAGGAAACACCTCTCTCGGATTACAGACACACCAAGCATCGAAATTTCACATATCTTCTATACCCGTAGGTATCTACTAAATTGCGATGTCTATTTGACAAATATCATCGAACGATGTTTTTAAATGTCAATAGGTTGCGTTAGTAGTACGCTCGCGTTTATTCCCGTATTTCAGGGGCCTATTCGGCGATATTTTTAAGGAAATGAAATTTTTTTGTGCTTATGGCACTGAATGAAATATTTAATAAAATGAACACTAGAACATTCATTTGAAAAATTGAAATTAATCAAGAGAATGTTATAGTAGAGCTATATATATATATATATGGTGCGACTGACGAGTTCCTTGCAGAACGAAACATATATGTCTCGCACTTCCATCAGGTGTAGCATCGATTTCAATATTTCTCTAACATTTATCCCTTGAAGGATAATGGAGACATCACATCGTACACGTTCACATATCTAGCTCTACTATAACATTCTCTTGATTAATTTCAATTTTTCAAATGAATGTTCTAGTGTTCATTTTCTTAAATATTTCATTCAGTGCCATAAGCACAAAAAATTTCATTTCCTTAAAAATATCGCCGAATAGGCCCCTGAAATACGGAAATAAACGCGAGCGTACTACTAACGCAACCTATTGACATTTAAAAACATCGTTCGATGATATTTGTCAAATAGACATTGCAATTTAGTCTTTAGAAATTTTTTGTGCTTATGGCACTGAATGAAATATTTAAGAAAATGAACACTAGAACATTCATTTGAAAAATTGAAATTAATCAAGAGAATTTTATAGCAGAGCTAGATATGTGAACGTGTACGATGTGATGTCTCCATTATCCTTCAAGGTATAAATGTTAGAGAAATATTGAAATCGATGCCACACCTGATGGAAGTGCGAGACATATATGTTTCGTTCTGCAAGGAACTCGTCAGTCGCACCACGTCCATCGAAGTGAGGCAACGATTTCAACCTCCAAGCATCTTCTTGTGACTTCAAGTGGAAGATCGTAGAGTAATGAATACTCTACAATTCCATCTATAGAAATCAGTAGAAAACACCTCTCTCAGATTACAGAGTCACCAAGCATCGAAATTTCACATATCTTCTATACCCGTAGGTATCTACTAAATTGCAATGTCTATTTGACAAATATCATCGAACGATGTTTTTAAATGTCAATAGATTGCGTTAGTAGTACGCTCGCGTTTATGCCCGTATTTCAGGGGCCAATTCGGCGATATTTTTAAGGAAATGAAATTTTTTGTGCTTATGGCACTGAATGAAATATTTAAGAAAATGAACACTAGAACATTCATTTGAAAAATTGAAATTAATCAAGAGAATGTTATAGCAGAGCTAGATATGTGAACGTGTACGATGTGATGTCTCCATTATCCTTCAAGGGATAAATGTTAGAGAAATATTGAAATCGTTGCCTCACTTCGATGGACGTGGTGCGACTGACAAGTTCCTTGCAGAACGAAACATATATGTCTCGCACTTCCATCAGGTGTGGCATCGATTTCAATATTTCTCTAACATTTATCCCTTGAAGGATAATGGAGACATCACATCGTACACGTTCACATATCTAGCTCTGCTATAACATTCTCTTGATTAATTTCAATTTTTCAAATAATATGTTCATATATATATATATATATATATATATATATATATATATATATATATATATATATATATATATATATAGAGAGCGTCTCAGAATGTTTTTCGTTTTCAGATGTTAAATAAAAACAATATCAATTGAAGTTCGTTTAATTTATTGTTAAATTAAAGAGCACTTCTTGAAGTTTATTTATGAAAAATAACCGTTTGCAAATGCGCATCATTCGCTTCTTCTTACTCATTTAACCTGGAGCTAAAATTTTCAATCACTAGCTGGAGCATCGCTCTTGGAATAGAGTTGATTTCTTCAGTGATTTTTTGCCTCAAAACATTCAGGTTGAATGATACTGGATTGTAAACTTTACTTTTTGAGTAGCCCCATAAAAAAAATCAGCAGGCGTTAAATCAGGGCTCCTGATTTTTTACTGATCGGTGGCCAGTTGATGTCACTCTTCCACGGAATAAATCGTGAAGAGCAGCTAATGAGTCATTTGTAACATGAGAAGTGGTTTCATCTTGCTGTAAAAAGGTGTTGCGGTTGTAGCCATCCTGGTTTTGCATTTCTGTAGCAAAAAAAGTCCGGATCATATGGCAATATCGATCAAAATTAACGGTTTGAGTTCGACGTCTTTCGTCCTCAAAAGTGTGAGGGTTTCTGATGCAGTTCTAGGAAGACCAGTATCTTCAATTTTTTTATTCACGTGACCGTTGATGTGAAAATTCTATTCATCGGAGAACCAGGTGTTATTGAAACTTCTAATACTTTCTTTCATTGTTCTGCAGAATTCGACTCGTTTATGAAGATCATCAGGCTTCATTTCTTGAACAATAACAATTTTATAGGGAGAAAATGTAAGAGTTTCGAAATAATGCGATGAACCGTAGATTTGTTAAAATTAAGAGTCTGCGCGCAACCACAACTACTGTTGTGGGTCTTCCATAACAGACTGGTGAACGCGGTCGACGTTCATGCTCGTTCTTGCTGTCCTTTTGCGCCCAGACGATTTGTCCGGCATTGTATTCCCAGTCTCTTCAAACTTGTACACCCAATGCTCCATTGAATTGGTACTTGGTACATGTTTTAAGCTTGTCAAATTAAAATGTGTCCTGTAGAGACGACGAACAACAATGTGGGAATCGTTGTTTTCATAAAACGCTCGTACGCAAAACGTGCGCTGCGGTCCCGTGAAACGATTCATGGCTATTAAACTTAACAAGCCGGTCAAGCGATTGAGACCACTCCCCTCCCCCTGCTACCTGTGGTTGACGCGTAGTGGTCAATTCAAAAACGAAAAACATTCTGAGACACCGTTTATATATATATATATATATATATATATATATATATATATATATATATATATATATATATATATATATATATATATTCTTTAAATTAATTAATTTTCTATTAATTTATTGCCTGTTTAAGAAAGTTTATTTTCAATGTTTTAGCAATAACAGGCTATTTTCAATGTTGAAAACTTTATTTTCGTTGACGTTTCTTTGTATATCACAACTTCGTCAAAAGTTTTATGAAAAATATATTTATACATATCAATTAAAAAAAGTTCCGGCGTCTTGAGTTTCTGGACTTTGCACCCTTCATGTTCATGAAATTTGAACACTTCTTGAAATTATTTATAACTGGCATAACAGCTATTTCGTTCTAGTTTTGGATTTGTTAATGTCAGGAACTCTAATTGTATCAATATCAATTTTAGCCAAGCATAGAGCATCATCGTCTCAACCAAACAAAGAATTTATCTCGCACGTCTACTAGCAATTCTTTGAGTATGAATCTTCGCGATAGGCAAAACTTCTTGTTGAGTTTTAAGTGATTGCTTGTGTAAATTACTGGCCTTGTATGGTAGCAAAATAAACCATTAACTATGATGACATATGCTACATGATCGCTTCAATAAGTATGCAATACAGTAAAAGCTCCTTATTCGCGCTTTCTTTATTCGCGGTTTCACTATTCTCGGATTAAAAAAATGCAACCCAATTTCTATATTCGCGGCAATAGATTTCTTTATTTGCGGATGTGATAGCTATTTTTTGTAAGTGGTTCCAGAATTTTTTGTTTCGGAAGTTGAAACTTATTGGAAAAAAAGAATATAAACTTTGAGCAGATTTAGTTTCAAATAATGTACCAGGTCAACCTCGCGAACTTGAAATTATGCATCCAAATATAAAGCGACATTTTTTCCTGACATGACGGCTTGCTTCAACCTATGGAGCAAGAGATAATCCAGGCCTTGAAGCTCTATTATATTAGAACCTTCAAAATCATATTGGATGATGTGGAATGTGATCTTGATATGAATGTTACGGAATGCTGGAAGGATTTTGACATAGCAAAATGCATAGCAAACATAAAGGAATTATTGTAACAACTGAAGTCGTACACATAGAATTCATGCTGGAAAAACTGTGGCCTACTCTGACTGCAGAAAATGACGGAGAATCTGTGCACATTCAAACTTTGATTGCAAACATAGCTGAAATTGCGAATGCAATAGGACGAGATTGGTTTGAACGGATAGAATGAAGTAACATTCAGATGTTTTTTCAATCATAAGATGAAGATTTGACTGAAAGCAATTTGCAGGAAATGCCAAATTCAAAGTCCATTAAGGAAGAGGTATGAACGAGCACGGGAAACATTCAATTTGAAAATTCTTAGTTAAGAATTCTTAGTAACGAAGTCCTATTTTAAAGACAAATTGCTAAAGTTATTGCTTAATATCAGTCAGAATTGAAAGAACCTTTAAAAACTGCCAAGCAATAAAAAATTACAAAATTCTTTAACCATTGCCTAAGCCTGAACGTAATAATTGAGCAATATGATCAAAAACTTCATTCAAATTAATTTTTTTATATGTATACTTTTTTCCATTTTGTCACACAGGAACGTATCCCCTATAATCTCACATAAATTACCCTTCCATATTTACGGCTTCTGTATTCGCGGCATATTTTCGGAACGTATACCCCGCGAATGAAGAGCTTTTATTGTACTGATAGATATAATATCTATCATATGGATTTTGCTTCAAATGTGATGATGCTGGAAAATCCAAAGCTAACTGAAGTAACGGTGGAGCGAATTTACCTTCGGCGTTCAGATAGAGACGCAAATGTTTTTGAGTTTTTCGTTAATTATGCAAAGTACGAGTGATATCACTAAATTTATGACCTCCACACTCTCTTGTCACCTAAGTCACACTTCGTCGACAACATTCCTCCCCTAACGTGTGAGGTTATTTATGGTGTTTAACTTCTTCATTATGTTCAATTACTTGTCATTGAATCCTTTTAATTCATGTACTCAAATGAATGATTATAAATTCCACTTCAATTGTTTCTAGCATGTTGGATTCCCAATTTCCCCCAGTTTCTCGTCGTACTTTGAATTGAAATATTTTCGATTTGACCTGATTCAATAACATGAATTGTCAAAGTAAATCGTTTCCTCTGATATCCTTTATCTTCTTTACTCAATAAAGATTCCTTCACTACTTCTTTCAGCACAAAAATTGCCGAATTCTCCGAAAGCGGAATATCGTTAGTGGACCGATAACGCAAGCACTTGCCAGTCCTGAGCTTTTGGGACGAATCAATAACGAAATTCTCGTGACCCAGTAACAGGAAAAGCAGAAGAGGAGGTTCGGAACACGGATGCAAAACGATGATGAGAATTCAAATTATAGGATAGAACATAACGAATAATTGTTCTTCTATCTCATTCTACATGAATCTGAAGCTTTTGAATTCTATGAAATGTACGTCTGATTATACGGGAAACACAAAGGGACTTTGTACTCTTCATTTTTTGATATGAAACTAGTGTTGTTTCTGAGAGAAATAAGTGCTGAATCTTTTATAATTAATGATTTCAGTCTGGTGGAAAACGTTTCATAATGAGATAAAATCAGAGCACACTTACGATTGATGAAAAATTGTGATCTCTTTGATGAATTTAGATTTTAATGAGATCTTGTCTAGCAGAATGATGAAAATTCCTATCATGGAATCCCTGGGATGGAACATTAGTTTATTATGTTAAATAATGATAACTAAATAAGAAAATGAAGAATTCATCAACACATTAAATAATTCAAAATTAATGATAATTTTTCTCCTGTGAAACCCATAGGAGAAACAATTTTGCTGACCATTATCAAACATTCATATCTGTATATATCTATACATTACCAGATATACCCATATATCAGTACAGTATAGTACAATCCCAAATCAATTATGGTATTATAGGCTGGTGTGGTGCCTACCAATATGACATTCAAAAACTAGTTTTGCAAAAATTGATATTAAGAATTATTTATGGGAAACCACTCATCTCTTCTAGTGAAGGACTTCACCCTTGAATTAGTCCAACTTGGATGACCAATTGTGACGATTCCACCTGATTATGAGACGATTTATCCGATACTAACCGATGGAGACGAGATACTAACTGATGTTTGGTGTGAATCTGTATCCACAGATTTAGACCAAACATCTATTGCCATCTCTCACCGTTAATAATTATTAATGTTGAAATATAATAAAAATAATTCAAGAAAACTTAGTTGAAGAATTTAATTTAATTTGAGTTAAATATCTCGTATATACTATATATATGTTAGATAATCCAATCTCTATATTCCTTTAGCAATATTATTCATTCCATCAATGTAACTGAAATATGCATCAGCAAAATTCATTACGAGTCATACTGAATATAATAACTGCGTAAAAAACACCTGCATGCATTTTCAGCAGCATTGATTATGAAATATTATAAATAGGAGATAATCCCATTGTTCAGGAAGAATAAAGTGAGTTACAGAATAAAATAGAGTAGAACAAATCTCTAAAAACTGTATTGCATGTTACATACATGAAATACAGTTGATTTTTTAAAATGAAGTTTTTTAAATAAAAAACTTCAAAAAGTTTTTAAAAAAGAAAATAAAAATTTTTTCTGATAGTGTTTTTGTCTGCCTATATTCTTTCTAACTCTTGATTGATATTGTTAACACAGATCTCAAATAAGAAAAACTCATCTCTAGATAACGTTTCGCTCAAAATTTTACCTCTGTCAAGAGTTTGAAGTAAATGATCTTCATAGAAATTTGAATGAATTTTTATGAAAATTATTTATTACAAAGTTTCGACAATGCTTCAACTTGTAGCGAAATCTTAACTAGAAATTAATTTTTCCATTTCAGAGGCTTTTACACTGGACACTTAAATATAGGTATAATAATTCATTGCCATCAGAATTCTATCGATTGCTTATATACAAGTATTCTATTAACTCATATAACTAATAATGATAATAATAATAATAATAATAATAAAGTGTCTTCATTTCAAATAAAAGGATACACAAACAATCTTTTTGCACTCCCTGAAGTGAAATTTGTGTTAAAATATACAATAATTCTCAATACAACAAACGAGGGGCATGTTCCTATACATGCATACGACAATATTCCAAAAACTCATCAACAGTATAAGGTTCACTGGCAACGAGCAGCCTAAATACAGTAGACTTGTACCTGCTTATCTTCCTCTCTGACCAGATATTTGGAGGCAAGGCATTGTATTATCTAACGCAGGTGTATTCATGTCCATTCTCTGTATGTATTCTCTGTATTTTTGAACACAAAAGCAGATTTTCTTGGATGTGTATCGCTGTTGCTGTTAGTAGATAATTTTCTCGAATTTGCCTCTGCAGGAAGCATCAGATTGTATGCCCAAAATGCTACGCAGGGCTTTTTTTGCAGAACATATTTATTTGTTTTATATTTCTCATAAAACTACTGTTACCGAAGAACATAGCACGAATGCAGCATGCGAATACTGCCTAATAAATCACCCTCAGCACCGTCCTATTCAGATATTTCACCATCACCCCCAAAGAAAAGCAAGCAGAGCTCAGACTATTACAGAGCTGTTATGTGTACATCCCATTTCATAAACTCATCAATATAAATACCTAGGAATTTTGACGAGTTCTGAGCTAAAATGATGTGATTCTTTGTTTGATGAATTTAGTTGTTGGAGTGAGCTGTCTTGAAGAAGATTGCAGTGTTTTGTTTTCATTCATATGCAATCGATTCATATTGAACCAATGCTGAGCCTGCTGAATGGTGATATCCACAGCTTCTGTCAAATCTCATTTCAGATTTCAGAAATAATTTCAGATATTGAAACAATAAGAAATAATTTCAGGTTTCCTTGAATATAAACTTGAATTCAAACACTTGAACTTATGATTTACACCTTTGTTGATAACATAGCATGACGCTTTGGGGTTTATTTCGATGGTAGGTACCCAAACTCTCTTCACTTCAAGTGTTTGAATTTAAGTTTATATTCAATTATAAAAGATTCACATCAAGTACACTCCAACACTATTAAATATTCAGGTTTCCTTAGAATTGATAATTCAGAAGTAGCTAGTAGCTAGGAGAACTAGTCCAGTTGGACAGGCTATTTTGAGTCATGCATGATTTTTCTATCTTGATTCTGAAGTAGCAGCATAATTGTAGTATACCTCAACAATAACTATTTTATAATCATTGTTGCCAATGATACCTTCCCATAAACAAGGCAACACATTTTTTATTGATTATTTAGAAAGTTATAAAACAAGGTTATGTTGTCAATTATTATTTCGTTTTTCGTAGTTTATAAGTATATAAATCGTTTCCGTTTCTTCATACTAGACTTGTATGTAACTAAATAATCACTATTGTACGTATCAGGTGAACACACAGTGACACAATTCGCATGCTGCAATATATTTGACCATTTTTAAGTGCAATACACTTAGTACTCGTTATAAATCAACGGCGGCAATGTGAGGAAGGAAAGCGACGAACAACGGCAGGGAATAAAAAGGAAAAGGAGGGGATTTTGATTTCCGCTTCTGAGGATTACGAGCTTTTCTTTTACAATGAAAAATGATGATGTCGGAGAAATGGATGGTTACAAAGTGAGGTTTTGTGAGGATTTCTCTATTGAAACGGTTTGGTTCTTAAAGACTCAGTGAGCGAAATGCCGGATTTGAAATAATCCCTCTGAAAAACTGCCTGACTAAATCTATCAAGTCGTTAAATGAAGGACGAATTGAAACAGCATGCATGACGTTCACCCAACGTGATTCAGAGTATTATAAAAATTTCACATATATCATGTCAAAATAAGAGAGAGATATGAGCTTACGTTGATCCCAATGGAGATATAGATAAAATGATTTGACGGAGAAATGAAGGACTTCCAAAGCTTGGTAAAGAATGAAATCGTACATCAAATTTGGCCCTTTTTTACTGTTTGCTGCATAGCGCAATGAAAAAATGTTTAATTATAGCAAATACTACTGCTCTATATATAATTTCTATTAAAACGATTGTTCCTCAAGAGGAGAGCGATTGAACTTGAATTCGCAATTTTTAGAGCTTTCGCTTCATTATTTTTTCCTCCTGAAAACGCTTCATCCTCTCGGAATGCTTTTTCTTCCGTTCATCTGTCCATTTTATTCCAGGTTGGCGCATTGATTTCTGCACAAACTTCACATGTGCGATTTTATAGCGACTGTTAGTGCGATCTTCGAGATTTTTTATATTAATTGTTGTGAATCTTTTGGACATCCTTAAGACACTCTGTTTCGCATTTACTCTTCATAATTATATCGTGTAGTTTCTTCGGTATTCGGGACGGTTTTTTTTTCTGTAGACATGTGTATAGAACTTCGCTCGTTGTTTTCTGGTTTCTTCCGTTATCGTATTTGTCTTTTCATAAAGGTTGATTCTGAGAGTTTTCATCCGAATCCCGTTTCTATTGATTGGCCCGTGAATCTTTCTGAGAATTTAACATTCTTGTTTTTCATTCTCTCTAATTTTTGAATGACCGTCAATAACCATTTCATCAGACGCGTAGATTGCTTCTGGAAGAATCGTTGTGTTATGACTCAATTTGGTGTCTCTCGAAATGCACTTTTTGTTATAGTACACCCATAATAACTTGTAGGTCCTGTGGAACTAGGTAATTATTTGTTCGTTAGCGATTCGGTTCAAACATGACGGCTGTATTACTTCTCCAAGGTATTTAAAATGGCCGACTTGCAGAATTTGACCATAATTTGTGATAGGAGAAGATTTATTGCTTATAGGGATAAATGTTAGAGAATATTGAAATGAGTGCCCATATTCAATGGAAATGTGAGGCAGTACTGTTTCGAGCTACCATGCTCTCTTCAGGCACGTACGCCCAACAAACGAGAAGTATTTTTTCAATCCTCAAATACACTCTTATGGATCATAAGACAAAAATTTACTGTTAAATCGTATACCTATATAATGCATAGATTACTATATATCTCAAATCTTAGTAACCAATAGAAAGCACATGAATACTCTAGTCTTCGAACAAATTCATAGAATTTGATGAAGCAATGCTGCGGAAGATCTAGGCTGCGGTTGTAGAAACGCTCGCTGATCAAAGTTTATCAAAGTTTCCTGAATTAGCACCTCGAAACATAAAGAAATCGACTACAATCGATATCGTGCTCATATCATCGCACTTGTCAATATTCAATATCAAAAGTACTAAGTATAACTTTCTTTCGATTATTTTTCAGACAAATTATTCAAAAGAAAATTAAAGTAGCAGAGCTGAATATGTGAAACATGAACAATGTCATGTTAACAATTGATTCATTCGGTAGACATGACTGGGGAGAGCGTGGTAGCTCGAAACAGTACTGTCTTACTATTCCAATAAATATAGGCATCGATTTCAATATTCACTAACATTTATCCCTTGTAGGATAATGGAGACATCACATTTTTCATGTTTCACATAGCCAGCTCTGCTATAATTCTCTTCTGAATACTCAATTCGTCAATTCGATCTTTAATTTGTCAAAAAAATTGTTGAAAGAAAGTTATGATATACTTTTAATTCAGAATATTCACAAGTGCAATGCTATTAGCACGATAACTACAGAATATTCCTCTCATAGTCAATTTCTTTATAATTGAATATAAACTTAAATTCAAACACTTGAACTTATGATTTACACTTTATTGACTAAATAGCATGACGCGTTTCGTCGTTACAAACGACTTCTTCAGATGCTTAGATAATAACCAACGCGTCTTGCTATGTAGTAAATAAAGTGTAAATCATAAGTTCAAGTGTTTGAATGAGAGTTTATATTCAATTATAATGGATTTACATCAAGTATATTTGAAAAATTTCAATTATAATATATTTACATAAGTAAACGCGTTTCAATTACACTATTTAAAAAATTTCTTCAAAAAAAGCCTGTTATTGCTAAAAACTTTCGAAATATATCTTGAACAGGCAATATATATATATATATATATATATATATATATATATATATATATATATATATATATATATATATATATATATATATATATATATATATATATATATATATATATATATATATATATATAGATATAGATATAGTTGTGGTTTGAATTAGTTGGAATTTTTGTACACTAATGACACCTCGAATTGTCTATAAACATCGGTATTTTCTGTAACATGTTTTACTGGAAAAGGAGCAGTGAAATTTCGGTTATTAAGGTTTCAATATGTACTTTTATCATGTAACTAGCAAAACATTAATGAACTTGTTGAAGCAAAATATTCTATGAACATTGTCAGAGGTACTAAAATCAGATGAAACATCTGTAGATTCAATTGTCATTGCTCAATAAAAATTATTCAATATTCTGTGACATGTGCACATCTTCATTTGAAAATATATCCGTTTGAAAATATAAACTCGATTGTCAATCAATTTTGACTTCAATTCGAAAGCTACCATAATCCGAATATTTATGTTCGTAGCAAGTTCGTTCTCGAAATTCGGATTTCCTGCGGAATAACAGGGTAATAATCAAGTGCGAGCTCATTAAACAGTTAAGCGAGATTAAGTATATGGTCTAATTATAGGTAGAGCTAAATGTTTACCGCGGAGTCTCGTTTAATACGGTTTTAATTACTTATTTATATAAATAGAGCCAGAGCTTGGTTAGGCAGAGTGAGGAGAATGAATTCATGTAAAAACCAAAATCGGGTGAATTTGTAAATACAATACGGAAAAGTTTCGTAATAACTAGTTCTTCAATTCATAATAATTATGGAATAATATGGTATTGAAAAAAAAAGAACTCGATGTGATTGCAATTTCATCAGTTTATATGTGAGGTCAATTCATTGCGATGTTAGTACCTTTTTACTTAATTTGAAAATGAAAATTTATTTCCACCACGAAAAATAAAGACAATAGAATACTTTTGAATTAGTAACAAAATAATAACTTCTATAAATAAAATTCATATGAAGGAGAAATTTTCAAGTCTTAACACAAAGATAGGTAATCACAATAAATCATTAGAGTTTACAGGGTAGAGTAGAAACACGAACATTTTGTTTTTGGAAAACAGATTCTACACAAAAATTCCTTCCGTTGAAGTTCGATGAAATATTTCAAAGCTGAAAACATCTCATCATAGAAACAATGGCAGCGAATGAAATCATTAAAAATTCTTGAAATACTTCTTTAGATACACAATCTCATTGTGTTACTTTCTTACCTTGCGTCTTATCCCTAACTTTCCTTAATGTTTAACTCACCTGACTATAATTACAGCAGTTTTGATTTTCCTTATTTTAAGTAATTTTTCGTTATCTCTTTGTCAACATACCAGTAATAAAATACATTCGAAATATTGGTTTGATCCCGATGAACGAACATAAGAGATTGATAGAAACTCACTTTGGAATAGAGTTTTTCTGATCGAATAGTTAACTCATGAAGAAAATATAATGCTTGATTTATCTATATACTCTATCACGTGTTTATACTAACTCCAAATTTAACTTTCATGAACAATAAGAATTTCGAGATAAATACTTCAAACTGATATATATTGAAATTTAAGATTTTTAGTAAAACTTGAATAATTAATTAGTTAATTTAAACGGAGAGGTTGTATTGATGGATTGAGTTTATTACTACTGTTAAATACAAATCTCAAATTTTCGATTTCAAAGTTAATCAATTTTTTGGATCGATGTTGTCTTTGTTGTATTGGATTAATTTATTTATATTCTTGAAATTGTAAAATGGTGAATGCGCCAGATAATTTCTAAAGTACTAGGGATCCAAGATACTCTGAGCATTGTTTCATTTTTAGGATGATTTTTCATGCCAACATATTCCAAAAATTTAGAACAATTTTTTGCATAAATATAACGCAAGAATAACATTGAAATAGTAAAGAGAAACAGTTTTCTAGATTTATACAATTTTATTCAAAATTTGTGACATACGTTTCACCATTATGATGGTTTCTTCGAATTGATTGCCATGAGTGTTTTCTTCACAATTTCAATTTTGAAGTGACTTCGAGTAACAGACCTAAACATTGCAATGAAATAATATCTTATATGTGAGGGATAAGAAGAACCGAATAAAAAAAACAAAAGATATCCTATAACATACCTCCAAATTTTTTTTTTGATAAGAATAACAGAAGAGGCATTCAATTCAACTCCTTAAGACTTGTAAAAATGATCTGCACGCAACGGTTAACTGATAATACATTCCTAACAATCTGTATAAAGGATCTACCCTTATTAAGGAAACGCAAATTTGGGGTAGATATTCTTATTCGGGGAATATATTTCTTATTCGGGGTAGATATTATTTGGTTTTATTCAAAAATTATCCTTCTGAATCACAGAGCACCAACTTGTAGGTGTCGCATTTCTTTAGTAACTTTTTGATCATACGTTTATGATAACTGGGAGTTCAAAATGGGCATGTATATAAATTTCTTCAGTTGAAGTAACCAGATATTTATGAAACACACGATTCTAGTCAATTTGGGGTGAACACGATAGATTTCAATCTCTTGATACTCACGCAATGAATGTAGAAACATGCGAAGTATCTTTTAAAATATTTCTATTGCAAACATTTCTAACAAATGTTAAAACCTTCATAGCATCCTAGCAGTGTATTCATCACAGTTACGACTTATAGTCGTATAATATTTAATGGAAATCGTCTTCACTACCTGACAATTTATTAGAATGAGAAACATATTAATCAGATAAAAAAGTATTTTGAAGACTAATGATTTGTTAAAGTTTATTCTTCAACCCAAATGGCTGTATACTCGGGAAATTTTGATTTCGAAAATAAGGAAAAGAATATATGCTCTATGTCTAATAAGGAGAAGATAAGTTTGAAGTGTTCATGTTGGTGTTTCCAGTGTATTCAGTTTTTATTTCGGATTGCATTTATTTCGGATTGTTTTTATTTCGTGACTGCAATTGCAATAGCAGTAGGAATTATTTCCTATTTTTGAGGATTAAAGTTAATGTTTATAGTGAGAACGTTATTAAGATCAAATCATCAATTCGTTTGTTTTTCACTAAATTATTGTAAAGAGTGCGAATTTCACTTCCTTATTTTTGTCTCATTCCATTTTGTTTGTTTCATTTTATTCAACTGTGTTACACTCTTCGGTACCGTAGTCTGGACACATTTTCATCAAGATAACATACATTTTTTTCTTTCATATATTTGCTTATATACTAACACTCGGGTTTATCTGCGAGTGTATACGCATATATACATATGGTCTATACCATTTCCAATCTAAATATGCAAATATCTCAAATACATCTCTCAGGGAACTGTCTACACAAATCTTGTCAACGAAAATACAACCTATTACCTTCGAGAGTGAATATATATTACTCACTAATAATCAAAAATCTCAGTATAGATAAATTCATGAATCTCGACACACCAGGAAGATGCCTGGTTATTTTGAAGGAAAAATGTTCACATAAATGTTGATCTGCAAGAAACTCATTTCTGAAATACTGGGTATTCAGGTTTATTTTCATTTTACCTTAATAATTTTGGAAAAATCTTTCAACTGAAATTGGTACTTGGTTGTTTTCTTGTATAAGATATTTGAATTTGATTTCGATCAAATTATGAAATTCAATTCCAATTTGGCTCTTAGTTGGGGGTAGTGTTAGATATAAATACTTTACTTTTTCTGCGTCACAATTTTGTGTGCATTTTATAGCACTTCTTCTTTCAAATTGGTTAATCCTCGTACTATATTTTCGTGAAGAAAAGATAAAAGAATGATTAATGTCAAATGTCGAACACAATTCGAACAGTTTTTTTGTGGTTTAATGCTATAAATAATATCATCATTAATATTCTGATTGATTATTATTATTGATAGAATTAATTACAATACAATTGATTCTATTGATTATTATTTTATTGTTTCTGGACCTTCTTTCTCAAGAATGAAGGTCTTCCATCCATGTTTATATGAATTTCTTTCCTCCAAATTATGTATAATGTAGGTTTCATATTGAAAAGCATCTTATATATATATTTATTCAAATTCACTATATATATATATATATATATATATATATATATATATATATATATATTGTATATATTTTTTTTATTTTTAGCAATAACTGGATATTTGAAATGTGTTCAAAGCATTATTTTTGTTGACTTTTTGTTGTATATCACAACTTTGTCAAAACTAAAAGGAAAAAAATTCTTAAATTGTTTAGTTTTGACAAAGTTGTGATATACAACTAAACGTCAACAAAAATAAAGCTTTTAATATTGAACATGGCCTATTATTGCTAAAAATATTGAAAATAAAACTATTTCAAACAGGCAATATTAAGTTTGAATATATATATATATATATATATATATATATATATATATATATATATATATATATATATATATATATATATATATATATATATATATATATATATTAAATTGATGTATTGCCTGTTTAAGATATTTTATTTCGATTTTTTTTATATATAAATATTTTTTAAAATTGATTTATTGCGATTATATTTTATTTATGTTTTTAGCAATAACAGGCTTTTTTTGATATGAAAAAGTTCAATGAATAATGAAAAAGGTTAATGAATAAAAAAAATTGAAAAAATAAAAAATAAATAAATGAAAAAATAAATAAATAAATAATGAATTAAAATAAATAAAACTTTAGTTAACAAAAATAAAGTTTTTCATATAAAAAAAGCCTGTTATTGCTAAAAACATTCAAATATATATATATATATATATATATATATATATATATATATATATATATATATATATATATATATATATATATATCCACTTGAAGTTAAGAACGTAGCATCAAAGTTTTACATTGAAGAAGATATCGAAGATGGTGCATTATTTCCGATGAAAACTTCTATAGTGGATTAACAATAGACAGATATTTTGTTATTATAGTGGAGTGGTGAAGGATGATTTTATATGTGAAGGATCTAGCTATTCCTTCAATCCCAGAAAGAAAAAAATATTAGGTTGGCTACAAAAGATTGAAACAAGGAATGCCATCTCGATTTATTCCGGCGATGAAATAGGAAAACTCATTAGTACACAATTTTCAACCGAATTAATTTCCTGACGACGATAAAATATTTTCCAGGATGTAATTCCGACTAGAATCAAATCCCACTCATAATAAAGTAACATTAAAAGTGCTGGGAAAGCTCGTCTGGAAATTCATTACGTCTCAGGTTATTCTCATGCAAAACCAATTTCTCGGTGCCACCAAGTTGAGAGGCAATTTCAGGACATCACGCTGGGAGATTTAATGCGGAATTTATCTCATATGGGCATTCATGCCTTCTGAACAGAACATTTTGTCATCTAATATGAGAGAAGTATGCCATTCCTATATTAGCTATGTTGAGATTTTACAATTCTTAATAAAACAATTGTTAAACTGATTTACACATATATTAAAAATAAAACTACATGACGTACGTTTCGATGAGATTCACCTTTTTCAAATGCTACGTGCAGACTAATGACAATTTCTCGAATACATACAATATATAAACTTAAATACAGAGAAAACAGGTAGATAACAGGTGGAAGGGATGAATTCATACTGAACTACTATATAGTAAATTAAGTAATTTTGAAAAGATTGAGAAGGGGGCTTGAGGTATGATCGATTTGGCTGTTCAAAAGTTTGCCAGAATATTTGTAAGTTTAACATGCAGTATTATTTTTAATATATGCGTAAATCAGTTTAACAATTGTTTTATTATGTTTATCGATTTACATCAAGTATCAGCCTCATCAATTATTAATTTTACAATTCTCTTTCATTACATGAAATATATGCCTCTTATTCACTATAATGTTGTTATATAATCATAATTTTTCGAGGAAATTTTCATAGATGATATTCAATGTGAATGGAATATATTGAATTGACTAGAAAAACCATTTTATATATGTACTTAATGTGAATATTAATACAACATGCAGATTTCGAATAAATAAATTTTAGATGAAGAAATGATTTTTGTGTTCCAAAATATAATATATTAAATTCCTGATTCAATATAAACTTAAATTCAAACATTTGAACTTACGATTTACTCTTCATTAACTACATACTCGTAGCATAACGTGTTCCGTCGTTACAAACGACTTCTTCGGATGCTAACAGAATAATGACCAACAGATAATTATTCTGTTAGCATCTGAAGAAGTCGTTTGTAACGCGTATACTGAAAACTTTTCACTTTGACAGATGACGTTTGGATGCCATTACCAACCAATGCCGCCAACCTGAAAAACTTAAATCTTCAAAAACTCACCCGTTATATAAACTACCGAAAAACAGTGCTTCATTAATCATTAATATCTATGGAATTTAGATAAAAATATATTATACAAAAGAATTATTGGATAACGTAGTAACAGAGATCTACGTCTGATTATTTAATTATAATTTTATTACGTTCTATTTTATATAGTGAAAAGTAGGAAAGATTGTGATTATGAATATTTCAAAATATCAGTTTTTATTTATATCAATTTATATTCATACCAAAATAACCGATAAGGTTATATGTTGTTATTCAATATTGAATACGAATACGATTGAATGCGATAGAATAATGCAAATTATAATTGGAATGCACACAATCAATCTGCATATATGAATGCATTTGGAAGCCACCAAATAGTAAATCTGATCATTTGTGGATGTGATTAGTTTATTTACATATCTGAATGCTCATAAATAAAATGATTTTTATATGAATCATTTCATGATTTTTATATGAATCATTTCATGATTTTTACGAATTATTCATACCAGTAAATACTGAGACTCTTAATCGGAATATCGAAATAATTCAAATGAAACTGTCATACTCTCAGAGAAATGAAACTCTCAGAAACTGTCACTTGCGAGAGTGAATATTAAGTGCACTGCAAAAAAATCATCGATCTTGTTGAATGATGATAGAATACAATTGTTTCATAATTATTATGAATCATCAGTCCTTATTTAATCAATCAATCAAGAATCGATGACTTTCAAAACGCCTACAGGTCCTATATCGGTATGATGGGAAAACAGCACTTTGTGAAAATTGACTTTGTGAGCTCCTTCTATCGAAGAAAAGACGTATAAACTCTCCCTAGCGTTCTAGACTCCTACTCATGACAATATTAGTGCGAGGACGTGAGGCTTCGTATACATTTCATTCGAACACCGTAGAAATCTGCCTGCAATGTGTAAGAATCGCTCCAGATCACGCCCCGGCCAAAAGGGGCGTGATCTGGAGCGATCGAAATATTTCAAATTAAACTCTCAGGGAGCTTTCTACACAAATGTTGTCAACGAGAACGAACCTATCACTTTCGACAGTGAATATTAAGTGCGCTTCGGAAGTCATCGATTCTTGAATGATTGATTAAATGGACTGGTGATTCATAATAATGATTCGAAGCGCACTTAATATTCACTCTTGAAAGTGCTGGGTTCGTTCTAGTTGACAACATTTGTGTAGACAGCTCCCTGAAAGTTTCATTTGAAATATTTTAATTAAGTATTTACTATATATATATATATATATATATATATATATATATATATATATATATATATATATATATATATCTTAAAATTGATTTATTGCCTGTTTAAGATATTTTTTTCTGAATGTTTTTAGCAATAACAGGCTTCTTTTGATATGAAAAAGTTTATTTTTGTTAACGTTTCGTTGTTATATTACAACTTTGTCAAAACTAATGGATAATTATCAATTATTCTGGAATAATTATTCATTAGTTTTGACAAAGTTGTAATATAACAACGAAACGTTAACGAAAATAAACTTTTTCATATCAAAAGAAGCCTGTTATTGCTGAAAACATTAATGTATATATATATATATATATATATATATATATATATATATATATATATATATATATATATATATATATATATATATATATATATATATATATATATATATATATATATATATATATATATATATATATATATATATATATATAAATATATATATATATATATATATATATATATATATATATATATATATATATATATATATATATATATATATATATATATATATATATATATACTTATATATATTCAATAGTGTTGGCGTTTACTTGATGTAAATCCATTATAATTGAATATAACTTAAATTCAAACACTTGAACTTATGATTTACACTTATTGACTACATAGCATGACGCGTTTCGTCGTTACAAACGACCTCTTCTGATGATTATTCTGTAAGCATCTGAAGAAGTCGTTTGTAACGACGAAACGCGCCATGCTATGTAGTCAATAAAGTGTAAATCATAAGTTCAAGTGTTTGAATTTAAGTTATATTCACTTATATATATATATATATATATATATATATATATATATATATATATATATATATATATATATATATATATATATATATATATGTTTTTCGAAATAGGTTTTCTGGTTGTTTGTTATAGTTATAATTATAATATTTTTGGAGATAGCATGTCATAACTAACATTTTATATCAGTTTTAATATTAATATTAATTAGTTTTGACAAAGTTGTGATACACAATGAAACTACAACAAAAATGAAGCTTTTTACATTGAAAATAGCTGAGTATTGCTAAAAATATATGAACATTTATCTTGATATATATATATATATATATATATATATATATATATATATATATATATATATATATATATATATATATATATATATATATATATATATATATATCCTTATAATTATTCATTGAAATAATTAGCAGTGACATTTTAATTGACAGTGCACGTTGTTAGACATTCGTGAAAAATGATTATTAATGTGTTAACGAAACGCTAACTGCGAATGATTATATAGTATAAACTGTTCTAACGAACGCAGAAATATATATGTAATATATGTGAAGTTTGAAAGTTACAAATATGTTACAAATATGAATTCTGAAAGATGAAAATTAAATAATGCACAAAGGGAAGATCTAAGTTGTAAATATTCGTTTTATACAACCATGCACAATTTTCATCCAATACCTGAAAATATGGCCACTTACTCTCATCGATAGAAAAACACAATTAATGTTACTTCAAGTAGAATATTGGCACACTGGAATTGCTCCAATTAGAGATAAACGGTGTCTAAATTCAATTTCCAAGCATGTAACAATTCTCGTGCCAGTCAAGTGAACGGGGATAATGTACCGAACGTGATATTAACCGGAATATGGCTATAAAACCCAGGAGGGCGTGAAATGAACCATGGATCCGGAATGCCTATCGTTGACATGAAAATAAAACATCGTATCGAACGACCATAACTCAAGTTTCGCAAACAGCTTTAAAGTCATTGTCGCGATTTTATTTCGGATTTTCGAATCACACTTCAATAAGTATAATTAGAGTTCATTCACAATTGAACTGTTTCCTCAATGAAAAACTCATAAAATTATTAATGTCCACTGACTTTTAGCACAGCATTTGGTTCAACATGCTAGAACATATTGTATAATTCAAAATACTTGACTAAATTCCAAAACAAAATGTTCAACAACGAGTTGAGGTCATAGACCTATAAAGCTCCGATAAAAAGTACAAAAGAAGCAATACATAACAGTAATAAAACGAAATGATCATATTTCATTCGGCTTATAAGATTGATAGCTGTTATGAAAGGTCACAGATAGAAATTGACAGTTTCATGCGGAAGAGAAATCCATTTTTCGTACAACGAACTGCTAGAAAATGTTGACGACATGTGGAGTGAAATTGCTGCAGAGTCATTCTAACAACTGAAAAACTTGTTGGAATGCCACTCAAATCAAGAAAATTAATAAAGGGAAAATATAACGCCCTATATGTTTTCATTAAATGTAAACGTCTTGATTTATCGATTTTAGGACACTATTTTCTGTAATAGCTCCTCATATGAGGGACGTCGAACATCAAAAAACTATCACGTAACAGTGTGATAGTTTATGATATCGAATACAAAATTACATATATAGTTTAAGTCGTAGTCTTATATTCTGTGGTTACGCTATTAGTCGTGGAAGTTGAAATTCTTATTTTTTATATTGCCACACTGAATATAATTTGTAAGCAGGGTTTCCATATAAATAATGCTTCAATAAAGAGGAGAATATACTATAAATTTATACGTAAATTTATTGCCGAGTCGGGGTCCCACAAGGTTCTGTTTTAGGTCCGCTTCTTTTCAATATTTTTATAAACGACATTTCCTCCAACACGAACTGTAATTTTCTCCTATATGGGGACGATTGTAAAATATTTCGCGAAATTTCAACAGTAAGTGATTGCCAGATTCTTCAAGACGATATCTCAAATTTGAATCGGTGGTGTGAAAGAAATCTACTGACACTGAATATTTCTAAATGGAACATAATGTTCTTTTCTCGTAAAAAAGTATAGTTCATTTCGATTACAATGTGAATAGAAATAAAATCAATAGATGTACCGAAATCAAAAATTTTGGAGTATATTTCGACACAAAATAAACTTTTGCTACTCACATTAATGATATTGTTTCAAGTTGTTACAGAACATTAGGTTTCGTAATGAGAAATTCTAAATGGCTCTCTCAATCTGAATCAACTATGCTCCTATACAATACCTTAATACGTTCAAAACTAGAATATGCTAGTGTCGTTTGGAATCCAGGATACGTGTGTAATATGAAGAATCTTGAATCGGTGCAAAGACGATTTTTGAAATATTCATGGTTTTGCTCCGACGGGGACGGTGTGTATAAAGAGCGAGGTGTAATAATGAGTTACTTACTACAAGATTTAATGTTCCACCACAATTATAAGGTTTTCTGTTGATTGTTCCCTTCTTCTTTTCCTCATAAATTTCCGTGTTTCGAGAATAACTTGTAGAAATATGAAAGTTTTTTATCCACCTCTGGCTCGTACTAATGTTCTGGCTTTTCACCACTTCATAAAATTTGTGGTGACTGCATTCGTGCCTGGTGATATCAGACGAACCCGAACGAAGGACTATTTCAGTTATAAGTTTTGTAGATATTAGTTTTTCCTGTATCTTGTGGTTGAGAGTTAATGTCAGCTTGCCCACAGAGTTTTCGCTCATGTGTATTGTTTGTACATCATTGATATTACTTCTAGTCTTATTTTTCATAGGTTGTAAACTATATTGTATTTTCCCACTCAGTAATTGGCCCAAGCTGTTGAGTGGTGTATTTGTGAATAAATAAATGAATAATTAAATAAGTAAATAAATAATTAAATAAATAAATAAAAACGTTTGAAAAAATAAAAAGGTTAGAACAATATGAAAAAACTAATATAATGAACAAAAGTATTTTTCTACGAAATTACTACCCTGACTGTCTATTTAAAAAAAAAAAGTAAGTTTGACGTTTTGATATCTATAGTAATTTATAAAATCCAATTATTTATTAGTTTTGGCAAAGTTGTGATATACAACGAACGAAAATAAAGTTTTTAACATTAAAATAAGCCTGTTATTGCTAAAATAAACAGGCAATCAATCAATTTCAAATATATATATATATATATATATATATATATATATATATATATATATATATATATTTATACAAATTTTGACTTTTTGAAGACATATTTTGCCGTTTATTTCTGATAAATTGTATATGTATAATTGCTTTTTCAGGTTGTGTTGGTGTTCATCCTCAGTATTGCGTCACTAGTAATATACTTCATAGATGCTTCAAAGTGAGTATATTGGAATATTTATTATTCATTTCACTTTTCACCAAAAGTATACATTTTAGTTAGAATATTTTCAGAATTTCTTGGAATAAATTAGAAAAACAAAATTCCTGAAATAAATACACGTTTTAAAAAAATTAGAGAATGAGTTATACCTACTCATAATGATGGAGCTTTGAAGATCTTTTTGAAAGGAATCTGGAGCAAAATATTCTGCCAAAGTTTATCAATTTTCACAGTTGGTAGATGAAAATGTATATATTCGTGTGGCTGATTTTAAAAATATGTTTCAGTTTTGAATGAATCGAACATTTGAAGTTTTGAAATTATAAAACAAGTTACACTTCTATTAAGGGCTGCAAATGAGTTGGAATGCTTCATTCTAAAAGCATTATATCGGCCTTTGGTTTACATATTTCGGTAGTCAATTCAGATTTGTTGATTTTATATCGTTTACTGAGACAATTTGTATTTTGATCATCTTATGGTTTCTCCATGAGGTCGGAACTTAAGAATTTAATATGGGTTTTTTCTGGTTTTTGGATATATGAAGTTGATGAATTATACGTCTTAAAATGGTTTATATATTGAAGGGGCTCGTAAGATTTTCTTGTGCGTTGTTGTGGTCCTGTAGATATTACTCATGATTTGCCTTATTCTCAATTCAACACTGGCTAACGAAACATAAATATATAGCATGTTCTGTTTTGGAATTCCCTGATCGTTCGTTTTGAAGAATATATAGCCTATATACATTCTATATTCAATATAGAATGGACAAATTGAGGAATTTCAATTTTCTAGATTTTAAATCTATATCTAAATCTTCTAAAATCTCTGCGAATCAATGAATATGAATTTATTTCAAAAATTTATATTCATTGAAACATCAATTGAATGACAAATTGACCGTACAAGTATAGATCTTTACACTCCCCTATATTTTCGATTTGAATAGTTATAACTTTCATAATTTATTATAGTTATATTGAAAATAGTATAGTTTACATACTTAAAATTAGTTCAGGATGGAATTACATATATTTCTCAACTTTTCTTATATATTTGTTTGTTCTCTCTTTCAAATTATCATATACTTTTGTAGTACTATTGACTATTTTGGAAACTATAAATGAAATTTAATTTACCTAAATAAGTAAATGTAATAGAGATGATCACACCAAATGTGAATTGAATCTTTAAAAGACATATACTATCTTTATTCAAAAAAATTTTATTTTTAAATTTATTTAAGATATTTTATGATTTTTCGAAATTTTCAATATTTATTGCAATTGTTTCATCGAAATTGTTTGCACGGACATATCTGAAAAATGTATTGGCTAATACTCTGCTAAGCGCCATCCTTATTATATTCGTTAGTTTTCCAAACGTAAGATATAATGTTAGAAAAAAAATTTTCTTATACGTACTTAATATTTGTTATGGCATTTGTGTAATCAGACGAATTATATTTATAATTCGAGAGAAAAAAATGAGAAAAAATTGTTGATTAGTTGATGAGTCGATAAGTTTTTATCCTTGAAACATTTTTGTAGTAGTCTTAATTAAACAAGCAGACTGTGGAATTCATTTTTCGGATGTAGGATGCTATTTTACGGTTTACAGTCGTCACGTTTATAGATATATAACATGGAAAGAAAATTTTACGAGGGGCGGCTGATAAGTTACTGATAGCACAACCTGCGGCACTAATTGGTAGTATAAGTAACATCCATTTGTTCAATTTGGTTCATTAACACTCCAAACGTAGAACAAGTAACAGTACCATGTCGACCGAATTATCGTAATTTTGAGAACCGCGCAGTGATGAAATTCCTTGTAAAAAAGTAAAATTGCTGAAAGACATTTTTGAAGAAATGTAATCGGTTCTTCAGGATTCCAGGCCATCATATACAATGTTAAAAAAATGGGCTCGACTTTTCAAACAAGGAAGAGAGAGCTGTTAAGATGACTCTCTCCCGGGTCGCCCTGACAGTAGTGACCGAAAAAAATGTTCAAAAAGTTGACAAATTAGTATTGGCCGATCGAAGAATAGAATTGTGGCAGATAGTTAAGGAGTTACAGATTGGTGAAGAACGAATGGGAAAAATTTTACACCAAAATTTACACATGAAAGAAATTAATGCGCGATGGGTACCCCGAATACTCACACACTGGCGAGTTGAAAGGATTTTTTGGAATTGTGTCAGAACGATTTGGACCAAATTCGTAACCGCATTGTGACAGTAGACAAAACTGTATTCGTCAGTATGATACGAATTCCAAACAAGAGTCTATGCAGTGGATTAAAAAAAGAGAAAGGCCTCCAAAGAAGTTTAAAGTGGAAAAGTCGACCTCTAAGATTATGGCAACTATTTTCTGGGATAGCTAGGGAATTTTATCAATTGATTACTTGCCTAAAGGAACTACTATGAATGGTCAATACTACGCCAATTTATTGGACCAGGCACGTGAAGCAGTCGTACAGAAGAGACGTGGCAAGTTGGCGCGCGGTGTGTTGTGTCTGCAAAAGAACGCGCTCGTTCACACCGCTCGACTTTCGAGGGATGCTTTAAAATCCACTGGGTTCGCAGAAATTGACCATCTCCCTATAGTCCGGACCTAGCTCCCATGACTTTTTCTTTTTTTCGAAACTGAAAAAGGAGTTGAAGGGAGAAGATTTTCGGATGATAATGAGATAAGGTCAGCCGTGGAGGGCCATTTTAAAGAGAAACCTTCAGAATATTATTTCAATGGTTTAAAGGCATTGTATTCACGATGTGAGAAGTGTATTTCACTTGAGGCTTATTATATTAAAAAAAAAAATTGAAAAACTTATCTTTTCTTTCATTAAGTATCCTAGGCCGCAAAACTTATCAGCCGCCCCTCGTACCTTATAAAATCTAATTCATCCTATGTGGCAGCATTTTATGATCATACTATATATAGTTAAAAGACGAACAATTTATCAGAACCACGTAACAATATCGATGCTATGTTTCCGCGGTTAAATAATAAAAATGTGTTCTTACTTTGTAGAATTATTTCAATCGAACTTCTAAAGTCTACAAAATAATGAAAGACAGCAGAGTGGTTTAATATTTCAGGTTTATTTCTTTTGCGTTCGATACTCAACGCACTTAGTGGATACTATTCTATTTGTTTTGAAGGTATTGAATTAGCTTTCATTTGGAACATCGCCAGTTTGGCGAAATTTGTTTATTATTCGAGGAATGACAGTGAGGACGTGTATTTCTCGAGTATGTAGGAATATCAAGTCGTATTACATTATCGGTGGAATATCTGTGTTGGACACTTCATACGGTTAAAATTCATACAGGATTTGCTTGATATTGGCAGTGATTGTTATTATTGGTTGGAATCAAGATGCTTTTTTCTGTATTGCACCTGAATGATTTAACTTTGCGAGATAGTGCTCTACTCCTACCACACGTGAGATCTGAATCCTGTGATCTTTACAAGGATTTCACAAGGTCCAGAGTTACCTCCAGACACCTCTTGGTCTTCGTTTTTATTTCTTTTGCAATGTTATGGAGGAATTCCAAATAGATTGCCTTCGATGTTCAGTGTCCTGTGTAAAAACATTACTACTTTTCACTCAAATGTCGATAGTATCATCGAAGGTATTAAACGGTATAATTCCTTCGTTACCCATGATATGGCTGGAAATATTTCTCATTGTGGCATTGAGTTCTCACTTTATTCATGTTTCTCAAACATTTTCGTGTGTTTACTTCTTTT
The DNA here is from genome assembly GCA_030704895.1 of Henosepilachna vigintioctopunctata. Classification (NCBI taxonomy): domain Eukaryota; kingdom Metazoa; phylum Arthropoda; class Insecta; order Coleoptera; family Coccinellidae; genus Henosepilachna; species Henosepilachna vigintioctopunctata. The sequence goes on along the minus strand of JARQZJ010000093.1, from coordinate 5,282,515 downwards.
AAAGATCCAAACTTCTTAGTGGTAGAAACTTGTACGGACAATTTCGGCTGTTATTGTTTTTTAATGTTGTGTTAATCGATATTCAGTCTATTCATTTAGTTGAAACAGTGTTAATTTTTGATAAGAATGTCACGATCTAAGAAACGGAAACTTCTATCAATTATAAAATTAACTTGATAATAAAACTAATTCCAATTATTCAAAATAAAAAAACAGAATTTCTTTTTATGAAAGAGAAAGAAACTAGAACTAAAACAAATCAAAACCAAACTTCTAATCAAATGACCAGCTTCACTTGTTGAACTACTTGAACTTGAAAATCGTTTCATACTAAAATTGTAATCCAACAGAAAAATAACAAAAAATTGCGAGTGACACCTGTTCTATTCGGGAGTGAAAAGTATTTAATTTATTTTAAAGTTCAATAAAGCGGAAAACTCCACAAAATTCGATGAGGGTAATTATTCAACAGAATTAAAAAAAAATGAAGTACTCATTCATTTATACCTCAATGAAAAGATTCCTTTTTCCAATAATTATGCTGCACACTAGACAAACAAATTTGAAATTCACACAATATAACAAAATAACAAAAATTCATGTGAAATACCTTGAATGCAAAATATATCGTAATAATGATGAATCATCCTTTATATTAAATTTGAAGTGGCTATAATAAACATCAAACTACAAGGGAAATGAAAAATTGGTAATTACACGAGGGATGCTCTCTACACTTTAGAACTTGGCATCAAAACATCAAGACTAGGACGCCTGACTAAATTGACGTCGGATCTATTTCAGAACTTCAATATTTTTATATTATTACGATAATTTTATTCAGAACAGAAGTCGTGAAAAATTTTAACAAATACGATTATGACGATACGCCACATCAAAATTCACTCATATATTTTGAATAAATGAACCGCTTCAGTGAAAACTGTCTCAGGGCTATCTTTTGGTGCAAATATCTATCAAGAAGACGTCCTTCATCAAGTCAACATTGATCTCACAGGCTATATTCCTATCATGTGCTGGGATCTCCACTAATACAAGTCAGTTTATATTTAAACTTTTACGAAAATAAAACACCTGACATCTATGACGTCATCTATTACGAGCTCTACATCAAGGAACCGTTGCGTATGCCAACAGTCGTCGCAATACACGGAAATAATCATTGGAGTAATAGTTTATATTGTGTCTGTAGTAAATGAGATATTTTATTGAAATGCACCAGGTCAGGAATTTATTATATATCATTATTTCCTGAAATTCCTAATTTATTTTTCAAGAAACAGTAGCTTTTTCAAATTATGAAAACTCTTTACAATATTCACTTCTTGAAATTGTATTATTCATTTCATAATTAGAACTGAATATATTTTTAAATACAGGAAAAGGTATGAAACACTTTTTAAAAGCTACTCACGTATGATGAATGTTCTAACTTGCGTGTTATTGTGTCATGAAATTTTACCTGCTATGTAGGAAATATCGTATATATACATGATCAATGCGTATTACTAGCGTTGACCTACACCAGCGAAACTTCTACCCTGAAATCTGCTAACATCCAGAAGCTTCGGATAACCCATTGGAGTGTAGAAAGATACATGATGGGCCTAACCATACAAGATAGAATACGCTGCAGCTGGATAAGAGGTCAAACAAAGGTGAAGGATGTCGTGGGGTGTGTAAAAAGGTCGAAGTGGAAATGGGCAGGCCATCTAGCCTGAACAAGAGATGAGCGTTGGTCAGCTATGGTTGGTGATTGGGAGTACAGAGACAGGGTAAGACCAAGAAAGCGCCTTCACGATCGATGGGATAAGGAGCTTGTGTATTGGCTGGGCGTTGCCTGGAAGAGAGAGACTGCCGATAGGAAATCTAGGCAAAGACAGAGGGAGACCTTCGTTCTGCAGTGGACGGTCAGAGGTTGATGATGATATATATATATATATATATATATATATATATATATATATATATATATATATATATATATATATATATATATATATATATATATTTTTTTATATATAGAGGTATAGAAGTTTGAATGGGAATAAAACAACGATGGATCATTCGATTGACAAGAATTTTTTTTATTCGAAAGAAAATCTTTGTGGCATTACATTTTAAATATGATTTCTGGCATATGACCGCAACGCCTGGCTCGGATGTAGTCCAATCTGGACGTCCAATTTTCGATGACATTTTTCAACGTTTGTGGCCGTATATCGGCAATAATACGGCGAATATTGTCTTCCAAATAGTCAAGCGTTTGTGGCTTATCCGCATAGACCAATGACTTTACATAGGCCCACAGAAAGTAGTCTAGCGGTGTTAAATCACAAGATGTTGTAGGCCAATGCACAGGTCCAAAACATCAAATTAGGCGGTCACCAAACGTGTCTTTCAATAAATCGATTGTGGCACGAGCTGTGTGACATGTTGAGCCGTCTTGTTGAAACACAGCTCCTGGACATCATGGTTGTTCAATTCAGGAATGAAAAAATTAGTAATGATTGCTCTATACCGATCACCATTGACTGTAACGTTCTGGCCATCATCGTTTTTGAAGAAGTACGGACCAATGATTCTACCAGCCCATAAAGCGCACCAAACAGTCAGTTTTTCTGTATGTAACGGTGTTTTGACATACACTTGAGGATTATCTTCACTCCATATGTGGCAGTTTTGTTTGTTGACGTAGCCATTCAACCAAAAGTGCGCTTCATCGTTAAACAGATTCGCGCGATACATATTCCGCACAGAACCATTATTTTCGAAATAAAATTGCACTATTTGCAAGCGTTGTTCAGACGTTAGTCTATTCATGATGAATTGCCAAACCAAACTGAGAATAAATGACTTCTCAGCTGTTAAATCGGTCGCCATCTTCAGCAGTAATGCCAACATAAAGTTCTATACCTCTAAAAAAGCACCCATTAAATATGTTTATGAATATGAGTATATTGTATATTGTCCGCTAAATTGTTTGAGTATTTGAGTATTTTCTGTTCATTTATATTGATCATTTATGTCATCACTTGTACCATTTACATTTATATTCAATTATACTTTATATTTGGGTTTATCTAAGGCATATAATGTTCGCAATTATATAAAATGATTGAAAAGAGCGTTTTTTCGCAACTTACTGAAAAAACTTTCAACCATGAAAATTTTATATATATTAATCACCATTAGTCAGAAATTATTTTTTCAATGCGTTATTGTTGAAAGGTTTCAGGAAAGCTCACAATTTCATTTTCTTTTCAATTCGAATTGCGTGTTGTAGAGGCGAAAGTGTTTTCATTTTCCACATTATATTATACTCTTACATGCATTCCAATTCTGAAATGAGTTCGTAAACTCATAGTTTATATACTTGTTCGTATTGTTCATAGTTCGTATTATATAGTATCATTCTTGTTCGTATACTCATAGTTTTACACTTGTTAGTTCCCCTTAAATAATTTTTCAATACAAATTGTTTAAAACACCTATGTATGTCAAACCGATCGTGAGTTAACGATATGATGGTTTTGAAAAATATAATATTATTGGTTAATTTTTATAATATCTAACAAATTATACTTCTGTTTGTTACAGTGACGGCGTAGAGCGCTGCCAAGAATGGAGCGACAATATAACGCAACAAATCGACCTTGCCTTCAATATATTTTTTATGGTCTATTTTTTTATACGAGTAAGTAGCCCAATATTGATTCTACCTATTGAAAAACGTAATTTGTTCCATATCATACTATGTTATTTCGATATGGCGTGTTGTTGCTTCCACCTACCTTCGAATTTGAACAGATCAATACTAACAAGACATCTGAATTTATTTCGAACCTTGAGCCAGTATACGAATGAAAACTCAGTTATGGTAGTTCAATAGAACTCATACTTTTTCATTTTGTGATCTCCTTCAGTACATCTGATGCTTCGAGAATGTTAAAAGTAACAAAAATATGAAAAATATCGAAGCAATAGCTGAATAGGTACATAAAAATTCTGAGAATATTGAAATTTTATAATTTCTGTCATCTATTGGAACAATAACTCATTGGGATATGAATTTAACATCACTGTAGTTACATAATATTCCTTTGAATATATAGGCAAGAAACCTTTGTTCCATGAATAAGAAAATACTATGGAAATATCATTTGTGTGCTGTTGATACTCCTTTCATGTGAAATAATGTTTGCGTAGCACGTCAAGTATGTTGTATGGAAACGGTATCTAATGATGGGGATGTCATCATCAATCAGCTCTCTGTGTCCACTGTTGTCCATAGGCCTTCTTCATGTTTATCCATTCTTTTCTATCTCTTCGAATCCAGTTACATATATGTAAATTTTGTAACATCCTCTGTCCATCGGCTTGGTGGTCTTCCTCTGTTTCTGCTATCGGATCTAGGCTTCCATTCAAGTAATCATTTTTTCTATCTACATTCCTTGCCCCTTTCCATTTGAGTTTTGCTACATTACAACATCAGTCAAACATGATCATTTGCTTACTTTTTCATGTATGATGTGTTCGTAACGAAACCTCAAGCATAGGTCTCTCTATTTTGAACTGCGTTATCATGAAATGTCCAGCAGAAGCGTACAGGGATTATTGCCTTTAGATTTGTAATTTATAAATGTGTGTGATACTACATATAAGATAGCCATTACAAGACATCTGAATTTATTTCCAATCTTGAGCCAGTATTCGAATGATAACTCAGTTATGATAGTTCAATAGATCTTATACTTTTTCATTTTGTGATCTCCTTTAGTACATCTGATCCTGCGAGAAAATTATAAGAAACAAAAATATGAAAAATATCGAAGCAACAGCCGAATAGGTACATAAAAATCCTGAGAATATTGAAATTTCATAATTTCTGTTATGTATTGGAAAAATAACTCATTGGGATATGAATTTAACATCACTGTCATTAAATAATATTCCTTTGAATATATAGACAAGAAATCTTTGTTCCGTGAATAACAAATTACTATGGAAATATCATTTGTGTGCTGTTGATACTCCTTTCATGTAAAATAATGTTTGTGTAGCATGTCAAGTATGTTGTATGGATGCGGTATCTAATGATAGGGTTATCATCATCAATCAGCTCTCTGTGTCCACTGTTGTCCATAGGCCTTTTTCATGTTTGTCCATTCTTTTCTGTCTCTTCGAATCCAGTTATATATATGTAAATTTTGTAACATCCTCTGTCCATCGGCTTGGTTCTCTCTCCATCGGATCTAGGCCTCCATTCAAGTAATCATTTTTCTATCTACATTCCTGCCCATTTTCCTTTGAGTTTTGCTACACTACAACATCAGTAACACCTGAACAATTGTTTACTCCTTCATGTCTGATGTGTTCGAAACTAAACCTCAAGCATAGATATCTCCATTTTGACCTGCGTTATCATAAAATTTCTAGCAGAAGCGTACATATATTCTTGCTTTTATATTTGTAATTTCAGAATGTGTGTGATACTACATATAAGATAACCATTACAATTAGTTTTGAAGTTCTGTATTTCCATGCAATGTGTTTACTAAAATCCATCAACCCAAACAAAGGCTTACAATTCGTCTTTTAAATATCATGAATCTTTACTTAGACAACAATTATATTGTTGACATATATTCACCGTGGCATTAGATACAGTGTTAAAGTATCTACAGCCTTTTGTTTTGTTTGTTTTCGTTGACCCCTCTTTCTACTTGTACTGGTGCATTGATTACTATGAGTTTCATATTTTCAATTTTACTACTTTTAGTTCCTTATATAGTTTATACCAGTAACTTGATGAGTTTCAGTTTTGCGATCAACTTGAACATTGTTAATTTCCATATAATCAGTTATGTCTTCACGAATTTAGCTCTTTGCTATGAGAGTCTTATTTTAAATTTTACTACTTTTTGTTCCTTATATAGTTTATAGAATAAACTTGATGAGTTTAAGTTTTGCGATCAACTTGAACATTGTTAATTTCCATATAATCAGTTATGCCTACACGAATTTAGCTCTTTGCTATGAGTTTCATAATTTCAATTTTATTATTATTTGTTCCTTATATAGTTTATAGCATTAACTTGATGAGTTTCAGTTTTACAATCAACTTGGATATTGTTAATTTCTTTATAATCAGTTATGTCTTCACGAATTTAGTATATATAACATTATTCACTGTAGGTATATCATAATCCAGTTTACATTTAGTCTTGTTAATTGTTAGCAGTTGATATTATTCTACGAATCAATTTTTACCACTTTCATATTCGAAAGGTACTGTGGAACGAAATAATCTATACCCGAAAAAGTTGTGTCCCTGAATTAGTTGACCATTTCATTCACCAAAAACTCATCAACTTTTTCTGATTTGAGTTTGAGTTCTGTTCATATATTTAAAAATTGTAATTCATAATTTTTCTCATAGTTAATTGTACAGTATATTAGAGTGTATAGAATTGAGTTGAGAACTATTTCTAGGTAATTCATTTCAAGAATTTATTTAATATTGTATACCTCCTGAAATTTTGATAATCGATCTTAGTAATCGATCGAAGTAGGCTCAGGTTGTAATTTTCAAACTAGTTTCATCAATATAATAGGCCTTATTACCTGATCTCTGGTAAAACATGTACGTAGGTGGTTACAAAGTTCCTGTAAATAAATAGGTAATGTAGCGAATTTCTAATACACATACATTTTTGTGTAGATATATACGAATATGTACGAAGTAATGAATTTAAACGTGAATATCGACGACCAATGAGTCCTATTTTCGTTTTAACTTAACATATATGTGTTTCTGGCGATTCGAGCAACTATATTGATTAGCAAATTATTTTGAATGAGTTTCTTCAATTTTTACCAAGAATCATTTATTAATCATAATTTATCATTCATTTTAGTGTTTTGGAGGTTGTAAGTGGTAATATCTTGTTTGCTGTTTCGGTGTTATAACATGGGCTCTTATGAAATATATGTTCAAACGAAGGTCTGAATAAAAACAGAATTATGTTCCCTTTATTTATGTTCTAATGAATTTGATAATGCATATTTTATTGCATCTATAATTTTCAATATGTAGGGTACATTATTGCCATGTTAAACTTAAACCAATATAACGATCAATAATGGTTATCATTTAGTGAACATATTAAGTTTGAAACCAATTTATCATGAAATGTCACCGACAGTAAAATTGATAGATTATGATGCGATAATTCAAAAATATTGATACATTGTGAATATAAAATAACTAAATAATAATTGAACTCAACCACAATATTAGCGCATTCAGGTAGCAGCTTGGATTTGGATATGTTTTCTTGAATTCCCGAATTATAATTTGAATGATTGTTTTTATACATACTCAAAAAATTTATGGAGTTTGGCTTCATTAGTTCGAGAAATATGTTTGTATAATTTTAAAACGTTTTCAAACGTGTGAAATTATATTTGATATATACAGAATTTAGGTAACGGGAATAATCAGTCTGGTGCAGTGTTGCAAAACTCATTTATTCATTAAAATTCTCGAGACTTTTCTCTGGTCTTTTTCAGGAGAGAAAACAAGAATAAGAGTTTTTGCAGAGTTTCCACTCATACTCTACATGTTTCTAAACTCTACATATTATGTTTACATGTTATGTTTATTGCTAATATTTTATCTCAAATATTAGCAACCAAAAAAAGAACATGACTACATCTCACATTGAAAGTTCTACACGTCTTTATCAATTAAGATTCTATATTTTACTAATTTGATTAACTAATGCCATCTAGGCTGCGGCTGTAGAAACGCTCGCTGATCATTTATTGAAGTTTCTATTTATAAGCTTTTTTTGAATAATTCGTCAAAAAAATATCGAAAGAAAGTTATGGTATACTTTTACATAGTTATACTTTTTATAGTTTAGTATACTGAATATTTACATGTGCTGTGATATGAGCACGATAGCTACAGAATCTTCTTCTTGTAGTCGATTTTTTCATATATATATATATATATATATATATATTATAACGATTGTTTTCCATGAGGAGAGCGATTGAACTTGAATTTGCAATTCTTAGGACTTTCGCTTCATCTTTTTCACCTCCCAAAAACGCTTCATCTTCTCTGAATGCTCTTTCTTCCGTTCATCTGTCCATTTCATTCTAGGTTGGCGATTTGATTTTAGCTCAAACTTCACATTTGCGATCTTACAGCGACTTTCGGAGCGATCTTCCAGATTTTTGATATTGATCTGTTGTAGATCTTGTTGAACCTATTTTAGCCACTCTGTTCCGCATTTAATCTTTATAATTATATCGAGTAGTTTCTTCGGTGTTCTGGACTGTTTCATCCTGTAGACATGTGCATAGAACTTTGTTCGTCGTTTTCTGATTTCTTCCGTTATGGTATTTATCCTAATTGATTAACCACTTTTTTCTGAAATATATGAAAACCGGATAGAATACTTTTTAGCGTAAAATTTCGAAGGTTTTCGACTCTATTGATATGTGACATCGAACGCTGTTATAGATTCTCTATTTGGCAATCCACTACTACCTTTGGTATAGCACTGTACAATGAAAGTACCTGCTTAGAACTTCAATATGAAAGATAATTGCAGAATGCACATTGATTCAAATCCTAGCTGGTACCTACGGAATATTATGGAGGAAAAAATTATTGCTTTTCAAAGTGAAAAAATTCAAATCCAAACTTTAAATAAGTTAGAGATATTATATTCAGAATTGGAAATCACTTGAAGTATCTCGGCTTTTTCAATTAGATAAATAGACGAATCTTCGAGTATAACTATTAAGACATTTTTTGAATTGTTTAATGTGTATTTTCTCTTGGTGTGGTTTGGAAAAATGTTTATGTACAATATTTTTCTTCAATTTTTCATTTCAATATCTTATGTTTTCATTTTCACCATAAAATTTCTCATATGAGCGTTTAGAAACTTTTTTTTTAGAAACATTTCTTCAAGGTAACTCATTTACTGAAACTCTATAATGAAGTTCAAATATTATTACATATACATTATTATCAGAAATTATTATTTAAAGTTTTTCAGAGAACATTAACTACTCGTTCTATGATATTCATGCATTTTTATAGAATTTTGTGTTTGAAATAAATTATTTCACTTTCGCTTCTTTATGTTGAATAGAAATAGTTTTATCAAAATTTTAAAATAGTAGATTTTGAAAAATTTCATTAAGAAGTCATTTGAGAATTGTAGGCAATGCCTCCAGTTGACGATGGACGTGGCAAAATTGAGTTCTGAAACAATATTGTCTTTTTCTCCCAAGTAAAAGACAATTAAAAACAAAACTTTAAAAGTAGGCATCAACATCAATATTATCTAACAATTATTATATAAAAAACAGGCATTTAGTCAGTGTAAAATTTGTTTTGTTACAGTTTATAGCTGCTAGCGATAAGTTATGGTTTATGCTAGAAATGTACTCGTTCGTAGACTATTTTACGATACCCCCGTCCTTCGTTTCCATATATTTGGACCGCACGTGGATTGGTGAGTAACTCAAATTTTAATGTTAATACCCCCTTCAGTTTGGAAAAGTAATAGATAATTGGAAAATATTCAGGATCAAATCTTGATATTAAATTCATAGTGTTCATTTCTAATCGACTTTATTCAAATATTTGAAACGTCAACGGAAGAACACTGATGTACTAAAGAGAATATGCGTTTCGTTTTCATCGAAATAGAAGAAACATTCCATGCAGCACCAAGAAAAATTGTTTCCGAATTTTGCAGAGCACTCAAAATTACTTGAAACGACGCAACATGTCCAAACGGTGTCACTCAAAACATGGAATGCTACAAGAGTCTGTATTGGCCACGCTTGAATGAATGACTCTTTAAATTGATGTTAAGTTATGTGGAGGGATTTATTATTTTCAAATGAGTTGATAATTTATTCACGTGTTTCGAATATTCAAGTATTTTCAAGTATTGAAAGAAAACAAATTCTAATTGAATCTCGAGTATATTTTCAAAATTTTTCAGTATGTTCTGCAAGAATTCTACTGTGTTTCGTGTATAAATTGTCACATAACGAGTGGAGCCTGTTTTTTACATAAAATTCTACATGAAACGTTGACCTAGCAAACAAATCGTTTATTTATTCCCTTGATTAACTGAAATACCAATAAGAGCTAATGAGATGTTTATTTCAGGTCTTCGATTCCTACGTGCATTGCGTTTGATGACTGTGCCGGATATTTTACAATATCTTAACATTTTGAAGACTTCCAGTTCGATACGACTTGCTCAGTTAGTTTCCATTTTCATATCCGTTTGGTTAACTGCAGCTGGAATAATCCATTTGGTAAGCTCAGTTTGTGTATCAGTCGGTTTGTTCAATTATTTTTTCTGTTTGATTTGATTTTTGGGCTTTACCCATATAATTTTGACAGTTGGATAAACTGAACACATGCAGCCATAAAAAATAAAATATGAGCGATGAATCTGATAGAAAATCTTAGTGAATGCAAATAATCTGAATGCAAAACTTCGGAAGTCTTAGAAAGTTTGTTTTTGTGTTCTTCGTTGACATTGCTTCTGTTTAGCGATTCAATAATCATTTATTTGATTTGTTTTAGCTACGGAAATTGATCCAAATGACCTAATACCTTTCAATTGAAAGTGCAGTCTGAAATCAGTATCAGATTTCGCCAAGCTATTGGTTTCCTTTGAGAGCTTTCTGAGAGAAAATGAGTGGTGAAATACGAGTAAAATAGAGCCATCCACTTCCAAACTAATCAATACTAACTAGCTCATTGAAACGTACATTTTTTTCCATAAGATATTGTAACACAAAACAATACTTATTACTAAGCAGTTGCAAGTTGTTTATCTTAAATTTAGAACCTGTTCTATTAATTACTCCTGAGAAATATGTGCAATGTGAAAAATTTTTGGTAATTCCTTCAACAATATAATGAGTGTTCTGTTTTCAATTCAATCAGAATGCTTCAGTATCACTTATGATGATTGTTAAGAACGGTTTACTTGATATTTTTCTTGAAAATAAAAAATATATGAATTGCAGTTTCAATGAATCTCTATCTTCGTCTTTCTTTTATTGGGAACATTAGAAATAATTCTGACAAAAAATACTGTAAGAACACTTGCAAAACAAAAATTTTTCAGAATGCAATCTCTCCAGAGAGAAACAAATTCGCTTGCATTGAAATTCTTGCATCGAGAAATGAAAACAATTGAAATGAAACGTAAAGACTATCAATACAGAAATCTATTTTCAAAACGTTTTATGGAGGGAGCATGTAGATTAAATAATAGTATTCGGAACAATTTCTGAATTTCACAAAAATCGTTGAATTCACTTGAGTTATATTTCGGTGTACTAACTCATTCTCAAAAAATGATACACTTGAAAATGAGTTGATTAATTCTTGAAAGGATTTAGCAAGTAATGAATAATTTTTCTATATCCCGTTTTTGGTATCGATTCATCTTCAATTAATTGAATATTGTTTGCAATATTATAAGAAATATTATTTGTTAAAACAAATTTGAGAAATAAAACTTGTTGAAAGATGTGTAACAATGTTTTTGCTCCGTTAACTGTAAGTGCATTTAAGCTGAAATATTTAAGTAGGCGATTCGGGAGTAACCAAAAATCAAATACAAATTGAATTCAGAATTAAATTCGGCAATAAGAACAGAATGTAAATGGAAATACATATCGGAATGATCAAATCAAATTGAATAGAATGAATATAATTTCTCATTGGTTTAAAACTTCCTGAAATATATAAATAATAATCAATTCAATGGACGATAAATCTACTTTGTGATAGTTCATATTTAAATGAGAGATAATGATGAAAACTTGTCTAAAAATCACTGACTGAAAGTCAGTGATTTTTAGACAAGTTTTTATTATTATCTCTCATTTTTATATAAATAATCATAAAATGAATGCACATAAGACCAGGATAGTAGTGACATTTTCATTTATCTGTTTTAAATTCGCTTAAAAACTAAGGTGATCCGTTTTTCGTTTGAAATTAAAGTATGATATATTGAGAACACTCAACTTCTGTTTTACTAGATCATTCCTCATATTCTTCTTGAAATCATTATCTTAAGTCAAAATATTATGAACCTATACATGTTTTACATGTATTGATTTTTAGAATCTTTACTTATTTATTTATCTATTCTCACTTTTAAATGTATCACTTCTCGTGGAGTCCTACTTGAGTAATTGCAGTCAATTTGTAAAAATAGAGAATTGCAAATAGAGAGAATTTCTAGTAAGTTTGGGAATGCCGCAGGGATCCAATCTTCCACCCCTACTATTTGTCCTGTTTGTTAACGATCTCTTAGAGATGGTGGACTGCATGAAGGTGGCTTATGCGGACGATATTAAAATTTATAAGAGCGTGTCATCTATGCATGATTGCTTGAGAATACAAAGTGACCTGAATGATATCAGCCGGTGGTGTAATGATAATTGTTTACACTTGAATGTCGTGAAATGTAATGTAGTGAATTTTACTATAAAGAGAAATGTGAAATCTTTTGATTACAACATTGAAAGTGTTAATCTGACTCGACTTCAGGGGGTTAAGGGTCTCAGCCTAGTATTTGATCAAAGATTCTCATTTATACCTCATATCAACCAATTAATTTTATCATGTAGCAAAGTTTATGGTTTAATCGTCCGCAATGGTAGATTGTTTTCGAGTTCCCCAACACTTGTCCATTTATTCAATGCCCTAGTGAGAAGCAAACTTGAGTATGGCTATCTTGTTTGGCGACTAATATATAATTGTCACATATACCTCCAGGAGGCACTGCAGAGGAAGTTCTTGAAATGGCTCTCATTTCGAGAGGATGGTGTATATCCACCCAGGGGTTGTGATCACGTTTGTTTGCTATCGGGGTTTGACACTAGGAGCCTCCACACCAGGAGAAGTTTGAATGCATTTAAATTTTTATTCAATTTGTTCAATGATAATCTCGACTGAGCTTCTGGATAAACTTAATTACTTCGTTCATACGAGGTGTACTAGAATAAGCCAGACATTTTACTCAAAAACCCACAGAACCAATCTTCTCTCGCAATCGCCGCTTAGCTTCACATGTTCTACTGCAATCCAGGTATCAAGTTGCTGTGATTTGCACTGGGACCACTTGTTTCTATCAAAAATGTGTATTCAAATCTTGTGAGGTATCTCGATTTCTTCCGAATGGAGTTCTGAGTGATTTGTTTTCTTGATTATTATTATATTTGAACATTTAGATATTGACATTAAATTTATTTTTATTCAGATTATTGAGATTATTATGTTTGATAATGTTTTTTATTATTATAATTATTTCTTAATATTGTATATCTACGTTGTTATTGATATTTTTAGTACCCATATTTATGGATTTTCCTGTAATTGGGTAGTTACCTGTTGGAAATATATGCTTATTATTATATATTATATGTAGAATTATACATATATAGTTTATTATTTTGATTTCTTATTTAATGTAGGTCATACTCTTCCTTCAATTTTGTATATTTAGCTTTCAATAACATTTTCAGAATTCCTTTTCAAAAATAGACTTCAACAATCAAGAATATATAAAATAGAATATACTGAAACTTCCTCAACATATGTAAGCCTCATCGGTATAGGGAGTCGTTGAAAGAGACTCTGATATTAAACATCAATAATTCTTTCAACAGTTTCTATCTCAAAGCATCCCATATATTCTACACGTTTGTAACTAGAATCAGAAATTGGTATTTGTTGAAATGCTTGCTAATAATAGAAACTTTGTACAGAAGAATATATCTTTCAAGCAATTCGATTTATAGATTTTCATATAGTAATTTTTGTTATTGTTATATGGTAATATTCTTTTTTGATTAATTTCTGATAATTTATTTATTCACTTAAAAATATACAAAATGTTCAAAAGTTTTACATATTAGGAATGAGTATATCATTGAATGAATGATCCAAGGCTATTCGAAATTATTTTCAGTCATATTTCATAAAATCGAAAGCATAATAGGTCAATGAAGTTGAACTGTCATAATTTATGGAATACGTAATATTTCACCATTCGTATTAGCAGTTCAGGTGTTCGTTCAGCAACTATAACACTATAAAATATGCATATATAAAAAACGATAATATTCAGTTGACAGAAATGGTCCAAGTGAAAAAAAAAATTTTTATTGTTCAACCTATTCGTTAGGAATATATAATTTTCAGTATGTTCTGATCTTAATTACGTAATTACATAGTTACATAATTTTCTGATCATTTGTTTTGCAACGTTTTGGTTGAATATGCTACTTTTCCTGATATGAATATATCTTTATTAGAATGAAGATATATTCGAGGAAGATAAGATTCTTTATAACTCATAGATAGTTCCTCAATATTGATTCAACACATCGTGAATTAATTTGATTAGCTTTTGAGTAATTGAAATTGGAGGTAAGCTTGAGATATTCACAAAAGTGCTTTAATTATTAACTGAAATCAAACTCAATTTTCTTAGAAATGTTGAAATTCGTAACTCAATTTCCATTCATAATATGGAAACAATAAAGTATTCTAGTTCGTTTAATAGAACATTTATGTGGAAGTTTCTTTACTGTTTTCGAGGATGAAATTTAAAGACATTAATTAACTGAAATCGGAACTACAGGAAACCGTCTATGCAAAGACTCATCAAAATCTCTTTACTCACCCTGACAAAGGTAATTTAATTCTTGATTAGAGTTCATTAAGTAATCTTTGACGCCCTCACTTTCTCAACAAAACATTTGTTCTAGGGTGAGCATGATTAATTATGTACAAACAAACTGACAGCTTGAATACTGCACCAAGTTCACAGATTTATAATATCCTTCTGTTGTATACACGAATATATGTATGTAATGGTTCATCGCAAGCGAAATTTGGAAATCATAGTACAGAAAATATTAGTGAATCGCGTACAGGGAAGAAGAGGTTGACATATGTTTTAGACCAGGGTCGATAATTTTTGAAACAAAAAAAATAATAGTAGGGTGAAACCCGTTAAAAAAGGACGAGAACATAACAAAAACGGAAGGAAAAATAATTTACGGGCGATCTGTGGTCGGGAAGTGGAAGGGGGTGAATTTTTAAGGGTAAAAAATGGGGTACCCTGATTTGCGGCAAAACTACAAGTCCTATGGAAAAAAATTGAATGACAAAGTTGTAGGTAATGAAGAGACCTACAACTTTTGTAATCACACTTTTCTCACATAACCTCAGAATTTATGTGAAAAATTGAAATAATCAAGTTTTTGGTTTTTTATTTTTATCTTATGTGAAAAAAATTTTTTTTTCACGAAATTTAGTGAAAATTTATCTTTCTATGTCCTTAATACACTGCAATTTTTTTGATTCGAAGTATTCATTTTTCACCTTATTTTTGACTTAATATCGAAAAAACACCCTAATTTTCAATCGAAAATTCTCGCATCAAAATAGCAGCTTTTTGAAAAAAGGCGGGGAGTGTTTTGTTCGTTGAAATCTCTACTCTCTGATAATGTAAAAATATAAACAATACTATGGTAAATGTTCTCAAAAAGTGCAGAGAAAAGAAAAAGCTCGAATCCGAAAATTTTTTCCTCCCTTTAAATCCTGTATTTCTTGCAATCTTTATGATTTATGGATTTGTAATTTTTTTGTTTATCAATGTAACATAGAATTTTACGTTTTTCAATTATTAAAGTGTAAAATGTTTCACTAAATAGCTTAACATTGTACATAGCGATTAAAAAAAAATTTCGGATTCGAGTTCTTTTATTCGAGAACATTTACCATAGTAATGTATTTATTTTTTCACATTATTAGAAATGTGAGATTTCAATGAACAAAAAACTCCCCAACTTTTTTTAAAAAGCTGAAATTTTGACGCGAGAATTTTCGATTGAAAATTAGGGTGTTTTTTCGATATTAAGTCAAAATAAGGTGAAAACAATAAATATTTCAAATCAAAAAAATTACAGTGTCTTTATGACATAAAAGGTAAGTTTTCACCAAATTTCGTAGAAAAAATTTAGATTTAAATAATTTAAAAGAAAAAAATGAAAAACCAAAATCTTGATTATTTGATTTTTCACATGAATTTTGAGGTTATGTGAAAAAAGTGTTAATACAAATGTTGTAGGTCTCTTTATTACCTTTAACTTTGTCATTCAATTTTTTTTCCTTAGGACTTGTAGTTTGGCCGGAAATCGAGGTACACCGTTTTTTACCCTTGCTCACCCCCTTCCTCTTCCCGACTTCAGATCGCCCGTAAATTATTGTTCCTTTCATTTTTGTTATATTCTCGTCTTTTTTTAACAAGTTTCGTCCTACTATTATTATTTTTCTTTTTTTCATCAATTTTAAAATTATCGACCCTGGTCTATTTAGAGTTTGTTCGTTTTTATCAGAAGGTTTGCATCAGAAACTAACGAACTAAGTCCCCTGTAAAGTGAATTAATTTGTCCATAAAAATAAATAATATGATATATTGAATAAAAGTGAAAAAACATGGGGTAACAACCCGAAACAATTGTCAAGTATTCATTATAAAGTTTGTGAAATCAAGCAAAGTGTTTTTATTTAATATATTAAACAATGTTTCACAAAGAGATCAACGAACATTCAATCAACTTTGAATAAATATGTTTATGTTCACACTGTACTACATTTAGAACAAAAAAGTAAAAAAATTGCAAACTCAAAGATTAAAAAAAAACAAAAAAATTGAAACAAATAAATATTCATGTCCCTAACATAGCAGATGTTATCACTCCACCACCTTATCAAAATATCAGTGATCAAATGAACCAGTTTTGGATAAAAAAATAAGGGTAGTTAGATACATATTGTAAATGTTTTTCTTTAAATTTTTTCTTTCAGTTAGAAAATTCTGGTGATCCGTTGGAATTCGGCAATCCTCATCCGTTGCCATACTGGACCTGTGTATATTTCCTTATTGTGACCATGTCTACCGTTGGGTATGGAGACGTGTACTGCCAAACGATTTTAGGCAGAACTTTTTTAGTTTTCTTCCTACTTGTCGGCTTGGTGAGTCATTTAATACGATATTATTTCATGTATATATCAGATGTAGCAATGTCTAGCGCTTATGGCTTTATGGATATTTTTCACTCTTCAAGGCCTTTGCGTAATCTACTATGGACGTAGTTGACGAAAGATTCTCACTTAAGTCCACGAAATCAAGAAATGTGTGCCTTTCTAATTAATAAAATATATTTGAAATAAGACTCAACATAAATTAATGAAAATTTTTAAAAGTGGACTATAGTTTTGTCATCACAGTCAAAATTGTATATTTCAAAGAACATCAGGAGGGTGTGCATATATAAAAATTTCAAATATGAAAAAAGGACAAGGATTATAATGAATATATCTAAAATATCAAAACGTAGATAAATAATTTCTGTTGATCAATGTTGATGTTGCTCTTCTTTACATATCATTCTAGTTTTTTGTGCATCCATAATAATGACACAGGAAGGTTTTGGACAGCCAGTGAGTACGAACATGAAATATAATGATCAGTTGGAAGTATAATAATCTCTCATATATTTTTTCAGAAATTATATTTATATGAGTAATATGGAAATAATTTGGTTTATTTTGTAGACTTATCATTAACCCTCATTAAAAATAGTACATTGTAAATTTCCTGACATTTCACGAATAATTTGCAAATGTTCATAACGGTTCAATTATTTAGATGTCAAACAATTTATATTCAATTAACTTTTATTGAAACTTTTGTAATAACCATATTCTACCCATTCAAAAATGATAGTGGACAGTGGGATATTTTGCATCAAATAATTTCCATTTTGCATCACCAGTTTCCTATTTTCGAAGAAAATAGGAAACTGGAAGCAGTATTTATCAACACACTGACAACAATAAAGCAAAGATGCACATAAACAAAATTTCAAATTGTAGAAATCGAATTTTTGTAGTTGCAATAGACTCAACGAGTATAAAAGCATTCATTAAAAGTTGCAAAATAATTCAATATTTTAGAAATGATGAAGCTTTATTTTCGGATCACAAACTGTTCGGTAACTATAGTGAACAAGAGATTGAAATTGAATTTTGATTCACGAATTGACGAATTTCATAAAACATATCTTTCCCTAAATAGTATATTCAAATAGGAGCTCTTCTCTTAGTAGTTTCAATGGTATTTTCCATGATTAGAATGAATCCTTTATTGAAACATGAATATTAATTTCAAAAAATCTTTCTTCTTCTGAATAGAATTAAGTAGTTCTTCGGATTATTTTGTAAATTATTCGAAAAATGATAGTTCTATTAGTATTCATTTTCCGGAGAATTGGCATCATTAATTATTTATTCATCTCTATTGATTGGAACAATACAATTGTGATGAATTTCATTAGAATGAGTCATTTCAGTCAGCTATATCCATTAGTAAATTGATGTTTATAGGTCGAATATTGTGAGTAAATATTTATACTTATCTCTCATACGTACTTATGGATTATATTGTCAAGAACTATACCAAGTTCAATCAATTTTGTGTTTCAAAATATTTCTATTTTGAAAACGTTCATTTGATATTTATAGTCGTATGTGCCACACACGTCTAATGTGAAAAATAAAATTTCAGGGAATCTGGTAATAATAATGACAATAATCTGTAGCTTTTTACAAGAAAATACCTGAGACAGAGAAATAGTTTCATAAACTGATTTCAGTTCTGCAATGTTATTGAATAATATCGGCAATTAATTTGTGCAAATCTTTTAAACTATAGAATGAATCAAAACTGAAATTTGATTAATTCTATAATTTTTAAAATTTTTTTTTATTTAATAGTGTTGGCGTTTACTTGATGTAAATCCATTATAATTGAATATACACTTAAATTAAAAACACTTGAACTTATGATTTACACTTTATCGACTACCTAGCATGACGCGTTTCTTCGTTACAAACGACTTTTTCAGATGCTTCCAGAAAAATGGCATAATAAGCATTATTCTGTAAGCATCTGAAGAAGTCGTTTGTAACGACGAAACGCGTCCTGCTATGTAGTGAATGAAGTGTAAATCATAAGTTCAAGTGTTTGAATTTAAGTTAAATTCAATTATACTATCATTGCCATAACGTGATGAGTTTCGACGGTATATCCGACTTCTTCAGAAGTTAACAGAATTTGGTTAAATCATATTCTGTTAACGTCTGAAAAAAATTCAAGTGTTTGAACCATAATATAGTCTCCAAAGGTAAGCAAACACATACGATTGCGAGTGCACTTGAACTACATCCATGGAAATTCTGAAATTTCGAATAATGAATAATATAACTCGAGACCTTTACTCCATACGATGAATAATAGATAGTCGCTTTCAGTTTATTTTCGAACTAGTCCTATTTTTGGGTTTTACGACGATATATGTAGCGATTTTTTTCGATATATAAACACCGATGGTTGAACACAAACTCAAATTTAGATTATTAGCAACAATTGAAGAAGAAATTATTATTTATTGATTTGTAAGTCTTGCTTCACATATATTCAATTTAAGTGAGGAATAATTCATATAATGAATATAATGAAATGAATACATTCACGAATATAATGAAAAGACAAGCACCAACTTAATAGTGTGATGCAGATAAAGAAAACGTTTTGAACAAATTGAAAACACCACAATGAAATAATTCCACATGAAAAAAATTTCAACAACCATTTGAATTTTGAATATTTATTTTTAACTGTATGTATGCTACAAATCATTATTGTTATGAAGATATATTTATAGATATTTACCTTTTAATTTTTCAATTGATATATAAAGGTTTTATTCTTCAACATTGCTCGTGTTGTGTGCACCATAAAAATATTCATTTGATGATAATAGAAAGCCCTTTTATTTATCGATAATCCTATAATAATTCCTTTCCGAAACCCATCTGGAATATTTTAGGTATAGCCATTCTAGTTGTATTTTGACTTGTTTTTGAATTTTGATAAAATTGAATGAAACTTGATGTCTGTATGTAAGTCTAGGTGAACAAAATTTTGGTGTCTATGTTATTGTGTAGAAGTAGAACAGAATAAGCTTGAGCTTAATTATATGCATAATTATGATTTTCTTTCAAAAGCACCAAATATCGCAAGTATTCCATCGCGACATACTACTTTATATTCGAATAATCTTCTTGTTTTATTCAATTTTTCATTGTTAAGTTTTTCTTTCTTTACAATTTCTCCTCTCATTTTCTCTTGTTCCTTACGATTGGAATGGTGTTCATTGATAAAAATCAGTGACAACTATTTGAAATTATTTTGATGATATTTTGAAGAATGTGATTGAAATTTTTAATTTCTTAGAATTCCAACGTTAGAGATTTTTTGTAACAAATTTCTCAGTAAGGAATACGTTTAGCGAATAATCTTCCATCAAAATTTCAGATATTTATGTATTTATTTCAATGATGAGATTGAATTCTAGCTTCCTCTTGGTGAAACTTGATCAAACAAAAATTTTAATCGAACTGTTGGCTTAATGGTTCACAAATATATTGAATAATAAAATAATATTACAACGTCGAGTCGACATTTCGAGCGGTCAGATCATTATCAAGACTAACTACAAAAACAGAGGTATCATAGCAATTTTATATCTATAAGATAAAGGTGAGAGTAAAATGAATGAAATAAATAAATAAATAGAAACAATTAACAATTAGAATTTCATCTATCCGCCCTTCTAACCTCTATCTTATAGATTCAAATTGCTTTTTTCAATTTGATTCAAAGAGTTTTCACAATGAGCTACCGCTCGAAACATGTCGACTCAACGTTGTAATATTATTTTATTATTCAACATATTTGTAAAACATTGAGCTAAGTGTTTGATTTAAATTTCCATTTATTTTAAGGAAAAGAACACTTGGCTTGGTTTCCCAAAAGTTTTTCATTCAATATTTTCAAAAATTGCAATATCTTCATTCACCTATTGCAATGTTTTACTAAGAAATCAGCGAATATTCAGTCAATGTTATTCATGTTTTGAGTGGAATAAACCATTTCACAATTCCCACAGTTCGTATATTGAAGAAAATATGTAAACAAAAAAATATCTCAGTAATCAATATATTATCTAAATTACTCTAAAATCTTTTAGAAACTGAATATAGCACACCGATAATTTTCTGCACTCTAAAAACATCTTTACTGATATTTTTCTATTAAATTAAATTAAACTCTTGGCTTAATGTTTCACGATTATATTTAACAACATGAATTGACTAATTCATGTTGTTAAATATAATCGTGAAACAGTAAGCCTTGTGTTTAATTTAATTCAATAATTAATTATGTTTCACCAATAGTAAAGCGAGAATTCAATCTCAGTGATATTTCTCTGGCTACTAACTCCTTATTAATAATTTAATACAACTAGGTGAACTGGTTTTATTAAATTGTGGATAATGTGGTATTAGCCCGAAACATACGAGGACTGTTTTCAACAATTTAATGGCATTTCACCAACGGATTCGGATTTTAAAAATGTTCCAAGTGTTCGAATCAAATGTTTATGAGAAAAAAATTGACATTTTTACAAGTGCTGAATATGTCCAACAAATCGAACAAATGATACTTTCATTCACATTATTTAAAAAATTTTAATTTCAACTTGTAACAATAAGAATAATTGTATTCTTATAGTACTTAATAGTTCTGAATTTGAAACATATATGAACAGTTTTTTAGAGCAATATTGAAGAAATTTCCTACAAAATTAGTTAATACTTATTGCAAGTGTGCGTCTTACGTGGACTGAAAATATAAACACTTGCAATATTCTATTATTTGAAATACTTATCTCATGTTTTGTAATTTCGGTGTTTTTCGAAACAAAACATCCAACGTGGAACATTTCATTTTTTTATTGAAAATTCATGGAGAAATGATGGAACAAAATCCGCTTTTCTATAAAGAGAAGGCAACTTGGTGCTTTTGAGGATATTCAATTTGAAATTTCATCCATAACGCTACGCTTGTGAATCTCCTTTTTCTTCTTAAGCATACTGCTCTTTTGCTTGACTGTTTCAGGTAATCCTCTTAAAACAGAATACTTATATAATTAGATTAATACCAGCTACGTTCCTGAATTGGAACATAAATTCGAGGTCGCAATTTAATTTCCATTCAAGGAGTGTTAAACAAAATTATTCATTGATACGCTCGCTTCGGGTGCTTTTAAACGAAAATATTCCAGAATATGATATAACGAAAATGATCTATTCATTAAGTGAATTGGAAATTTTCAGTTCTTTCCATACTGAGCAAGTTTGATGGAATTTTATTTATATGTATGTGCTTTTTTTCAGAGAGTGTTCAAATTGAATCATCATTTATGAGATTGTTTAACACTTCACGTGTGGTTTTAAATTATTAGTTTATTTATAATTTGGTAAATATTTATTTTGTGTATGTTATTTGTTTTGGTCTATACTCGTTATATTCAGAAATTAACTTTCATTTTTGATTCAGTCGCTTCTGTCGAATGATTTTTCAAATATCACTTTATATCAGGGTTAATAATTTTTCTATTACTGTCAAAATATCGCTTTGAACAACCTATTACTAGTTTCGTAGGAAAACTTGTTGAAATATGAAAGTAGAACATCCTCGAAACTGAAAAGAACTTGAAACATTTTTAATTTAAGTTTATTTTATTTTACTTTTATCATTGATAATAATATTATTTCGGGATGATTGGTTGGATAATTTCATCAATAAGTTAAATAACTTTCTGAATATTAACGGGAAGTTTATCTTCAGAACATGTTTTTCTGGAATAGTTTTGTTGAAGTAATAAAAAAACTTGGCACTCATACAATGATTTCATTTAATTTACTTGAGTTTATTTGTCCTATATTCTAGATATTTTCTGTTGCTTTGGTGGCAGGTTATTTTGAAATTTTGTGTACTAAATTTAAATATTTGAATTATCTCATTGATACCTTTTCAAAATCAATAATTATAACCTGCTCAATTCGTCATTACAAATTTTAATAATGAAATTCATTTGAATCATTAAATTTTTTTGTTGTTTTAAATTGTTTTTTGACTTTGAATATATAAAGTGAAGCACTATACTGAAGGGAAAAGAATAATGCTTTTGAACTTGTTTAGTCCTATTTTTCATACAAATGTACTGAATTTCATAGTGTACATACTGACCACAAATATGGAATCGTTCTCGTTTGGTTATTCCAATTTTCAAGATTGAGTGACATCTCAAGCTCAATAAGGCATTTTGATTTTCTGAAATTGAAAGGAGTGGTTAATGAACCTTTTCTGGGGGATCATAACTATCACAACGAATGCTTTCTGTTACTATAAGTGAATATACCTTAGACTGAAGAATCAGTCGATTTTCACAGTCGAATCAGTACTTAATTTTAATTAGATCCAACAACAACCAGTTGTCTTTTAACTCTATAGTGGCTTCTGCCCAAATTTGATTTCTGATTGAAAAAGTCACACTTTAGCCAAACTTTCCCACCCAAGTTGTTTTTCAGCACCGAAAGTTTGAAAATATCATCATATATACTGATTGAGGTGAAATTTATTCTGTCACTGAAACGTTTTCAAACGTTACATCTATGATTTTATATAAGTACCTCGCCACTTTACAGTTTCAGTAGTTGACTATCTATCAACATGAAAGTCCAATTTATGTTTTTGACGTTCATATTGTTAGGTTTTGTAAAATGAATTTTACGGCTCATTTTGAGACAAATTGATTCAAATGTTAATGATATAGCTCTCATCTAGAATATTAAAAAACTTTTTTGGGATTAGATGAATAGGTATTGAGAGAAACTTTATATTCTAATCTTGAACTGAGACGTTTTTTCTTCAACATCTTTTATTTTCATCGGTTTTCATCATTTGTGAATCCACTTCTGTTTTTTTTTCCTGATAACCAGCTCCGAGTATATTTATTGAGCGTATTAGGGATGCTTAAGTATAGGAACATCCCCAGTTAACGTCCAAGATGACTATGTTTTTGTTAATCAAAGTTATAATGTTTTTTATTTTTATATAATTAGTGTTGAATTGTTAATTGAAACACTCTTCCTGTACACATTGTTTAGATTACTAATACAGAGGAAAAACTATAAAATTAAAATTAAAACACTGACTTAAGTTTCACTGAATATATTAAAAACTCTACATATGTTTCGGGTGGTTAAGTGAAAAACTCTATATAAGTTTCGGTGGTTATATAGAGTTTTCAATATATTCAGTGAAACTTAAGTCAAGTGTTTTAATTTTAATTTGATAGTTTTTAACATAATGTTTCACCAAAATAAGCAAAACCTCCGTGTCATTTGATACAGGGGATGATAAAACCCCTAGTTTTATGAATAACAAATTGGGAGAGCAACAAGCATTGCTAACAATAATTTTTGAACCCAAAGGTCAATAAATATAATAGTGCAAGGTCTGAATTATGTTTCTATGAAAGTAAATAAGTATAATTGCTTCATGTTTTATGATTTCTAATGGAATTTGAATGGGTTAATAGTTAGTAAAATCAATTCACATGAACCACTTTTGAATGAGATCTAGATGAAAAGGGTTCTAGAGAAATCAAGATAAGATTCTTGATATGAGAGAATACAGAGAACTTTATTAAAGAAAGTTTTATTTTGAGTTAAATTAGTATTTTATCTGTAATATTGGTTATTCATTGAAAAATTTAGAGAGCTCTTTCAGGTTACAATAATCACTGTATCCTCAAACGCAGCTGATGAATAATATATAATGGAAATATCTTTGAGCATTCTTTAAATAGAATATATGAACATAATTTATCGTGTTATTTTTGGCAAAGAGAAAATAAAGGATTATAATTGAACTATTCCATTAAATAATAACTTGACTGTATTGACAGATGTTATGTATATCGTAGGATTCTTGATTCCAATAATTACCATCACTTATTTTGTACTTAAATATTGAGGTGTGCTTCTGAAAGCATGTTATATGATATTTGTGTATGTAATTATAAATAATTACAGTGTTTTAATTTAAACTATTTTCAGAATGATTCACCTCATATTCTTCGATCTACTAAATTGGTTTTTACATTCAATATATTTAAAAATAACGTTTTCACATTGAAAACATAAATTTTGAAAGCAACAGAAAACATCTCGATTATATGGAAATAACTTTATATAGTTATTTGTGCGATCTTGAGAGCTTTGTCTTGATCCTAGTAATGAAATCACTAACAATTATTGCACAGGAATGAATGTTTGTTTGCAGGCAATATTTGCTAGTAGTATTCCAGAAATCATAGATCTAGTGGGCACTAGGTCCAAATATAGTGGCGAATTCAAGAGAGAATATGGAAAGAGGTACTATTCAGAATATCATAAAATAATTTACTGTGGAATCTGATGCAAGGCAAGCTATTTCATAATGTGAATCATTCATTGAGTTTCAGTCAGAATGAAATATGTAAATACCAAGAGTTTCAACGCAATATAACGAAAATATCGTACCAAATATATAAAGTTTTGAGTTACGGGTTCTTTCTCAAAAGTAATACGCCACTGAATTCAAAAAACATAAGATTTTGATTTTGGCATATCGTTAGTGGAATAAACTACCTCTAGTTGAGACTCGACTTCGTAGACTTAATTGCAAGAAGTGTAGCTCAAAATCATATCTACTTTTTGTACCATCAGTTTTTGTTTTCATGGCGGGTCTTCATTGCTTCCTAGTTTTGTCACTATGGTAAGTATTTGGGTTTGTAGGAATAGCTGAGAACGTTTTCATTGAAGCTCCTCTTCAATGAAAACTCTCTCTTCCTGAATACTCTTCAAAGTATTCCTTTCAACACAATGCTCACATAATCTTAATGTAATAATCATAATTTATCACAAGATAAATATCTGAATAACACAGTTTGTCGTATAATTTTCCGTTATTATTCTTTCTTGTATTCCTTGCTTTTTTATATTTTTATTTGGCTTCTTTTCACAATATCATTCCAGTTTTTCCATTTCAGAGAGAGTCATTCACGTTTCTCAACATTCTGAAAATAATTCTGAAATTATCTTGAAGAATTTCAGAAATTCTGAAAGAGAATATTTGTGGGTTCAATCTGACTTCAATTTTTCCGTTAAATATGAGTTGGAATTTAATAGAGATATATGATGAATTTCTTGGGTCTATTTACGTGAAACGGTCGAATCTTTTTCAGGATTTCAGACTACCTTCGTTTTCAATGTAAAGTATAAACACTGTTGGTATTTTATTCATCATTGGCGTACAAGAAATTGATTGAAGTAACTGAAAAAGTGTTGAGGATTTCATAAGTACGATTCGATAGGTTAAGCCAACTTTATTACGAGTATCTATATCATTTGGGCACATTGGTCAAGGACTATACTTCTAACAACTGGACGCCCTTTTAGATACAAAAATTTATAATTTCAATTGTTTTGGATATTGTGATTTTGAACCAATAACTACTTTTCATAAAATTTCAGTTCTTTTCAAAAGCTTGCCTTGCGTCATTGTATTTATATGTCAATTAATTTCCAGACAGAATATGCTATAAGTTGTTCTCGAAATTTTGAGCTATCTTCCGAAAAGAAGAATGTATCATATATGTAAAGTTTAAAATGAAATTTCCTCTTTCTTCTTTCATAGCTTGTTAATGTGATTTTTTCCCATATAATTAATATTATTGTTTTTTTTCTACATAACTTGAGTAAATGCAGCTTTCATATAGAACACAGCCACGCCCGCACTAGTACACGGACAAATACAACTATAGTTCACAGAACGTTTATCATCCAGAGTAATTTCTTGAAACCAAACTTTGTGCGATTTTTTTTATAATTGATATAAAGGCTATATTTCTTGCAGAAGTCTGTAAGTTACTGAGCAAGAATCAATAAAAATTATTGTAATGAAATAATGTTCACTTATTAGAATGAATATCAACTTTTTCAACACATCCATTATTTTGAGAGGATGTATATTAACAGCCAACTTGCAGTCTCAGTAGCAATTTTCTACACTGAGCGCCATCTATCAGAAAATGAAAACATGATATATCCAGTCTGCTATAACCGTATAAGAACAACAACAAAACAGAAATCCAATATTTCAATAATAAGTGGCTGACTTTTTTATCCTCATCTTCTCTCAGATTATTTTCTCATTAAAGCCAAGGTGATTAGATGTACTCGTAAACTTATAACGTACTTCTCTATGAAATGTTGGTGATTGCACCGGATAGCTCTTAAATTTTGGGAGACGTATATAAATTTAGCTGATTTATGCACAATATAGACAGTGAACTAGATGATTATATTTAAAATGTCTATTCAAAATATTTTGAATCAAGATTCCAAATTAATTTGAATGAAAGATCTCTCTTATCTTGAATCATGTTTCTTTCTGTTTGCTCAGAATTAAGAAATAAGATGGGATCGAAATCTTCAAAGTCACTCGAAATTGGGAGGAACTTGAATCTCTATTTGAACTCCAGAAGATATGCTGAAGCCGCAACTCCAGGAGTTATAGTAAAACCCTAATTTGAAACTCCTGTTTCAACTCCAGGGGATATAGCTAAAATATATTCAATAAAAATCAGTTCATGAAATTCTTTCTGATGTATTGCGTAGATTTATCTTCCATTTTGTTCACAACAGTTAACTCTTTGAATCGAAGAAAATCAAAAGATAAGGGAATTAGTTTTTGTAAGAAAAAAACACACATTTGTAATTACGCAACAAATCGAGAAAATGAAAAAAATTGAAGGTTTGACTGGCTCATTGAAATTGAATAAATAGAAAGAAGGATTTAATAAATAATAATTAAGCACAGAAGAAAAGATTGAGAAGTTGGAAGAGATAAGTAGTTATATTGGAGACCAGTTTGAAAGTTCATGCAAAATTGAAAATGTAATAATAAATTCTAAGGTTCTGTCGAAGAGAAGAATAATCGATGAAACAATCAATAATTCGAAACACCTACCGCTTACAAGCGCACTCAAAATTTGAAAAGATAAAAGATATTATTATATATAACAATCAGAGAAATTCATCAGTCGCAATACTAGATACGAGAAATCCAATGTCGGAATGAAATTATAACCGGAATATCATGCGTACTTTTACGGTGTATTTAGAACTACGATCATTTCGTGCGAAGCGGTCTTAACATTTAACTCCTCAACCAGTGTAAAGTATTTCAAAACGTTACAAACTAAAACTGCACTTTCAAGGCATTATCTCTGAATGAAAAACTGTCTGCTCCATATCACATTAATATAAAAAAACACACCTATCGACTGGACCACCACACATATAACAGAATGTTGCATAGTTTTTGAGGTTGTATTATTATTAACAGTATGTTTGTCCCCATGTCTTGGCATTTGTGTATGTGTTCACGTTTGAATCCTTCTCTTTGCACGATCTTCAATATTTTTGGGTATATCCTTACAACAAGTAATTAATTTTTTCTTCCTGTGAAAATCATTGGTCTCAAAAGTAATTAAAATGAAGGTTTTTACTTGTATTGCGCTTTAATCTATGGAATAAATGTCTGAATGAAATTTGAAGGGTTACACAAGTTTTCATAAATAAAGCGTAAAAAATATCAATAAATTCTTAATTATTTTTCTAATTTAATGTTTGGATTTAAGTAATATAGTAGCGAAGCAACTAATGGCTTTAATTGTGATAAGAAAGCTGATTCTTGTGAACAAAGTCTCTCCTTATATTGCGAAAACAGTTTGCTTATTTCAACGAAAAAATTACGATTGGATATTTCATGTTGTATTATTTTGGCTAAGCATATACAACCGATAATTTTCATTATCTTCAGTACTCATGTTGGCTACTTGATTTGAATTTCTTCGACTGTTTGAAGCCAATTAAGAATTTACCGTAGATATCGTAAAAATTGTTGATTTGCCAAAATTTTTATTTCATATCTGATCAAGATTGATGTTTAAATATGGATTGTTTTCAATGGTGTATCTAACATTTTTTTTCCAACAATTCTTTCGTTTTTATAGAAAGACGAATATATCGATTTTTTATTCGGTTATGTATTAACCTTATATATATATATATATATATATATATATATATATATATATATATATATATATATATATATATATATATATATATATATATATACTAGCTACCCGCCCCGGCTTCGCACGCCGCAAACGCTACGCCCCGCAATTTTTAAATCTGTAATATCTTCGAAAATATTCACTTAAATCATACGGTGTAAAGGGCCATATATATCTATATTAAATGAACAATGTATTCAAGGTATTTAATTGGTTAAGGATTAATGCTGTATGGGTTAAAATCGCTTCGAAAATTAGCCATTATTTGTCGCAAAAAGTAAATGACAAAAAAAGTTATTGTCGGTTATCCATAAGAGATAGACATATACCATCACAGACTTT
Organism: Henosepilachna vigintioctopunctata; assembly: GCA_030704895.1. Taxonomy (NCBI): domain Eukaryota; kingdom Metazoa; phylum Arthropoda; class Insecta; order Coleoptera; family Coccinellidae; genus Henosepilachna; species Henosepilachna vigintioctopunctata. The sequence goes on along the minus strand of JARQZJ010000093.1, from coordinate 5,252,893 downwards.
TGTGTAGACCTTTTCAATGTGTACAATACTTAGTACATTATTTTGATAAAACTCGTAGGGTTCAGCCTGCGTTTGCAATGTAAGCGGAAAAAATGTAATTATTTACGACATCACATTAGAAACCTCAAAAATAACAGTACTTTTCCACTATTTAGTGGATGTTGTTATACATATAAACCTTCCTCTTGAATCACTCTATCTATTAAAAAAAACCGCATCAAAATCCGTTGCGTAGTTTCAAAGATTAAAGCGTACAAAGGGACAGAAAAAGCGACTTTGCTTTATACTATGTAGTGATATATATATATATATATATATATATATATATATATATATATATCTATATATATCATCATCATCATCATCATCAGCCTCTGTTCGTCCACGGCAGCACGAAGGTCTCCTCCTGTTTTTGCCAAGATTTCGTAACGGCAGTCTCTCTCTTCCAGGCAACGCCCAGATATTCCACAAGATCCTTATCCCATCGATCGTGAGGGCGCTTTCTTGGTCTTACCCTGTCTCTTGGCTCCCAATCACCAACCACAGCTGACCAACGCTCATCTCTTGTTAGGGCTAGACGTCCTGGTCATTTCCACTTCGACCTTTGACTTTTCAACACACTCCAAGATCATTCTTCACCTTTGTTTGACCTCTTATCCAACGGCAGCGTATTCTATCTCGTATGGTTAGGCCCATCATGTATCTTTCTATACTCCGCTGGGTTGTTCGAAGCTTCTGGATGTGAGAAGATTCAATATCCCCGTTTCCCGTGCCAATCTGTCCAAGATATGTGTAAGATGCTACTATTTCTAATGAGAATCCGCCCACCTCCATTTGCTCTCTGGTGCAGGAAGGGTTGAGCATCATCTTTATTTTTGCGGTGTCTATTTGCTGACCTATTTCGTTGCTCGCGATGTTCAGTTCATTGATGCGCTCTTGAAAATCGGTAGCATCGTGGGAGAACAGGATTATATCGTCAACGAACCTCCAGTGGCTAAGGTAGCGGCCATTTATTTAATACATTCCTTATATCCTAAACAAGTATCTTCTCTATGTCTATTCGTTCTTCAAAGCCTAATGAATTAGCCGAGAGATTATGCGAATTATATTATTTTATCCCATACTAACACAATCCACTATTTCTATGACGAAGGATGTGAAGACTTGAAGATCCTCTATCTTAATTAAAAATTTTGAGGTGTTCATCTTCAGTTAAATATGATAACACTTTGGAAGCACTTGGTCTTTGGTACATTCTGTAATTGGTTTAGTATTATTCAAGTTAATTCAAATACCTTCAAGAGAATGATAAAAAGTATCTGCGTTTTGTTCATTTTCAGCTCTATACTATCCACTTCTTGTTCAAAACCTAGTCCTTACTTTTTCGAAGGTTCTCTCTGTCGCTTGTTTCACCTACTTTCTACTTGCCTTTTTCCGCTGGACCTCTAAACTTGGAGGATTATAGCTAGAAATACCTGAAAAATACTGAAATATCAAGTATTCATTTCTTAGCAAATAAGAAGTAAAATAGAGCGGCGAATTTATGTTCCGTATATAGCTAATGTCCCGTTTAGGATGTTAAGTATTCAGTTCGATATTCCATTTTGAAAAAATTCTAGAAGACGTATATTTGTAGTTTTTATTTACAAGAAATGTATACTTATACCTACTTAGAAGCTATTATTCAATCGGATATCTAGGTATGAAGTTTAGGTATAGAGGTAATCAAGGATGCCATCATACCTTCGAAATCAATCATAAAAATTGTATGAGTATAAATTGTCTTGTGTTCTGTGAAAATAGCTATAAGTATTGATTTTTTTAATATTTAATAGTGTTGGCGTTTACTTGATGTAAATCCATTATAATTGAATATAAACTTAAATTCAAACACTTGAACTTATGATTTACACTTTATTGACTACATAGCATGACGCGTTTCGTCGTTACAAACAACTTCTTCAGATGCTTACAGAATGATAATTATAATTATTAATAATAATTGATAATTATTCTGTAAGCATCTGAAGAAGTCGTTTGCAACGACGAAACGCGTCATGCTATGTAGTCAATAAAGTGTAAATCATAAATTCAAGTGTTTGAATTTAAGTTTATATTCAATTATAAGTATTGAGTTTGTGAAATTACACAAAGTATTAATCTAGCATTTGATAAAGAAGTAGTACTTCGAAAAGTCGTCATGCTTATTTGTATGAAAATTATGAGAAATTTTCAATTATTGTTTCATTATGGATATTTATGTTCTCCAAGTATCGGCCCCATCAATCATGATTACAAATTGTCATTTTGTAGTTGAATGTGAATTTTCATTATGTAATTGTGCATACCAAAAATGTATCTTCGATTCGATAATGTTATAGTTTGCAAATAATGATCAAATGCAAAACAAGAGAGGACTAAATCATTGTTCAGCTCAAATTGAAACTAAAAATTTTAACTTTATTCCGTTCAGAATTTCATCACATTGAAAATATCCACGTTTAAGTATTTATGTTACTTAATCTGCGTACTTAATTATTGAATGAAAAATTCGAAGAAATTCGGTTGTATTCGAAATAATACGCAGTACTTGGTTTTTAAGTATTGTGATCACAATTGAAGGAGAAACTTGTTCAAATTAAGCCTTGTCACGTATGTACGTGTTAGCGATAAGTGAAAGTAGATTAGAGTAAATGGGTCCAAGGAGGAGCCTGATGGGGTAAATGTGTGGGTTTGTTAGGCGGTGTTTGCCAGCTGGATTCCCGAGATTACAGAGTTGGCTGCCAACCGGTCCAAGTACGGTGGGAAATACAGCAAAGATATTCGACGCAGGTATCAAGCCCAGGCTGCTACATCCAGTATAACATAACACTTCTGGAATGACAATGCTATAGAATAATTATTTTTAATAAGTTTGTAGCACTTGGGTTATGCTTTGCGCTATATACATATGTATATTCAACTACCTCGAAAATGTTACCCATTTTGAGTAAAAAACAGTTTCCCATAATAACCCAGTTACTATAGGTATATGATCTAGAAGTCATATTAAGATATCCTTTTCTTATTATTTTCGAGAATTATTACGTGAACCTGTTTTGTTTTGTGTTTTTATGAAATATGAATATCTGCTTCTTAAGATATAAATAATATAGATTTCTAAATATATGTCAAAAAAAAACACTTCGCTCGATTCCACTGAAAAACTTCAACTACCAGATCAATTTTCCAGGGTGTTTTTCCTTGGCTGGTTTGTTGTGAATCTACCTTATTTACGAAAGCACTATAATGTTCTTCAATTTATCTTTGCTGAATGAAAGCATTAATCTTCGCATTACCTTAATTTACGGTGGATCATATTTCAAGCCATATTCAATTGTAAAACTTTTGTAATGTGTTAAGGACCAGAAGCAGTCTGCTGCCTCTTACTTGTAGATGAGAATTCGTGACCAATCTTTGTTTTTGTGATTTTTTTGTAGAATAACTTGTAACACAATGGTCACTTGACTTCTTATCAATATAACTTTTGAATAATTATAACTCATGGTTTGTCTGAGTCTTAAGAACCCACAATAGGAAAATTATGTTCAAAACATAGATAAAAATTTTGATTGAGGTTTGAAAAATTGAATTTATATTATAAATATAATATCTATCTATTTTTAGAACGAGTCAAAATGTTCTACAATAAAATAAATAGGACATACAACTAAAGAAATATAAATTCAATTTTTTTCATGCTTTTATATAATAAAAGTATGAAAAAAATTGAATTTATATTTCTTTAGTTGTATAACCTATTTATTTTATTGTAGAACATTTTGACTCGTTCTGAAAATAGGAAATCATTGTAAGTAATAAAGAAAATATATCCTGAAGAGGCAAGATATTCATGAGTATTCGTAAAGTTATTTTTGTTACAGAAGTATTTTAATTTTGTGAATATGTATATAAAAAAAAATTTTTTTTTCAAACAACAAAGATACATCAGAACAATGTTCTGAACTTGAAATTCATGATTTCCAATTGATCAATCCTACAGGTACTGGGAAGTGAAAGTACTTAGTTACCCAAAAATGTGCTTGATGAAGAAAACTCATGAAGAACATAAGTAGTATTCAGATGAAAAATGAGGAAATCCGTTAAATGCACACTTCAAGAATATCCGTTTTAATACTTATTTGTTAAAATTTCTCGAAATAATTTTATAACGTCGGACATATAATATATGCAATGTTTGTATGTTTTTGAATTGAATCTGCAGAGGTAAATGCTGTTAAATTCAAGTGATGAATAGAAACTTCAAGTATGAATATAGTATTCTTCTATTGTAAAATTATAAAAAATGTGTTTATGTAAATCTCTCGAATAAAATACTATTTGTTTTCATGGGTTTTCAAAGATGAATAGGAATTCAGAAATCTTCATTAGTACTATTGTTTTGATTAGTTGATTCGTGGGTAATATTTTTGCCATTCTTATAAAGCACATATTTTTAGAAATGAATTTTTTGGTATGCTCTCTTAGCTGCCAAATGGATAAACAAAAGAAAATCATAAGAACTATGAAAATTGTGGACAACAGTGGCCAACTCTTGGATAGCTCGGTTGTCAGTTTCCATATATGTATGATAAAATGGTTCTGAGTTGATAAGTCCTTTGAAAAGATCAGAATATATGTTCAAAACTGACAGAAATAATATTATGTATCGTTTCTAATATTTTTAATCAAATTCATACTTTTAATGCTTCGAAAAGGTATAACTATAATCAAAATGATTCGCATGTTTTTTTATTTGAAGAATTTTCGAACAAATTTTGTGATGAAGCGTACCTAACTTGAACTTGAATAATAAATGTGAATAACTGAATAACTTGCTAACTGAGTTTGTCAGTGGTAATATTACTAGAGATGTTGTATTCGCATAATAGCAATACATACTTTACAGGATTGCCTAGCATAACTGTAACTAGTAACATTTTGTAACTCCTTTAAAGTAGAACAATAAAATGTATTATATTCTCATTAATGACTATTGAATATTAACGTAATTTAGTGAAAAAAAACTCCATAAGCAATATAGAATTATGCTCTCAGTTATTTCCAAAGTTGAAAAATTTTAAATTGGACAATTTTGAAGTTTTCTCAACGCATATGGTTAAAGATGAAATGAATGAAAACTACCAACGAAAATGCCCTCAAATTCTCTTTCAATTTCTACTAATCAAACCGTTGTTGTCTGCATATTTTCTTCTTCTTAATTATCCTAAGATAAACATCCTCTTTTGTAACTGAGCTTTCACTAAATACTGTGATTACTAATACGATTTACGATCGCTTCCCCCACCAATTAAACATTGTCACCAAGAGAGCATACAGAATGTCATTTTATATTTGAGATAGCTAGATAATTTATAGAGCTGGCCTAGTAGATCATAGTAGCACTTGAATTGAAGCACAGCCTGCTAGTGCCACGCACGGCCGCGATCAAACTACGTGGGAAATGCAAAAAGTAATAGTCTCAATGTTTCATCAATTTGAATACAAAATAATTATATGATGTAAGCGCCAATAAGAAATACGTCAATTTAAATTCAACCTGTAAGGCTCCTCTAAATGGACTCCGCTGTGTAACTGAATGTTTATTTTGTAAATTTTTTTCGAAATTGTTCCTATTTTAATTTCAGAATTCCCGATTCCCTTCATTCTTAGGCTTACAGCTACATCATCCTGTGTTTTGAGTCACGAAACATTGATTTAAAAACTGTATTTCGCAATTTCAGTCGAATGATCCAAATGAACACTTTGGTTATTTCCAAGGATTTCGTTTAATTTATTTTGTGTTAATTTTACACACAGTTGTAATAGATCCTGAAATTGCGATATACATCATGTATATTTGCCTCTCTTCTGCTGACAATGATGCGACTGTTGTCTTATTTGTCCTTTGCTGGCGTCTAGGCGATTTTTGCGAGTTGTATACCTGAGATCATTGACTTGATCGGAACTAGACCAAAGTACGGCGGCACGCTGAAGAACGAAAGAGGCAGAAGGTGAGGATTATAAGATATAGAGGTTACTTGTTCGTTGCATAAACCAGTTCGAATAATGGTTGGTTTTTATTTAGATAAGTTGGTTCACTAAGAAATGTGTAGACGTATTTGAAAGAATAATTTATGCCACTGTGTGAACCATTTGAAAACCTATTTAGTGTTAATAATAGTTCAAGTATGTTTAGGTTTGAGTTTCAGTTTTAAATCATTTTAATTTATTATTTTCTTCAATTATAAGTGAGATTAAGTTTAAATTGTACGTATGCAGGTCGCAAGATATGTCATTCTTAATGTCGCTGTCTTCACCTTGCACGCTTTTCATCCTCAATGTGTCCGATATCCACATACCTCTTATGTTTATGTCGATGTTTTCCCCAGATTTTCCTGCTCTAGATCACTGTTAAAACCGACCACTGTTTAAACTGGACATGTTTGAGGTTATTTCCGATCCTCTATCATATCCAGCGGCTATAAGTGTTAGCAATTAAATTGCATGATGACATGGTGGCAAAATGCTGCCATCCTACGATTTGTGCGTGGCCAGGCTGTGTGCGCAGGAGCTCACTTTTTAGAATAGTTCTAGAAACGTACCATTTTCACAGAAACATTTCAATGAACGTGTAATTATAGAGCATTTTTTAAAGTAGAACCATGATGTAACATTGAGAATATTTATCGACATCTCTGATTCACGTTTGCAAAATTTTATCGTATAACTAGCTTAACTGAAAAATTTCCACCTATTTCTTCTGAAATTTTTCTGACTAGATATAGGATTCTGAGTTGAATCGATTCAAATTTCAGTCTAACACAATTTAGTTGCATGTTGTTTCAGTATAATGGGTTTGATTTGAACAATATTTAACAAATTAGTTTTCACTAGAACACTTAGAATACCTATTTTTATCGAGGTGAATATTTACTTCGCAAATTGATTCAACTCTTTTTTTCGATACTTAAAATTGTGAAGAAAATATTCAATCCTCTTAAATGAAGCTCATTAAACTAACTAATATTTTCCCAATAGGCATATTGTGGTATGTGGTCACATAACATACGAATCGGTATCACACTTTCTCAAAGATTTTCTTCACGAAGATAGAGAAGACGTTGACGTTGAGGTAGTGTTTCTTCACAGGTAGGTAGCATTTCTATTCCTGCTATATTTTCCCTTACATGTCACACACACACACACACACACACACACACACACACACATATATATATATATATATATATATATATATATATATATATATATATATATATATAGTTGAATGTTTAACGACTGTAGATATGTATTTTCAGTGTTTAATTGGGATTGCAGTCTAGGACAGGAAAATCAGTTACCTCTTGGAAAATACTAAAGAGGTAACTGATTTTCCTGTCCTAGACTGCAATCCCAATTAAACACTGAAAATATATATATATATATATATATATATATATATATATATATATATATATCTTGAAATTGATTTATTGCCTGTTTAAGATATTTTATTTTGAAAGTTTTTAGCAATAACAGGCTTTTTTTGATATGAAAAAGTTTATTTTTGTTGACGTTTCGTTGTTATATTACAACTTTGTCAAAACTAATGAATAATTGAATTTATGAGTTACTATAGATATCAAATGTTAAACTTATTTTTTAGAAAAATCAAATTAGTTTTTTTGTATCTTCACTCATTGATTTTCATTATCAGAGGAATATTTCTGGCTTAGCATTCGCTTCGGAAGTTTTAGTCTTCTTCACCATGAGGAAACCTCTAAAAACTCATGGTAAGCCAGGTGTTCTAATAAGTGTGATTCATGTTTACATATATATAATTACATATAGTTTTTTATATACTTATCCAGAATATGTATATTTTTGGTTTATGTGTGTGAAACTGAAGGTAGATCTGGAAAAATGAGTTCTGAGATGAAAAAAAAATTCATATCAAAAAACGCCTGTTATTGCTAAAAACTTTCAAAATAATATATATATATATATATATATATATATATATATATATATATATATATATATATATTATATATATATATATATATATATATATATATATATATATATATATATATATATATATATATATATATATATATATATATATATATATATATATATATATATATATATATATATATATATATATATATATATATATATATATATATATATATATATATATATATATATATATCGAATAAATTCGAGTTTTAAAACTCGAATAAATAATTACTCGCATCAATTTCAAACTGTGCTCATTCCCATAGAAATATATATAATCTTATATATATATATATATATATATATATATATATATATATATATATATATATATATATATATAATGAGCAACAAGTTATTAAACTGTACTTTGAGGATTTGAGATCTGAATATTTGAATTCCAATAAAATTTCAAGAATTGAACGCAATAATTAAAAAATTATTTCCTTTTGTACTTTATGTGAGATATATCATATTACGATATTTCCCTTATGATTTATGTATTTTTTGATATTTCTCATTAGCCGAAACTCATTTTGTCTTTTCATTTATGTTGAAGAATCAAAATTTTTTTTGTTTTCTGTGGTGTCGTCAGGAATAGACAAACTTTTTTCGTACTAATTGAATGAAATTTCAATTCTGAACTTATACCATTTGTACCCTTCAAATATTTCATCGATTTGAACACCGTACGTAATTATACCGTATTGAAATGAATGATACTTGGATAGTAATTTATTTTATACCTGAACTTTCATAAAAAGTTCATATAGTTATAATGAAAAACGATATTGTTCCCATTTATATTATCCTTATATGCCTTTGAAGTGAATTTTTCTTCAATTAAGGTGCGATTATTTCTTCATTCGCAATTTTTCATTTATTAGCAAGGATATGAATTGAAGATATTCATTTCAATTTGATTTCTCTGAAATTCAAATAATTCCAATGTTTTTTCGAGTCCTAAAATTTTTTCAGAATAATCAGTGAAAGTTTTCTACTAGGTTTTCTCTGTTACTAAATCATTATGATTAGAGGTTATGAATGTCGTTTTCCCAATATATTGCAGTATGAATAGCAAATGAAACATATATAAATTGTTGCCTTGAGTATAGATACAACTTGAATAACTACGAAATAGTTCAGAAACTTTCGAATCTATTGTTTCTTTCTATGAATATAGATATATTGAAATATTGCTATGAACAACGTTTCAGTAAAAAAAGTTACTGAAAATTAAATTTCACATATTCATTTGAAAATAAACATTACTCTCAGTGAAGGTTACTTTTAATGAAATTCAAAATTTTGAAGTAGGATTATACACTGAATTCCTCAGGAAACTTTTTTTAAAGGAATTACAAGATATTACAATTCAGGTTTCTTTTTTATAGCTAGGTAGAAGAACTAAACATTATAGAATGTAGTTGTTCATAATATAACAAAATAAATACTATATATATCCACAATGTATTATAATTTTTTGAGAGTACAGTTTATCTTCAGGTATTGTATTTCGAGAATACTACTAATACTTGCATTATGAGTACTGAGTTTCACAAACAAAAATTCTTGTTACAGTATTTTAATATGATTATAATAAATATTCGATCTTATTTCTTTTGCTTTGTGTTTTCCTACGTTTACAGGAAAGAACCAGACTTAGAACTTGAGGGATTGCTGAAACGACATTACACCACTGTGGAGTTTTTTCAGGGGTCTATGATGAATGCTGTAGACCTTGAGAGAGTCAAGGTACCTACATGACATGGGAAATTTTAAGGATAACAGCGGATAGTGTGTTTAAATTTCGCTTTATTCAAGCACTTGAATTCAATTCCAAGAAATTGTCACGTTTACTAATTATCATGTTGTTCAAAAAAAAATGACGCTTGTGTTATGAAGTGAAACTTCTTGGAAAAAGGAAAAAAATTACAAAATTTTGTAATGCCAGTTACACAAATTTCCGTCTCTGTCGTGCCAGCTGTAAACCTTATTTCCAGTGTTACAGCAATTATGTGAAATACAAGAAAAAACTTTGACAAATTACTCATAAATTGATCATCTTCCAGGAGACTATTCCTTGCTCGTCTTGTATTCTTCTCTAATGATATATCCTTCATCTCTATAACCTATCTCCATCAACCCTTCAAATAGACTAAAGAATGAAAATTAACTACACAATAATTCTTAAAACGAAATGTCAAAATTCAAAAAATATGATAAATATAATAAAAAAATATAAATACAAATATAAATGCAAAATATAGTATTCTTCTATCAACTATATGAATCAAATATATTAACATAACGCAAATAGTTCTCTTATCATGTTCTTCATAACCATACTTGTACCTCTAAGGAGAAAACGACAATTAGACAAATGGAAAATATATGGACTTCTCTGTCCAGATATTTTTTCTCTGTAAACGCTAACATTTTAAGAACAGTGACACTGTAATATCTCAACAGTTTAGACGAGTACCTAAAAAATATTTCAATGATGAAAAGGGAGCATGAGTAACACTATTTTGTGTAGATGTTGCTCATTTGTGCTCTTTATTCAGTGACGTACAGTTTTTGTATCTGTCCTCTGCTGTAGAATATATTTCCTTTTTCTGTAATAAAATATTTCGAAGCATAAGGCATCCTTGAAATTATAATATAACTCGTGGTACCTAAGCTCTCATATTTTTTTGTGTTAAATCTTTAATCACTCTCATAGAACGAAATGTGTCTTTAATCGACAAGTACTCACATACCATTTAATTGTCATTTCTCGAACATCAACCGACTACTAGGAAGTTTCACTGATGAGTAACTTATCTTCTGAAATTTATTGCTAAGGTAATAATGCCATAAAACGAGTTGAGAATTTGTTGGAATAGTTGCAGCGTAGAACTTATTTACAGTGTCTTTTGGCTGCATGGTAGATCAGGCCTTTTCAACGGGAGATGGATTAATTAGAGTCAAATAATTCCTTATTTTTTGTCGTAATGCAAAGGTTAATAGTTAAGTTGTACACAGGAAACCCCCAGATCTTGAGTTGGAAGGTCTTTTCAAGAGACATTTTACGACAGTAGAATTCTTCCAGGGTACCATTATGAACCCTATAGACCTACAGAGGGTAAAGGTTAGTTGAAATCAAATATCACTTGTGAGACTCAATGTTTTTGTTGTTAATTGTGATCACATCTTGTGATATTAATGAAATTAATTTGTTTGACCTGAAGATTGCCCGTAATTAACGAAACATCACCAGAGTAGAGATTACATATAATGACATTAGATGAATCAACTATGTCCAGTTTTAACTTGGAATCAGCTGCAATATTAAATAAAATAGCATTCATTCAAAAAAAATGAAAACTGCGGCATAGTTGGGTGTGTCACGAATTAGACTAAATTTTTGAGTTCGGAAATTTAGGTGTCAGTCTCACTTAACCTGGGTGAACTATGTGGTAAGTTAATACCAGATGGACCTGTTAATTTTCTCGTTTTAATATTGACTATGTTGAAAATGAAGTATTCATGTTAGTTGCGATTTTATTTTGCAAACTAGTGCATGATATTGAAGCATCGAATTTACGCACTTCAAGTTTAAATCAATTCTGATTTAATCAAGTCTACGTTGCTAGAAAATTTCTCTTGATAATTTAGTTAGAATTTTCATTTTTCTAAGCTGCATGAACTAACTAAAAGTTTAAACAAGAATGTTAATTGTAGAAAATATTTATTAAGTGAAAATAGGAACTCAATTTCATTATCATGTATCTATTCAGAACAAGTTATGATTTTATTAGATGCATTTTGGTGAGTGTGTTCTTATTAGATGAATAAAAGTGATTTATAGTTTTGAGAGACATATGGAAGTAATATTGATTAAAATTGATGAAAAAAATTAGTTGCAATCTCTTCAAAATTATCTCATATGAATCACTCATTTGAGTTCTATCTGGATTAATGTTTCAAAATATGGAATACTTCCTTTTAGGTCCACGAGGCTGATGCCTGCTTAGTCCTGGCGAACAAATACTGCCAAGACCCTGACGCTGAGGATGCTGCCAACATCATGAGAGTTATATCAATCAAGAACTACAGTGATGATATTCGAGTCATAATACAGCTAATGCAGTATCACAATAAGGTATTAGTGAAATTAACTCAACGTTTTTAGAGTATCCTCATATAAATCATCAATAAATTATAGTCCAAGAGATGGCATTAATTATTGGGTAGGTATTTGAGGCAAGCTGAAAACTTGTCATATACCTCTCTTGATATATCCCAATAAGGAATTGCAAACCTGTCTGGTGAGTAGAGGGGCTAAATCAACCCATAAATTTTTAAAAATATTATTTTTTTCTCCAAAAATATATTTGAGGCAAAACGCAATTTCTGTATATTGCAGTGTATACGAAAATTAATAAATTCCAAAAAAAAAAATAAGCCAGACAATTTAATCGGGCTTTTAACATTGCCAGACGCATCCAAAAATATTTTGCAAAAAATTGTAGAAAATGTATTTGAGACAGCTTGAAATTTTAATAGAGTATTATTTATAACTGAAAGATAAGATTGAATATAACTTAAATTCAAACACTTGAACTTATGATTTACACTTTATTGACTACATAGCATGACGCGTTTCGTCGTTACAAACAGATTCTGTAAGCATCTGAAGAAGTCGTTTGTAACGACGAAACGCGTCATGCTATGTAGTCAATAAAGTGTAAATCATAAGTTCAAGTGTTTGAATTTAAGTTATATTCAATTATAATGGATTTAAATCAAGTAAACGCCAACACTATTAAATATTTGAAAGATAAGATTTCCAAAAAGACAGATCATTTTGGTGGAACTTTCCAGCAGCCAACCCCTAAAAATTTAGGGGTTGATTTAGCCCCGCTACTCACCAGCCAGGTCTGCAATACTTATCGTATTGGGATATATCAGGAGAGGTATGTGACAAGTTTTCAGCTTGCCTCAAATACCTACCCAAAATGTGGTGTCAGATCTCCTACTATTAGAGGTTCAACAAACCATATGGTTGGTTGTGATTAGAATTATAAAATTAGAACTGCTAAATGTAAAGACAGGGACATCCCTTGATACTATCTCTTGTTCAGCACTTTGACTTATTTCATAGCTTCTTCTAACTTCTCAAATCGTTTCGAAACGACAGTGTCATGAAAACATGCAAGTTGATTAACTTGTGACAAAGGTATTTTTCCAGGACAAACTCTCTGACAAAAAAATGTCTAATATGAAACGTTTGCTTCGACGATGTTATTCCGGATTTAAGAATAATCTCGTGGGAGATTTGTTATCTATCTATATATATATATATATATATATATATATATATATATATATATATATATATATATATATATATATATATATATATATAACTAGCTTACATTTAAGTCGGAATCAAAACTGCTTCATATAATTTCTTAGAGACTCACTTGCAGCTACTAATGGGTGTTTTTTTAGAGTTATAGAACTTTGAGTTGGCATTACTGTTGAAGATGGCGACCGATTCAACAGCTGAGAAGTGATTTATTCTCAGTTTGGTAATTCATCATGAATAGACTCACGCCTGAACAACGCTTGCAAATAGTGCAATTTTATTTCGAAAATAATGGTTCTGTGCGGAATACGTATCGGGCGAATTGTTTTTTATGTCAAAACACCGTTACATCCAGAAGAACTGACTGTTTGGTGCGCTTTATGGGCTGGTGGAATAATTGGTCCGTACTTCTTCAAAAACGATGATGGCCAGAACGTTACAGTCAATGACGATGGGTATAGAGCCATAATTACTGAATTTTTCATTTCTGAATTGAACAATCATTATGTCCAGGAGCTGTGGTTTCAACAAGACGGCGCAACATGTCACACAGCTCGTGCCACAATCGATTTATTGAAAGACACGTTTGGTGACCGCCTAATTTCACGTTTTGGACCTGTGAATTGGCCTACATGATTTTGTGATTTAACACCGTCAGACTACTTTCTGTGCGGCTATGTAAAGTCATCGGTCTATGCGGATAAGCCACCAAAGCTTGACCATTTGGAAGACAATATTCGCCGTGTTATTGCCGATATACGGCCACAAATGTTGGAAAAAGTCATCGAAAATTGGACGTCCAGATTGGACTACATCCGGGTCAGCCGTGGCCGTCATATGCCAGAAATCATATTTAAAATGTAATGCCACAAGATTATCTCTCGAAAAAAAAATTCTTGCCAATTGAATGATCCATCGTTGTTTTATTGCAATTTAAAGTTCTATTCCTCTAAAAAAAACAACCTTCATTTCTGCGTCTGTGAATGATATCGCCACTGGAGTTTGGTGTTAATTTAATCAAGATACTGTAACCCCGCATATAAATATAAAACACCAGATGCCGAACTATCATTCATTTAGTCATTTTCATGATCATCATCAGTGGTAGGATTGTCATTGGTGTTCCATTCTTGCTTTGTATATATAATCAAACTTCATAGGTCCTTTGAGATAGCGAGAAATTCTTGTCTAACCAATCAGTTAGGCTTTTTTACTTTCTTGATATGATATTGCGCAGGCATTATCGGGACGAGCTTGATATATAGGAGCACCTATTTTTTCTCGGAAGAGGAGAGAGGAGTTTGATTTTTCTATAGGACATATTTTTCCTATTGAAACACTAGATGGAACTTCTTTGAACACTCAAAATAGGCTTTTAGGAAGCAACAACGTTAAGTGTTTGATGACAGACGTTACAATTATGTAATAAATCAGAGAAGTTTACGTTCTTATTAAGTCTACGTAGTTATTCTACGTAGAATAACTACGTTCCGTAATACTTGACATATTCAAGTATAATAGTGGATACCTATATGAATCGATTATCTCCAAATTATTTTTCATTTTCAGGCCTACTTACTAAATATTCCATCATGGGACTGGAAGCAAGGAGACGATGTAATATGCTTAGCTGAGCTCAAACTTGGATTCATCGCCCAATCTTGTTTAGCGCCTGGTTTTTCTACTATGATGGCGAATTTATTTGCTATGCGATCCTTTAAAACGGTAAGGTAGATTGCGATGATGTTTTCGAAATAAAAATATATTACGTGTACCACATTAGGTTTACACAATGTTGATATTAATTTCAATCAAATAATGTTTTAAAATATAATCATTTAAAAATTGATGAGAACAAGAAAATATCTGATATATGTAAGTAGGTACATCATAGCTGTAATACGATTATGCTGTTCAAAAATCAACTGGAACTCATAAGTCCACAATATGTTACGAAAAACAGAATCAAACTGTTCTATATATGTAATATTCCTTGTTAAGGCTTCAAAATTGATGACAAATAACTGGAAAATCTGAGACTAGTATTTGAGTAACTATTTTAATTTGATAGCACACTTAAATTTCAAACGTTATGTTTTCATTGAAACAACGTTAGTGCTTAGTTCTTCAATCAATTCCATAGTATCATCGCCGAGGAGTTATTACCTCATAAAGTTGAACATAGTTGGTGTAACTTAATGAGAGACCGAATCAGTATTTCAAAATTCAATAGTATCCTATTGAATTTTATTGCAGTCGCTGTTCAGCAATACATTCGAATAATGCTTGTGATGATGAATCTGGCATCTCTCTAATTCTCATCAATTTTGGCAAGTTTTTTGCCCTAACATTTTGCGTTTTGAAAGTAATACCATATTGTTGTTCGAATAGTCAATTCTACACGAATAATCAAATGTAATATGAACTTGTACGATTTACTTTGTATTCAAAAATAACTTTTCCTCTATGTAAATCGAGGAAGTAAAAAAGAAGTAATGTCTAGGTATCATATTTTCTATGAATCAGAGCAAACAATACTTTAGCCAACTGCGCATTTTTATCATGATTTGTAGCGATGTTAAATAAGGTGGACTATCAAAATATTTGTATTATATTTCACAAAATGGATATTTAGAAGTGATATTTGAAATAAATATTTCTGTGGGGAAAATATTGAGAGAAAATTCAGTGATATTTAATTTTGTATTGGCAACGTAATGATTACAGTCTCCAGATATGCAAGTTTGGACCAATGACTATTTGAGGGGAACAGGAATGGAAATGTACACAGAAACATTGAGCCCTTCGTTTATAGGCATGCCATTTGGTCAGGCGACAGAGTAAGTCGTTTTGGCCCGCAGTGAATTGGAGTGAACTCACTTCTTCCACTTCATATTAATCCATTCAAGACGATCATTCAAACTAATGATGAATTAAAATTTTGTACAAATATTGTCAGCTTCTTTTGTTATAGCTACTAATTTCTTTCTTCATGTTTTTGAAGTAATCAAGCCTTTATATGCCGTGAATATTCTGATATTATATTTGAAAAAAGAGCGTTCACATTCGGAATCATTGTGCAATGAAGTTGGGGGTTCACACTGAACTAACTTATACAAACTTATATTTTCAAATAATGAAACTTCAGAAAGTGGAACAAGAATCTCACGCTATCCATTCTGAGAACGTTATGATATCCATTTTCAGGTTTCCATTTTTTTCTACATATTGATTTCTTACAACGTTTGAACATTTCTCAAATTTGAACACAGTATATACTTCAAATTACCTATACTATAATGAAGAAATAGACACAAATGTTTTGTTCCTGCACAGTTTGTGCAGAAATTTGTACAGTATTTGTGTTTGATTAATTGAAGATACCATCCTAAAATTACGAAATGTGTTATTTGATATCCGTTAGAGTAGAATAAAGCAGTTCTGATCTCATGATCGAGAACTGTTCAAAAGACGTTAAAGTCTCATTTTATTTAAGCCTCAAAGCAGTTCCTTTAGTATTTTTTTTCAAGATTGATGCTAGGAGCGTTTTTAGTTCCATACAAATAATTTTTGGTTATTAATCATCAATAATTTCGAGGCATATGAATAATGTAATATTGAAATTTAGTTTTTTCAATTTAAACTACCATATTATGTAGAATGGTGCACTTTTGCTTTGATAATGTACACCTTTCAAAGCCATTTCAGGTTTCATTTTAAAGCAGTTTTGTTTATAAAATGAGTATTGATTCCAGATGAGATAGACATTGAATATTTGTACAAAATTTCATATATTTTTTCATACTAATTCTTTAACTCATCGATTTGGATTTGATATGGAATGGATCCACTTACTTTTCACTTTTCAGAAATGACTAACAGTTTCTGGAAAATTTTCAAGACGCTCCTGCAATTGTTTTCTGCAAGCTTTTGTGTATATCTGCTGTGGATGTTTCTTTTCTATACACTTTCACTGAATAACGACCTGAAATAGTTATAGTTTTTTCTCCACAATCATTATTATGTATCACAGTTGAGAAAGATGAGAACAGATTTCGATCTTCCATAATTTTATATACCTATGGGGTGTTTTTCTGAGGGGACTTCTCCGCTTAGTTTGTAAGATCTGTAATAAGATTCACTTTGAATTGGTAGAAATTTTCATTCGAATCTACGTTACGGAGGAAATTATGTACCTTCTATCTGCCTAAGGCTAAATATGACTCGAATTTTATATCATTAGAAATACATCTGATCATTTGTATGCGAAGGTGAAATATAAAAATATTTCAGTGGCAAAAATGGTCACAGATAATTTACATATTTTGAGGCGTAGTATATGTGGTTTCAGTCTCCAGACACTCAAGTATGGCAGAACGATTATCTTCAGGGCACTGGCTGCGAGATGTACACAGAAACTTTGTCTCCATCATTTACG
Organism: Henosepilachna vigintioctopunctata; assembly: GCA_030704895.1. Taxonomy (NCBI): domain Eukaryota; kingdom Metazoa; phylum Arthropoda; class Insecta; order Coleoptera; family Coccinellidae; genus Henosepilachna; species Henosepilachna vigintioctopunctata. Next base: position 5,235,032 of record JARQZJ010000093.1, on the reverse strand, counting down.
GGAATGAGTTTTACCCAGGCCAGCGAGTAAGCTTTATCTCTCTCATCTCATGTAAAACACAAATACATTAGCTCTTTCCTCCTTCTCTTCCATACCTATCCTAAGAAATGTAGATACAATTCGTTGTCAGTATGTTAATGAATTTGATTTCGAAAATTCAAATATCGAAATTTTGTGTGAAAGATATTAATTCTATGAAAGATATTCTTTGAAAGTTTTTTATTTTAGATTTTATAGAAATTGAAATTAATTCGAAATTGGAACAAGATAATACTTATAAAAAAAATGAATTGAAGCCAAAGTGAAATTCAAGAGTTCTTCCATTCTAAAAATTATAATAAGTTCTGAAGAATTTGACCATTACTGAGCTTCAATTTCCGATATCATCCAAGGTTATTATCAAGGTTTATATCACCTCTTGTTAAGCTGCCCGATACATATATCCAGTGTATTGAACTATTCTGTTTCAATTATCTATATGTACTTTTCTTGAGACATTTGAGAGATTCCATTCGTCTCATATAATGATCGAAATAGCCGGAAAGAAAATTGTTTCTGATTTTCATTCGATAAAACTAAAACTAAAACATAACTTTGTGAGACTCTAAAATGAGAACCTAGTGAGTAATGAAACACATTTATCCTCTATTTTTCTATAATTCATACTCGCTCTTCCTTTACCTAATTATTCCTATTTTCCGTGCTAGAGGTAGAACACATTTATGTTCTGAATATGATCGATGTAAATGTAAATGATCCTTAGAGAGATAATTGTTCGTTTCAAATGACAACTATATTGGAAATTATAATAATACAGCATTCTAGATGTCAAAAATTTTGGAGTATAATTTTTTCGTGGACAATATTCAAGAGTTATTTAAAACGACAGTTCTTATTGAATAGAGAATATAGATTCTTTAGGAATGATGCTATAGATGTGCTTGCTGCATGATTGCTTTAGTTGTTATTCGCTTAATAGCCTACTGTTTGTTTAGAACTATTGAATTTTTATTTACATTAGTTTCATATATTTTCATATCTCGTTCAATTAATATACCTAGTAATTTCATATCATAAGTATATAAGTATAAGTATTGTATTAATACAGTAGCGTAGCCTTGGGGGTAGTTTTCTTGTTTATAATATTCTCTTCAGCTTGTGATTCCAAAAAGTGGTGGCTTCGCTAAATAAATCAAAAATATCAGTAACGGTACTGGGAGTAAAGCATGAGTTGAATGCCTATTTCCAAAAACAATCTCATTTGGCCTATCTGGTTATTCAAAACCCACTGCAAGGGCGTCTGGAATCTTCGGTTAACCTCCATTATTTGAAAGTCCTGGTTGCTACATTATACATAATAATAATAAAAAGACTGAGATTGAATTCTCGCTTAACTCTTGGTGAAACATAATTGAATATTAAAATAAATTAAACTCTTGGCCTAATGTTTCACGATTTATTTAACAATATGTATAGTCAACATTTTCAAGACTAAACTACTATAAGGAACGTACAACACATTTATATCCACACAATGGATGTGAGTAGGGAGGATAATGGAAAATCTACGTGTTCATTTACGATTTCTTCTTTTCTCTTTAAAAGGTCTGAACGTTTCCCTTTATTACCTGCGTGTAGGCATTTAGTTTTCTCAAAGTCTATAAAGTGATTATACATACCTCATCTGAGCGAAAAAATTTGCGAAAGATTGAAGAAGAGAGAAATAAAAACCATTTGTACCAACAGAAAAAATATTAAGTCACTTTTAGTAAATAATAAAGAAAAGATAAATGTTGAAGACAAAAGCGGGATTTATAAAATTTTTTGTAATGAATGTCCAACGTTTTATATCGGCCAAACAGGTAGAAACACAAAAACTCGGGTTGACGAACATGAAAGGTCGATTTTGTATAATGTTAATAAAACCGGATTCTCAGAACACTGCATTAACTCTAATCACTTCATAGACTTTGAGAAAACTAAATGCCTACACGCAGGTAATAAAGGGAAACGTTTAGACCTTTTGGAAGCAATTGAAATAAGCAGTTCTTGGAAGAGTAAAGAAGAAATCGTAAATGAACAAGTAGATTTTCAATTATCCACCCTAGTCACATCCATTGTGTAGATATAAATTTGTTGTACGTTCCTTATAGTAGTTTAGTCTTGAAAATGAGCTAACGCTCGAAACATGTTGACTATTCATATTGTTAAATAAATCGTGAAACATTAAGCCAAGAGTTTAATTTATTTTAATATAATAAAAAGACATCTGATAATGGAAAAATAGAACTGAATCGAAGAGCTTTTTAAAATCCGGTAATTTGTAGCGTTTAAAATTTTTTTTGATTTAGCACTTAAATTCCAAATTTTGAAGTCTTCACGTGAATATGCTTACAGGGATATTTTTAACGTAAAATTAAACAATGTGCGTGTTTTATATTGATAAATATATTCTATACAGGAAATGTTGAGGGGAAGGCGATTTATATCGATGAATTTTTACCCTCGCAAAGAGCTTAATCTCGAAGAGAAAGAACAATATTTTTCTGACTCATTTGAGATATTCAGAGTGACTAGATATAAATTCTGTAAATTTTTAGAAACAAAAATGTTTGATGCATTATTATAACGTAGCAGCAAATAATGAATATCTCGACTTGGACGATTCCTTATATGTTTCATTCATAAATGAGCTAGGTCTTAATATTCTTCCATAATATTTAAATAAACTGCAGGAAGTGTGGATTAACTCATTTTCTGGTGTATTTAATTGTCTGGATTGGTGTATGTAATTGCTTCCACAAATTCTCATTCATTTTCGTTCTATAAAACATATTATTTTCCATAGATTGTGCTTCACCAAGTTGAAACTGCTTCTTCTCGCCATCGAAGTGAAAGGATTGGAAGGCGCTGATATAAAAATCTCAATCAACCCACGTGGAGCAAAAATTGTAGCGAATACTCAGGGATTTTTCATAGCCCAATCTGCTGACGAAGTGAAAAGGTAAGTCGGTTATAAATTTTGAAAAGTTTAGTATTGAACATGATGAAATAACACGACAGAAAATTCTTCGTCATAATAATTCAACTTCGTACTTCTGTGATTAATGTATTCTGGAATAAGTGATGGAAAATAATCAATTTATCGTAAATTATATCTATCTTCTTTAGTGATACCTTTTAATCAACAGTACAGCACATCCTACTTTAGGAAATGTGATGAATTCTCTCAGTCTCATTATTTTGTCTTTTTTGTAGCCATAAGGTAATGAATGATTGAAATCATTTAAGCTTGGTATTTTTCACTCCGCACTCGGGTTTCTTTGGTTCATTCATTAGTTAAATTCTTCTTCCTATTTTCGAAATACGTTCATATGGCGTTAAGTGAAAAAATAATTGTTTCATTCAATGAGATTTCTCCATATAGAATTATATCTAATTACAGGGCATGGTTTTTTTGCAAGGCATGTCATGACGACATAAAGGACGAAACCCTCATCAAAAAATGCAAATGTAAAAATTGTGAGTATAATGATATTATCCGCTTTCGTATCTCGGATTCCTTTGTATGCATTTTTCATTCGGTTTATGGTTGATTATATTATATGACTCCACCATACTTTAATGTATCTATTTAAATGTTACAAGCAATGTATATAAATCCCTTAAAGGCATTTTGTCAAACTGATATTCAAGATCCTTTGTAAGTGTGAGGTTTTGTTTTCAATTTCCCATTTGTATTTACTAACAATCGTTTGAGAAGTAGTTTGTTCTACAATGAAAATTTGCAACAATGGAAGTGGATGACATATACAATTTATGTTGAATGGCATATCTACTCATATATTTGTGACGAAATGCAGAACTGAATGTTTTCAATGTGATTTATCCAAATATTTACAACGATGTACATGTTGGTAGTATTATCACCGTCTTCGAATTCAAATACTATTCATTTGGCGTGTCTTCCAAAAATATATGACACTATCAGCTGTGAATCAAACAAGTTGATAGTTTTGGAAAATTATCAAGACACAAAGTATTCTGAACGGAAAATTATCCATAGGATTTTTCCTTGAGTATTTCTTCATGTATATGATCGATATTTTCCATCTGAAAAAAAAGCTGTAATGAAAATGTATCAATATAATACTCAGGTATGCCGAAGTAGATGTTTATCGGAATAAGTATATAAGTTCACATGTTATTTCAATATAACTTTCCATGTATTGAAGGAAGAACACTTGGCTTGGTTTTACGAAATGTACGGAGTTGTTTCCCTCCTCGAAAAACATGGATATCTGAACCGTTGATCTCTTTATCCCTCTTTTTTCTTTTTTACTGTCTACATCAGATATAGTGAAAGTATATATAAAATTGAAAATAGGGTAAAACCCCGAAATAATTGTCAAGCAATTGATACAATTTTTGTAGGACCAAGTCAAGTGTTTTCTCTTCAATATACCGAACAATGTTTTTCCAGAGATCAGCGAACATTCAATCAATTTTGAAAAGAATTTTCCGTTATCGTTAAAAATGAAAATCTGTTAAGAAAAAAAACTTAATTCGACTTGGTATGATAGAACTGTTTTCGAAACACTTCAGCTTATCGTTAATTTTGTCGAGAAGGAAAATTCGATTTATTGAATTAATTGATATCTTCAAATTGCATATCACATCAAACAAAGATGCATATCACATATGATAATATTCACTAACGTGTTATTTCTATTACATTTGTCATTTTGCATAATCTATGTTGAAAATTACAAAGTGATATACTGTTCTTATGTTTAAGATTACAAAATACTGCTGATGATTCTATTTAAAAAAGTATGGAAACCTTGTAACTGCAGAAGCAATCATTAGATGGATATGAAAAAAAAAATCATACTTTGTAAGAAATGTCCAAGCGTAGGTCAAAACCTACTACAGAACAATATTTCTTAGTTCTCAGTCTACCAAAATTAAATTTTATGAAAATGAATATAAACTTAAATTCAAACACTTGAATTTATGATTTACACTTTATTGACTACATAGCATGACGCGTTTCGTCTGAAGATGATCTGAAGGAGTCGTTTGTAACGACGAAACGCGTCATGCTATGTAGTCAATAAAATGTAAATCATAAGTTCAAGTGTTTGAATTTAAGTTTATATTCAATTATAATGGATTTACATCAAGTAAACGCCAACACTATCAAATATTTATGAAAATGATGATAATCATATTGAAAACTGCAAAAGCATAAACTTTCTCATAAGCTTTTGTATATGTCAATCCATAAATTTTCGGACAAATTGATGAAATCTCCGTTGAAGTTTATCCACAGTCGATATTTCGTGTTATTTTCGAAAATAATTTAAATTATTCAAATTACTTGCTCAAGAAAGTTGAATTAAAAAACTGTCAATTTCATCTGATTATTAGTTGATTTAAGAACTCCTCTTCAGAATAAATTGAATTTCAAATTAATTAATGTTATTTCGAAAATCTGTAAAAGTGAATTATGACTGAAGGATATCTTCAGTTGAGATGACGATAATCCGATGATCAATTTGCTCTAAATGAAAGTGTGTACTGTATATCTCTATTAAATTATTTGTCGTGGCTTTTAGTGGCAGTTCAGCAACGTAACTGGTCCCATGATCTAGGTAAATTATGAATCTAGATCTGTCTTAATCCTGCCTGTAATGGTGGATCAATTTTACCATTCTAGTTTGTTTGCAACTTGAAACTTGTTTTGACTTTGCATTTCGAAATTTACCCATATAACTTACGATATTTACTTACTTCTTACCTTCCTCTAGTTTTGCCATTGGTATGAGTAGACTTCTAATGGAAACTTTTCTGTAGTATTTATTCTTTACATCAATCAAGCCATTCAAAATGATATCATTCGACGTGATCATTGCTCGTGCTATTTTTTTGAAATTTGAGGTGATCAAAATTCAGAGAAAATATTATCAATATTCCGATAAAAATAACGCAAAAATCTGAATAAATCAGTGATCACGTCCGAAATAAAATTTTGCCTGAATGAAGGAATGATAATTTGATTCACATCCTTGGACCCTTATGCACATTCTATGCATGGTTAGGTTACCGTCGAATGGCAAAATATTTTCGGGCAAAATGTCCAAATAAACTAATAATCTAAGAATGTGTTGTAAGTATATTTCCTCCAACGCCATCATTTCATACTAACAGTTATTCGTTTTGTAAACCCTGGGCTCCCCAACGTTTTTTTAGGGAGAAGGCTCGTTTTTGAAATGGCCTCATGGAATTTTTTGGTTTTTGGCTTTTTACAGATGTTGGAATGATCATGATGCAGACTGGCATGGTCAAACAGGGGCTTAATTCAACCTATCACAGATATTTGGATGGTAGGCCATCCTAACATTGCATTGGTGCTTTAGCTTTGAATTTTGGAATGCGTTCACTAATCAATTCATTTACGTTTTTGCTATGAACACAGTTATGTTCTTGTATAACTGATTACTAGTTAACCTCAGATTCATTCGAAGAGAAAAGCTTATTAATATGAACCTTCAATATTTTGAATGAAAGTCTATTATATACTTGAATATGATAGAAAAGTTGTTGAAGGTTTTCATATATTTAACATAATGCTACATTTTTTCAGCAGTATATGTGAAATAATTCCAAGTTCCTAACTTTTGACTAATGAGCTAACGAAATTCACAGAAAGAATAGTTTGGTTTGGATACTGGTGTTAAACGAAACAAATCAAAATATTGAAATGATTTGAATTTCTAGAATTTTTGTTAGAAATAGACTCAATTTTTATTTCTATAATTCACTATCGATTGTCATTTTCTTGTCACGAATCGGTATCCGGACTGAATGTCGATCATATGCGCGAAAATATTTGCGAATATTGTTTTCATATACGAAGGAAATGCAGTGGAAAATACAATTATTACATTGATCTGAATAAATATATTTGTGAATATCCAGTAGTATTACTGGATAATCAATTAATACCGGCTGTTATTATACATATTTTCAGTCATAATCTTCAACTGTTAATTTCCTGAATATTTATTTTCAATGTTTTCAGCAATAACAGGCTTATTTTAATGTTAAAAAATTTATTTTCGTTCACGTTTCGTTGTATTTTTTTTTCGTTGTAACTTTGTCGAAACTAATGAATAATTGAATTTTATGAATTACTATAAATATCAAAACGTAGATCTTATTTAAAAAAAATTTTTTTTAGTATCAATGGAATATTTCTGGCTTAGCATTCACTTCGGAAGTTTTAGTCTTCTTCACCACGAGGAAACCTCTGAAAACCTCATGGTAAGCCAGGTGATTCATATGAATAAAATTTTCATTCATAAATCAATTTTAATTATAAATATATATATATATATATATATATATATATATATATATATATATATATATTTCTTGAAATTGGTTTATTGCCTGTTTAAGATATTTTATTTTGAAAGTTTTTAGCAATTACAGGCTTTTTTTGATATGAAGAAGTTTATTTTTTATGCCATGAGTTTTTCGGAGGTTTCCTCATGGTGAAGAAGACTGAAACTTCCGAAGCGAATGCTAAGCCAGAAATATTCCTCTGATAATGAAAATCAATGAGTAAAGATACAAAAAAACTAATTTGATTTTTCTAAAAAATAACTTTGACATTTGATATCTATAGTAAATCATAAATTCAATTATTCATTAGTTTTGACAAAGTTGTAATATAACAACGAAACGTCAACAAAAATAAACTTTTTCATATCAAAAAAAGCCTGTTATTGCTAAAAACTTTCAAAATATATGTATATATATATATATATATATATATATATATATATATATATATATATCTAGAATAGACGCATTTTCTGAGATTGACTAAAATTTATTAACATTCCCAACATACTTCTCTCTTGCAAAGTACATTCTGCATACTTTATTTGAAATAGTTAAACATAAGCTGATCTTGTATGTGAAAAGATATTCGTGAATATACTCGTAGCTTCTAATTGGTTTGTGGTTTTTAAATTCACTTTATATTCAAAAAGTCTTTAACCACTAATACTTTGAACGATATCAAATTGTGAAAGTAAGTTTTACGAGTACTGCGATGTTGAAGTAAATTTCTCAAACGAATAAATCTGCTCAGTCATAGATTCGAAGATATACTCATTAATTTAGAAATATTGAAATTTCACAGCTACATACTGCTTTATCGAATAGTTTGCTATTTGAGGTAGAGAGGCTACTGCTTTCATGTCGCATAATAAGTCGTCTCACATTCATTCAATTTCACATTTTTTTCAATACTGGAAAGAATTTTAATTAGGTTAAGTACACGAGCCAGAAGCCACTCTTATATAATATTCCAAGAGGCCCAGGGTTTTGATATCAGCGCTAGTTTGTATAGAATATGGGTTTAAGATTTACTCTTTAGGGATGCAGAAATGAACATTGAGAATCATTGAAAATTGAACGAATTATTCAGTACATTGAAAATTATTATTGATCTAACTTATAGCAAATAATGAAATTCTTTCAAATTGAAATTGCATTGACATAACAGAAATTTAGCTCTGTTTTGAATTGCAAAAACTAAATAAAGTTTATGGAAGTTGCGAGAACGGCATAGGTATGTTTTTTGTTTTTCATTTATTTGGGACCACAACTGTGACATTACCCATCAGGTATCTCGTCATTTTTCTGACCACTCAAATATGTTACGTATATTCGTAAACGTCCATACCTTATTCTGAGATTCGAACCCATCTGCTTCAGATAAATCAATCATATATATTATCTAAATTTATCTCCATACGAGTAGATGTGTAAAATAGCAATTACGAATGCATATACTACACTAAATGGAATCAGTTATATTATTATTAGTAGTATATAGAAATCGAACTGCAAATGAATGTGAATAACCAAAAAATAATGTATGACACATGAATAATGAATACACAATATTAACCACAAGGAAAGTTAGTTTTTTGCGTTTAAAAAACCCAACGTACCTCTACCTGAAATACTTGGAAAATATTTTCAACAACTGAAATACAGGAATAAATTTTGGGAGGAAAATGAACAAAGAACAGGGTTTCTTTGGCCAGCTGCAAGCACGGTGGTGCACAATAACTACCGTTGAAGCGAAAAAGAGTCGATATTAGTTATGTCTTCCAAAATGGAAATATTGCTGAGTATATCATTGATTAATGAGAAAGGTACATCCACACTATCTAAAGGTATCAATTATTTAGACGATGGAGATGAAACATGAGATTGAATATGATTGAACATGACATTATAGAACGATAGAACAAGGCTGTAAATTCGAAAAATGGAATTAATCGGGAACTTCACTCGAAGAGTAGAGTTTCAATAGCTCAAGTATAAACCTATTCAGCATAGAGTAGGTTTAAACAGTTGTTTAAACAAACATTCCATTCCTTTATCAATAAAAACAATTAACTTCTCGAGCTACCGTTGGTGGAACATTGGTAAAAAGTATTGGCATTATTTGTACTTCAAATCACTTAAAACAATTCTTTTCTAAATATCGATTCGTATGAGTTAAACAGGTATTTGTTCAACTCACTCAGTTTCGATCTATATTTTCATCTTTTATTAATATTGCTGATATTATGATGACCACCATATGGAAGTAGAGGTATATGTTTGCTGAAAATTTGACTTCAACATTATGTTTTCAACCAGCTATTTATTATTTGACGTTTCAGTGAAGTGTGAATATACTTTTAGATGGCACTTGCTGCAAAAATCTTAATAGCATTGCTTTATTTCAATAGGTGACAAGTTATAGGTATAATAACATTTGATCGATTGTGAGGCATAATAATATTTGTTCTGGAAATTAGATTGCAATGCTACGATGAAACGATTTTGTAAATTCATTATGAGTATTAATTTCCTCCAAGTATCATTCATATCAATTATCAATTCGAAAATGTTATGCTGACAAAATGATTGTAATCTGTTCCCTGAGTATTTTTTCGTGCTATACTTGAAACAGTATAATATTATATAATAAATTGTACGAGTATTATATTTTTATTATAAAATATCATAATAATTTTCAGTGACTTGAAATTTTCAGTGGTTTCAAAGTGTTCATAATATTATAGAAAAATAGTAACCTATTACTGCATCTAATGAAAGAGTTGTTCAGAGAAATCTTCATCCATTTTCTCTAGAACTACATTCGTTTATAAGTTGGTAATTCCCTAGACAATATAAGCCTATCTGTAGATTCAGCAGCTTCCACTAACTACAAAATTTTTGTCTGGTTCGACATCTAGTGGCTACGTTCAGGAAAGGTGTGAGAGCTATACAATTGGTTGGGCGAGCAAGTATGTATAAAATAGTTATTGTAAAACTCACAAGAACACAATATTCAGTTACAATATGTTATACTTGCAATCGAACACCACCTACTTGTCGTTTTCACTCTGTGAATTTGAAATTACAGCAGCATTGTTTAAAGATTCACTTTAAAGATCTACACTCAAAATCAGAATGAATAAACATTTAAAGATACATATGCCAATAGCTAATAAATGGTGAGAATATTCAAATCGTTCGGTAATTGAAAATACTGATAATAATTTCCTATATATCACTTTCCTTAGATATTAATCAATATTATTTCTCATCAATGTAAATTTCCAACCAGATTAAGTAATACATTTGGTAGATATTGAAATATAAATAAAATTCATATATTATAAATATTGCATAGACTCGTCGTTTACTTTGTGTTAAAGAAAAGTATAAAAGACAAAAATACACTTGGTTTTTGACAATATATTTATTATATTGCGACTGCAGTTTCGTTGTAGATAAGTACATTCAAGTAATGTGCTTGAAAATGTAGTAATATTACGAACCTACAGTCGCAATATAGAGAATAATAGTGATAAAAGACAGAGTGTATTTGTCTCTAAAATAGCTTATAGTTATAAAAATGCTAGTTTTTTGAACGTTATTATGAAAATATTTTATTTGTTTCAATTGAATTAGTCAAAGCTAATATCTGTTTCATCAATAGGGAATCTGTTGACGTGAAATCATTTTATTAAAATTAAATTTGAGAAATATATATATATATATATATATATATATATATATATATATATATATATATATATATATATATATATATATGTATAAATTTTTCTATCTTCCTGACAAAACGAAACATTTAGTTGTTATGCTTGCATTTAACTTGATAATTTGTCTATGGTTTAAGTAGTTTGAATAATGATATATGATGGGTAATGTACAATGATAACAAGCCCAATAGCCGTTCGGAACCGGACGGCGTTGAATTGTAGGTGCACTGAATTTAAAAAAATTTAAAAATTCAATAATTTTTATTGAATTTTTGAAACATAGCTATATAATTTTTGTATTTTGAAAATATCGATATAATTATATGGTGTGAACATTTTTTCGGAAGGCAATGTTGTTGAAACATATTTGTGTGAAATAACTCATCGATTTGAAATGTTTTCAATATCTTTAGTATTGAAACAAATCGAGATTATGTTATTTCTCAATTTTGAAGAACGACACTTCAGAATTTCGAATTTTGAGAGAAATATATACAAATTTTCAAAGCTGTCATGGAGATGAAACATTTTATTAGTTTTTTCTATGAAAAATTGGTAATAAAGTTCGGAAGATTATATTCTCTTTTTGATATTGAGACATTTATCACATTAATGGAAGTTGTCCTTTTGTATTCTGATTTTGAGTGATATACACACTATCGACTAAAACGATTGATACATTTGTACATATAGGAATTCTTCTTTCCTTTGTTGATGTTCGTTCGTGTGTAAATGGCAATATAGCATCTCAAAGTCTTCGAAGTTATTACTATTTGATTTTTCTAAATTATCTGTGTTTCGGGATCTTGATTATAAAAGAATGAGCCTGACCAAGTAATTCGTGTAATCTTGTATTTCTCGTTATGTACGAATAAAAATAGTTAGTTTCGTGTTGACATATAGTTTCAGTCTCTGTTATTTAGTGAAATTAGAAAATTTTTTGTGTTTGACGGAGTGTTTGTGTCTGCCCTCTCATCAATCATTATGAAAATCTATAGCAGATAATAACGGATGATATATAGCTAAATGACAGGATGTGAGCAGATTTAGAGTTTCATTCAAATTCAAGGATGATACATAAAAGAATTTCTGTTATGAAAATCAAACGGTTCATTTTCGACCTTCTATATTTCTAATCACGAAAAGGAAAGACTCTTCACTATTATTTCAACTTGAAACATGAGGCCAAATTTTTCATTTATATTCTGAATTGACATTTCGTTGATATTATGAAAGTAGAACACTATTGTTCTCTTCTTCATTTATAAATCAACGTTTTAGATGGAATTCAATAAAACGAAAACACTGTGAATGAATCTTAGCGAATAGTATTCTAAAAAAATTTTGTTGAAAATGTTTTGAAAGTATCGATTAAAAAAAATACATCGAATCCTTCTGGTTGTTCAGTAAGATGTTCTGGTTTGTTATTAGTAAATTTGACAAATATAAAAATAAAAGCGGAAAAATCTCACTGAATGACCACATTGATATATTTCCCTTCATACGTTTTTTCGAAACTACATTTTTAACACATATTTAGAAAACACTTGATCTGTCAAAATTCCGTCGCTATCTTTTTATTGTATTAAATTAATTTTATTGAATTAATTGGATTTATTGATGTTTTAATCTTAGCAGCTATTTTCAAGGAAAATGATGATTTTTCAAAGAAGAACAGCATATAATTTAGTTGAATTTCAAAAAAAAATCTCATGAAGAAGAGATGTTCATGTCGCGTTTTGAGTTCAATTTCAACTGAAAAATCCACAAGATACTCTCCATCAGAAAGAGGTGAAAATTCTTTTCTTATATTCGTGAGAACCAGCCTAGTAATAATCAAATACTTCTGGTTTTAATCATGATAAATGGTCACATCATGTGACCATTTATCATGACGTCGTAACTCACATGACGGTGAAAAAAATAATGAATTATTTACAGAGTTTTGAATTGGATTCTATGTTTTCTTTTGTGAGTTGACCGTGAAATTTTCAATAAGACGAACTGAAATTTTAATTATTCCCTTCAAACAATAACTAAGTGTGTATATGCAATTCTACAATATCAATTCTGCTTGTTTATTATCCATTGATATCGACTATTTGCTAAAGGTTTTCATAACACTTCATAATTCTTCATATACACAGTTTACATAATTTACTATGCCAATTTGATTTGATCTGCAGGCGAGGACTTCACTTATGCAAGTAAGTTTTAGGTTGATTTTAAATTAGGCAATTGATTCTCTACGAATCAAGGATGAGCCACAAATGGACCATAAATACACCTACAACGAACTCTGATATTTCTATGAGAAATATATTCGTCACTGCTATACTTCCACTTTTCTATATATGCTTTTTTTTGGGATGCTCTATGTATTTTATTAGGAATGCATGTTGAATGTTGAGCATGATGTTATGACATGAAAATTTCGGAATGTCAAAAACGAGTATATACATACATATATCAAATTTGTATGGGTATATGTATATACATACATATATAAATGCATATTTGAAAGTATATAATATGTATAGGTATCAGTTGAAGATTCTTTTGAATAGTTGATAGTTTTTATAGTTAAGAGCATAGTTAAATATCTGAACATGGAAGAAGTATATTCAATTCACGTCCTTCAAATGAAAAAATATTTCATAACTAATTGAGAATTTTTGTAACATTAAAGATCGATCAAACTTATATAAATAATGAATTGAACATTTTGACGTATTATGAGTATGCTCCTCGTTTCCAAATATTGGATTTTGTCCATTGGTTTCCAAGTTTGGTCTAAAATTGGGCGAAGAATAATCTTCCAACAGAAAGTTAATTTTAATAAATAAAATCACACTTGGAATGTAATATTGGGTAAATGTTTAAATGTAAATGTATGTACTTATTGAAATCTGTCACTACTTTAACCTCAAATTATTCCACAAGATTAAAAAACCAATTCATTGATGTGATAAGATCGATTTGATACGAGACACAATCCACTATTGGAGAAGTAGGTGTACCAATTTGAATACCTTCTGTTGATATATTGAAATTTCTGTATAAAATGATAATGTGAGTACATTTTTGAAGATTTCTAAATTTTTTGACGTATGTAGTTTCGAAATTTTTTCGGCAATCAGACCTTGAAAACAGGAAGCAATTTGTGAGGTTCAGTTGTAGTTCTCAATAGGGTGGCTTTCTTTCTTTTCATTTGACACTTTGAGGATACGATAAAAGAAGAAACCTTATCTACTATATCAATGACTCTATTCAAACTCACAAACTCAACAAAATAGATTCGCTTTTTTAGAAGTAAAAGTCCCAAAAAAAGTGGAAGAAAGCTTAAATTCAATTCAATCGTGTTTGTGAGGAAACTAGTTGTTTTTTCTCCAAATAAAGAGTAGGAGTCGTGGTTAATCAAAGCACTTCTACCCCAGGTGTTTTCAGTTGCTGAAAACTCACGGTAGCCGGTAGACAGGGCTTAACGAGATCTCTCTGAAAACACTGAGAATGTTTTGTTCCTACTGCATACGAAAAATTTGAAGGAACTATAGTTCTGATTTATCATAGCCTATTATTACGAAACCCTTAACGGTAACAATATAAATTATATAAATTACTTTAGTCGCCATAAAATCTAGAACAGTTTTCTGAACTGATATATATGAAAACAATATTTGTATTTGAATTATTAGACTTATTTCTTAGTTTTCCAGTTTCAATGAGACAGGAGAAAGACAAAAAAGGCAGCTTTTGTCGAGTTGTGCAGAAATATATTTTGCGGAATGTGGTTTCACGTTTTTCAAATGAATATCTACACAATATACAGTTTTGAGCAACTCAAATTCTCAATTTTTTTCATTAAATTCTTATTTGCTACATAGATAACCTTGCATAGAGTTACCTTATTGCTTTTCATTCAATATTTGGTCCTTCTGCTAAAATTTGCAACATAAATATTGCCCATCATACTGGCAATTATATATTATGATATAGAAAAAGTTTTTTCTCCAGAATTTAGGGATCTGAACGTTAGGTCCGAACTATTTTCATATTCATATCCCAACATTGTTCGAAAATTGCTATAATTGTCGTTTTAATATAGAATGCGAAAGCTGAATGTTTTTGTTGAGGATTAACTGAATTGATATAAAAAATAGGTCATGGTTTATAATCACGAAAAACACCTTGGAATATATAAAATCCATAGATACCTATGAGAGTAAAGAGTAAAGAAATTCTACATATCAAGATTGGCTCCATATCTTCATTATGATCAAGACAACTGGAAGGTATTCTGACAGGTGCCACACATGAACCTAGTGATATTAGATTAGAACATTAATTAGATTTTAGGAGTATAGTAGAATGTGCGAGTTTGATTTGTGATTTCCAGATGATCATCATCCTCCTCCTACCTTCACTCCACCAGAGTTGCCCAAGAAAGTTCATCTGAGAGGTATTCGTAAAACATTGCTTCCAATAGCACTGTATTGTCGTTTGAAGTCATCAACCCTCGCACATTGTAGATCTGAGGTTTTTTGTTGCGGATACATTCCACTGTTCATGAGGAATAATTTTTTTGTAACTTCAATGGGCATTGTTGACGAAATTTGATCAACATAATTTACCAAGGCAATGTCATAATTTGATTGAAAATTAATAATATATATATAAAAAGGTAATTTATCGACCGTGCAATACTTATGTCGAATTTAGGTAACGAGAATAATCGGTATTGTGAAATGAATTCATTATCATTCATTACAATTCTAAATATTTCGACACTTTCTTGTGTCTTCTTCAGGAAAAAAAACGAACCGAAAAGTAATGACTAGAATGATTAATTTCCATATGTAAAAATAAAATTACTTACAATTAGAGTTTATGCATTGAAGATAACCTAACTAACATCTTTTTATAACAAACGCCTCTTATTTTGTTGCCTATTTATTTATGCGTCCCGTATTCATTACATGTTGCTGAAATGAATGGTCAAAAATTTCAACACCCTAGAAAGCTGAAGGTCAGGCAATTTGTATAATGAGTTGATCATAAATTTTCTCAAACCTTTGTCTTAGAAAAATGTTTTTATTCGTTCTATTTTAAAAAATTGTTATAAATGATGCTTGATTTTTCAATATCTGATCTCGAGTGAATCGTATTGTCTGTGTTGTTTATATGTGCCATTTCCAAAAATGATCTCTGTTTGATATTGCTCTTCCTATCCAAAATTTCAATATTTTCGTAATCAGAATTGTGATCCGAGTGTTGTAAATGACATACTAATGCTCTTTGTTTTGAATTTTAAATTTTGTTTAGTTTGGCCTATGTAGCATTTATTACTTTGGAGGCATGGTATTTTCTAAATGACATTGCAATTACACAAAACTGGAGAGCGATCTTTGGTTTTCGAGAAAAATGTTTTTGAAGTTATTGTATTATATTTGGCTATTTTGATATTCTCTATATGTATTAGGTTTTTCATTATGTTATCAGACAATCTTTCAATGTTCGGTAATATTTTGAATTTGATGTTAACTAGACTGAGAATGATTCCCAGGGAATATTGTAGTCATAACTTTGCAGGTTTTTTTTCTCCTGAAGAAGACACGAAAAAGTGTCGAATTATCGAGAATTGTAATGAATAAATAAGTTTTCAAACACTTCGCATGACCGATTATTCCCGTAACCTAAATTCTACATATACATATATATTTATATATAGTTGAATATTTCACGACATCAGATACGTATTTTCAGTGTTTAAATGGGATTGCAGTCCAGAACTGGAAAATTAATACCTATTTAGTACTTTCCAAACTTTCGAAAACCTTTATTTTCTTCTTCAGGACTAAAATTGTTCAATATTGACAGTTTATCTAACAAGGCACTATTGAAAATTATGCTTACAATTACTGTCAACTTAGTCCGAGGGTATATTTGTTTTTTGAATTTCAGAACTAAGTATTCTCAATTAAACCCTGTGCAATTGAGAACACTCTGTTTCAAAGTTCAAAAAACAAATGTACCTTCGAGCTTACTAAACAGTAATTGTCAGAATAATTCTTCAATAGTGCTTGTGACATAAACTGTCAATATTGTTCAATTTTAGCCCGAAAAAGAAAATAAACATTTTCGAAAGCTTGAAAAGTACTGAAGAGGTAACTCATTTTCCTGTCCTGGGCTGCAACCTCAAATAAATATGAAATATATATATATATATATATATATATATATATATATATATATATATAAATGATTTTATTTTTACAAATTGTGATGACTCATGTACCTTCATTTGTTTTTTAGTATACTCCTGAAGAAGTCACGAAATAGTGACGAAATATTGAGTGTATAGGAAAATAAAGTATTTCACACAAACCGCTATCCTGATATCCAAACATTTAATTTTCATAAATTGTACGGTTGAAATAATAACGATCAATCTATATATATATATATATATATATATATATATATATATATATATATATATATATATATATATATATATATATATATATATATATTTCTTGAAATTGATTTATTGCCTGTTTGAGGTATTTATTTTGAAAGTTTTTAGCATTAACAGGCTTTTCTAATATGAAAAAGTTTATTTCTGTTGACGTTTCGTTGTTATATTACAACTTTGTCAAAAATAATTAGTTTTGACAAAGTTGTAATATAACAACGAAACGTCAACATAAATAAACTTTTTCATATTAAAAAAGCCTGTTAATGCTAAAAACTTTTATATTATAGTGTTTCAATTTTATTTGTATAGTCTTCACCTCATACACACACAGTGTGCTAAAACTGAAAAAAATCAGGGAGTTCTTCCGAGTACTATAAGAAATATTTTGTCCTATGATTATTATCGAAAAACCCCTTTTTTTTGGAAATACAGTGATTCCGATTATCTTCAGGCTGCTGATTATAAAATTTAAAGCGAAAAGTATTTTTTTTGGTATTCTTCTCAAAGAATTAGCGAATTGAAAAAGAGATTGCCTTGAGAAAATCGACTTATTATGATAAAGACCTATGGTATTTTATTCTCATTACTACAAAAGAATAAATGAACATATTATTCTTATCGTTAATTTTTTTGTATTGTTCGTTATACAGTAGATAACGTCTGTTGAACGATCTTAGTCTGGCAGATTTATTTTTCGATATTCGATGTGTTCAAATCGAAGTGTTGAAAAGTCTTTCAAGAACATTTCAAAACAAATTCGAATTAAATTTGTTTTGATAACAAGATTTCAATTTATATCTATTTGTTTATTCAGTAATGCTTAGTGTGCCATCATACCGTAATAATTATCTCACCTCTTTGAAATATAATAATTATTGGAAGAGAAAACCACAACAATAAATTAAAAATTAACACCAAGTATACAAAAGAGTAAACAATATTATCAGTAATATTGTATATTCTTGATAATGGGTTAACCACCCGAAACATATGTAGAGTTTTCAATATAGTCAGTGAAACTTAAGTCAAGTTTGTTAATTTTTAATTTATTGTTGTTAACATAATATTTCACCAAGAGATAAGCGAAACCTCTGTGCCATTTATTAAGACAACCACAAATTGTTGATAACTGTGCTTTCACATTGCCTCGTAATTATGGTTAGAACACTTTTTTATATAATTGTCTTCTGTTTTTATGAGAAAATTACGAGAAATTCTCCGAAAAACAACTTTAATTCAGGGATCACCATTCGTATTCACACCTATTTCGTTCTAATTAATCCATCATTCTAAAAGGTTGTGCAATATTTCAGCCCAATTGTAATTTTCAATATTCCTTGTGAATAGTGTGGAATATTTGTTTATGTTTCTTATAATTTGTGGTATTTAAGAAGTAATAGTTGAGTACATATTGGCCGTTCATTTAATTCTTCATACCTGTTCAAACACACTGATAAATTTTTCTATCATGTGTAAATTTGTAACTTTTCTCCACGTTAATCAATCATACTGTTCCGATATGAATAGAAGTTTGAAGAAATTATCGTTGTGTTTCTTTATACTCATATAATTGCATGATGAAATCAAATTTTCGATCAAAATTGATAAAGTATTCTGTGTGATATATAGTTGAAGCTTTGTTAATATTCAATGCTGAAGATGTCTTATCTACTACTTGCCGTACTTCAAATTATTGTGAATACCAACAATTAAATTTCAAAGGAATTAATACTGTATGTCATTTTCAACATAAGTCGGTCTACTGCAATCTTAATCATTAAATATCTTCCAAGATTGTAATCGATTGGCATTAGGTCACATAAAATTAATGGCCATACACATCGACTTCCTGAAACTTGATTTTTCATTACATGAGATCATGCGTAAAGGAGAAAAAACTCTCCACATATGCTTCACACCAGCATCTAAGCAATTGGAGAAGAATTTCTCATTCTTTGGTTGTTAAATAACCTCGATATAAAAAAACTGAATACTTAGATTCAATTTATCTCATGTCCATTTTCCAAACATAATGTAGATATTTTCAAATCGATAGTAAAACCGAAAAAATCAAAGCTAGTCAATAAAATTCACTTGAAAAGGCTAACTTCAGTAGTATTGGGAACTTAACATTCCTAGCAATTTTTGGATTAAATAATATATTTAATCAAATTATGATTATTTCGACAAGTACGTTCTATGTCCTAATTAGCCTTCATCAAAACCACACAGTTGCTTCTAGTAAAGTGTGATAACTATCATGATACATTGTGATAACTATCATGATACATCAGCATTAATTAGTATGACGAAACGTCGTCATGCGTATTTGTATTGAATTATGAGAAAATTCTAAATATTGTTTCATTCTGGTTATAAATTTTGGATATAAATTTTCTCCAAGTATTGGCCTCATCAATCATCAATTTGAAAAAGGCAAAAACTAGTTTTTTGGTATTTTATATTCCATATTGGTAAATTTGCTTTAAATCTAGGAATAGAATTAGTCATATGCCTTATGCAATGAACATTTTTCGGTTAAAGTTCAAACCATCATTGCATTGACCAAGTGAATTCAACCGATTGAAATTAAGGAAATTTGTGAATCCATGGATCCAATGTCTAATGGATGCCATTGGATTGGAATGACAATGGATTATCCACTAGACATTGGATTCATGCATTATAAATCACAAATTTCCTTAATTTCAATCGGTTGAATTGACTTGGTCAAAGCAATGATGGTTTCAATTTTTCGGTTATTTGAATTTTGAGAAAAATCTCTCATTCAGCACTCCAAAATGGAAAATATTTCATTGAAATAAAATATGAAAATTGAATGAATGGCTAGAATTCTTCCAACCGTTTAGCTTTTATCATGAATATATTTAAGCATTCAGCTTCTTGAGAAACTCTGACCCTTTCATTTGTTCTGTTAATTATTGTTGTTGATATAATTTAGTAGCGTTGTGATATTATTTGTTTTTTTAGTACAATAGATAATTCTTTATTCCATGTGAGCTGTGTAGCGTCTAAGCTATTCTATTCTTTACAGGTGACATAAACAGGCATGAAGATCTTCACAGTAAGTTCGTTTTGGACTCTGTAATTCCCATAATTAATATTCTTGAAAATATTCGCTGTTGCAATGTGAAATATTTCACGAAAACTTAAAATTTACAAACTTTCTTTATGTATGATAATTGTAACTGGCCTAGCATAGAATGTCAAAAGGTTTTTGTATAAAAATACTATATTCTGTGTTAAAATTATCATTTACTTGTCACATAACAACTTGATGATCGAATTTAGTCTATTCATTCATATACGTATGACTGTATGTATATAAATATTACTATAATAATAACCTTGAAAGTGTTCCACTTTATGAAGAAAATGAGTAGTATAATGAGTAAATACATAAATATAAATCACTCAGTATTTCACCTGTAAGATGACTTGCGTTTCATTACTATAATTTCTCCTGTGCTTACTAATTTTGCCTTCTGATTATGACTTTATACATTATCACAACGTATTATTTTTGAGGAATTGAAATTAAAAATATTAATACTTTAGAATAAATAATTTGCTGTATAAATTGTTGGTCAGTTTCATTTTACATTTTTCACCTCCTGAAATTGCAAGGATATAATAAGTCTTTCATACCCTGCAGTTGCTCATCGAAACCAGAACCACAGAAACAGTACAATGATCACATCGAATATGGTAAATTCCACCAAACCATTGAATAAAGTCAAACCGAATGTGACTAGAACTACTACTGAAAATGTGGTGTCTCCTGGCTATAATTCCAGGTGAGTTTATTATACGCATAAGATTTCTATTTTCAAATATGAATTTCAACTTCTGCCTAATTAAAAACACGGCTTAGTTTTAACAGTCATTACAACACGTTTTTCAATTCAAACAAATACGAGGTGTGAGATTTGGGGATCTTCCTATTTAGATGAATAATAAATAAACAGTTTCCTCATATTATTCCCAGTACATATATTCAACTCTCCCATTCACTCGATTCTTCAGTTTTGAGGAACATCAAACAAATTGATGAAATATTTGCTGCAATTCTTATGTTATCCTTCATTCAGATTCCTAATGGTAAACTTAGTTCTGAAGAGTTGGTCTAGGACTTTTAAAAGTACCAAATTAAAATGTGGTTAAGATCTGGGTGTTGCTTCCAACTCAACAACCAGTGAGAATTGATGTTATAACCCAGAGACATACAATGAAACATTATTGTATAACCTGAGAATATTAAACTCCTGATTTTGCATTCCAACAATCCTACCATGGTCGTGGATCGACTCACTGATTTGTAAGGGATTGATACTAAATCACCTACCTGGAATAGTTACTCTCTATCAGTGATTTGCATGGAATATACGAATCTATCATTATATATATTTACCTTCTAGCGTAATGTCCAGAGAACAAATTGTTTCTTCAGTAAACTTCCTAGAAAGACAAACTTCATGCAATCTACAATTCAATAAACTTCGAAATTATTCTACTGGTGAATAGAAGCATTTTGATTAATCGACCAAATGGTTTTCTACCTGATTTATTTAGATCAGAATACAATTGAAGGAGTATTCTTCCAAATTCACTGATCATTTCTTCATCATAGCTAGATGTTCCACCATGTAGATATAATTGAGATAGGATAATACGTATATTTACGTTTTTGTCAATCAACATTTATCTGGAAAATCTGTCGGTCCAGCTAATTAACAAGAACAAACATTGAACATTGCTGTCAAGTCATCGTCAACTCTTTTGAAACGTAAAATAATGTCTTCACAACATTTTTACGACAGCTGCAATGAAGATCAGTGTATTATTTACTGTTCAAATTCATTGGGTTCAAGCAGTTGTTGTCATTCGTTGAGAAGCTTTCCTATAGTTGGAATAGTTCATTTATTGGAGATTTGGATCATGGTATGTAAATCTTACACCATACAACTCAACAAAAACAAGGAAATAAGTTATAGTTCACAAGATTTGGCAATGACATTCTATTTTTATACACTCAAGCGTCGGACGAAGACTTGTGCATTTATAACAGCTCTCGAAATGAATTGAAACATGTCGAATATCTAGAGATTATCAGATAATGTTTCTGTGCTTTTTCTGAACTACACGACATGAATGGGACTTTTGATGAAGTTGGAGTATAACTAGCAGCATTTAGGACAACAATACACTAGTGTTTCTTGATTATACTAGGGAATATGAGCTTTCGAATTTGAGTAAGATCTTTTCAGTCGAAAATACATTGCAAATCATTGCTTATGTAAAAATCTCACAACTTGGAGAATAAATAATATTTTTCCATTTAGAATACAGTATCTAGAATCAAATATCCACTGCATGACACAATTTATGAGTCTCACATAAGACATGAAAGAACTGGAAAATATAATAAAAAAAAATAATTTCCTCCGGTGATAATACAACTTATAGAATAATTGGAATTTAGGGATGAAATGACACCTAAACATAGCAATATATCTGAAAAACTTGTTAATACATATGTAGATATTTCCTAAATGAATAATGCTAATAAAATAATTCTAATAAAGTAAATCTGTTCCATTGAAATATAATCGTCAATTAGGCTTCTAATAATATTTACTGTATATTTTCAGTTTTTATTGTTTGAAAATAAATGATTGTTTATAATTGATTAGATTTCATGTGCATATTTGGAAATATCTTAATTCAACCTGGCAAAAAACCTGTAAGTGATCAAAACATGCTGTTTTCTAACGAAGATGTATAAGTCCTTTTCAAAATCTGTGTGCCTTTGATTGTCTATTTTATACGTAATATTAAAGATTTATGTTCAATCGAAATATGTGTGGAATGTGTACAAATAGAATGAATTTATTGCTATATTTGGGGATTGAAGAAAAAGTTTCCTAAGAAAATTCTGATTGAGTTCCGTACGAAATTATTTGTTTTTGTTAATTATATTTTTTCGAAATTTAGTTCAGTCAGAAGTTCAATCAAATTTTGCCTTCAGATCAGGGACAGCTACTTTCATAATTAACGGAATAAAAATTAAATTAATAAAAATTTATACAATCAAACAAAATAATTCACATTTGGATTGAGAGTTATTACAGTTATATCTGATTATCTTTGATATTTAGTTTCTAATATAATAGATGGATTTGTCAGATGCAGAGGTATACTCGTATGAAGTACACTTGCTATATACACTTCCACTACTACTCTTTAAATTTAACATCTCACTAACTATTTCATCTGAAATATTCTTCCAATACTTTGAAGCGAATGATCTTCATTACTTCTAGCCTCTTGTGTTATTCTCTTGAAAGTTTTATTAATTTTCGCAGTTCTGAAGAATGCCTTCAAGCACTCTTTGCTTTCTCAATGTTTTGCTGCAGAATTTCTCTCTTTCTTCAGCATTCTATAATCTGTATAATGAATGAATAAAGTATTAGCAATAAAAATGTTATCGAATTTTCTAATATACTTATTAATATTTCACCCTTTAAGGAATATATATTCTGAGAAATCTGTAGATTATTCGCTTCATCTGTATTAGAAATTATTCTTTATTGAGTTTCTATTGTGTGCTATCGGCAATGTGCTCTTTTCAGACCGTCGGAGCAGGATACCACTTCTTATGCCGGCTATCATCTTGCCTATGAAGTCAAAAAACTCATGTACGCTTCAGCAGATTTAACACTTCTCACTTCTTTTATTGCTTGCTTTGCTTGGTTTTGGTATTCAGTCACATGGATCAGAGGTAGCTCAATTTAAATCGAACATACTTTAAAAAACGTTGAAATAATGAATTGTTTCATAATTAGGAATTAAATTATGTCAAAACATTTTGCCAATTGTTTGCAATATTGTTCGAAGATATTCTTGTAGGTAGCCAGCAATGTAACTCTTCAACTTTATTCATGACCATTTGTTTGAATTTGTCCATGACCATGTCGTTGTGTTTTAGAAAAAAAGATTATAAGATCTAGCTCAAAAAATGAAATTTAACTCCTCAAACTTTCGAAATTTGTTCATGACCATGTCGTTGTGTTCTAGAAAAAAAGATAATAAGGTATACCTAACACATTTAGCGCAAAAAATTAAGATAGTTGTATTGAAGAGTAAATTGGAAATACACACATATTAAGCGTTTCGAAATTATAAATTTCATATTTATGCTGAATTAAAATGATTTAGTATTTGTATGAGAGGATATATATTTTATGTGTTTATTTTCTGGGATTATTTTCAAAATACCATTATTTTGAATATTTCTCTTATCAAAATTCATTTAACGATTCCCAATGATTCAGGTGGATAAGAAAAAACTATTTTTTGAGTTGGAATGAGATATTTTGAATTTTGTATAATGAAAAACATTTATGTATTCTTCTATTCACTACAGAAATGAAGGAAATTCTTGTTGTATAATTACTGAAAGTTTTGACGTCAACGTGGTTTCGATTACTTTATTTGTGTCGATTGAGAATATTTATCAAAACATTTCCAAAACAGTTTTCCCAAAAATATACAAAGAAATAAGTATAAACGAGGAAAATTCTCTGAAAGAATCCTTCTTCTTTAAGTTCAGATGGAAATTTTCTGTGAAAACTTATAAACTTGGACACCTCTGATATATGCGACTACCTACTGTATTGTGCTATGCTAAATTTTGTGTTTGTCTATTTGGGTAAAGGTTGATAAGACTGGTAAACGAAAAAGTCAAATATTTACGTATTTTGCATGTGAATAACATCACGTATATTGAACTGGTATCTGTATATGTGTAAGGTTATATATGATTTTAGGAAAATTTGTAATATGTACATACTGTGGTGTATTCTTGACGAAAGTATTGCAGGTAGTTAATGAATTATCATCGAATTGTAAGGAAAATTTTTCAACTGTTAAAGATGTTTAGGTAGGTCCAGAATATGATGGTGTTTATAAACCATTGGGAGATGTTTACCGAACATTGAATGGTGATCACCTGTTGTATTCGGAACATACGAGGTCTGTTCAAAAGATTAGAATAAATAAAAGATTAGAATAAATGAATGTATTTATTTATTCATCAATAACCATTTTGTGCCCTCAAAAGTAATCCCCTTAGATATAATACACTTATGCCAGCGCTTCTTTCAATCCTCGAAGTCCTTCTTGAATGTGCTTTTCGGTATAGTGATCAGCTAGTTCTTCGATTCCGACCTTACCTCAACAATTGTGGAAAAATGCTTTCCTTTCATTGATCTATTCAGTTTTGGGAATAGAAAAAAGTCGCAGGCATCCAAATCCAGTGAATACGGTGGTTGAGGCATGATAACGGTATTGTTTTTGGTTAAAAATCACGAACAAGCATTGATGTGTGAGTTGGTGTATTATCCTGAATACATGATTTGTTCTTCTAAAATTCCAATCGTTTGAGCTATATTGCTTCAGGCAAGCAATGCATAACATCTTTATAGTACTCCTTATTAACCGTACGATCTGTTGACAAGAACTCATGGTGCACCACGCCGTTGTAATCGAAAAATTCAAAATTCACTTTTTCTTTTGAACAGACCTCGTACCTCTATAAAGCTGTATTATCTCTAAGTACAATGTAAATACATTCTAATAAATTGTATTTCGAAAGGACAGTCAGCTTTTCTAAAGGGTGATTCATTTAGAGGTACTTTTTGTGGTGGGGATTTAATTGCAGATTGCGCATGTCTCGTGTCAACTGAAGTAGCATTCTTGTTCAGTAGTGTTTGACAATTCATAATGGAAAGACTTAGCTCAGTACAACGTCTACAAATTGTTCAACTGCTTTACGAAAATGGGCGTTCTACGAGGAATGTGTTTCGGGCGCTTAGAGCAACTTAAGGTCCACATAATCGTCCTACTGAACGCACAACTCGCTCTACCATCAGTAAGTTTGAGACCCAATTGATAATAAGATAATACTCTACCAAATAGACCTCATCCAGCTCGTAGTGAAGGAAATATAGGGGCAGTAGCGTAAAGTGTATAACTTGGCGTGTCATATTCAACAACTTGGCGTATTTTACGTAAGGATACTTCTTCAAAAGCTTACAAAATCCAATTAGTGCAAGAACTGAAGCCGACTGACCTTCTGAATCGTTTCCGTTTTAGTCGCAGGGCTCTTGACAAGCTTGCAGAAGATCCACTGTTCTCGACAAAAATATTGTTCAATGATGAGGTTCATTTTTGGCTTAATGGGTTCGTGAATAAACAAAATGCCCGTATTTGGGGTGATGAACAACCCGAAGAGGTTCAAGAGCTGCCATTAAACCCAGAAGAAACAACTGTTTGGAGTGGTTTATGGGCCGATGGAATAATCGGTCCATATTTCTCCAAAACAGAGGCCGACCAGAACATTACTGTGAATGGTGACCGTTATCGCGCCATAACAGACTATTCGATACCAGACATTGAAGCCCGTGGTCTCGAAGAAATTTGGTTCCAACAAAATGGCTCCCCTTGCCATACAGCCCGTGAAACCATGGCTCTCACGGGCTGAAACATGAAAACTTGGCAGCCCATTAAACAGCTCATTTCACGCTTTGGACCGGTGAATTGGCCAGCTAGATCATGTGACATCACACCTCTTGACTTTTTCCTTTGAGGCTATGTAAAGTCCACAGTCTAATCCGCTTACAATTGAGGCATTGGAGGCCAATAATACTCGAGTCACTGGCCAAATACCATTCGACATACTCATACGGGCCATTGAAAATTAGAATTACAGAATGGACGTTGTTAACCGTAGTCGCGGACAACATTTAAAAGAAATTGTCTTTCAAAAATAATTGTAAGAAATTGTTTGATACTAAAGATTATAAGATAACATTGTTTTTTCAATTTTTTTCATTTAAAAAAATACCTTCGAATGAATCACTCTTTATTAAACCTCGCTATTTGATACGTTTTGTCCAGTGGCAACTAGTAGTAAGTGATCGTCAAATTCTTGAAGGATGAAAAGCAACCATTTTCCTAATGATGAGAATGGTTGCAGAAAACGGCCGTAGTTGCAAATGGATTACAAAGAACGAAACTTCCAAGACTTTTAAAAAAGAGAATAAACGACTTCGTCAGGCGAAAAGGTTACATGTTGCCCTTCATATTTGCAGAACTATGAAGAAAAATTGATTTGAATCACTCACACGAATAGTAGGTATTCATTCTATTCAAAATGATTGTGAAGCAAAGGAACGAGCAATCTGTTGACTTGACGAAATCTATTAAAACAGTTCCAATGATCGAACAATATGACAATGGTCGTTGTCGCAACTGATTTGAGAACGAAACTTTGAGGACCGCTGCAGTCGAAAAGCGGTTGCAAGTTGATGAAACAGTTCTCTTAGAACTATTTCAATTTGTTGCTGAGTACTGGGCTGGCTTCGTCTTAATCATTCAACGTAAAGAGTAGGAGTGCGATAAGGATAAATTTTATTCGCTGTCTCACTCACACTCATTGCATATAGGAACGTTACTATGTTGCCTTAAGTATTATGTCGTCTTTAAACGACAGTTTCATCGCCGTAGATTGAAAAACTACTTAGACTTCATTTTTCGATAGCGCTGTATAAAAACTGCTATACCTATATTATTAACATACGGAACAGAAACATTGAAAATTGCGCATCCTAATAGATATATTGTTATTAAGTGGTATTCACATGCATGTTAGTTTTTAGAGTAGAATTACAATCACTTGGTACTTGGTTTTCAGTCTAGATGCATTATGGAATGATAAAATTTTCAGTCCACTGCTCGATATCAAGAGCAATAATTGACATATTTGAAATGTTTTAGGCCAACTAGTAGAAGTAGTGGAGGTACGAACCAAAACAACAATGGTGTTGGCCTTCCTGTTGGGTTAGCGGATGATCAGGCTAAGGACTTCGACTTCGAAAAGACTGAAATGAAATACGATAGTACTGGAATGTTCCACTGGGGGCCTGCTAGGGGCTTAGAGGAATGTATACTTGTAAGTGTTTAAATTTCAAAATGTTGGAGGATAGATGTTAATAAACCGATTCACTATGGAATATTCATGAATGAAATTCACCGTAACGCGATTGAATAATTTATATCTAAATAATTCGTTCAATTCGATGTATGAAGTTCGAAAGCGGTAGTGGGCCTAAAACGTTTCATTCAGGTACATCTGTATTAATATAAGGTTTGGTAGAACAGTTGATGTTCAGAATTATGTTTGATACCAGGGGGTAGCTAGGAGTAATTTTTGAAATCCATTAGGTGACAGTTAGGAACATTAGTGGAATAATTTTCACCCTTAAAATTTTCTTCACCGAATGAACCTTTTTATTCATTTTCAGAGTTGCATATCTGTAAAAAAAGCCAAGTTGAGGAAGGGTGACTCACATGCCAAAAAGGTGTGAGTTTTAATAACGACTGAGTCGAATGTGACTTTAAGGGGTTGAAGTGCGTGGTGTTACGTTAAACATTGGAACAAAAATATTCTTCGGGATTTTCGAGAGTAGTCGCGTTTTTTATTTTGTAGGCAATAACAAAATAGCAAAAACTATATAATCGGACAATTGCTTCAAGTCAGAGATCTAAAAACAAAAAATAAAGTTTAACGCGTGCAGTTTCATAAAAGAATCGATTCCTCACTGTTTTGTTTCTCAGTTTTAGCTTTTCCCCATCATCCATGAAATATCTCCATGATTTAATTAGAATTCGAAATGGACATATTCAATATCCAGTTTCTTTACTTTTTTGAATGTGTCATAATCATGTTGTTAAATTTTCATCAAGTATCGGCCCAATGGACTGGTGTCTTTGCTCTTTTATTAATCACCTTAATTGGTTGAAATAAATTGTTCATTTCTAAGTTTTAATTTCATTGTTTTTGTTCGAATTCAACGTTCAATAAGCTCGAATGATATTCGTTCTCGGGTGTTTACTCATGGATTGACTGTACTATTTTGATAGGAAAATATTGTTGTTGTATTCTTTAGAGCTTTTCATTCCAGGATCGAAATCAAGCCGCCATGACAGTACTGAATGGCCACGTGGTGGTGTGCCTTTTCGCTGATCCGGATTCGCCACTAATAGGATTACGAAATCTCGTGATGCCACTTCGAGCAAGTAATTTTCATTATCATGAGCTCAAACACGTTGTGATAGTTGGTTCTGTGGATTACATTAGGAGAGAATGGAAAATGTTACAAAACCTACCAAAAATATCTGTTCTCAATGTGAGTATAATGAACCGAGATAACAGCACAATTCACTTCTTATCTAGCAATCTATTTTCAACGGAGAAATATTTCGTGTATTCGATGAGCATTTAATTTTAACACATCTCCTTCATTTGTTTTATAGCCTTTCCTTTCGTTGTTGTCATATATCACGATTTGTTCATGTTTAGTCATCATATGAATTTAATGTTGCATTTTTTCCCACGCCTAAGACTAATATTTCTCTACATCACAGAAAACTTCAACATATTGAGAACGTTCGACAAATGAAGAGAAAAATTCTTAAAACTTAAATGTACATACATGTAGTAAAATTAGGTGAAATATTTTCTATTAGATTTTTATTTTTAGATATTTAGAATATATATCTGTCAATTTGAAAATCTAGGTATAAATGAAAAACTATAGATAATATTAATACGTGATTATTAAAAGAGTTTCTATTCAATTCGTTGAGATAATCAACAAGTTATCATCACTTCGTTCACTTGCGCTCCTCTTCAGGGCTCTCCGTTGAGTAGGGCAGATCTTCGTGCTGTGAACGTCAACCTATGTGATATGTGCTGTATTTTATCTGCTAAAGTTCCGAGTAACGATGACCCGACTCTAGCCGATAAAGAAGCAATCTTAGCATCATTAAATATTAAAGCCATGACTTTTGATGACACCATTGGAGTACTGAGCCAGAGTAATGGCGACAATGCCGTAGGAACTCCTGTTGGTAGTCCCATAATTCTTCAGAGGAGAGGGTCAGTTTACGGAGCCAACGTTCCTATGATCACTGGTAAGTTTTTTTCCCAATGAATTTATTCGTAGAACTCATTTGAAATGATTATTGATTTTATACATTTTTCAATTTTAAACCCTCAATAATAGTTCAATCATTTGTAAATTATCTTTCTGAAATAGGTTTTCGTAAAACACTATTATTATATTAATTACAACATTAATTAAATATATTGGATGTTCAGACACTCGATATAGTTGCTCTATAACGCTTTCGCCTTATTGGTGCTGGTGGGTTCGATTCTCTTCGTATTCTTGATCCGTTCTGAATCAGCGTTGAATGAACCTGTAGGCACATCTTTCGAAAAATCTCAAAGCACTTTTGAATGAATAACCAGCATTCATTAGAATGCTTCGAAGTGAAATGAAAATGTCATTTCATCAGTAGCGAGTTCCTCTCCATTTATATGACGCATACTGTAGAAGTGAATAATCAGTTGATAATATGCACAAGATATAAAATTGATTGATTGATCTTTATTAGCCTTCTCGGCTATTTTTAAATAAATTAAAAATTTCTTAAATTATAGGAACCGCTATTATAACATTCAAATGTATTGAAATGGAAATTATAATTTTTAAATATTCATTTATATATATATATATAATATAATTAACTATATATATATATATATATATATATATATATATATATATATATATATATATATATATATATATATATATATATATATATATATATATATATATATAGGTTATAGTTTTCGGTATTCACCTGAGATTTACGTTGCTTGTTTATTTGTAACAGATTTGTAAACAAGCAACGTAAATCTCAGGTAAATACCGAAAACTATTAACTCCTTTTTCAGCCTGACAAACCTTTTTCTTAATTATATATATATATATATATATATATATATATATATATATATATATATATATATATATATATATTATTGCACTTCATTAAGAAAGTTACATTTTAGATATCGTTGTTACAACAAAATTCTTTTAGATTTCACCCAAATATTGAGAGTCTACCACATCCCCTCATCTCCGCTGGCAGGTCATTATACATGTTTACTCATTCATAAAATACACTTTTTTGAGCACTTCTTATTTTCCGAAATTAAATCATAATATTGTTAGATTGTGTTCGACCACCTACTTACACTAGTTTATTATTCAACTGTTGAGATACTATTCCATTTATAACTTCAAAAATAAAAGTACATACATTGTAACATAATCTTTCATAGTTTTCACGTTTAATTCTGTAATCGAAATAACTACAATTGCTGGGGTGCAAGTACCATACATAATAACACGAAAAGTTGTCGATAGCAAGCAGGGAAGAATATTTATTTTGAAACAAAAATCATTCAAAACAAAGTTTATTGTAATATAAATCACCTCATGCTTCGCAGTTCAAAAAGTTACTTGCAAATTGCAAATTTTTGCGAGACAGATTTTTCAATTTAAATGAGTAAATGTTTCACTTTTTTATTTCAATTGCAGTAACTTTAGAATTTCCTCATTTTACAGAACTAGTGAACGACAGCAACGTACAGTTCCTGGACCAAGATGACGATGATGACCCTGACACTGAACTGTATCTGACACAACCATTCGCCTGCGGTACTGCATTCGCAGTCAGCGTACTGGACTCTTTGATGTCAACGACTTACTTCAATCAGAACGCCTTAACACTCATCCGCTCGCTCATCACCGGAGGTGCAACTCCCGAACTCGAACTGATACTCGCAGAAGGAGCCGGCCTCAGAGGAGGCTACAGGTTAGTTGTGATACCACAAAAAAAGAGAAGGAGAACACACTGCTTTCAGAATCATCCATTCAAAAATATTGTTGGAATCTCTCATTAATGTAAAATATTTATTCATCGTAGTTGAAGAAAACTCATCTTGGATACCAACAACCAAGTATTTGGTTGGATATTCTATATATTAGTGATGACTACTCATATTCCATTTGTAGTATCGATATTTTTTGCTACACGCATTGAATGTGCAAATGGTTTTTTCAGCACTCCTGACAGTCTTTCGAACAGAGATAGATGTAGAGTTGGGCAAATATCCTTATACGATGGTCCGTTAGCTCAGTTTGGGGAGACCGGCAAATATGGCGATCTATTTGTTGCAGCGCTCAAACAATTCGGAATGCTGTGTATAGGATTGTACAGGTTTAGAGATACCAGTTCTTCTTGCGATGCCAGCAGCAAAAGATACGTTGTGACTAATCCTCCAGACGATTTTCAACTATTACCTACGGATCAGGTATAACATTTTAAAGTGCCGTTATACATAAAAATTATAACATTCTGAGAATATGTGATTATATTGCTCCTTTTTACTGTTTGGCATATTATTGAAGCTCTATTGAATTGTCCAAAATTGATTGCTATTGATAGTTATTAATTACTATTAAAAATAGTTCGCCGAGAATGTAAGTCATATATTACCATTTATACCACCATATAAATCATCTCTGACGTTGACAGAGAATGGACTAGTTTTTTATTTGTTGCAACTTGAAAGTTACCAATCGATAATATGTTGTTTATCTCATTTTGATGTGAGAATTTTTTGAGTGACGTTTTTCACTGGAATGCACAAAATTAGAAAATTAAAAACAGTAGTTATAGGAAAATGATTCAATATCAATAAATTCGTTACTAAGCAAATGTTCAGAAAGTTTTGAGGAAAGGATTTTCGATATAAATCTCGGAAATTAAATATGAAGTGATTGAATAAATAAGTAAATTAAAGTGTTATAATGTAATGAGCCAGATATAATGTGCCTCATTTGCAATTTCAGTTTGTTTCAGGTTATTTCATATTTAGAACAATCATTTCATTTTCGAGTTTTGTTTCAGACATAACTTTTCATTTCAGAGGTGTATTAACTGAGATTAAATTCCTTCTCACTTCTTCATGAAATATGATAAAATTATAATTGAAATTAAACTCTTAATGCTTCTCGAATATATTGAATAATAATACAGAAGGAACCATAGAAATCTTAGCTCCCGGAAAAATGAAGAACCGTTTCTCAACGAACAAATAAAACTTCAATGATACCTCCTCGATTATATTGACTCGACGTTATAATTTTATTGTATTAATATTCAATACGTTCCTGAAACATAAAGCCATGAGTGATTTAAATTATTGTCAGAGAGTTATATTCGAATTCATAGACAATGAACGTCCGACTTAATACCAATAAATGTTCAGAAGTTGAACTTGATGATGACTCACTAGAAAAAACAATTTCAGTAGACCGTTCACTACTTGTGATACCCCAATGCATTTTTCGATAGATAAAGACATGATTATGATGGAATAATTGATCTTTTTTTATTAATTTCATTTCGTAGTACAGCATCTATGAGTATATAAAAATTGTGACTATATAATCGAATATTCAATTTTCCTGGATTTTTCATAATTCTTTTCACTTTCAACTCATTTTATCAAGTATTCCAGTATTCTATTCGTAATCAAAGTTATATTATTGTATATTTTCGATCTGTGTTATATATATTTATGAAATTGCATTATGTGTGCTGACATTATTCCAGGTATTTGTACTGATGCAATTCGACCCGGGACTTGAATACAAGCAAGTAAGGGGTCGAGCAGCCACTGGACAGGGTAGCGGTACAGGAGGAGGGGGCACGAACAAAGATGACAACTCTTGACTGCTGCTATGTAGCGCCCTCACCGACGGTCCCTATTCCTATATTTAATCAGTTCACCTTATAATCATTCCAATCTATGATATATCTTTAACCTTTTATTTTTATTTTAAGTTGGTACCTTTAGTTTAGTTCTTTAGTTTTTCTCTTTAGTTTTATTTTAGTTCTTATTTCTTATAACTAACTGGATGTTTTCTGCCGCATTGAGGGGTTTGAAATGAATATCTTCGGTAAAAATTATTTTTCATTGGATAAATTTGAAATAATCTCTAAAAATCATTGTTCCATCATTAAAACTGACCAATTCAACTGAAACCATGTGGAATTTCATTTAATATTTATGTAATCTTCAACTGACAGTAAATTAATTGGAAAGTGAATATATTTTGAAATAAATTTCAGTATCTGCCGACAGTTTTCTAATTCGAAGGGTGCTTGGAAAAATAATTCGACGAAATGCTTCCCTTCCACAATGAAGTCTGTTATTATTTTATGTGCCATTACTGTTTACTATAAATTCAATAGGGAAATATGAGTTGTGAGTCTTAGTTTGTATCAGTCGAGAATATTACTTCAATAAAAATTTGTTTTATACCATAATGAAAAAGAATTTTAAATATATCTTCATAGAAAACACATTGAATGAATTTTAGCACATCTGAAATATTTTTTACTTCATTTGTCTCATCCAAAACTTTTGAAGAAATGTTTTAATTTCTGTCTCAATTGGTATAAATATAAACAATATATAGTTATACACAATTCCTTCGTTCGTCAATTAACTTCATAAAATCGAAGATCAACCCGAATATCAATTTGTTCCAAGATGTTGGACAATGTATTTGTGGATTGTCGGATTTCAATTGCTCGTATAAATGCACATTCAGACATGCATGGACTATGGAATACAACAACAAAAGTAAATTGCATGAAATCTTAAGAGATGAAGCATTTTTTTGAAATTACGAAAATATTATGGAAATTATGATGAAAAACAATTTGGAATAATATGAAATGCTCAACTGAAATTTATTCGCAACTAACGGCTAACGGGGAAATGAAGACGAAATTCACTTGAACGGGAAAATTCAAGATACATTCTTTTCATAAATATGAAAAAATCTGAACATTCAAATTATTTACTTTTGTATTTGAAAGGTAGAGTTTGAATTACTGAATGACTGAAATCTATGTTAAAATGTTAAAATCAAAAAAATTTAAATTATTTTCTGTGACAAATTCCAAATTATGATAAAATCTCATTAATATCTGACATTGGGCAATAACAAATTTGGATTCCAACTTTCGGACAGGACCATAGTTTTTTAATATTTTGCGAATTGCAGATATCCACTATTAAGTTGACAAGTTATGAGTGCCGTTTCTACTATAAACGAACGGAAAATGGTATTTCGGTCAAAGTATATTATTAACACTTAATTCTTTAAATAACATCTGAGAGTACTCATAAATTCTCGAGTTATTAGTAACGTTGTCTCATGTTAATTATAAATAAATTTGACTGAAAACACGAGTTTGATCTCAGTTAAATGGATATTGCTCCGACTGAAAGAGTAGTTTCTAAAGTTACTGGCTTGAACGAATAAATTATCCAAAACCTGATGTGTCTCTTTATGAAAATTCATTATTTTTTAATACACCATATAAAATGTAGCAAAGACAATTCTAAACGTTGATGAAGTTAACAAAAGTTGATGAAATAACAAGCTTATTTCGTAAATATATTATTATTATGAAATGACAGATGTTTCATGAAAAGTCCACATTTATATTTGAATGAATATGAATATAGATAAACTGTCGTTATTAATACCGTATAAAAATGTCATTCAATTCATCCAGCATTATGTATGCTGGAGTGAAATTGCTGAGAACAGAAAAATCAATGAAATTTGGCAACATTGCTCATGAATTTGATGTAATCGTTTATGTATTATCAATTAATTATTCAATATGTAATAAAATTTTCATGCTTCAGTAAAACTTGGTGTTCTGTGCTGCGATTCTGTGTCTGAATTAGATATTTTAGGTTATGCAGTTAGTTAACGCAATGGAAATCAAACAATCTACAAACGGAATGACAGAATCATCTAATGATTTATAATAAGAATTATTTTCCCAGAAACGTAACTAGGTCTTTTGATGTTTTCTTTGGTTATTTTCTTCTGTGCGGACAAAAGAAGAGGGCGCTACATCTGATGGAGCATTCGACGGTGTGCTTTAAGACAATTCGACTGAAAATTTTCATCACGTCGACGGAACAAAAACTGAAAAAATTAAAATTGTATTGAGGATAATTTTGGAACTGATGTGCCATGTGATGAAATCGGATAAAATATGAGCTTTTATAGTGAAAATGTTATTGTAGAAAATCATTGTTAGATGCTGGAAAGGTATATGATAAAAATGACCTAATTGTTATTGTGGAATTAATTTTTATATAGTTGATCGTTAAATCTTTTTATAAAATATTCAACAGAGGTGTAAAATTTGTATATAGCTTATGCGACAGGCAGATTAGATATAATTCATTACAATAATTTTTTCAATAAGCTTTCAAATCGAAACCAAATCATGACAACTATGCTGCTAAATTGGTTGAAAGTTTCACTAGATTACATATTGACAAGTTTTTATATTCTTCACGTAGGATTTTAACATTAACTCATAAAATTTCTGAACTTTCCATTGGTCTGTTGATAGTTAATAAAATTGATTGAATATCTACTAATCTCTTCGTGAAATATGGTTCATTAAAAATTCAATAAAGAACACATATAAACTGAACAACTATTCTCAAGAATAACTTCATATATTTCACTTCTTTTCTTGTTAAAGAAACGAAGTGGGAGAAAATTAAGGTTAACAGAGATTTACGGTACTCGGAATCGAGGCCTTCAAGTCGAAGAATTTCGTACAAATGAAATTGCAATTAAGAAAATGAGGATGAATAATGGCGAGAAACTGAAGGCAAAGTTGGTCTTTAATACGGATTGTTGCTGTCAATAAGAGTCAGAGATTTCTAATTGTTCTAGAAGATAGTGCATGCAAGAAAAAAATCCTGAAGATGAAGAAGGTATCCTCTCGGTTTTTCAAATTTGGATTCTCTACAACAATTGGAAATATCCGAATCGTACCGACGGCATCGACTGATAATAAACCATCAATTTAACCTCAGTTTGTTTCATTATTACTTCATTTATCCTCAGATCCTTAATTGTAGTTTATTGGGTTCGCAACTTTTCATTTTCAAAAATAAATACTTTCTTGTCCTAAATTTTAAACTGCTTTTTTGGTTCCGAAGGAGTCGATTTCAAGTTTCGTATTCCTCTTGTAACATTTATATAGTATTACTTTTTTCCTCTATATCAAGTGAAGATGTGAATTATATAAATGGTAGTTTTAAGAAAAGTTGTTCAGTTTAACTTTTGACAATATAGTAACACCCCGAAACAAATGTCAAGAAACAAATAACTTTGTGAAACTTAGACAACTGTTTTTATACAATTTCCACTGTTTTTGCTTTCAATTGATTTTCCTGATGATTATGTTCGAAGTGTTCAAATACTTGAGCCAACATTGACTGTTTTCCATATGACATCTAATTTGCCTGACGGATTGAAACATTTAAAAATGTGATATTGTAAATAATTAGTTCACAATTGAGAATTTTGTTAATAAACACAGGATATTCATATGTACAGTTAGTTATATGATATTAAGTTTAAGCGAAATTTAATCTGATTTAGCAATATTATTTACATTATGAGAATATAATTACACCAAATTCCTTAAGTATTCAATATGTGCTTTACAACATTAAAATAGAATGTTATCATCAATGTTTTTTAAAAAGCATATTCAATCCAACAATAAAATATACATACTGATCTTGATAAATGCAACAATCTCACATGTGTGTCTTGTTATTTATTATATATAAATAATTATATTCACTAAAATTGGACATGCGGCTATTTGTATTAATTGCTGAGATAATTATTGATTGATGGCAATCGAAATAAAACATTGGTAATCTATTTCCTTACATGTTTTCATCACATCTACTGATACAGAATTTCGGGAAATGCTTGTGCTCAAACTTGGTTGATCAAATAAAAAATTTGGCCGAGAGAAAATAAACGATTTTTACTCCATTTTTTCGAATGAGACCCAAAAATAATAAAATGAATGCGTCTCTGTTATAAGTGATTCAAAGCCTGTTTTACATCTGTGTGCAAATTTGACTATTACCAAAGTAGCATTAAACGCATAAGTGTAAAAAATTCGTAGGTATTTGATCCAAAATGTTCTGAAAAAATTGAAATGATTTCTTGGTAATTTTTTTTCAAACGTCTGTTATTTTTCGCGTTATGTTTTTACTCCTGCAAATTGAAGTTTATTGTTGGAAACTAGGTTATAATCCAATATTATACGACAAATCAGGAGAATAAACTTATCTTTCCAACTATCTTGCTTTCGTAAGGAGAATTAAGCATTGATCAAAGTTTATCCGAAGCATCTTAGTACGAGAAAATAAAAATTCAGAATCAAACATTTTTTTCAATAAAATACGACTTCTGTTTTGGAGTAAAACTATGATTTTCTGTCAATACAAAAATTTAGAAGGAAAATATTTGCATTAGGTAAGCAATATCATAATTTTTCCAACTTTGCGTTCTCTATGATTATGTTCAAATATTTTGATGTAATTGAAATAAAAAATAATGTATAATAAAATATTATTTTTTTATACATTATTTGTATTATCATACAGAAGTATCTCGTGAATTTCCTTGTAATTGAAGGAATCTAAAAACCTTCTAGTTCAGCAATTAATTATCATCAGTAAATTCTAAGGGATTTCGAGGTTATTCACTATTTTGGAACTTCATTTCTGAATTCGGTTTCTTCAAAAGGAACATTTAAGAAATCATAGAAATTCAGATTTTTCAATATATTTCGACGTAATGATTTCTGTTCTCACACATTTCACTGACATTTTCTTATATAATTGAGATTATATATTACTGATAAAATAACTGAAACATATTCATGAGATATATCAATATTAATAATGTTCTGCTGAAAGAATGAAATTCTTTGTTTTGAATGATAAACCATCAATGTCATAAGGACCATTGTTTTTGTGAATCAGCTTTCAATATTTGTTAGTGATTTTTGACTTTTCTTCGAAACAACGTTATAGATAATAACTTTCTTTGTTCGTTGAAGAAATTTTAAAAATTTTATCTCAATATTTTGAAAATTTCAGGTCCCATCTGTTTTATTTTTATGACGAATGCTTTCTATCATTGGATCTGTCTAAAGTTGACAATATTTTTCAACACGCATGGAATAAGGAACTATTTCAGTGGATTCTATATAATTTATACGATTATAATTGTTTCAATCATTTTATAATTATAAATTTTTTCAATGTGAATAAATGGACTGCGAAGTTTGTTGCATTTGTTCATATTATTAATTTCATTTTGACAATTTTGACAGAATTGAAAATTTACATTTGATTGACATTTTAAATAAAATGGCCTTTAAGATGATCATCGGGTAGAATCACTAACTTTTATTATACATATCACCGCTCTACAGTGAATAGTTTTCATTTATCTCGGAACTTAACAACCCATTTGAAAGCAATTATTTGCACATATCAGTTGAAAAATAGTCAATTCGGAGAAAAGTATATTTCAATTGTGATTGAAGAGAAATATAAGATGAAATTAAACATATAATTTATCAATGTACATGTACGCTATTGGAGTTTCAGCTTAAATTAGTTGAATTTATTCAAAAAAAAATGCTCTTAGAATAATTTGAAAGATAAATCTATCGAAAACATTGTACTGAAATTGTACATTTAATTGTAACAACAATTTAATGAATTCCAATGTTTTATTTCGATATTTTCTCAGCAGTT
Organism: Henosepilachna vigintioctopunctata; assembly: GCA_030704895.1. Lineage (NCBI taxonomy): Eukaryota > Metazoa > Arthropoda > Insecta > Coleoptera > Coccinellidae > Henosepilachna > Henosepilachna vigintioctopunctata. Next base: position 5,194,702 of record JARQZJ010000093.1, on the reverse strand, counting down.
TATCATCTCATGCCATAAATTGCAATACTTGCACTTCCATTTTTTCGATGGTACATGTAAATCAAAAATGGAAAATAAAAATGTAGAAAAAATATTGAGTGTTTTTCAATATATTCCATTCATTTGAATGTACACAATTACACATCAAAAGAGTTCACGCATTTTATGGAGGATGCTGTAATAGCCTTCAAATATTCTTCTGATTGATTTCAATGCATGAAGCATATGAAACATGGATCAAGCATGATACATATTCTTCTTCTGATTGATTTCAATGCATAAAGCATATGAAACATGGATCAAGCATGATATATATTCTTCTTCTGATTGATTTCAATGCATAAAGCATATGAAACATGGATCAAGCATGATATGTAAGAAATCTACAACAAGAAAAATAATTATGTAGTTCTATATAATATGTGCTAAATTATCGCACTTGTAAATAATCGATATTGAAAACCGCAACCTTTCCGCACCTAGATGGCATTACTTCATCAAATTATATGAAATTTCTCGAAAATTAGAGATGTAAAATGTAGTATCTTAATTGATAAGGACGTGTGAAACTTTCAATGTTACATGTATTCATGTGCTTTTCATCGACTAAGATTTGAGATGTACATTAACCTATGCATTATATACACATACCACTCACTGTTTATTTGATCGATAAGAAGATTTGTGGGGATTGAATTTGTTGCCTTTGATTGATGATGAGTAACTGATGAGCACCTTGTAGTACGAAACAGTTTACTGTCTTACGCTTTCAACAAATGTAGGCATCGATTTCTATATTCTCTAATATTTATCCCTAGAAGGATAATGGGGACATCGCATTGTTCATGTTTCACATAGCCAGCTCTGCTATAATGTTCCTTCGAATAATTTGTCAAAAAAATAATGAAATATTCAAACAGACCGTTCGTCACATCGTTGGAGATTGTTCCAATAGAGCATATGGTTGACCTGTTGATGATTCACTAAAGGCAACCAATGCTGCTATTGATTATGTGAAAAACCTTGATGTTTGTTTGTGAATGAATTGTTCTATCATTACCATACGATGGTAAAAAAAACTTCTATAACGATCTGTGATCTTTCAAAGGCCTTTGACTGTGCCCCTCATGATATTCTACTGGAAAAACTTCATTTCTACGGCGTCAGAGGTACTCCTTTGAAACTAATCGAATCGTATCTAACTGATAGGTACTAGACTGTCTGGTATAAAAATTGTCTGTCTGAATTTAAGCTATTGAGACATGGAGCCCCGCAAGGATCAGTTCTGGGGTCAGTGTTATTCATTATATATTTAAACGACTTATCCAACTTTACGGATCCACTGAAAACGGTATTATTCGCGGATGATACCACTTTTGTTTACTATGATAGAAATCGTTCAGGCTTGGAGGAAAAAACCACGTACGTAAATACCAAGTCTCAATTGTTCACGGCAAACAAACTAAAATTGAAAGATGACAAAACTTAAAATATAGTCGTCTCATCTAATCACTCTGACAATACTGTGGTAAAAAATACTGCAAAACTGCTTGGCGTAACTCTCAATAGCAAACTTACTTTGAGAGACCATATTGAACAACTGAAAGGAAAACTTTCTGGTACTCTATTTTTGCTTAGACGAATGAGAACTATAACGAGCAATACCACATTAAGAATTACATATTTCTCTCTATTCCATTCATTTTTGAGTTATGACGTTGTTCTGTGGGGAAATTGTTCCAACGTCTTGGTAGTTTTCAGGTTGCAGAAAAAGGCAATTCGACTAATGGCAGGCGTTGGTTACTTGGATTCATGCATACCATTATTTATAAAATATGGAATAATGCCCTTGCCTTCATTGTGGATGTATAACGTTCTTTTAGAAATACATAAGGATGCAGACATTACATTGATAAAACAGTTTGATCTATATAATTATAATACAAAAGGCGCAAATAATATCTGAACAACTAAGTATCGTCTGAATAAGTCAAAAAACACTCGATAGATTATAATTAATACAATATCTTACCTTTCCATTTCAAAGAGCTTTCTTTCAATAAATTCAAAATAAACATCAAGAAATATCTTCTGAGATTTTGCCTCGCTTCTGTCAGCGAGTAGTCGGAGCACTTCAAGGCAAAGTATTTAATATGAACATGCTCACCACATCTTTGATAACATACATTTGTTTTTTTTTCGATTTTATGGTGAATTAATCGCCAAGTCTACGAAGTTAACACTTATTGGACTTCAATCATTAGTTTCATCTTGGTTTAAGTCTGTATCTTGAGTAATATTTTGTATTTTTCTCTAATTTATGTTCATTTTATTTGCGGAGGAGTGAAAGAATGATTCTTCAAACTCCTACCATTTGTAAGAAATTTTTTTCTTTACAATAAAAATAACTACTACTACGATAAATAAATAAATAAATAATGTCAAAAAATTATCGAAAGAAAGTTATAGTATACTTTCAATATATATATATATATATATATATATATATATATATATATATATATATATATATATATATATATATATATATATATATATATATATATATATATATATATATATATATATATATATATATATATATATATATATATACCTCGAGAGAAATTATTAAATCAAGTAGGATTTCAAAGGTTTTAAGAAGCAATCAATACCTACATCCAGAAATAGAATATGTTCTATTGGTAATAGCAGCATAAATAATTCTTGAATTCATCATTAAAAATCAAAAAAATGAGCAGTGCTATTGAAAAATGTCCAACATCATATACAAATACAAGACTAATTTCTAATGAAAGCAACCATGTTACATAACAAATCTTAGAAACGATAATATAATGTATAGACATTATAGACAGACAACATATTAAACGCTATCGGCAAAAATGTTGAGTACTACACTGACTAGTCGTCTAGTCATTGCATACTACTTGATTATTTGATGATGGGTGGGGAATCATATACGTAAACATATGTGACTTTACACCAATCGCAAAAGCAATTCGTAACACAACTAATTATTGTTATCAATGTTAAATGTTAGTTATGAGAATGTTATTCTGCGAGTAAATTGCGTTTACCTATTCAAAATAGAAAGGTAATTAAGAAAAAGCTTACAATGAGTGAAAACGAAACTGACTTCCCTTTTCAGATAGAGGAAGTACAGCCTAGTTTAAACAAAATGTTACTGAATGATTTCCACGGTAAGTTAATTATGGCTTTCGAATAGAATCCTAAAAATGGAAATTCATTATTCGTTCTTCGATAATGAACAAAGAAGTACGAAAGAAATTGCATTGGTAAATAAAACAGCGATTGATAAAATTATGTTTATCAATATCGATGTTGATTATAATCAACATCGATATTGATAAACATAATTTTACGTCACATCATTGATAATTATCAATTGATGTTCTCATGTCGTTACATGTGACGTTGATATTTGTGAAATTTTCAAAATGAACCATTTAGATTCAACGATTGCTCATTTATATTGAATGAGCAATCAATATAAACTCTTCCTTTTCAATTTTTCCCTGGGTTACTGAAGCATGATTTTGTTGAAGGTGAGCGAACATCTTTTATTCAGGTTGGAGAAAAGAAGTGGATTTTCCCGCAAAATATCGAGATCATGCTGCAAGTTTTTATAATTTGAAAGTAAGACCGAGTGATGTTTGGATTGTAACTTTTCCACGATCTGGTGAGTATTTTTCGTTCATTCTTAAAAGAAGAATTTTTATTATGTTTGGTTAGGGGAAAATTGTCTAATGGTTTTAAATTTTTTTTCGATGCAGTAACTGAATTCATGACACTACTCGTAAAATGAACTAATTTATGAGAATATATCAACTAATTTCATGAGAATATGCCAAATAATAATGCGGATATTTCAAATTGAAATTAGAAAAATTTCTCATTCGAAATTATAATAACAAAACAAACTTCATGATTCAGATACCAACATATGTGAAATTATTGTTCAAATCAATAACAATGCCACATTTTGAATATTTGCGAACAATTTTAAAATGCAATAGATCTACCCTAGATAAAATTATAAACTCTTTGGAACGGATGTTGAACAGCGAATACTTTTGGATTCATATATTCTCATATTCAAAATTGAAGATTATTTGCTTGCTTGTAATGTAATCAAAAATGTGAATTCACATGTCAGTGATGTGAATGGTTATAATACTAGAGATACTGATAGATTTTATATCTAAAATTTTGAGCTTGCTAAATTTGAAAATATCATATAATTCTTTCAATAATTTACCAAATATCTTGAAATCTAGTAAGATATTCAAGCGTGAAGTAAGAAAGTATATTTTAAATTCAAAATTGACCTCTCAAAATATGTATGTTTTTATTACATATTCAGCTGAAAACTATTATTATCATTATTTTCGAACGTTTGAAAAATGCGGGACGTTGATAAATCTGAAGAATTTATTTGGTGATTTTCTATGATTCCCATAGGGAATTTAATGTTATTAAGGAGAGAATTGAGGATATTTGGAAACATTTTTGATATTTTGTTCAATCCAGTGAAACATATCAAAATGTTATGGACATATCCCAACCAATATCTGAATTTTTCGGAAGAACCAAATCAAGAATTGTGCTTATATCTTGGTTTCATGAATTTGCATTAACAATTACTACTTATAAAGCGCTATTACTGTTGAAATGGCGCTAATATGTTTTTCCATAAAAACATTCTTTTCATACAGATATTATCCTCCTGGGACACTTTTCAAGAATCACTTCGTTTTTTTTTCGAAACAAGAGTATATTCCAACTATTGGATGTATTCATATGTGCTTATTATTTTTTGTTCTTCATTGCATCTCAAACTTTATATTTAGGGACAACAGTAACTCAAGAAATGGTTTGGTTACTTGCTAATGACTTAGATTTCGAAACGGCATCTAACATCAGAATTACTAGACGTTCACCATTTTTAGAGTATGAAAGGTAATAAAAATATCCGACAATTTTATTTTTAATTACCATTTCTCAGAGCCTGTTGCTCCTTGCATCCAGAATTTTGTGCAGAATTACTGAAAGAAAACGAAGATTCTCAAGAAAATTGCAGAGTAATAAAAATGTTATCTGAGTCAATTTGCACCATTATAGATGCTATGCAAGACAGAAGAATCATAAAGACTCATTTACCTCTGAGTTTATTACCAAAGAATCTACTGACTGCGGGTTGCAAGGTAAATGAATCTTTGGGTAATTCTTATATTTTTGTCTCTAGAAATACAAATGAGTACAAAAGAGTATAATACTCTGGTATTTCCACATAAACGATATATTCACAATGAAATTTCTAGATTAATGGAGAATATAGCCCATAGTTTCGGAAATGCAATTCATTTACAAATGGTTTGACTTAACTACCGAATTCATTGTATGTCAATAATGAAATTTTTTAAATTTATTTTATGATAATATAAACTGAACTCATCTTATAATTATATCACAATAGGACTGAAATTAAAAAACTGTCAATAGATGTAACAGATGACACCCTTGTTATTCAACAAAAATATTAAATTTATCTCATGTTTCATTTAACATTTTTTTCAGGTAGTTTACGTAGCAAGAAATCCGAAAGATGTTGCAGTTTCATTTTATCATTTTCATCGCTTGAATCGATTATTAGATTTCAGAAATGATTTCCCAACGTTTTGGAAATATTTCACAAAAAATTTAGGTGAGAAATTTTTCTCGAATTGTGAAACTTTTACAAGTTCTCAACATTTCAGTTCAGTGGTCTCCTTATTGGGATCATGTCTTCGAAGCATGGGACAAAAGGAAGGAGGAAAACTTGCTTTTCTTGTTCTATGAAAATATTGACAAGGTAGAATGGGAAACATAAATATATATACGACGAATATAATTTTCCTAACGTTTTCCAGGATTTGAAGGGAGTAATTTCGAAAGTACAAAATTTTCTTGGAACAAAATTTACACAGGAACAACTCAGTCAATTGGAGAATCATTTAAAAATTGAAAACTTCAGATTGAACAAGTCGGTGACTCTAGATCATCTTTATCAGTTGAAGCTATTCAGAGATGACGAAAGAAAATTTATAAGAGAATCAAATTCAAAAAAAGAAACTAAAAGCTGTTATTTTGATGATCAACTTGAATCAGAAGCAGATGAATGGATTTCAGAACGCCTTAGAAATTCTGATTTGAAATTTCCCCCTATTTAATTACATCAATTCGATAATCTTCTGATTATCATTGTCTACTTTTCCATTTTTATGTAGAAGTATAGTAAACATAGTTTTGTTAATTTTTTACACCAGAGACAAAGAGTTGTTTTTTACAATATCTAATTGTACAGTAAAATATGATCAAATTTCATTTCAGGCACTTTTCAATACTCAACAACAATTTCAAAGATTATGTATATATTTGACACAATATTGTGGACAATATATACATAACTTCTTAAAAATAAATTAAAATTAACACACTTGGCCTAAGTTTCACTAAATATATTAAAAATTCTACATATGTTTCTGGTGGTTTTCCGATTATTAAGAGTATACAATTTTACTCAATATTCAGTAACGTTGTATACTCTTAATAATGGGTTAACCACCCGAAACTTATGTAGTGTTTTTAATATATTTGGCGAAACTCAAGCCAAGTTAATAAATAACTTTAATGTATTGGTTTTAACATAATTTTTCACCAAGAGATAAGCGAAACCTCCGTGCCATTCATAACTTTTAAGTTCTTGAAATTGTTTTGAATATTGAAATTGTTTGCTATTGAAATGTTAATAAAATAATTGAGTGCATTGAGAAATATTTTCGTTCAACAGATTTTACTGACATTTCAATTATAGATTCCATGAATAATTGTGATACATCGACTGTATATTGTATATTTGATTGTAGATTTGATTGTGTATCCATGTTATAAATGAGAAGTTAACTTTCATGGAAAAATACATATTCCGATGAAGCCATTATGAATCCTCTATCAAATTTATTGGTGAGATACTGTTGTGTTGGTTCAGTTCAAGAGGCCTTCGTCAGTTGGAATTTATTGCTAGCGTTTCAATAGCAAATGTAGCGAGCGTTTACAGAGGTTGATCAATCTAGGATTTTGGTTGTAGATGTCCACAATATAAAACAGAACCACTCCTGAAAAAGCTCGTCACTAAACATGATGAAACTTTATATATATCAGAATGAAATTCTAACCAAAGTTGACTCCGGAAATGGTTACTGTGTCTGCCCGGAAATCCGGACGTACACAGTATCTCTTGTGTTTATTTATTTACATTCTTTCAACATTTTGTGTTTCGAATTGGAGCGATAAGGCATGACACCATTCTTATGGCCTCATGTCTTACAGAAACATATACAGTTCTGAGGTGTTTTAATGAAATGTCTTCAATGCCATCACGTACTCTCACCCATCTTGTCACTAGAAAGTGATCTTGAATGCTAGAGAGAGTTTATGTCGTTACTTCGATAGAGGTAGCTCACGTGACCAGTTCAGACCAATGTTCTCCTCATACTGAAGATGGGACCTGGGTGCTTTCGGAAAACAATCATGGATCATTCGCATCGTCGTCGGCATGATCTGCCGGACGCTGTGTGAACGTTATCAGCCAAGCAGAAAGTGCCGACGCCCTGCCCTTAACAATTATCACTAGAAGGATAATGAGGGCAAAAATGTAGAACAACGGTACAAATCGACGACGAAGAGGCATATGGAAGTTAATTCTAGACCTCATTGAAATTCAGTGGATCTCAGTGCGGAAAACCATCGAAAGTTTGAATCACATAGGATTCCTGACAGGAATGAAACAATAGTATGGTATTTCCATTTAACAAGTTCGATGGTTATTTGAAACGCACTTAATATTGACTCTCGAACTTGATAGTTTGTGTTTTTGTTGACAACATCTGAGTTTTATTGGCGATATATATATATATATATATATATATATATATATATATATATATATATATATATATATATATATATATATATATATATATATATATATATATATATATATATATATATATATATATATATATATATATATATATATATATATATATATATATATAGGATATAGGAAACTTGATATTCAATTAATTACTATGCTCAATTATCCAGTGGTACCCATTTAATTTAATCACTGTGGGACAATTCTATCGACTTCATAAAATCTAAGTATGTTGAAATTTTTGTAAGTAGTGTAAGAGTAGTTGAATTACAATTGTCAGCAACTTGGGGATTTATACTGACGATTCCTCTCAAATAATATCTTTTGTTTTCATCGTTACGAACAATCATACCGCCGCCACTGTCTCCAGCGCATAGTCCAGTATCTGAAAATCATAGAATACAATCTAATGATAATAAGAGTATTTTTTAAATACGTATATATATATATATATATATAACCACATTACAAATGTATACAATTTTTCAATTTCTTGTTTTGGGGAAACGGGGAAACTTTGTTTCCATATTTTATCTGAATGAGAAAAATGTGAATGGCAATAATATTCATAAAAAGCAAACCCAAGATTTTTTTACACATTTGAAAATCACCTAAGAACACTAACATTTTGGAGTGTTAACAATGAAATATATAACATAGAAAAAGAGCAGAAATTAGAGAATAAAATTAAGTGAACATTCAGAAATTATTACAGTTGCGAAATATCCAAATTTTTCCTTAATAAAAAATAAAACTCAATTTTCGTTTGTGATTTGTGCATTTTCTAGAAAATTTCATTTCGTCCAATTTAAGAAAAAGCTTTTCATCTCAAAATTCATTTCTTGTTTGTTTTATTCTCTGATGTACCTTTGAAATTTCAAAAATTGTTGAACAGCATGTCTGCAAATGATGAAATGAATCAATGAATGATCTTCTATTCGAATGAATTTTTCAAGCATTATTGATAAATATTCAAATTGGTATTTTGTACCTTTATCTAGTACTTCAGCACATATTTTGTCAGATCTTAGATATCTCTTGTAATCATCGGGCATTCTACTGAAACATTTAGAGTAATCTAAGTATGAGAGAGAAATTTCTTTCAAGACTTCAGAAGGTTCATTTTTTGGACGGTATATCCCCAACCGACAACCTGAAAAATAAATTAGCTAATGATATATATATATATATATATATATATATATATATATATATATATATATATAGAAAATTAAGTTTTTTTGCTTATTCTACTGAATGAAATATTCAAGAAAATGAACAACAGAACATTCATTCGGAAAATTCAAATTAACCAAAGCCATGTAATTCTCTCTGATTTATAATTTTTTCTATTGGTTAATTTGAATTTTTTCAATGAATGTTCTATTGTTCATTTCTTTATATGTATATATATATATATATATATATATATATATATATATATATATATATATATATATATATATATATATATAAATATATATATATATATATATATATATATATATATATATATATATATATATATATATATATTCAAGATTCATACTAGTGATATGTATATGTAAATATATATATATATATATATATATATATATATATATATATATATATATATATATATATATATATATATATATATATATATATATATATATATATATATATATATATATATATATATTCAAGATTCATACTAGTGAATACTGATACTCTCAATCGGAATATCGAAATATTTCAAATAAAACTCTCAGGGAGCTGTCTCCACAAATGTTGTCAACGAGACGACCCTATCACTTTCGCACTTTCGAGAGCGAATATTGAGTGCACTTCTAAAAATGATCGAAATTGTTGAATGATAATAAGATACAATTGTTTCATCATTAAAATGAATCATCAGTCCTAATTAACAGTCTTAATTAATCAGTCGATCAAGAATCGATGACTTCAAAGTGCCTCCAGGTCCTATATCCAAATGAGGAGAACATTCTTGAGTTCGTGAACTATTCATGTGAGCTTCCTCTATTGAAAAAAAGACGGATTCTGGAGCGATCAGGCATGGGACCATTCAATGAAGAATCGATGACTTTCAAAGTGCACCTAGGTCCTATATCCAAATGAGAACATTCTTGAGTTCGTGAACTATTCATGTGAGCTTCCTCTATCGAAAAAAAGACGGATTCTGGAGCGATCAGGCATGGGGCCATTCTTACACCTTGCAGACTGATTTCTGTGGTGTTCGAATGAAATGTCTTGGGTAGGAATCTAGAACGCTAGGGAGAATGTATTCTTCTTTTCTTCGAGAGAGGGAGCTCACGTGAATTTTCACAAGTTGTTGCTCGCCTCATTCGGATCTAGGTCTTGTGAGCGTTTTGAAAGTCATCAATTTTTGATGATTCATAATAATGATGATACGATTGTATCCTATTATCTATCATTCAACAAGTTCGGTGATTTTTTCAAAGCACGCTTAATATTCACTCTCGAGAGTGATAAGTTCGTTCTCGTTGACAACATTTGTGTAGACAGCTCCGTGAGAGATATCGATAATTGATCGAAAAGCCAACATCGATGTTAAAACATCGATATTTCGATTAAGAGTCTCATATATTTATTATTTACTATATATATATATATATATATATATATATATATATATATATATATATATATATATATATATATATATATATATATATATATATATATATATATATATATATGTGTGTGTGTGTGTGTGTGTGAATGTATATATAGAAATATTCAGTCAAATTGAGAAACTCACTGTTCCTTTGCTATTTAGCAAACGGGTTTCATAATTCGCATTTGAATTCCAGTCTACACAAACTCTCTGTACGAACGCCGTAGTTTTGAATGGTACTTTAGCAACCAGAACTGCAAAATCTGATTCAAAATCCAATATTGAACCTCTGTAACGTTCCGGAACGAATATTTTCTCGATCTGAAAATGCAATGCATTGAATACAATCTTATATTGAATTGATATTAGACATTTTGAAATAATTTATTCGCCATTTGTTTTGAATATATATATATATATATATATATATATATATATATATATATATATATATATATATATATATATATATATATATATATATATATATATATATATATATATATATATATATATATATATATATATATATATATATATATATATATATATATATATATATATATATATATATATATATATATATATATATATATATATACAGTATATATATATATATTTAATACTTCACGACTGTATGACGAAACGTCATAGATATGGATTTTCAGTGTTTAATTGGGATTGCAGTCCAAGACAGGAAAATAAGTTACCTCTTTAGTACTTTCAAAGCTTTCGAAAATGGTTATTCTCTTCTCCAGGGCTAAAATTGTCCAATACCAACAGTTGATGTAATAAGGCACTATTGAAAATTTTTTTTCCTTGCAAATACTGTGAACTTAGTGCGAAGGTACATTTGTTTCTCGAATTTTAAAACTAAGTATTCTCAAATGCGTTAGGTTTGAATATTGTTGCACTTTACGTGTATAGTATTTGGAGGAAGCAAAGATACGGACGAATTGAATTCAGACGTCACTGACTGAATTGAGAAATTCATCAGAGTCAGTGGCATTGCTTCCTCCTACCACTATACACGTAAAATGTAATAATATTCATACTCAATGCATTTGAGAATACTTAGTTTTAAAATGCAAGAAACAAATGTACCTTCGCACCAACTTCACAGTAACTGTAAGAAAAAACATTTTCGATAGTGCCTTGTTACATAAACTATTGATATTGTAAAATTTTAGCCCTGAAGAAGAAAATTAACTTTTTCGAAAGCTTTGAAAGTACGCTCTGTCATAATTCATATTTAAATGGGAAATAATAATAAATACTTGTCTGAAAATCACTGACTGAACAATTCTTTATTCATGACTGAGATTGAATTTCCGCTTAACTCTTGATGAAACATAATTAAATATTAAATTAAATTGAACTCTTGGCTTAATGTTTCACGAATATATTCAACCATATGATTATATGAAATATAACAATATGAATATGAAAATTTTAATTGAATTTTATATTTAAAATTCTTTATTCGACTGGTTTCGCCTTTTAAGGCATTATCCAGAATGAATTATGAAGATATTAAGCACTAGAGTGAGAAGCTAAGCTTAAGCTCAAGAGAGAAAGCATTATCAACAGAATTTACGGCATTATCATTCTTGATAATGCCGTAAAAGGCGATACTATACGAATAACGAATTGTTCAGTCAGTGATTTTTAGACAAGTATTTACTATTACGAGTACCCCTCATTTATATAAATATATATTGATGATTGATGAGGCTGATACTTTGAGAAAATTGATATCCATAATGAAACAATATTTAGAATTTTTTCATAATTTAATACAAATACGCATGACGACGTTTCGAAGTTCTATATCTCTATCAAATGCTGGATTAATACTGATATTACTCAGTACTAATCCAGCATTTGAGAAAGAAGTAGTACTTCGAAACGTCGTCATGCGTATTTGTATTAATTTATGAGAAAATTCTAAATATTGTTTCATTATAAATATATATTTATATGTATATATATATATATATATATATATATATATATATATATATATATATATATATATATATATATATATATATATATATATATATATATATTAAGAACAAGGTTTGTCAGGCTGAAAAAGGAGTTAATAGTTTTCGGTATTTACCTGAGATTTACGTTGCTTGTTTATTTGTAACAGCCGTTTACATATGTTTCAAGCTAATTGGCTCTCATCAGAACGGCGTAGTTCAAGTTATTAGATGTTCACACTTGAAAGTTGATTAAAAAGAAAAAACACAGAACAAAACAACACAAAATTCCACGTGAGGAATCTACATCATTTTTGGTTTAAAATTGAGTATCTTGACCAAGCTGTTACAGCTATATTTTCAGACTGAATCAATGTCTACCTGCGATGAGATATTTATACCTTCTAGAATCTTGTACCGACAATATGATAAATTAAGAACAAGGTTTGTCAGGCTGAAAAAGAAGTTAATAGTTCTCGGTATTTACCTGAGATTTACGTTGCTTGTTTATTTGTAACAGCCGTTTACATATGTTTCAAGGTTAATAACTTGAACTACGCCGTTCTGATGAGAGCCAATTAGCTTGAAACATATGTAAACGGCTGTTACAAATAAACAAGCAACGTAAATCTCAGGTAAATACCGAAAACTATTAACTCCTTTTTCAGCCTGACAAACCTTGTTCTTAATTTATCATATTGTCGGTACAAAATTCTAGAAGGTATAAATATCTCATATCAGGTAGACATTGATTCAGTCTGAAAATATAGCTGTAACAGCTTGGTCAAGATACTCAATTTTAAACCAAAAATGATGTAGATTCCTCACGTGGAATTTTGTGTTGTTCTGTTCTGTGTTTTTTCTTTTTAATCAACTTTCAAGTGTGAACATCTAATAACTTGAACTACGCCGTTCTGATGAGAGCCAATTAGCTTGAAACATATGTAAACGGCTGTTACAAATAAACAAGCAACGTAAATCTCAGATATATATTTATATATATATATATATATATATATATATATATATATATATATATATATATATATATATATATATATATATATATATATATATATATATATAAGTGTGAAGGTTTCTTGGGAATGAGCACAGTTTAAACTTGATGGAGTAATTATTTATTCGACATATGTTTCGGCTCTAGGCCTTTTCAAGAATATTATAGGTTTATTGTTGGTTGGAAATTGACTTCAATTTCACAAATCTTTCATAAAAGCAAAGCACAAGAAAACTAAACGAATTATATATATATATATATATATATATATATATATATATATATGTGTATATATATATATATATATATATATATATATATATATATATATTATATATATATATATATGGGCGTGAGGTTATGAAAGTTTTTCATTATACTTTTTTCTTATAAGTTGAATCCAATAAATCTACTCACTTCCGAAAACTGTGCATCAGTATCTCTCTTATCATCATAAGCTCTAAAATATTTTCCGGCAGCTACTCTATAATTCGCTTCACTGTTTTTCTTTCCTTCCCTATTTGTGACGCAATGTGCAGCTATTTTGGAAAAATTGCAATTACTTTCAGTACAGATTCAAATATATATATATATATATATATATATATATATATATATATATATATATATATATATATATATATATATGTCAAGAGATAAAATGTTCATCTGCCGTTTTCATTTGCTATCTTGTCCCCCAACAACTAGGTAGGGGCCCACCCGTTAGGAGGGTTGAAGTGTGTAAACAAAATTTGATTGTAATGGGACTATATCCTTTAACTGTAACCAAAAAATTGGTTCTCTAGTTTTTCCAAGACACTTTAGTACGTTGAGAATCAATGAATTATTCAATATTTGCAGTTGATATGAACAGTTCATTTCAGTTTCTGTTTTCAATTTTGGAATGCTAAATTTGTGTGCATTTCATATAAATGACATCGAAGACTTTTACTATCAATTTTTTTCTTTCCAATATTTGTTCAACTGTAAATTTGATACATTCTTATCTCAGCAAATTTAAGGAGATGTGTGTTCAGTAAACAATGAAATCTCACCATTATTATCGATATTTCTTGCAATGAGCATGTTAAACATTCATTCTTCATATCACATTACCTGTTAATATCAACTTCGCACTTATGAGGGATGCTCCACACACGTGTTCAAATAAATTGTTTTTCTTTCGATAAAGTGCAACAGACCAAGGGTGGGATCCTCGCCGGACTGTACTCGTATTACCGCCAATAATGAGCTTTTTCATTTCTTCGTTTTTCAGTCCACATACTACAAAAAATTGGTTCATCACTCTGGGAATTAATTTTAAATTGATAGATTCAATCTGGTTAATACTTTGGTTGTATTTCACAGAGTTTCAAAAGAAATTCTCAAAAGACCCAACAGAGATGTTATTCATTTGAAGAACGCGTAATATTTGGTGTTCATAATGACTTATTAAATTGGCGTTCATAATGATCATATTCGTTAAAGTCGTAGAAGTCGTGTTCAATCAAATAACTATCAACCCATCGAAAAAGAGCTATCATCCAGACGATAAGATTGAGTTAAGTGATAATGAGTAAGTGATAATGAGTAGGTGATAATAAGACGGTGGGGTGAAAAGTTTCCGGCATGATCATGAGATGACGCCACTAGGCCTACTTTTAGAGCGGCGTCCTACAATACCATTTCTACTGAGCTTGTATGTAAAGTTTCAGCTCAATCACTACGTTAGTTTCCGTTTGAGAGCACATTGTGAGGGACGCTTCCGTTGTTTTCGTGAAAATGAAGAAATTAGAGAAAGGTTTTCACAGTAAAACAAAGAAGAGATGAAACAACACTTGCACTTTCCATCATATTCAACTATTAAGCAGTGGGTTTCTGAATTCAAAATTGGTCTTGTGAGCACCTCGGACGAGTCTCGTTCAAGACTTGAAGTTTTAACTTCAGAAATGATTGAGAAAATTCATCAAATAGTATTGGAAGACCGCAGATTGAAAGTGCATGAGACAGCTGATTCCTGTAGGATGTCAGATGAACATGCGCGAAATATTTTGCACAACCATTTGAGCATGGACTCATGAAAATAAAGAACAGCCAAAACAGTGGGTTGGAAAGAGGGAACCAACTCATCAAGGTTATGGCCACTGTTTTTTGGAATGTGAGAGGAATTATATACATTGATTACAACTGCTTTTAAAACTGGCATAACTTAATTAAAACACCATTGTGAGAAATATATTATTGTAGATGGAGATTATGTTGAAGAATAAAGCGAAAAAAAAGTTTTGAAACCTCGTTTTTCTTGATTAGGCCGGAAACTTTCCACCGTAACCTCGTATAGGGTTAGAATATAGAAAAAAATAGTGGCGGAGGGATATATCCACAAATGCAATTTTCGTGAGAGATTTATCAATTGTTCATACATGTATCAATATAGAAATCAGAGGAAATAATTTACAAAGTCGTTGTTACAGAAAAAGCTAGAATTATTGAATTCATAAAATGACATATTCAAGTCTCATGACTTTCATATTATCTTGGAAATTTTGTTATAAATAAAACGGCGAATCATTTTGAATGTTGAAAAATCTATGAAATATTTCATAATCCTTTTTGAATAGTATCAACAATTTGAGAAAATAAAAATTAATCTATAAAAAAATTAATTTTTTTAAGAGAATTTTTTCCAAAATACTCGTAAAGTAATTCAATGGAGTTATGCTTACTTCACTTATTCAATATTTACATATTGATACGGTTTTTCGTTTCGATAAATATTGACTCTGAGTTCCTTTTTTTTCATCTCAACTTTCATTTCATTCTTTTATTCAAAGAATAATTAATTGAAGTGTATTTTTATGTAGTTGGAAAGAAATAGTTTCGATGTTGACCGAAATTAACGGTATTTATTAGAAACACTGCTAAATTTCCATTATTTTAAAAGTACTCAGCTATACGAAAAATATTCTAACAGATAGAATAAAATAGGAAAATCAATAAAAAAAAGAGGCAAGAATTCAGTATTTTCAATAGAAAAATTATGTATCCAAAAAAATCTCAGCTATTCATTAAAATCTATAAGAATTGATATCAACTAAAACCATTGAAAAATTGTTTTCAATGAAAACGATGTAGCATATTCAGGAAATTCTTCAAATCCAACATCATTCAAAATGTTTACATACAACTTTACTTCTACATTGTATTTTCATCATTAATGATATTCAATTGTATCGTGATGTTATAAACCGTTATGTTGTTGATTGTTGTCAATTTATATTTTCTGTATTATTTCACAAGTATATTCAGCAAGGTACATTTTATCGCAGACTTCATTGTTGTTTCCATAAACATACTAAATAATATAACTGAAATCAGAATTAAATATGCAACAATATTCATAAGAATGAGATTATCTCAATTTTGGAGTCGTAATCGAATGATGTAATCGATAATCAATACTAAATTGACTTCAATGTGGAGACAACATTGAAGATGATCTGTGTATACAAAAAGTAGTTCTTCGTTCAATCAATCATTTTTCAACATTAATATATTCAAATTTGAAAAATGTCAACATTGAAAAAAGTTGAAGGAATACTATCAGTACACATTCTAGTTTTATTGTTGTATATGTTTATATGATAATTGTCAATATTGAAATACAAATATATAATCTAAGGCTGACCTGGTGCACAAACAGGTTTAGGTTGATCCCAGGTTCCATCGTAACAAAGCAGCTTATTATATGTCGTTGTTAATTCGTGGAACACATCGCAGTTAAATCTGGCTACTGTATGCGACACTGCTTCACTACAATTCACAGTTATTCCTTTATTCATGCAAGTTACGATAGTTGTTGCGGTCGATTTCAGTTGTGGACAAGTTTCTGGAAATAAATTTTATTACGACTCAATTTACAACTAGTTGAAACAAAATAATGATACATATTCTTTCAAAAACAATTCCTTCTTGATTCTAC
This sequence comes from Henosepilachna vigintioctopunctata, assembly GCA_030704895.1. Taxonomy (NCBI): domain Eukaryota; kingdom Metazoa; phylum Arthropoda; class Insecta; order Coleoptera; family Coccinellidae; genus Henosepilachna; species Henosepilachna vigintioctopunctata. The sequence goes on along the minus strand of JARQZJ010000093.1, from coordinate 5,177,053 downwards.
GTAGTCAAATAGGTTGTCCACTGAGCTTACAAACAAATTACTTGTTTAATTTAATGGCAAAATTTGTAACACAATCCATCAAAATAAAATTAATTTTATATGTACCATAAAAGTTTATATTGTCTTAATTAATACCCGTATATTGTTCAGTCGTACTGCACCATAATTTCTCATTTATAGCAGTACTGCAAGAGTACTATGATCAATATGTACATATAAAATATTACATTATTATTTCATCAGCATTAATAAAATGATTAGAGTGAAGAATAAACATCCTCCAGTTAGTAATACTTCTGAAAAATATCTGCATGCATTGAACACGTAAAATCAAATAATATCATATTTAAAATCACAACAACAAGACAAATTAAATCTGATAAAGGTACTAAAAAAATACGTTTGAAAAATACTTGTTTCACGGTAGACACAACAAATAGTAAGACAACATATGAGTACTACTAAAAAGTATATAAAATAGCTGTTTGAAGAATTATGTCGATATATCACATTTTCATTCACATTCATTTTTATTGTATTATGAAATTTCTTTATTTCCGTTAATTTTTTCGTGGATTTTATATATTTAGTGTGTTAACGTCTCAATGGTTAAACATTGAGCAAATCTCACCAAGAAATTTATTGTGATGACTATATTGGATAATGTCCTACAAAATAAAATATCAATTTGATTAAATCCTTATAGGAGATTTATCAGAACTATATATTATATAGAATCATAGTTGGGAATGTTATATAGGAGCTGGGTGACATTTTTGAGCAGTTGTTCAGAGCATCTTGGGAATTTTTGAATACATTTCCTTTGTTACCAACAGAATTCCGACTCCTGGCTACAAAGTTGGATGAGTTGAAATTCCCCAAGCAATATATTTTAGAAATTGCAATTTGAGAAGGGAAAAATATTCGTGGGCAGTTTGAAATTGTTATATGTTGCAAATTGTATATATGCAAATACAACACAGTCCATTCGGATGGTATAAACATACGTTTTTAAATCCAAAGAATATATCAGAGACACTTCAAGATTTATACATAATATTATTTGTCATCAAAAATTGATAAATGATAAAAGTCAGCTCATTTGACTGGATCATTCGACCGAAAATGTTGTTCATAAGGGCGAGTGACTTCATCGTCTTGTTGTTCATCGTCAACTTCATTGTTGTTCATCGTCTGAGTATAGCATCGTTCCTTTTGAATTTTTTGAACATTCATTCGAAAAGGAAACAAAAGTCGATTTTATTTCGAAATATATAAGTAAACGAAAATACATCAACAAATACGAGTATATGCAATGTATTCTATTTCAATAGAATGAAGCTGATTGAAAAATGACTGACAATGAATAAATCCAATATGTTTCATCATAAAATTGAAGAATTCACAAAAAATGTCAAATTCTTTTCAATGAAAATGATTTGTTTATTCATGGTTATAATTTTTTTCGTCATCTCCGATGACCAATCTTCATCTGAGCTGATACACTCGTAATCTGCTCATTTGAAGTTGATGTGCGCATTGAAATGGTTTCATTCATTAATTAATGAAATCAAGAATTTTGATAGTGACTCAAACTTATTTTTTATATTCTCAAAAAACTAAATTTGAGAATGTCTGATTGAAAGAATCTTGAAATCGATGCCTACATTTATTGAAAGCGTGAGAGAGTCACTGTTTCGTACTACAAGGTATTCATCATTCACGCTACGTTCAATGAATGAAAAGCAACGAGAACTACAAAATTCTTTTTCTTGTAGTGAATTTCGGACATGTTTTGAGAAATGACAACGAGCGATTCTACACCGGCAACCTAGATGGCGCATTACTTTATCAAATTAAATGAAACTGCTCCAACAAACTAGACTTGCAAAATCTAGTATCTTAATTGATAAGAAGGTGTGAAACTTTCAATGTAGATGTATTCATGTGCTTTTCTTTGATTCTGAGATTTGAGATGTACATTAATCTATGCATTATATATACATACGACTCACTGTATATTTGTCTTACGATTGATAAGAAGGTATGTGAGGATTGAAGTTGTTGCCTTTGATTTGATAGACGTGGCGTAACTGATGAGTGCCTTGCAGTACGAAACAGTGACTCTCTCACGCTTTCAATAACATTTATCCCTAGACGGATAATGGAGAATCCATTATTCACTAACATTGATCCCTAGAAGGACAATTGTGACAACGCATTGTTCATGTTTCTCAAAGCCAGTTCTTCTATAATGTTCTTTTGAATGATTTGTCAAAAATTATCGAAAGAAAGTTATAGTGTACTTTGACAGCGAATATATATATATATATATATATATATATATATATATATATATATATATATATATATATATATATATAGAATAGAATAGAATATTATATAGAATATATATATATATATATATATATATATATATATATATATATATATATATATATATATATATATAATATATATTCAATTCGAACATATCACAGTTTCAAACTGCCTCAAGGGTTTATTTTCCTTCTCAAATTGCAATTTCAAAACTGTGGTCAATATCCACAACTTTGTAGCTGGGCGATGGCATTGTGTTCAGATAGCACAGAGAATGTTTAAAATCAACAAATTTCCAAAGTGGCTCAAATACCTGCTTCAAAATATTGTTCAGCTCTCTTAATAGGTATTATATTCGATGACGAATGTTTCACATTGAATTTTGAGGTATAATATGCCAAATCGCCAACCATAATGAGTTTTTGTAGATCGATAAAGGCTTACGATTTTCATTTGTAGGCACTTCAGAGTGGTATTGTTTGTGTGAATGAAATAGTATTGATGAACTTATATTACACATGATATTTATAGTGTTTATAGTCATCAGAATGTTTCAAATCATTGAAAAGAAATGAGCATACAAAATTGTGTTTTTATTAACATTGAATTTACAATAAAAATCGATGATAATATAGATATTGCAATTCTAGAAAACTCTCACTGAAAATTTTGATGTCACCTTAATTATTAATCTGAATTGAGATATTAATATAAGTTCATCTCTATTCTTGCAGTCTTGATAATGGGTTCACCCGAAAGAAGTTGGCAATACTGATTCTATGTTTGTGAAACATTCAGCCAGTTTGATTAGAATGGACGATTTTTATTGTAGTTTACATTTCACTACGAAATTCATTATGAGCTCAATTGTTAGTAATGGATATTTCATTGTGAATAAGTTATTTCTCACTTTCATAGTGAAAACTTGAACGGAATCATCAATACTCACTAACACATACAGGTACGCTGGGTAACCAAGTTCCAGCACTACATAATATGACAGGCGATGAACCATCAAGTTTGAACCCTTTATTACACTCAATTTCAAGAAGTGTAATTGTTGGAACCCTGTCTCCTGGTTGATAATTGGATACTGTCGAATTCCCCATGATTTTCCAACGTCCATTCTGTATATTTGATGGCAGTACACAATTTACCCTTCGAAAAAGTCGTGTTTCAAAAAAATATATTTCTCATTATGAGTATACAATTTCTTCTGTGTTAGTGAATAAAGAATAAATACTCACTGTTCAGTAACTGCTGTTGGTTTCTTCTCTCCTAATGTTGACGTTGGCTTAACATCAAGTAACGATGAGCAATTGAACTGATTTTTTCTAAAATTAAAATAATTTCAACAAAACTGTATGGGTAGATAAATACATAGTAATATATTCATTTATTCTGTCATTACATAATACCTAATAATACCTTAAAATAATTGAAATAATTCAATATATCAACTATGTAATTAGCTGTGCAAAAATATAGATGTTCATGATAACAAAGTTTCCAACTTTGCCATCTCCGTAGTCTATAGGTCTATCATCTTCTACTGAATATGCTATTTCATAACCTAATACAAAAGCCAACGATTCATCGTCACACGATTTAAATATCAAAAGCAGGTTTTCGCAAATAGTTTTCTGTATAAGAATCAGAAGATATATAAATACAGCGATAACGATCAATCAAATAGAAAACATAATTTCCTAAAGACAAAATAAACGTCTATACATATATGAACATATGTATAGATATATATACATATGAACATCTATACATATATTCACATATATCTAGATGAAAATTTGTCAAAATTCAAATAAATGTACAGTAAAACATATATGTAGGAACAGTAAAAAAACCTGTATCTAATGAAAAATGATTTATGTAATTAGATTAAGTTATTTCAGGCTAAATATTTTACATATGTCATAGTATCTTCTATATTTTGTGAATGAATGAATTTTTTTGTTGTTGTTGCAGTCTATTGAGTTCATGCAAGTCCAGAGAGTAGAAAGCCTGGATTCGAATCCAGGAAAAAACAAGGACATATTTTCTAACTATTATATCCAGATGTTTATCCAAAACCGTCGTTACTTCAATGCAAATTCAAACGAAAGAACTTTTTCGTTGTCTTGAATTATCTTTATGAATAATACTTCTGATTATGATATTACTGCATCAAAGTATACGTTTATTGACAATTAGATATAATCATAAAACTAAACATAACATTAAAACATAAGATTCTTAACTTTAGGAACTTAGGTAAATATCATTTTAAACATGATGAATGTTCAATTTCAAAGTATGTCTGCAAAGTATATTTCATGTTTATATTCAAGATTACTTATCACTTATATATTCGACGTGAATATATAAGTTCCTTTCAAATCTTTAGAATGAGAGATTTCAAAAAAAATCCAAATTACTTACCCATCGCAATTAACTTGTCTACGCTGCCTGTGTAACCCAAATCTTATGTTTTTTGAACACTTGAAGAAACAACCAGTATATCTGAGGAAAACACGCTTTGTTCAAAAATTTTGTTCATTTATTTTGCCATTTACTCACTTGAAATTAAACACATCCAAAGGAATATGTTGAATGTGCTTAGAACACAACCACAATGTTTCATCCTCACAAATTGTTATGACTATTATTCTCTGAAGACAAACGATTATTTTTACTCGATTAGTCGCAGATCGACAACCGGAGAAGTTAATATAGGTGTTATCGTGAATGGATAACTGGAAATATTTGCAATCTGGTTTTGTTTGAAGGAATTCCCGATATGTAAATTGTGTTATTTCATTTGAATTTCTAAGTAAAGGAAAACTAATGATTTGATTGATGAATATTGTTGACAGAGTTCTGAGAATCCTTTGGCACAAAACGTAGAAAATAATTAAGTTAGAATGTAAAGATGTACTGAAAATCTCAACTCATATATTTCAACAAATTTAACTTTGTTTAATATATTTAATATACTTAGATTGCGTTCACAAAATTATATTGATTGCTGGACAATTGTTTTAGGGTGTTACCCCATTTTTAAAAGTTAAACTGTACGCCTGAATCATCACCAATTATTATTCGATTTCTAAATTGAACCATATTTCAAAGGACAGTTTTTAATTCTAATAAGTTATGTCTACAACTGTTCTTCTTATACTTGGGCGTTACATTTGGCTGTAGAAATTCTATTGTTGCACCGATTTCGAAGTTTAACTTTTGCAAATGAGGTAACACCAGTTATAAAAGGTAATACCGTTTTTAACTTTTATATCATCCCCAACAATTTACTTGTGTAAAGTGATTTTCTGAAATTTGAGTGGATTAAATCATATCTTATTTTGAATTTTTGAGATACAAACTCAATATGGCCCGTTTCACGTTTCTTTAAAAACTATATGAAAATTATGAATTCAAAATTGAGACGCTGTATCTTTTTACATATCTTGAATTTGGGGCATCAAATACATAGGTTCTCTTTGTTAAATGTCAATTCTACCACCATGTCAATAATTTTGCATTTGATTTTTTTTCTTCATCAGAAATATTAATAAAAATACAACAAAACCTAATGTGAAGCTAAATAACACTGAATTAACTCAAAGTAGCAGTGTCAGATTCCTGGGCATTGCAGTGGATGAACACCTTAAATGGGGGACAAACTGCGACAATATATGTACCAAATTGAGTTCATTATTCTACCTATTTAGAGGACTGAGGAATGTATTGATATTGAAGCAGCTTATATCTGTATACTCTGCACATATATGCTCTAGGCCAGTCTTTCCCAAAGTGGGCGATAACGCCCTCTTGTGGGGCGCTGCAGGCTTAAAGTGGGGCGGTAAGAGACCCAGAAAAAAATGGGGGCGTTGTATAGAGGCTTGAGGGACGATTTGTAATTTCATCTAGCTAGGAAGACTCTTAGACAACGACTGAGCTCTAGAATCTTGACTACAACTTGTGAACATCAACTAATAATAATTAAGTGATTGCTCAAATTCGGTTCGATATTTCTCTCCGCGTAGTTCATGTATATATCCTGTTTTATTCAATAAATAAAACAAAAATCATGTCAATCGGTTGCTCCGTTTCGAAATGAAAGTAGACACAAACGAACTAATAAAGAGGCAATAGACACACTTTTGCATTTTAATACTTATTAGTATTCCTAGATAACTAATTTTCGTAGATAATAGACTGCTCGCAATCATGTTTTAACAAGTTTTTTTAAATAACCTGATTTGTGCATTACTTGTTGAGTACGATTGAGCGTCGAATGAAATAAACGAGTTTATGCATGTTTGTCTTACTCCTGTCGGTGCGTGCTGCTTATGCAATCCTATATAAGCAACGTAATATTTATATTATTTTCATTTGCGGTTTTTAGCGTAATAGATAAGCAGTACTTAAGTTCAACACTTACTTACGTATTTCTCGAAAAAAAAAACAATGTCGGAAGTAAAAAAGAAGAAGAGACGGCAATGTTGTGCGGAATATATTAAATTCGGATTCATTGAAAATTCCACAAACCCATTGTCGCCTTTGTGCCTTCTATGTCTAAAAACATTTTCGAATGAAGCAATGAAGCGTTCAAGACTGCAGAATCATTTTAATAAAATACAGATAAGAAAGACAAGAATGTAGCATATTTTCAAGACATAGAGAAGAAGCATAATGCTTCTAAAAAGATAAATCGTTCGCATGTTACTGAACGTGGCCTTCTTGCGGCTGTTCTTGAGTAAATTGGAACCAGATATCAACAAACTTATTAAGCAGCATCAGTTTCATCCTTCACATTTATTTTTATATAAGAATCAATTATGTTTGTTTTATTTCAAATAAAAGATACTCTGTCAGAATACTATACAGTTGCTTTTCAATAATCATTCTCAATGGCAGGTGTAGCCCGTAAGAGTTAACTTGAGACCTGAGTGTCGTTGTGTACTACTTACTGCGCTCAGGTCTCAAATAGAAAAAGTCTCGTTTAGAATGAATGTTTAATATTCGCTATATAGCTCACGATTATTAATTAATTTAATTTGTACTTATAGCGGTTTTAAAGTACCTAAGTGAAAAAATGGGGGCGCTCAAAAATAATACATTCTCAAAGTGGCAGTAGACAAAATAAGTTTCGGGACCTCTGTTCTAGGCTTTCTTATGGCATTATTTTTTAGGGATGCACCATCAGTAAGCAGTAACGTGTTTTTGTGTCAAAAAATTAATTTGATAATTCACAAATCGTTCTGTTCTTGACTCAAAAGCATTAATTTATGCCATCTTTCATTTTTGGACGTCTGAATACCAGAAAAGTACAGAAGGGGCATATCACAAATCTCATCAACTAATTCCAGCTACTAATCCATGGTTTAAAAAACTTGTAAATCGAAGAAAATTAATTACTATCATTTCTTGGATGAGGTCCGGTCACGTTCTATGCCCCTTTCACTTACATTAATTTGGAATTGAGGATTCTCCTCTCTGCGAGTGTGAAATATATACAATTGATCATCTGTTTTTAGTCTATAGCAATTTACCCACATCAGAGAAAAGTTCTGTTTTCGAAATTGAATAACATCATACAGTTTGTATGTTTGAGTGTTCATGAAGTGATATTTGATTTTTTATTTCTGCTGGTGTCAAGATATGAGCAACGTTGTTTTCTGAGTTTAATATTTCCACATGTCTAAAAACCTTTCTTTAAAACCGTGGCTCAATGGTGTATGTGTATGCAGAACAAAAATCGCCGTGACGAGCCCTTCATCGTAATGTGGTCCTAATGTATATTTCTCTTGTGTGTACATTTCGAATTTTACAATTCAATTCCAACATATAAAAAAAATCAGAGTCAAATTGAGAACTCTCTTGGCTAATAACTCAAGTCGAGGCTATTTCGGCCCTTTGCTGATCATGAAAACAAGAAGAATTCTTTCATTTTCGCCGGAAGAAAATTATGAAATCCATTGCCAAGGTAGAATCACGTTCAGATTTAGTTTCCATTTCAGATGTCGTTTACTATTCCGTAATTTTTTGGCTATTTGATAGCGGATCATATAGTTATGGTGAATATACAGTAATTTATCTACTTTAAGTGTCTTTACTAGGCTATTCAAAATATATTATTCTATAATTTCTAGAACACCAACTTTAGCGTAAAGTTGATCAGTAGGTTGCGTCATAACTTTGCAGCATATAATTTTCAAAAATCTTTCGTACAATCTCATCAGCTTTTTTATATGGCAATCCTGTAATATGTCCCAGTTGAGTAGCACATAATTGTACATCATAGAAGAGCGACTCGACTAGAAGTAATATTCCGTAGGTAGGTTTACACTCTACATGCATTTTATATAATTTTCATTGTAATCTTTAATTTTAGCGAGAATCTAGAATGCGCCTTAGATATTTGATTTTCAAGAGCATAGTTCTGAAAGCGATTATTGTTCCCTATACAGCCATTGTATTTTGCGGTTTATCAATTGTTGATGCAAGATTTTTTTTATCTTAATATGATATTTCAAATACATCATTAGCTCTTAAGAAGTTGAGTTTTTTTGCTTTAAATTGCTACATATTATCATGTACAATTGCTCACGATATATACAATATATCAACCATGTTTTATCAGAGGAAAACATGTTTTGTCGAATTTTCTAATTGAAATGTTATCGCTAAATATACCAGTATTTCATGTTGTATAATAAGGTAATTTTCGGCTTTCTCTTTTCTCTATGGGAATGAAAATATGTATAGGTATATACAAGCATATAGGACTAATTATTATTGTTAAATGCGTATACACACATATTGGTAGGTTTTCTGCTGATGGCACTGATATTTAAGAAAATACTAGGATATCCATTCGAAAAATGAATTGAACCAAAAGTTTCATCGTAAAGCAGGTGGCTATATGAACATCTACGACGGAATGCCTAATTCATCATTCTTCAAGACATAAGCGTTAGAGAATATTTGAAAGAACATTTTTAAAGACATTTTTACAAGGAACCTATCAGTCTTCCCACGTCTCCCCATTTATATTGAAATATTACCACAAAGTTTCCTAGTGAATTAATTAAATTTTTCCATTTATTTCAGTGGTTCAACACCATCGGTCACAATAGTTTATGGTAAAATTCACTAAAACAAAATCACAACAAACGTTTTTTCGGAAAAACAGAAAAATTAGAAAAGATCTAATAAGTATATCAATTACAATTGAAATGATGAGATGAAAGATCTTCTATTCTGAAAATGAACAAAAAAATGGAACTACACTGATCTATTTGTTATTCTCAAAAGCCTAATACGACACTCTATTGATTTACAAAAGAAATAAATTCATTAATGTAATAAATTCATCTTCCTCTTTGTTCCCATTTCATCTGGGGTAGGTTCTCCTTATATATTTTCGCCAGAGAAATCTGTTCTGAGTGGTCTGAATAGTCAGGTTGTCCTAGTCCAAATCTTTCTTGACTATGTTCCACCAGCTGGCGGGTGGACCGCCTCTTTTATTCATCAGGTTTAGTATGTTGAGTACTTTTTCAACAACATAGTCTTCTTTGGGTCTTTGGAAATGACCATACCAGCGTAAACGACTTTGTCTCATTTTTTCTACGGTCGAAGCTACTTTGACGAAACGTCTGTTATATAAGCATGTCTCTGCACCAACCCATCTCAACATCTTAATCTCATTTGTGTGTAGTTGTTGTTTGTTTTTGTGTGCACTTTTTGCATAGTCTAGATGTTAAAGCTAGTGGCACCGCTGTCTTGTACACTTTTTGTATACATTTGAGGATCGCATAGGACTCCAGTTAGGTGAGTTTGAGCAATGCAGTATTTATTCGATGATTGGCAACGTATCGTTTGCTTTTATCGATGACTTTGTCAACATTGGGATCAGGTGTTATGACGGCCCCAAGGTAGTTGAAGCTTTCTACAGTACTGCCTATTTACAGCTATAAATCTACAGCTACTAGAATGAATAAGTCCACGAAATGTAGATTACCTGACACGTGATTTGAAAATTGTCTATTGTCGAAATAGGCACTCGTCCTTCATTTAAAGGACTTACGCACTTTTTTGATGAGAGATATTATTTCAAAATAAAAAAACGAAACAATCAAAATATTTCAGTCAATTTTCACAAACAAAAACAGCAACTACAATTTCAGTGAAATTCTCAATTCTAAGCAGTTAGCTAGTCTTAAAACTCAAACATAGAAGAAGCTTACTACGTATCTCTGTACACACAACGAAAACAAACCTCAACGTATAAATGAATAGCAGTATAAATCTTGTACTGATCAGGAGGTCATAAAGGTTTATTCTGATTGATGGCCTCTTGGAGTTGAATAGATTGTAGTCAACTATATCCAACTATCGATCTTTTTTTGTATTTTTGCGTTTCGCCATTTATACATGATACTGTAAAATAATAATTTCTAATAATAATCTAATGATATCAAAATTGAAAATCATCACTCTTCCATTCCTAAAAACATTAATCAATGAAAGTATAACAATATGAACAGTAAATTATTTATTGAGCAATGTATTACTTTAATGATTTTAGTTTATTGACAAAAACAATTTGTATATCAAACTCGAGCTGCATTATACACCGTAACAAATAACTTTTTCAATAAAATATAATTATAATGATAAATTCCAGAAGAAATGTCTTAAGCCGTATACATCTATGCCAAGTAAATCATTAAAACTTATGAATATGTCAATTTTAAAATTGAAATTTTCAACATCATTTCCTAAGTCATGATTCCGCCATTCACAATTTCGCTATTATGTGTAAACAACATATCACACTTTTATCATATATATATATATATATATATATATATATATATATATATATATATATATATATATATATATATATATATATATATATATATATATATATATATATATATATATATATATATATATATATATATATATATATATATATATATATATATTCGCTTTTGAGTATCACGTTTTTACTTATTTTTACGATAGGATCTTTCAATCGATGCTATAAAATCTATATATGATGACACTTTTGTATAAAGAGCATATTCATTTTCATTACAGCTTCCGGAAACTTGAGGGGCTACACTGACGATTCCTCTCAAATAATACCTATTGTTTTCATGACGCACAAAAGTTAAACCTCCGCCACTGTCTCCTTCACATACTCCAATGCCTGAGAAATATAAATTCAAAATTAATACATGACAAGAATTCTGAAAAATTGAATATTAATGAACACTCAGTTAAATCCATCTCAGAAAATTAATATACTCATATATTTCGGTGTTCTGAGTCATCAAATATACTAATTTATTGAATATGAGAATGAGAATGAGAATCTATTAAAAGTATGTGAATATATAAACAATATTGTTAATAAAATTAATCAATATTGTTGTATGTAATAATGGATACACTTATTGTGTATTGAATTTTTGTGAAGAACTCAGTATTTTCCTTAGAAGGATAACGTTATCTGTTCAAGAGACTAGATAAGACATGCAGTTTTCTTCTTTCAGAACAATTCTTTGGAATGCAAAACTGAAAATGAACGAAATTACCTGAAGAGTAAGAATCATCGATGTTATTCATTGTTTATTATAATCATTTGAAGTGATTTATTATTTAGGTGTCCTAAATCCCGTGTTTATATAACAGTTTATTAATTTGTTAATAACAGAACTATTGAATTAAAAACGTCGTGAAAATTTGAAATTGTGGATACTCAATAACCAAATGAGCCAGGTTTCAATGACTTCGACGACGTTGTGGACAATTTGAGGAAATGTCCATTCATAGGAAAGTTATTTGTAAAAACTGAAGAACAATAGATATCATTCCATTGCGTAAGAGAAAGAAAAGCTCAGTTTTTTGCTTCAAATTTCATAAAAAATGGCATGGTTGTGGTTTTTTGTTGTGAAAATTAAAGGGATGAATCAAATAGTTCTCATTTGTTGATTTCACCTACATATGAAATGTACCGGATATTGTTCTGAGATGAGATGCAATAGCCCCATTTGTACTCAGTTATTCCCATTGTTGAATGAATATCGTAGCCTGAGGAACCTGATATTGAATTTCAAGAAATATAGAATGGCATACATAAAAACTACATCTTTCTTCATCATTCTACTGGAGTATTTGATTTATACAACATTTTTGAGTGCTTGACAAATTTACAGTAATTATGTTGAATAGAGTCATTCTTTTATACACTAAACATGTAGTTTCTCTTCATTATTCGAGTAACAAAACAATTACTTAAAAAATTATATTTTTTACCTTTATCCAAGACTCCGGCGCACATTTTGTCACTTCGTACATATTTCTTGTAATCATCTGGCATAGCTGTATAGCATTGTGTGAAATCGACATATGGAAGAGAAATTTCTTTCAATATTGGTGACGGTTCATCTCCACGCACGGTGTATCCCCAACCTGTAACCTGAAAATCGGAATATGCACTAAAGATTATATATATATATATATATATATATATATATATATATATATATATATATATATATATATATATATTATATATATATAATCAAAAATATTTATTAAACATCTTCATCACATAACGTTTTGGTCCATTTCTTGGGCCTTTTTCAAATGAAGTTTCATCAATATATTGTCATCAACACACAAACGAAAACAATACATATTTTTATACTATGAAACAATATTTAAATGAAGAAAGGTTTTCAAAAATTATTATATTTCTAATAGAGAATTATCTTAATTTACACTCGATGCGCTGTCGTTCACGTTTGGACAAAGACTTTTTCCGAACGTGAAAAACACACTTTTCGAATAACTTTCTATGCATATGCATACAATGTTTCATCATTATATGTATTTCTATATGTGTGTATATATATTTCATCTTCACATGAAATAATGCTAATTTGTCCATATTTTAAAGCCCCAGTTACAGGAATTATTCCAAAGTCTACATTATTATAACACCTAATAATATAATACAAAAGTTTGATAATAATAAACTAATTAAAAAATATATTATTCCAAAGTTCTCTGGTATATTACCCAAGTGGAGAAAATAATAACATAATAATGAATAATAACTAAATGAATAAAATGAAAAGGAATATAACAAAGAGCTCAATCTAATCTGAAAAAACTAAAAACGTAACTAACAACTAAATAATAGAATTAAATGAAATATCAGGAAGAACTCAGTCTAAATCAATTCATTTCAGTCCATTTCCTTGTTCACATAACTCCTAATAATAACTTCTATTGTTTCAAAGTGAATTTCACATTTATTAGTAAGTCTATTTAATGTACACTCCATAAACCAAATGAGGGATTGAATTAGCGAGTTGGCCCTTCCAGTCTTTGGGTGGCATAATTCTGTACTACGAGAATTTTGCCTAGGAACACGAAATTTCAAAGAGGACAACTCGACTCAAGTCGACTCAATAATTCGTCATGATTGACTCCCCTCTGTGAATGAACTAAAAATCCTCCCTTCAAACTAAGAATTTCAAGAACCTTCTCTGAATGGCCTCAAGATGCTGTTAATGGCAAGTATAAATTGGACGCCAGATCATGCTGCCATACTCCAACTTGCTACAGATCAAGGCAATAAATAGTCCTATAAATGTTGAGGAATTATTGAAATACATATTTGCTATTGCGTATAATGAATCCATATATTTTCGAGGCAGATGAAATAAGTTAGGTGATGTGTGGAATGAAGGAAAGCTTCTGATCGAAGACTTTACCAAGATCTCTCACCCAATCAGAATGAGATTCGATATTTTTAAAGGGACAACATTGAACTTTGACACATTCAAACTCAAATGTTCACAACAACTGGTAACATGGTCCAGCGAGAGCTGATGTTGAACACAGTTGCCATGTGATCTAATTTTATGATGTAGTTTCAAATCGTCTACGACTGGTATTGTGTGGGGGCAATGGTGCCTTGAATACTCGATTGATTTGGTCGAGAACCCTGTCTATGCACACCAAAGTCCCATAGAACCAAGAAAAAAATATATGTTCAATTCAATTATTACTTACCGTTCCATTAGTACCCAGTAAACGACTTTCATAATACGAACTTTGATCCCAGTCTACACAAACTCTCTGGATGAACTGTGTGGTGTTAAAAGCTTCTTTAGCTACCAAAACAGCAATGTCTGCTTCAAAATCGAAAGTAGAACCCTTGTAACGGTCGTAAACGAAAATTTTCTCGATCTGAAAATCAATTCCAATCAATTAATTCCAATGAATTCTCACTGTTACTCATTTCCAAGCTGAGATGAATTTATTGAATGAATTGTTTCTCAATCAAATCAATTGTTTTGAATCAATCAGCTTACCTCAGAAAATTCTGCATCAGTATCTCTTTTATCTTCGTAGGCTCGATAATATTTTCCAGCAGCCACTCTATAAATATCTTCACTATACTTCTTTCCTTCCCTATTTGTGACACAATGTGCAGCTAAGGAAGAGAAAATACAACAAATTTTAAGGAAAATGACATTCTGGAGTTATGTGTTTATGATCACTATATCATTGTATTCAAATGTATATATATATATATATATATATATATATATATATATATATATATATATATATATATATATATATATATATATATATATATATATATATATATATATATATATATATATATATATATATATATATATATATATATATATATATATATATATATATATATATATATATATATATATATATATAGCCGGATGAGAGGTCAAACAAGGGTGAAAAGGACGTCGTTGGAGTGTGTGAAACGGTCGAAGTGGAAATGGGCAGGCCATCTAGCCCCGACAAGAAATGAGCGTTTGTCAGCTGTGGTTGGTGATTGGGAGCCCAGATGCAGGGTAAGACGAAGAAAGCGCGCTCACGATCGATGGAATAAGGAGCTTGTGGACTGGCTGGGCGTTGAATGGAAGAGGGACTTCCGATAGGAAATCTTGGCAAAGACAGGGGGAGACCTTCGTTCTGCAGTGGACGGACAGAGGTTGACGATGATGATGATATATATATATATATATATATATATATATATATATATGAAATTAAATTATGTGGTTTTAGTTAAATATTTACCTGTCACGATTACCCTCTGGCTTATCAAAGATGCACCACAGACATGTACAAACGATTCGTCTTTCTTTCTATAAAGTGCAACAGTCCAAGGATAGGATCCTCGCTTAACTATTTCACCTCCAATGATAAGTTCTTTGATTTTGACATTTTTCTGTCCACATACTGCAAGATTCATGAAATTAAAGTAATTTTACTGTCAGTAGTTAAAAGAATAGAATTCAGTTACTTGTGAATATTGAAGTTCTTCCAGATAACTCGTCTGACTTATCATACTTTTCTATTAATATTGATAACTCGTAATTATGAAAGTACCATTTGAATTCTGAGGTTTTGGGTAATCTCATGTAGTAACATAATACAAGATATAACTTTTAATTGCCTTTTTTGAATGTTTACGACCGTTACTCGATATAAATCCTATCAAAAATTAAGATGATAACGAAAAACAATGTTTTCTTGATTTCAAAACTTTTGCTCAACAATTTTGATGTGCTTTTGATTTTAAGATAGCCTCTTCAGACTGAACTGACTCAGGACTTAATTGAAATGTTAGAATTATTGAGAAAAAAACAGATTGAAGCATTTTTCTTTATTCACATTATACTCCTAAAATCCTTCATTTTCAGTTCTATTATTGTTGAGAATAAGTAGATCAACGTTCATGTTGGAGCAGAAATTAATTATAATGGACTGACCTGCTGTGCAAGAAGGTTTAGTGAGATCCCATGAGCCATCTAGACAATATAGAATATTATGCATTGTTGACAATTCGTGGAACGGAGCACAGCTATATCTAGCTTTTGTATGCGATACTGCTTGACTGCAATCGACCTCTATGCCTCTGTTGGTACATGTGATGATAGTGGATGCAGTAGATTCTAGTTTTGGACAAGTTTCTGAAAATATAATTCTTATCAAACTTATTATGTATCAACTTTAATATTGTGACTTTTTCAATATATCCAATTTTTTTAAAATTATAAATGAAAACAAATCTCTTGTTAACAATACATCATGAAGAAAATTTCTGATGAGATAATGCGACAGAAAGGAATTTCAAACAATTATCATGAGAATCACGTGGAAGTAAATGGGATAAAACTCGATCAATATATCTTTGGAATGTGATGAAACGAATGACATCTGTTGTCATTTCACTGAATGAGTAAGGAATACCACGTTTTCAAGTAAAGCCAATTACATAAATTATTAATTAATTAATAATAATATAATAATTAATTTTTCTATTTCGAGAAATAGACAGCACACAAAATTATGCTAAATTTTTTCTCTTCCCGAAATCGCCGAAACTGTTGTCGATTTCATATAATAGGCATAATGTTGCCTTTTAGGTGAATTCGACGAAAGACATATGAATTTAAAATATTAATATTAGGACTAATAACACATTTACAATTCGATTTCAATCAGTCATTTGGTTCGATATAAAATACATACAACGTTTTCCAGGTGAAATATCATACCTCATCTAACTTGTGGGTTTTCTGAGCACTTGCCGATTTAGTAGAAACATATCATACCTAACTTGAATCTGATTGATTTGTTTCGTTCTTAATTTTAACGCTTTACTGATGTATACACGTATTGCTTGCTTATAACTTCTGTTTGCACAAGAAGAGATTTGAATTTTATTCGATATAAATATGCACGCCTGCTCTGGTATTTTTTTGGTAGAGCAAAAGCAATATTTTTTTTACACACTATTTTACTGTAAAATAAAAATTTCCAGCCAAAACTGATTTTCAATTTTTCTTTTGCCTAAGTGTGACTAAAATGATGATGAAATGTCTGTACTCAATACTTACGGGCACACTGAGGAACACTAGGGTCCAATTTCCTTCGGTACATATGAGGAGAGAAGTGGGACCATCAACTTTATACCCACTTCTGCACTTAATTTCAAGAAGTGTACCCGATATCACCCTGTCTCCTGGTCGATAGTCGAACATTTCTGGATTGATCCAGATTGACCAACCTCCATTATCGATTTTTGGTGGGAGAACACAGCTTCCACTGTAAAATATTACGATTAATATCAAAACTTTTCGTAAAAAATGAATAAGTATGTCAAAGACCTACTGAGCAGTAACGGGTGGTGGTCTCTTTCCACCTGATGGTGGTGTTGCAGTGGCGGGAGTAACAGGAACCGATACCGTTGTTCCTTGACCTGTATCACCGCATAATTCAACACTTTCATCTGAATTGTCCAAACAGTCCGAAATACCGTTGCATAAACCCTTCCGTGAGATACATGCACCATATGCACACTTGAAGGTGTATCCTGGACAAGTAATTCTGGAACACGTAGCCGATGTTTCGTCACTTTTATCTGTGCATTGAGGAGTGCCATCACATTTGTAGTCTTCCATTATACATTGACCTGAAGTGCACCTGAACTGTTCTGTTCTAAAATAAAAACATTACAATGGCAAAAATATTGAAACTATGAATTATCATAAATGATGATAACACTTCAATACTTCATATCGCAAGTCATATGAGAAATAGCTGAAGATATTCAAAGAATATTCAAGAATCATATTTAAAACATTTTCGATAAATTCGTACACAAAATTATATGTTTATTGGAATATTCGATAAAACCTATAGACATGTTAAACTTTCATAACCTTTCAATCTGCAATGTAAAACTCTTATATACTCGTATAAAGGTACAGTATTTACATCGCCTTTTTTACGAAAATTTCAACTAAATAAATTCAATGGACGATTAATCAACTCTGTGATAGTTCATATTTAAATGAGAGGTAAATAAATACTTGTCTAAAAATCACTGACTGAGCAATTCTTTATTCGACTAGTTTCGCCTTTTACGGCATTATCACACGGCATTATAGCATTCTCGATAATGCTGTAAAAGGCGAAACTAGTCGAATAAAGAATTGTTCAGTCAGTGATTTTTAGACAAGTATTTATTATTACGCCTCATTTCAACTTAATGTCCAATTTATATTGTTTGTAGAAATTCAATTCTGACATCTACATAGGTGATATTATTTTGGATGTATCAATTGTATGAAGATGTTTTTTCAATTTATGCATATTCAATTATTCCATTCTTCAACTGACTTTACGTTCTGTCTGAGCAGATTCATTTTATCTCATTGAAAGATTCCGATCGTATCACTAATTTTATATATTATTAGTTATATTACAATGAATAGTAATGAGACCAATTTTTCTCATCTTTAATTTATCTGAATGATATGGTATTACTGGAAATCTCAGTACTTCTCTAGTTTACAGAATATCACCCAATTAAACATAGCACATAACAATTACTTATTAATTTATCGAACCATCTCTATTAATTTCTGCTCATTAACTTTAAAGTTGTTGAAAAATGCCGCAATTAATATGATGAGAATATACATTTCTTGTACGAACGATGTCATTTCAGTTTATTTCAATTTTTTCGAAGAACAATATTTCAAACAACAATCATTGCATGAAGTAAGGATTTGAATATAAGAGGTCTCAGATTTGCTTTAAGGTTTGTAAGACATTAATAACAACGTATAAGGCAGTGCATCAAGTTAACAAAGCCCTTCAGTATTCGGAAACACTCGAATTGTTAGGCCTTCTTTTATACCTCATTTATGTGGTCGATATTTCTTGTTCCATCAGGCACTTCGAGATCCATCTTTTTGCTGATGATACTCAGCTCTTTATTCTTTCAGTCCTGATCAAATTGATGAAGCTTCTCAGCATATTAATGAAGACTTATCCGCCTTGAAGAGTTTCTGTGATAGACATAATTTACTACTGAATCCATCTAAGTGGATTGTCTTCAGTTCGGGTATCCACATTGAGCTGGACTTCAACTTATCTACTGAGAATGAGCCTCTCAGTAGTACAAAAAGTGCTAAAAACTTTGGAATCATCTTCGATTGTCGTCTTCGTTTCAAGAAGAATGTGAGTTTGTTGATAAGAAAATCATATTTGGTTCTTAGACAACTTTACAGGTCCAGACACTACTTAAGCTTGACTCGGAGGAAAAAACTTTGTGAAAGCCTTGTTTTGTCAATTTTGAATTATGGTTTGATCCTATACTACCCTTGCCTTTACTCACTTACAAGGCGTAGGTTGCAAAATATTACGTTGTACGTTCATATATGGACTACGTTAATATACAAGAGTATCGTCTTATATCAGCGAACTGGCTTGGTTGAAGTTGAAAAATCTATTCCGGTATCATTTGGGGACGTTTTTCGTATTATGTCATCTTCTTCTCCTTCTTACCTCAGAAATAAGTTGGTTTATAGAGGCGCAATGACATCCGCGATCTAAGACATCCTTCAGGCTTCCGTAAATGTTTCTCGTTTAATGCTGTACAAGTATACAACACCATTCCGTTGGACGTTAAAGCGGGTAGCTTGGCTAGGTTTAAGCGGATGTATAAGCCATTTCTCCTCTATAATCTGAATTGATTCTTGTACTCTTGCGTTATCTGTTCTCATCATTATTTCTTGTTTGAAATTAACTTACGTTGTTATTTTATTTTCATTTATGCAATTATTCTTTTAATATGTTATGTTCTCTTTCTTTTGAATATCTTGTTTCAGTGATTAATTCTCGCTTCCTTTTGTTATCAATTTATTGGGAATTTCATGTATTATTTTTATATATAGAGGTTTAGTGGAGTATCTTTCAGCTAGACTTCGCCTTTTTTTATAACTATTTGGCAATAAGACAATTTATTATTATTATTACTATTATTAATTCTTAACAAGAGGCTACTGAAATACTCATATACAATGCCAACCTTGAAAAGTAGAAAGATTTTCATCTTTTCTGTATTTCTGAAATCGTTCTGTATTTTTGAAAGTGAAAACCTACCAATACCTTCATCTGAAAGTTTTCACTGAACAATTGAGAAGTTCGAAATTTCAAAGTCGAGTCAGTTCACCTCTTGAAAATTCAGTAACACCGACACCGCGGAAAAATATTCAAGATAGAATTTATTGTGAAGTCAAGCCAAGTAATTCTTATTCAATAAATTGAACCATGTTTCACAAAAAGATCAGCGAAAATTCAATAAACTTTATTCAGAAAATATCTTGAGAACCATAAATTGCAACTTGAGTAAAAGGAACGAACCAAGAAAAGTTTCGAGTATTTCACTATCGAAATTGAGATATTCTTCAGATAACCAAAGGTGACTTTATCATTTGCTCCTAAGAAATTGAAATTTTACTTGGAATCTTTATTAGATGTTTGAAAATATGCTGGTAAATATAAAAAACTGTTTCATTTTCGAATTTTATCTCTGAAATTTGAAGTTTCTTAGAGTTTATGACCACATAATTATAATCAGTCATTGGGATTATTTGATTTAGATATTTCGCTCTAAATTCATTAAATATTGAACGATGTTCTATTACATAAAGCGACAAAAGAAACATCTATCCAATAGATTGAATTGAAAGTAGAAATTGATAGTTTCATCATGTCTAATTTGATATATTGAAGATAATTACTACAACAAATTTTTCCATGTGTAGACATTGAAATAATTTTCTTACTTGCATTTTGCGTTGGCAATATTTGTGCATTTCGAACTACTTTCATCTGATCCATCTTTGCAATCATTTTTTCCATCGCACTCCTTTTTTTTGTCGATGCATGCTCCGTATTTGCACCTGAAAAGGTACCCAGGACATCTGCAAAATATAATTTTGAATTACTCATTGGGTTCAATTATATATAGACGAATTGCTCTCAAACTTATATCATATAATTCCAAACAAATCCGCTCAATTCTACAAAAATTGTTCAATTCACTTCATCTACGTTGTAGGCTAATAAACTATCATCAAGAGTTTGATAGAACTAATTATGATTTCTCATTGTCATTAAAAAAATTTGATATATCATCGATAAATAAGTAGCTCCCTCACATAAGATGATCACAAATTGGACTGATGGATACAAGAACCTTCATACCAAAGAATTTAAATTAATTGAAGGAATGTCATATTTGAGCCGACTATGTTAACAAGCATCTTTCAAGGATAATTTTATGAGGATATTGAAATAGATACCATACATGATGTAATGAAAGGTTATATTGTTTCGTTCTACAGAGAACTGATCAGTTGTGCCCCGGTCGTTCGAGGAAAGCAACCAATTCGATCTCCAACACTTTCTTGAGAGTCTTCAATCAACTTTTTGTGACTCCGAGAATTGTCCAGTATATGATATTATCTAAACCTTTACACATAGGAATAATTAGAATAACTAGAATGTCATAAAATTAAAATCAAAACGAAAAGACACACAACACAGAAAAAGAGAATGAAGGAGAATTTTGAGCAACAGGTTCAGTAATTCTTGAACATCCTTCTCGAAAAGACTTTCACCCAGTTGGAAATGGAGCAACATTTGATTCAACGGAGATTGCGCACCATTAAAAACTACCCTCATATGCGTACGATGCGATGCTACAGTTGGTTCTTATATTGACATTATGAATTTCTAACAATACGGCAATCTAATAATTCAAATATTCGGTATTACACTCAAATAGCTCATGTATATACATTAGAAATATGTGAAAATCTGATGAAGCTGATTTTCGTCTCCGGTGCCATATATACGCTAACTCATTGCAGCCTTTTGTATTTTTTGTTCCGTTATATTAGCTCAAAAATTTATGAAAAAAGCGCAGTAATCGATATGTGAGTAAACAGATTATTTCAATTTAACATTAGAAGGAAAATGAACTCCTACACTTTACAGAGTAAGAAGTTTTCAGGATGAAGAAACAGATCTGAATAATATTATTTACCTTTCCTTGAAAATTCAATGGTTTTAAGTAATACTTTACAATTCCATCTATAGAAATAAATAGAAAACAGTTCTCAGAAAATTGAAATACCAATCCCATATGCTCTTAATTCCATACCCTTAGATGTCGTCATTCCAATTGCAATGTATATTTTGACAAGTTTCAGCATAAATCAGTTCAGTTATCAGTAAAATTATAGACAGAATGAACCAATAATTTTTTTTTATGTGCTGCATTGTTGAATACACTAAAGGATTTTGTGCAATCTAACTAAGTACTTTAATAATACTATACATTTTGAATTGTTCTCTAAGCGTTGAGCAATAAATGAGAACTTTTGCTTCAAACGAGATTCAACTATATTTCATATTAAGTGAACATACTGTGTAGGTACATGAGTGTAATATACCTAGTTTCAGAAAAAACAAATAAATAATTACGTCAGACTTTTGCACCGCGTTGTTTCATCACTGCCATCAGCACAATCTACATGTCCGTCGCAATAGTTGTCTTCGTTTATGCATTCTCCAGATGTCCGGCATTTGAACCTGTGAACAATTAAAGATATAAAATTATGAAGTTAGCCTGATATTCAGTATACAAATAATACATTGCATTTCATGATCAGTTTTCTCTGAAAACATGAGTTTATGAATGTCCGGATAAAAATTGAAAATTATTGAATATTAGATTCATAAATACTGTAACATGTTCTTGAAACTGCATCGGAAAAGAAGTGTCTACGTCCATGGGATAGAATGTTGATAGTTTTCGCATCCTTGATATTTAGAGATGATATTAACTTGACTTCAATTTAGTGTCTTCTTATACTCAAGAACACCATTATATTCTCCTACATTCAGAAATAAACAAATTTCTTGCGAAGAGAAATAATTCCAGATGAATCTTTCAAATATATCACAAAGAAGAGTGGTCTCAACACTAAGCATAGGGGAGACCGGGGATAGTTGACCAACTTTTGACTTGTGCTTGTGTATTTCCGATGTTTAACTCAATATAAAAAAACAAGAGTTGAGACAGATAGAAAAACCATTCAGTTCTATTCCATGCCTATATATTTCTCGGTATTATCTTATTTAGTTGATTTTTTAAACCCGTCACCTTGACCCGTCATATGTGGGGTAGGTTGACCATAAGCATGGGTAGGTTGACCTAGGTAATAATTAGTGTAAATAAGGAGGATTAGTATAAAATAAAACAATTTTTGTTGAACGAAGTAGCTCTCTACAGACTTGTAGCTTGATGATCTAATTGATAACGAGGGATGACGTTTCAAAAAATTACCTTTTAATGAATTAATGTTTCAAAAAGTCAATCTTCGCCTGCCATTAGTTTTGTATTCCAGGATTCCGGTACAGTTTTATTATTCTTTTTTGCGTATTCGAATGCAAACTTGCGTGTCTGATACGGTGTTAAACCAAAATAAATGTTAGGATCCGTGTTCAAATGAGCTTCCAGCTTATTTTCTTCGTCATCGCTAAATATCTGCCAATTTATTATGCAGAGTCCCCAGAGTGCCCAAAGTCAAATCAGCTCTCCTGAGGTTGGAATTACATTCTAGTTTTTTTAAAGTTTACAAACATATCGATGCAACGTTTTGTAGGCAATTTAGTATTTTTTTGATGTGGCGTTTATGCTATTATTATCGAAGATTACTTCCTGACAAGCTTTATCTAGGATATCTTTTGATACATCACCCCTTTCAGATTTTTTTTTTGTACGCGGGGGGTCATTGTCTTTCATGATTAGTTGATAAAATACACGTGACAGTATTGTTTTCCGAGACAATATTTATTTCTTCAAACCTTCAGTAGGTACCTTACATGAGGAAGTCATCAATTTTCATTTGAAAGTATATGGTATTACTTAGGAAATTGATATATCACCGGCAAAAGTGAATGACACTCCGAAATATATGAATCTTTTACCGCACACTTTACTATACGTTACGTTACAAACTATAAACAGGCCACGAAACGGTTGGTTTCATGACGAATCAGATACTCTAAACAAAGAAAGTAAGGTGCTGATTAAAAATATTCTTATTTTTCAAAGCTTTTGCTTTATGCATATCAAAGGTTCCTTTAATAATTCAATTCAAAAGTTTTCTAAATCATTCGGTCTATTTTATTTGAATAAGGATTTCAAAAGGTCTGATAGCAAATAAAATACCTGTTTGTCATATATAAACACCATAAACTTCAATCAGGTAGCTCCTTGAATTGCAAAATTATCAGTTCTCGAACACGTAGGAAGAAGTATTCAAATTGTTGTTTGAAATTATTTTATATCAATAATATTTCTCAACTGAAGACATACTAATCATGGAAATATATGAATTGAATATGTGTATTTAATTTTCATATGAACTTCCTAATTCATATTATCAGTGTCATATAAATTCAATGAAAGTAAGTGTCTCATTAACAAGTCATTCATGTTAATTTGAATTAACCGCAGCATGAGATATCCGTGAATCTGTCATTATGTAGGTTTACACTTCTTCTGGGAATCCCAAATTTCAGAAATACATCTTATCACAAGTAAAGAAACCGTAAAATGTAATCTTCCTACCATAAAATCCACCTATCATAATATGTGAGGAAAATTATCAAAAATTATTCAAACGCATCATAAGGTAGGTATTCGAAGTTGTGTTCTTAAAATAAGGAACAAAATGAAAGGAACTATAATATTAATAAACATTTCGTGCTTTTGTGAGAACAATTTATCCAAACTCCGACTCAAACTAACAAAATAAACTTCAATGAAGCACTAACTTACTATCAAAATAAAAAACGCTAGTCCTTAAGATGCAATATATATATATATATATATATATATATATATATATATATATATATATATATATATATATATATATATATATATATATATATATATATATATATATATATATATATATATATATATATATATATATATATATTATATAAATATAATTACCACCACTAGTGAACATCAGTTGTCAATGAGAAGAAATGTTTAGAAATAAAGCATAAGCATGTGTTGCTCATAATGCAAATGCCAAACTTTTATTTTCTTGCATTTTCTGGATTTTTTTCTCCGGATATAACGGAACGATAAAGTGGTTTGACAACTTCGGTTCATTTTCAAGAACTAAAAATGTCAATACCATTTTTTTTCACACATAACAAGAAAGCTCATGAAGAGTTGCAATAACCAGATAATATATCATTTCCAGCTTCTCATAATATTATATATATTGTCCTCTACAATATGTTTCGGGATACAATATCTTCATCAGGTAAATGAAAACTGTTTTAAACTTGATTTAAATTTTTTTCATTTCTAGAATGTGATCAATTTATTAATAAGTTGACATAGAGTTTCAAAAGATTCTCTCTCCTCAATCAACTAATATAATATAAAAGAATGTAATATAAATAGAATATTATAAATAATATTCTCTTAATTGGCTTCGGAATAAAAAGAAAATATTTATATTATAATAACAAAAGCACAAAATTATGATATTAGAAATTGAAAGAATGATATGAAAACGAAACAATATAAAATAATATCAAAAAAATTAATGCTACGGGGTCTTGGTTATCTCTTGGTGAAACATTAAGTTAAAAACAATAAATTGAAAATTAACACACTTGGCTTAAGTTTCACTAAATATATTGAAAACTTTACATATTTTTTGGTTAACCCATGATCAAGAGTATTCAATGTTACATTAGTAACAATAGTAACATTGTACACTCTTGATAATGGGTTATTTTTCAATAAATAAATTTAGTGAAAATTAAGCCAAGTGTGTTAATTTTCAATGTATTGTTTATAAAAAATTAATCACCGATTGTTTTTGTACTCCAAATATTTTCCCACTCCTATTTCTCCATATTGG
Organism: Henosepilachna vigintioctopunctata; assembly: GCA_030704895.1. Taxonomy (NCBI): domain Eukaryota; kingdom Metazoa; phylum Arthropoda; class Insecta; order Coleoptera; family Coccinellidae; genus Henosepilachna; species Henosepilachna vigintioctopunctata. The sequence continues at coordinate 5,150,795 of JARQZJ010000093.1, read as the reverse complement.
CAGGAATGAGAAAAACCAACAGCAGCAGAAAGAACAGCAGCAATGGGGTTTTTTTTTTATCTCATCTTTTTGAATGTCCTCACTATTCAATTGATCACAATAACTACTAACTATCAACTGATTTTCTTCAAAAATAGTTTCAAAAATATTCTAATTTTCTGAAATGATTGAATCTAAACAGTTTTCATTGAATGATAAACAAAAACCATCAACTTCGGGAAATGAATAAGGGCCGCAAAAAATTTCGAATTTCATTGATTTTCACTAAGTGGGATAAACAAAGCTGTTCCCAGTAGCTCTTGAAAATATGTTTGTATCCTTACAATATCATTATATTGATGATAAATTTATTAATTATATCATCAATGTTATTCTTCAGTTCTTGTTTGTTTCCTCGTGAATTATTGTTCTTTTTCGTCCTTTATTTTCACGAGTCTAGTCTAATCTTCCCTGACAACAATAGAAGTAGACTGAAAGATCGAAAATACTACCCACTGTTCTTATTATGGAAAGTGTGAATGTTTCGGAACTCTACAAGTATAACAGGAAGTGTGCTTCTGAATTAACGAAACCTCATAGACGTAATTTAAAAAGTCTGAGGTTCACGCATCGAGTGGAAATTCAGTATTGCCAATTCAGTGAAATATGACAAATAGATTTTGCCAATATGTGTCAACAACTTTGCAATGTGCATTCAGTTGTAACTGTTTCAAATATACAATTTAGATATCAACAATTTCCTATCCATTTGATCGTAGAAATTAACTCGTATGCATATCACCGAAATTGAATATTCCTGTTATGAAAAAATAGAATAAATTTGAGTGTAATATTCAATTTGAAATCATATAAATGAACAAGAAAAAAATTTTATTTCTCCTTATTACTCACGAATTTGTATTTTAATCAATGTGCTAACAGCCTTTTAACTTTGGGGAAATCCATTGAATTCCTGCAACATTTACAGACAAGAAATAATTTTTTTAAATCATTTTCGGAATTTCAAATCAGTAAATATTTAAATTCACAATTTAGAATTCAAAACTGTGATTGGCAAGTATAAATGTTTTTACTTTGTTACGATTAGTAAAAATTTTCGTATCTATTAATCTTTGTCTTCACTGTTGATATATTTACCTGTTGTATTTGTATGTTACATTCACTGAATGTAATATAATTCAATTCACCTAAAGACGTAAACAACGTCTGAAATTCTTCTTGAAATGAGATATTCTACTGAAAATCTTTTGAATGAGATTTAAAAAATATTTTCAAATACTCACCCATCACAATTAGTTTGTCTACGCTGCCTGTATAACCCTGACCTTGTATTTTCTTGAATACTTGAAACGCTACCTGTATCACTTGCATGAGCACCTGAGAAATACACGCTTTGTTTACAAATTCACACATTTCAACATTTCACTTACTTAAAATTACACATATCCAAACAGATAAATTTATCAAAACTAACATTTTAACCTAACAATTGCTTAAACTAAGGCACTATCACTTTTCAACTAATGATATCTGAACAGAACACATATAATCATTTTGAGCTTCGATGATTCGAAGACCGAACCGGAGAGGTCAATGTAGGAGTTATCACAAGTGGATAACTGGAGAATTCGCTACTTCTGCAATCAGGTTTTGTGCGAAGGAATTCCCGAAATGTAATTTGCGTTATATCGTTTTAATTTCTAATAGTGGGGACACATAATATTTTTCACGAACACCGATGCTGACCTCATCCACACGCTAAATGAAGAAAACAATCACAACGTTTCTAAGAATTCAATTATTAAACCAAGAAATAAATTAGCAAGAAATGAAGAGATCCTGACTGATTTTAATTCATGTATTTCAGTATATTTTTCCTTTTCATTATCTCTGTCTCTCCCTCTTCATACATGTATATATATATATATATATATATATATATATATATATATATATATATATATATATATATATATATATATATATATATATATATAAATATATCAAATTAATTTAAACTTGCTTAAAAACTTTCACGATTATATTAATCAATATGAATTTGTCAAATCCTGCAATAAATCATGTATTTCAGTATATTTTATATTTTCATATATATCTGTCTCTCCCTCTTCATATATATATATATATATATATATATATATATATATATATATATATATATATAATTTAAACTCTTGGCTTAATGTTTCACGATTATATTAATCAATATGAATTTGTCAACATGTTTCGAGCGTGAGCTCATTTTCAAGACTAAGAAAATAATACAGTAAGAAACGAACAACAAATTTATATCTATACAATGAATGTAAGGAGGGGGATAATTGAAAATCCAAGTGATATTGTCGATGTCTTCTTTTTCTTCCAAGAACTGCATATTTCAATTGCCTCTAAAAGGTCTAAACGTTTCCCTTTATTATCTACGTGTAAGCACTTGGTTTTCTCAAAGTCTATAAAGTGATTAGAGTTAATACAATGTTCTGAGAATCCAGTTTTATTAATATTGTACAAAATCGACCTTTTATGTTGGCCAACCCGAGTTTTTATTTTTCTTCCTGTTTTGCCGATATAAAACGCTGGACATTCATGACAAAAAATTTTATAAATCCCGCTTTTGTCTTCAACATTTATCTTTTCAATTCATTTATCTTTTTTAATTTAATTCTTTATTATATATATATATATATATATATATATATATATATATATATATATATATATATATATACATATTTATCCCATCAGATATTACATTATGTATAGGACATGTCAACCTATCTTTACAAGATTAACAAAACGCAGTAGAAACAAATATTCACTTAAGATATAAATAAAATACTGTAATTGAAATTTTTTCACTTCATTTTTGAATTTCGATTGAACCCGACTATGGTACGATAGAACTCCGTTCGAGCACTGATGAAGTCATTGGTGTTTGTGTTTGTCTATGATTTAAATAGTTGAAACAATAATGGTATATGCTGGGTAATGTACATTGATTACAAGACCAATGGCCGTTCGGAACCGGCCGGCGTTAAACTGTAGGTCCACTGAATTTAAAAAAAAACCTGTTGAGTAGGCGGTCAAATAATTTATTTCACATATAAGTATGGTATTCTACCGACTATGGTACGGTAGAACTCCGTTCGAGCACTGATGAAGTCATTGGTGTTTGTGTTTGTCTATGATTTAAATAGTTGAAACAATAATGGTATATTGATGATTGATGAGGCCGATACTTGGAGAAAATTAATATCCATAATGAAAACAATATTTAGAATTTAATCATGATTAAATTTAATATATAATTTAGTCATGAATATAACGACGTTTCGAAGTACTACTTTTTATCAAATGCTGGATTGATACCTGGATGCTGGATCAGTATCAATCCAGCATTTGATAAAGAAGTAGTACTTCGAAACGTCGTCATGCATATTTATATTAAAATTATGAGAAAATTCTAAATATTGTTTTCATTATGAATAATGGTATATGCTGGGTAATGTACATTGATTACAAGACCAATGGCCGTTCGGAACCGGCGTTAAACTGTAGGTCCACTGAATTTAAAAAAAAACCTGTTGAGTAGGCGGTCAAATAATTCATTTCACATATAAGTCGGCGAAAATTCGAACTTTGCTGCCGTACGAGTCGGTACGCAGATAGTGCCCTTATCTCTCGTATTATAATTGTGGAAACAAAAAACTTTATCGAGGGAACCCAACTTATAATGAACAAATAAAATACAATTCAGAATGTAGATACAATTCAACGGAAGGATTTTGTATTCTCTGAATGTCGGTCTACATGATTCCTGAGGTTTTAAAGAAAAAATTATACGTTTACACCTTTTTTGCACTAAAAAATTCTACCACTGCTTGATGAACAGCCCTACAGAATTATATTATAATTCATGTGAGAGAATACAAGAGCGTAATAAACTATGAGAAGTCTTTCTCGTGGTGAAATGGTCTTGAGGCTACTAAAAGCAAACAGAGGATTACATGGAAGAGGATTAAATGGAATACGTGATATTTAATGTGACATTCACAAATTATCAGTGAAGGTTTGAGAATGGCTAATGGGCATTGTGATTTCATTCATGAAAATTGATCTGTCTATGGAACGAAGTCTCATTTTTAAAAAGCAAATTGCTGAAGCCATTGCTGATATCAGTCTGAATTAAACGAACTTTTAAAAACTGCCAAGCAAGAAAAAACTACATAATTCTTTAAACCATTATCTAAGCTCTGAACATCATAATTAATCAATATGATCAAACACTGCAATTAAATTCTTTTTGTCACCCAAGAACGTATCCCCTATAACTTCATAAAATTACCATTCCATATTCACGGTTTTTATATCCGCGGCATGTTTTCGGAACGTATACCCAGCGAATAAAGAGCTTTTACTGTACTAAATATTGATTCATGTTCCTTAATTGATAAATATTGATTCAAAATTATAATTACATTCCCTCTTCAAATTTTCAAATTATTAACGTCGTTTCAATGAAATTTCATCACGGAGTATTTTTTTCTTGTTGGAAATGTTGGAAAAATAAGTTCATTTCTAATCCATGGTACGATCTTCTGAAAAATAAGTTTGGCAACATTGACATCATTTATGTGTCAAACTATCGAGTATTGTAGAATCTTCAACTGGCTGGAGTCGCTGAATTTCGTTTCTTTGAAATTCTTTTCGCACATCGCGCGAATGCTCCCCAGTAATTCTCCATAGGAACTAAATTCTCAATAATCAAGAGCCTGGTTTCATTCAATTAATTTTTTATGATTCTACATTGTCGTCTCATAACGATTGTGACATGTTTTTTGAAGTATTACATCAATTTTGAACAACTGCTCCTAAGTTCACAAGATTATTCAAATTATTCAACATTGTAAATAATTATAAAAAACTTTAAAGATAAGATATATCTATTTGATTAGTGATTTTGACATGCCACTTAGAACAATATTATGCGTAATGGAATGTCGTGAACTTCCCCGTTGTCTACATATGACATTTTAATCTATAATCATTTAATTTAAGTTATGTTTCATTTGGTTACTTATATTACTATTGCAATTGATTTTATTTTTATTTTCATTGACTTCTGTTGACTACCTGTGACTTCGTAATAGATAATATTTTATTTTTAGTTTGTTCCATTTAGTTATTGTTTATTACTGTTTCAATCATTTAAATATTATTTTCGTTGTATATTTTCGCTTATGCTTTCCATTTTTTTTTATTTTGTCTTATTTATTATTATTTGTGTACAATTTGTTATTTTCTCCCTGTCGTTGGATGTATGTACGAGTATATCTGTTGGGAATAAATGTATTATAGTGAACTTGCTTAGAAGCATAGCTTCTCAATACAGTAGTTCACTTTTTGGCAACTTATGACGCACAATTTGATCAGTCTTATGTTAATTATTGTTGTAGCAATGTGGTTTGTATAGTTCTCAAGTTATTTTCCAGGTGGTAACTGCCTGTATTGAATTAGAGGTGACTAATGTCTATATGAATTCTTTGAAGAATATTTTATATGGGGATAGCCTGAAGCAATCACGCCTATTTCATTCAGAATAGATTGCTTATATGAGAATACAATTTTCTATATATATTTTCAACTGCTGTTTCATAATCACTATGCATTTAATATCTTTGATGAGTTTTCAGAGAATACTCAAGCTATTGAAACGGATAATTGAATACTATTGCAAACATCAAGATAAACGATATATCTACATTAATAACTGTTCCAAGAAAACTAGTATTTCAATATTTGATAACATTTATCTGGAACATTCCATAAAAATGATATTTGGAAACTATCTGAGTTCTATTTTCAGCTTTATCTTCAAGGTTGAATAAATCCAATCTAGTGATTAATTGAATTATTTAATAAAAATTATTACATAAAATAATTCATCTTTTTTGAGAATCTTCAGTGGTATTCGTCCGAACAATCACGTCTCAATGGTCTTCTGAACGCTTCAGGTCCCCAGGTGATTGTTTAGATGAATTTGAGACTACATTGAAATTTATCCAAACAATCTCCGACGGCCTTAGGGTATTTGAAAAGTCGTCGAAACTTGATTGTTTCGATAAAAATCACTGAAGATTTCTGATAAGGATAGGGCAATTGTATGGTATTACCATTCAAGTTCGGTGATTTTTCGGAACGCACTTGATATTCACTCTCGAAAGTGATTGGTTACGTTCTCGTTGACGATATTTGTGTAGAGAGATCCCTGACACTTATATTCGAAATATTTATATATTTCGATTGAGTGTCTCAGTATTGAATAACTATCAAGTATTCGTAAATCTGGATATATACATATATATATATATATATATATATATATATATATATATATATATATATATATATATATATATATATATCTTGAAATTGATTTATTGCCTGTTTAAGATATTTTATTTTGAAAGTTTTTAGCAATAACAGGCTTTTTTGATACGAAAAAGTTATTTTTGTTGACGTTTCGTTGTTATATTACAACTTTGTCAAAACTCTTAAAGTTTTTGGCCTGTTATTGCTAAAAACTTTCGAAATAATATATATATATATATATATATATATATATATATATATATATATATATATATATATATATATATATATATATATATATATATATATATATATATATATATATATATATATATATATATATATATATATATATATATGTGTGTGTGTATATAATAATATATAATATATATAAATGTTTTGGGTGTATAAAACGTGTACGAAACGTGTTTTATATATTAATTTTTTATATATCTCTTCAAGTACTATCATCTTTAAATAATTAATTAGGTGAAGCTATACAAAAATCTACATATTTTGAAATGTCAATTTTGAATTATATACCTAACTCATTATTTGAAATGTACGTTCCTAGATCACGCTTAAATATCTAATGAATACAAGTACTAGTTTTCAATATATGTACTTGGTAAATTATTTAAAGCCTTAAATCCATCATAGTATGCTATTTTTAGATTCAGAAAGCTTACAACTTCGAATATAAAAACTATCAGTATTTCTAGTATCATAACCATGCACATCACTGACATATATTACATTTTTTATCACATTACATGGACGCAACTCAATTTTTAATTTGAATATGAATATATATGAAGCAAAGAGTATTCTTTGTTCAACAGACATCAGTTCCAAAGAGTTCAGCATTATGTAACAGGGATAAACCTATTGGACTTAAAAAATTTTTGCATAGCTCTATTGTGTAACTTTTGTAATTGTTGAATTTTTTTCTTTAGTCAAACCAAATAACAAAGTGGAGCATTATTCAAAATGTGGCATTTATTGATTTGAAAAACAATAATTTCACATATGTTGACAAATTTTTTTCTATACTTTCCGAAAAATTTATTTTTTTAGAGATTTTAGATGATATGAAATCAACATTATCATTGAAACTCAATTTTATGTCTTAATAATGCTTAAATATTTTTCTGTTCTACTCCCCTAATTTTTTGTTCATTAATCTATATATCCTCATTTTTATTGGTTTTAAGAATTTTACTTGTACCCAAAACTATGAAGTTAGATTTTTAGGGATAACCTATTGTCACATTCATTAGTTGCAGATAGGCCTCTATTGATGCCCTATGTCATATTCTTAATATCTTTGATATCTATATAGAGCATAGTATCATCAGCGAATAAACGTATACAACATTTTTTCACGTGAGAGACAATATCGTTCATATATAAGTAGAACAACAACGGACCTAAGACAGTTCCTTGAGGTACGCCTACATCCACTTTCGTGCTATCTGGCAGCATGCCATTAAATTCAACTTTTTGTGTTCGCGAGTCGAAGTAAGATCCGAACAATCATTTACTACTACCTCAAAGCCAAGCATATTCAGTTTTTTTTCAATAATAATGATCTACATAACGTTTCAAAAGCTCTTTTAAAATCCAATAATAAGTGTTTCTCTTTGTTAGTGCTATCTATAGCACTATATCATTCCTCACGAATGCTCAATATTGCTGTCTCACAAGAGCAATTTCTTTGAATCCTGATTGCAATTCAGAAATGACAGAAAATTTTTCACATAATTCTAATATCTGGTTTTTTACAACTAATTCTAAAATTTTCTCATAAGGTGGTTGTAAATTTGTATCATTAAAGAACATTTGAAATTTTTTGGAAATACTCCATGTGTTAGAGATGTGTTAACTAAATCTGAAAATCTATCTCAGAAAAGCCAGAAGCATCCTTCAATATCTTAACTGTTATTTCATCTTTGCAACTACCTCTATTTTTCAACCTTCTAACGATATTTTTCAAATACTTCATATTTACCTTCTCAAAATCACTCATTTTCCCCATTTGTGGTATAGATTGTATAACATATTCGTGGTCATGTATCGGAATTATACTACTAATTATTTCGTGTACACTATCTACGAAGTAAAAATTGAAACTCCGAGCAATATCTATATCCTCTCGTATTACGTTATTAATCAAGACATATAATATAAGATGATATGGTGTATTATCAGATTTATTTGGTAATAATTGTTTTAGGTTTTTCTATAATTGCTGCGAATTTTTTTTATCTGTTTGTATCTATATACATATTGTTTATATATATATATATATATATATATATATATATATATATATATATATATATATATATATTTTTTTGATATGAAAAAGTTTATTTTTGTTGACGTTTTGTTGTTATATTACAACTTTGTCAAAACTAATGAATAATTGAATTTATGAGTTACTATAGATATCAAATGTCAAACTTATTTTTTAGAAAAATCAAATTAGTTTTTTTGTATCTTCACTCATTGATTTTCATTATCAGAGGAATATTTCTGGCTTAGCATTCGCTTCGGAAGTTTTAGTCTTCTAAAAAATTTGAAATTTCTAAACTTTTTCATATCAAAAAAAGCCTGTTATTGCTAAAAACTTTCAAAATAAAATATCTTAAACAGGCAATAAATCAATTTCAAGATATATATATATATATATATATATATATATTATATATATATATATATATATATATATATATATTTAAGAAAATGAACACAGAACATTCATTCGAAAAATTCAAATTAACCAAAAGAATGTTATAATAGAGCTAGATATCTGAACGTGTAAGTACGATGTGATGTCTCCATTACCCTTCAAGGGATAAATGTTAGAGAAATATTGAAATCGATGCCACACCTGAAGAAAGTTCGAGACAATTTCTTCTTCTGCAAGGAACTCGTCAGTCGCACCACATCCATCAAAGGTTAATTTTAATTTTGGTTGATTTGAATTTTTCGAAAGAATGTTCTAGTATTCATTTTCTTATATATCTCATTCAGTGCCATTATCAAAAAACTTCATTTCCTGTCTTCATTCATATATATATATATATATATATATATATATATATATATATATATATATATATATATATATATATATATATATATATATATATATATATATATATACATATATACATATATTAAGAATAAATGAGATTAATACAAAATTCGTATTCATCTATTATAATAATATAATAGATGAATACAGAAGAATACATCGAAACTCAACCAATAGAACATCAATAGAACCCCAACATCGATCAAATATAGGTAATTATTATGTGAACGATATCTCTTGGTAACTGTGCGATATAAACTTCAAAATCCAAACGAATAATTCATTAAAAAAATGATATGGTTGGAATGATATGATAAAGCAGCAATAATCATCATTTGAGATAAACAACAATACGTTCAGTGAATGTATTTGATTCGCGATTGAAATATCATATGTTCTGTTGTCAAATATCTATCGAAATTCATATATGTGCACTTCAATAAAACAGAATTTTCATCCAATGTTCTAAAATCAAAGAAGCAATGAGTAAACATCTGAATGATTACTCTTCTGATGACCAGTTAGAGGTCCCATTTGAAATCGAAGATTTAGATCCCAATATTAATAAGAAATTACTTCAAGATTTCGGTGGTGAGTACATTCAATCAATTATGCATGTTCAAATCAAAACACATGATGCATACCTCATTGTTTAGCTGATATAAAATATAAATTTCTTAGATCACGCTTAAATATCTTAATACTAGTACAATTTTTCCATATATTTTGTAAATTAATGAAAGACTTAAATCCGTCGTAGTATATCTTGTTTCTAGATTTAGATAACTCACAACTTTGGATATAAAAACTATCAATATGTCTATAACACTCATGCATATAACTAACATATGTTACATTTCTTATTACATTACATGGACGCAACTCATTTTTTATTTTAAATATGAATATATATGAGGCGAAGAGTATTCTTGGTTTAACAGATATTAGTTTCAAAGATGTCAGCATAATTTTAACAGGGATATACCAACTGCACTTTAAAATTGTTCGCATGGATCTATTCTGCAGTTTTTGTAATTGTTGAATTTTTCTTTAGTCAAACCGAATAACAAAGTAGAGCAATATTCAAAATGTGCCATTATTATTGATTTTCATCAATATTTTTTTTATATATTTTTTTTATATATTCATTTCATATAATTATTTGATATTATTGATATTCCTAATATTTCCAAAAAATTGATTTTTTTAGAGATTCTAGATGATATGAATAGAACATAATTATTGAAAATCAATTTTTCGTCTAACATAATGCCTAAATATTTTACTGTTTCTATTCTTCAAATTTTTTGTTCATTAATCTTTGCAGTTATGCCCTCATTTTTATTAATCTTAAGGGTTTAACTTGTACCCAAAACTATGAAGTTAGATTTTTGCACATTTAGGGATAAGCTATTCCACATAAACATTCATTAATTGCAGAAAGGTCTCTATTGATCCCCTCTGTCATATTCTCAATATCTTCGCCACATATATAGAGCATAGTATCATCAGCGAATAAACGTATAGAACATTTTTTCACGTGAGAGACAATATCGTTTATATATGAGGAGAATAACAACGGACCTAAGGCAGTTCGTTGAGGTAAGCCTACATCGACTTTCGTGCTATCCGGCAGCATGGCATTGAACTCAACTTTTTGTGTTCGCGAATCCAAGTAAGATCCGAACTAATCATTTACTACACCCTCAAAGCCAAGCTTATTCAGTTTTTTCAATAATAATGATCTACATAACATTTCAAAAGCTCTATTAAAATCCAATAATCGTTTCTACTTTATCTATAGCACTATACCATTCCTTACGTTAGTTCAGTATTGCTGTCTCGCAAGAGCAATTTCTTTTGAATCCTGATTGAAACTCAGATGTGACAAAAAATTTTTCACATAATTTCAATACCAGGTTTTTACTATTATTTCTAAAAATTTTTCATGAGGTGGTAGTAGATTTATAGGTCGAAATTGCTCTATTGTAACAGTATTGCAAATTTTTGATACAGATATTATTAATTAATAATTGATGAGGCCGATACTTGATGTAAATCGATAAACATAATGAAACAATTGTTAAACTGATTTACACATATATTAAAAATAATACTGCATGACGTACGTTCCGATGAGATTCACCTTTTTCAAAGTCTGCACGTAGCATTTGAAAAAGGTGAATCTCATCGAAACGTACGTCATGCAGTATTATTTTTAATATTTGTGTAAATCAGTTTAACAATTGTTTTATTATATTATTAATGAATATTTCCAATCGTTTTGAAGTACTCCATGTGTCAGTAATGTGTTAACTATATATAAAAATCTATTTTCAGAAAAATGCGTAGAATATATTCGTTTTCAAATATTAAAGTGTTGAAGAAGATATCCCGTGTATGTATGATATTACATGAAATGTGGTAAAATATGCTCAGTGTGTTGACTAATTATATCGGTTTTCCTCATTTTCTGTCATATTTAATTCATTCAATTATTCATTTCAATTCAATTCATCAATTATTTTTCATAATTTCCTGAATATTTCTGTAACTACATCAAAAACATTGAATAAGAGAAATAAATGATAATGATCACTCATTTAATATGAGGAATTGTTATATTCATAAATTGTTTTTCATTGAAACTCTATTTCTTCTCGAATCATATTAAAACTTATTATTGATCTATATACATATTTCCGAAACATACATTTGTATATTTCACCATTGTATTCATCATTAATCTCAAAAATTTAAAATTTCTTTGTATCATTAGTATTAACTATTCAATAACATTCTGCAATTGAGAATATAAATTGAGATGTGGATTTTTCATGGAACGTTATAGTCTTTTTGTAGAGTCATGAAGCCTGAACGCCCTGTAAGGAAGATCACGCTTCCACTAAAACAGAATAGTTGGAATACTTCATGTTAGAATTATCTATTGGTACATATTTGATGTTATCTAATCATTCAGAATACTGGAAAGAACACAAAAGGAAATTATCATAAAACTTATATCAGAATCGAAATGAACAAACTACCGCTTGAAATGTACACCGGCTCTGTAACAGCGTAGCTTACTCAGGTAAGCCGAAAGAGCTGAAGTCGGTACTTCAACGAATGGGTATGAATCCGAGGGATCAGTTAAATGAGGCAGAGTTGGGAGCTGAGGAACTAAAAGAACGAACTAGTTCATTTTCGGATCCTGATCTATATGAACCCATCTCGCTCAGGAACTATTATGCCCAAGACTAGCCTAGGAGCTCATAAAATCGTACCTAGCCTGGAAACAACGACTGGACTTCACCTTTACAGCAGACTTAGTCTCCAAATGCTGTAGCATTTGTCATTTGTTGTTCGCTTCAGTATTATTGATCAGAATCGGTGCTAATCGAAGATTATAATTTTTTTTTATTCTATCATGAAAAAGCCTTATTGGGTGAAACGTTTTGATATTTCAGAAGCTACTAAGAACATTTCTTCGGATATTCGCCTCTGAATTTATATTGTTTCAGATGAAACCGTACATTTTTCAGATACAAACAACGAATCGCTAATTAGTGAGTCTACCATAAATATTATAAATCTTATTCTTCTTATTTTCAAGGTGAACGAACAGGTTTCATACAAGTTGGGAAGAAAAAATGGTTTTTCCCAAATGCATTTCGACATCATATATCTAGATTCCATGATTTTGAAGTTAGACCAAATGATGTTTGGATTGTAACATTTCCAAGATCTGGTAAGTGTCAGCAGAAATTTCAATATATATATCCATTTAAAATTTTCATTTTCAAGGAACAACTGTAACACAAGAATTGATTTGGTTATTACTGAACGACTTGGATTATAAAACAGCCTCACAAATAACGTTATTTGAGCGATACCCGTTTATGGAGTGAGTAAATATGTAATGATAATTAAATATACATGATATTCCAACATTTATTATCAATTTATCGTATAGTAATGATAGAACAATAAATTCCCTAACAAACATCAAGATTTTTTGAATATTCAATAGCAGCATTCGTTGCCTCATTAGGAAATCATCAAAAGGTCCAACATATGCTCTATTGGGACAATCTCCAACGATGTGTCGAATGATCTATTTGACTATTCCACAATCGTAGGTTGGGGACAGAGCCTTGCCCCACCCATGTAGCGAGTCTGTGCAAGGGGGTTCATTTCTTATGTATGGCAGGTTGGTTTCAACAGTGTGATGGGCAGTTCCGGATCCAGTTTCGTTCCCATAAGTTTATCAGGTTGAAATGGGACCGATCCATGGCAGTTTTCATGGGTGGTTTTATAGATCCTAACCTATTTCTCTACAGTATAGCGGTGTCCTGATGAATGGGTAGTTGAGTGTTGTCTTGGATGCGTTTACATCCAAGGAGAGAGGAGAGCCGCAAGAACTCCCGGAGGAGAGCCGCTTTTCGTCGTAGGTCCAGAAGCGCAATGTGGCTCAGAATGGACAGCCATTCTGTACGGGTCGACCGTAGAGTGCCGCTAATAATTTTCATGGTCTTTTTCAGCTGTATATCGATCTTATGAGTGTGTGCGCTATTGAACCACACCATATTCCGTAGTGGAGTAGACCTACCAAGTGTAAAAGTTGGTAGAGTATTAGCAGTAGAATCCCACGTCGTTCCACAGCTTATGGATAATACTGTTTCTGGTTCTTATTTTTGCAGAAATGTTTTCTAGATGTTGCTTGAATGACATTGTACGGTCCAGTATGACCCCTAAGTATTTTGAATGTTGATTGTGGAGTAGCAATTTGTCGCCAAAGTAGATCCTAAGTTGTCTACTAACTATTTTTTTTGAATATTCTCTATATTTCCAACATTGGTATATAGAGAAACTTGATCAATAAAATATTTATGTTACAGAGCTAATTGTATGTTTCATCCAGAATTTCGAGCAGAATTATTACAAGAAAACATAAATTTTGAGGAAAATTATAAATTAATCAAAAAATTGTCTGAATCAGTCTGTGATCATTTAGACCAAATGAAAGAAAGGAGATTTATAAAGACTCATCTTCCTCTTAGTTTGCTACCAAAAAATTTACTCACAGTCGGTTGTAAGGTAGGTATCGCTTTATTATTCGCAAACCTTTACTGTTATGATCTACCAGAAAAATGACTACACAAAAAAATAATTCATCTGAGAATAAGGTATTCTATTTTTGAGCGAAAATTCGGAACATGATAAATCAACTTTCAACACAGCAAGAATGATAATGCAAAAGCATTAAAATCTTTCGCATTGTATTTAACGATGTACGTTGCACTGTTTGGTTATTTCTTTCCATTTAACTGGGAAAAAGTTGAGATACATCGTTAAATTCACAACTCGTATCGATGAAGATAGGTCAATGTTGGACAAGTTACATAATACGTTGAAAGACTTAGGGCTTAGTACAATCGCAGACAAAACAGAATTCTGACCAACTTTGATATGATCGAGAACTACGACTCAATAGTAGTCGTAGTTTGTAAACATGATAACATGTTCGTAAAACATGATAAGACAAGTCAGCTCGAACAAATATCTCTGGCCCAAAAACCGTTTTAGGCCAATCAGACCTGTTAGGTTAAATAAATAATAGGGTTATGACATAGACGCCTTTGACAAATTGAAGCATATATTCAAATCAAATATCCTAACATGCCTGGAGAAAACTATATTTCATCAGCGTGTGTTACGGTTCTTTGGTAGGAAGGTACTCTGCAGAAACACTCACACTCGCAGAGCAGCCTAACAATAGAATGAGCTTTTGCATTATGAAACTATGGATGCTGAGCCTAGCTCTTAGATATAGAATGGCTATTATTAGCTTTGTTCGCGGTAAGGATTCTGAACCGATTCAGAACTAATTCATAACTGATTCGGGATTGATTTAATATGCATGCTCGGTTATGAACTGGTTCGGAATTATTTCGACCAGCGAACGATTTTAGAACTAGTTTAGGGAATTTTCAAATCACGGTTGTTCTCATCGAATAATGTGCTGTATACCAAAACTATCGTGAATGCGCAAGTCAAAAAAAGTCAGAAGTCAAAAGTTGCCATACTATCATGAATGCGCAAGTCCCGAACTTACAGTTCTAGATTGATCCTTCGAACCGGTAGAACCAATTCCGAATCGATTCCGAACCAGTCCCAGTTTATCCGCGAACACAGAACTGTAACTAAAAGTTCGGCACTGGGTGATCCGCGAAGGCCAAAATTCGAACTGCGCATGCGAATAGTTCTGAATAGGTTCAGAATCGTTACCACGGACAAAGCTATTAACCACGGACGATTTCAGGTGTTATTGGTTACACCCGTAACGATTATTGGAAAGTTATAAAACAAATGAATAGGACAGATGGCTCCAATTCCTTCGACATCTTCTTTATATTAGATAACCAAATATTAGAAAATTCATAACTTCGTGGTTCTCTATACCGGACATTCCCTCTATACCTCTCAATCAAACTGCTTGCATTGAACCTGAATATTCAAAGAGTATGGCTCGATTTGATACGGATAACTCAAACCTAAAGAAAACTATGTATGACATGATGAAAAATTAATCTCAACGTGATCTTCATTTATGTATTGACAAATATAAATTGAGTACGAATCCTTATATCGAACAGTGAACGCATATGGGATGAATATCGAAGATGACGATTTTTCAACACTCAATTAACACTTAATATTTTTTGGTGATGATGACAAACTATGTAATATAACTGAATGCTGCAGTTGTGGGATATGTTTGTAGATGCAAAATACATAGCATACGAAAGGTCAAAAATCAATGCATCACATTAGACAAATGTCAGTAGGATACGTTTGATGCATTGATCTTTTTTGCAATCAGCTTGAATTAACGATACCCACCTCGTACATAAATTTTCTCATAATCTTCTCCTTTGTCCAACCCATGTGCCTAATTTATCTGAGGCAGGGTCTCGCTTTACATCGGGTCCTGAGAAATCTGTTCTGGGTGGTCTGAATAGTGTCGCTGTCCTGGTCCATCTCCTCCACATTGTTGTTCCTCCAAGTGGCGGCTGGAAATTTCTTAACAGCATCGTCATCTTTGCGTTTTTGAATATGACCATACCAGCTTAAACGACTTTCTCATACTTTTTCTACGATCGGAGCTACTTTGAAGAAACCTCAAATGTACTAATTGCGGGCTTTATCCAAGCGTGTATTTCCACCCGCTCATCTCAAGATCTCATTGTTGTGTAACTGTTATTCCTGAATTTTTTTCATAGTCGATCATTCTGCTCCATATGTTAAGGCTTATTGCACCACAGTCTTGTACTACTTCGCCTTGATCTTGATGGGAATCTTGGGATCGCAATGAACACCGTCGTTAGTAACCGCCATTTGAGCTACGCACTCTTCTATTTTCTCTTCCCAGTTGTCGAATGATTTTTATAATTTGATTTAAATAACCCAATGTTGTCCTCATAGAGCATGTGAAATTAGGTAGGTTTGTGAATGTGATGTACTATATAATTCTTATATAGGTTGAATTGGAGAGGTGCAGTATAATGAGCCTTGGTGTACGCCTGTCCGTAACTCGAATAGTCCACTGAATGATACAATAAATATTTCCAAAGTATTAGTGAAAAATCAAAAGTATTTTATTCATTTACATGATGCAACAATATTGATTTTTCAGGTCATATATATTGCCAGAAACCCAAAGGATCTAGCCGTTTCCTATTATCACCATAACCGTTTGATACGTGTGCACGGCTTCAAAAAAGATTTTCCAACATTTTGGGAATACTTTTCGAATAATCTAGGTAATACGACGGATTCCAAGGTTCACTCTGAATGATACTGAATGAGTCTATTATTTTTAGTTGTTTGGGCACCATATTGGGAGCATATATTAGAAGCATGGAAGGAAAATAACAGAGAAAATATGTTGTTCCTTTTCTACGAAAATCTGAATAAGGTTAGGTATAACAATGAAATATAATATAATATAATATATAACATGAGTTATTTACAGAATCTGAAAGAATCAATAATCAATATCCAAAACTTCCTTGGAACAAAGTTTACAGATGATCAACTCAGTCTTTTAGAAAATCATTTGAAAATTGATAATTTTCGAAAAAACAGCTCGGTGAATTACAGCCTTTGGAGAGATTTAGGGATATTCGATAAAAATGAACAATCTTTTATACGAAAAGGCAAAACTGGCGAAAGCAAATCTTATTTCGATGAAAATCTAGAAAAAAAGGCTAATGACTGGATTGAACTCCATCTAAAGGACACTGATTTAAAATTTCCAGCTTTCAATTAAGTGCAATGTCAATTTTAAGTTAACTGCTTATATTAATTCGAAGTAAACTTCTGCAATGTAATCAAACATTTTTTAAAATTCAGTAGACCTACAGTTTAACGACGGTTCCGAACGTCCATTTGGCTTGTAATCACTGAACGTCACCCAGCATATATCATTATTTAAACTACTTAACATCTAAATATAGAAATAATTTTAAGAGTAGTTCAAACTTTTTCATATAATAATATAATATTAATTTACCTACACATGGCGTATGTAAAACATGTAAACTTGTACAAAAGTAGGTATATAGCAAATCTAGAGATAATCATACCATGAAAGAGCATAGGAATATTTTCAAGGAGAATAATTATAATTGAAATCAAGATTGAAATATTCTCAAATGCAAGAAATTGGATGTTCATGAAAAAAATTATTTACGTATAGTAGAGCTTGAATATAATTTCATTGATCGAAAATAATGGGGAAATCATTTTGAGTTTTGAATACTCTTAATAATAAATTGAAATAAACTACTCAAACAAAAATGCATCTTCATTACTTATTTTTAGCGAAAAACTGCAATTTCCTCTTTGGGTAAGAACGCCCCTCAAGTGACTTTTGCTCGAAATAACGAAATCACAATGATATAAAAAGGTAGTGCTATTATATTTCGCTAGGAAAAAGTCCCCTCAATTTGGTATAGGACATATGTTTTTTTTGAAAGTCATCGATTCTTGATAGATGGATTAAATATGGACTGGTGTTAAATAATAATGCTGAAACTATTGTATCCTATTATCATTGAAACATGCAATCCCCGAAAAAGTTATAGGACATATTTTTAAAGTCATCGAGATACTGAAGAATTGTTCCTCATTGAACAAGAACGAAGAATTTTTCGAAAAGCTCTCAATATTCACTCTCGAAAGTGATGGGTTCTCTCTCGTTGTCAACATTTGTGTAGTCAGCTCCGTGAGAGTTTCATTTGAAATATTTCGATGTTTCGTTTAAGAGTCTCAGTATTTACTTTCTCTCTCTCTCTCTCTCTCTCTCTCTATATATATATATATATATATATATATATATATATATATATATATATATATATATATATATATATAAGATAAAAGAGAAAAGAAGAATTTATGAACAAAATTTAATAATTTAGGCGATTAAAATACAATTATTTCAATTTGAGTTTGATAACATTATTTGATAACACTCTTATCAACCAAAGGTCAATTACGTTCAAATATTGATCGTTTTTTTCAACTTAGGGTTTGACAATTAATATTTCCTCAGTTTTACATATGCCGATCTCGGTGGCTTGTTGGGAGAACACCCGAATATTTTGAGGTAGAACTCGAGTTCGAGCCTCGCTGAAGGCATGGATGTTTGTGTTTGTCTATGATTTAAGTAGTTTAAATAATGATGCTGGGCAATATTCATTGATTACAAGCAAATTGAAAGGACGAAGAAATGAAACTTATGCAACTTAATATGCATTTTTATTTGTAATGTAAATACTGATGTAGGTAAGCAAACAAGATTGATTGATCACTAAAATATTCAGATGAAAAATCTATCTTCGATTTGAGTTCACTTTGGTGGAATTATTTGAGGTCATTTAAATGATCTTCATTATGAATATTTAGTATATAATTGTATTCGTTCGCAAAGATGATTGTATATGAAGAACTGTTTTTAAGACGAAACGGTTATTTTTTCACCAAGTAGCTGTGTAATGCGTGACTAATCAAGTGAGATATAAAAGGTCCAAAGGTATTAATTATACTCATGAAAAGGTAAATAGAAAATATATTTTGTACAACACTTGAAACCTAAATGAAGTAAATCATCAGAACCGATTATTTTATATAGTTGAAAACATTCTTATCAAATTCATTTTGCTCTTCTCAGAAGTCACGATTTATCGAAGTTATCATTTATAGTTGACTCTTGATACTACCGCACAATCATAATATTCATTATATCCATCAATTACACCAGGTTTATTAGTCTACCTATGTATGTGATCTAGAAACATCACAATTAATTATTCTCAAACAAATAAAGGAACAATGAACAATCACATCACCAATCTTAATTGTGTCAATCAAAATAAGTTTCCTTTTGAAATAACAAATGTGGAATCAACAATTAACGAAGAGTTAGTGAAGGACTTTACCGGTAAGTAATATCGATGTGGAATTTCATCGTGCAGTTTTTCGCAGTGTTCGTAGGTTTAACGTATTATTCCCCAAGTTGTTTGCAGCAAAGAACCCTCAAGAAGATTATATTTTATTTGGAACTGCTTCCAATAACCTAAACATATCATTAATGGTTTAAATATTTTCAGATTGTTCAGATTCAGTAGAACTTCTAACTTTCATTGTATTTTTATTTTTTATATAGTGATTCTGAAATTTGGCACAACTTTTATATGATGTAAACTTTCATCACATATACATCATGAGTATGTGAACATGAAAAAACCAAAAGACCCAAAGGAATAATTAATTGATTAGGGAATCATTTATTGCAGAATGATAAATACAATTGAAGGATTTCACAAATAACAATTCACACCTATACTAAAGAATAGACGAATTCACGTCACTGTGACATTCGTAACAGATGAGATATAACTGAAAAGTCTATCTTATTTTCGGAATTTTCTATAGTGCAATATAATATAATGTATAATAGACCAATAATTAACTGAACTAACAGAAATATCAACAAAGCTCCCCATACTAAAAAAATTTAACCACTATGAAATTTATTGATGATACATGAAAATTTCATATTGAATCCAAGTTGAATTAAATCATACTTGAAAGATATAAATTTTACGTCTACACAGTATTTTTTTCAGTTCAGAATTTCAGAACAATTTATTTATTGGAAACCAATAATATGATTCATATTACTCAAGACATTCAATACCAGAATATCACACATTCAATTCAAAGAATTCGAATAAAACTAAGTAACTTTCTGATTTTCACTATACTTAATTTCAAACATGACAATATTGTTTCGTCAACACAGTGGCTTCATCAGATGTTGATGATGAACTGACTCCCACGGTATTGGTGAAACAATATTGAAATTAATTTCAGTGAAAATCAGAAACCTACTTAGTTTTATTTGAATTATGTATCGACTATCATATTTTCATCAACTATCGGCCCAATCAATTAATGATTTGCAATTCACAGTTTTTAGCACAAGGAGGGTAATTCTTTATATTATATTTTGATGACGTCAGTTTTCAGAGTAATAATGGGTGATCTTTTAAGCGTATTTTTCTTTAATCGAAATAAAACACTCAATTTGAATCATATATTCAAAACTTTTATTGAAAATGATAACTTGACCGTTGTCATTTATATTTTAAAGATAACTTCATGTAAATGTTTTCTGCGGCTCCGTATCAAATGGTCCATTCGGAAGGTCCAATTTTGCACTTTTGAAGGTCACTTTTTCGAAAATTTTGGCCTGTAGGTACCCCAGCAATTGCGCGTGTAATGTTATCCTGTAAGGCTTCAATCGTGTTCGTCTTGTCAACATACACTAACGACTTTAGATAACCCCACAAGAAATAATAGTGGCCATCAATCTGTAGTAGAAATCTGTAGCATCAATGTGTAGAAATAATAGTGAATCTTAGTGGCCAATTCACAGGGCCATTTCGAGAGATAAGCTGCTCACCAAATGGACATGTTGAAATGCTTCAACATGTCCATTGTTTCACGAGCTGTGTGGCATGTGGCACCGTCTTCATGAAACCAGATGTCAACCAAGTTCAACTCGGCCAACTGGGGCAAAAAAAAGTTGCGTATCATGGCTCGATATCGTTCACCGTTGATGGTAACGTTTCTTCCACGGTCGTCTTTGAAGAAAAAGGGACGGTGATGCCACCAGCTCATAAACCACACCAAACTGTCGATTTTTCGAGATGCATCGGTAATTCCTGTATGGCATGTGGTTTTTATATCTTATTCGTTTTTACATATCCGTTAAGCCAGAAATGAGCCTCATCGTTGAACACAACTTTAACACGATAAAACGGCAGATCATAAAACAATTGTTAAACTGATTTACACATATATTGAAAAGAATACTACATGACGTACGTTTCGATGAGATTCACCTTTTTCAAATGCTACGTGCAGACTCTATGTCTGAAAAAGGTGAATCTCATCGAAACGTACGTCATGCAGTATTATTTTTAATATATGTGTAAATCAGATTAACAATTGTTTTATTATGTTTATCGATTCACATCAAGTATCGGCCTCATCAATTATTAAAACAGCGGATTTTCATTAAGCTGCTCTAAGACTCATTCAACAAAAATTAGACGTTGTGGTAGGTCATGCCGTTTCAATTCTTGTAGAAGTTGAATTTTATAGGCTTTGAAAAGCAAATCAACATGAAAAATTTTCCATATGGTTGAGAACGGCGACGAATTGACATACCCGATGGTTTAGTGTCCAAAAAAGTAAACTTGGTATGAAATTTGGTGGTAACAGCACGAATTGTTGATTCACCAGGTCGATTTTGACGACCATAATATGGTCGCAACAAACGATACACATTTTTCACAGAGCACGAATTTTGATAGCAAATTTCAACAATTTGCAATCGTTGCTAGTTTGAAAGTCCCTCCATGATGAACTGGCAGAGTGTAGTGAAAACTTTTCACTTTGACAGATGACGTTTGGATGCTATCAGCAACCAGTACCACCAATCTGAAAAACATAACTCTTAAAAAATCGCCCGTTAGCAGACAAATGAATGTTTACCAGTGCAGTTCCTCTATTTAGTAACTGATTGACTGTAGGTTTTTTCTTTAATGTATTCAGAGTGTCTTTCCTTCTGAATTTTTCGAAAGTTTTTCATAAAGACACCCGTGACTTATCGCCTGAAGAAGTTGTATTGGCTGGAATGTACAACATCCGTTATTGTGCATCAAATACACATATAAATTATTATACAAAATAATACGGCAATAATAACACGGTAAAATAATATTGGCAATAACACGGCCAATATTGTCTTCCAAATGGTCAAGAGTTTGTGGCTTATCCGCATAGACCAATGACTTTACATAGCCCCACAAAAAGTAGTCTAGCGGTGTTAAATCACAAGATCTTAGAGGCCTATTCACAGGTCCAAAACGTGAAATTAGGCGGTCACCAAACGTATCTTTCAATAAATCGATTGTGGCAAGAGCTGTGTGACATGTTCTGCCGTCTTGTTGAAACCACAGCTCCTAGACATCATGGTTGTTCAATTCAGGAATAAAAAAGTTAGTATTCATGTTTCTATATCGATCAACATTGACTGTAACGTTCTGGCCATCATCGTTTTTGAAGAAGTACGGACCAATGATTCCACCAACCCATAAAGCGTACCAAACAGTCAGTTTTTCTGGATGTAACGGCGTTTTGGCATACACTTGAGGATTATCTTCACTCCAAATGCGGCAGTTTTGTTTGTTGACGTAGCCATTCAACCAGAAGTGCGGTTCATCCTTCATCGCTTCATCATCGATACGTATTCCGCACAAAAGCATTATTTTCTAAATAAAATTGCACTATTTGCAAGCTTTGTTCAAGCGTGAGTCTATTCATGATGAATTGCCAAACCAAACTGAGGATAAATCACTTCTCAGCTGTTGAATTAGTCGCCATATTCAACAGTAATGCCAACTTAAAGTTCTATACCTCTAAAAAAACACCCTTTATTTGCGCTTTTATTGCAGCACTTGGCGTGATCTCCGAGATTTTTCCTATTGATCTGTTGCACATTTTCAACTCTTTCAGCTATTCTGTGCCACATTTACTCTCTTTATAGCAAGCGGTTCATCTGCTGTTCTGAAATGTTTCCTCCTAGAGATATTACGTGAATATTTGCTTCTCTTTTTCTTATTTTGTTCCGTTAATTTTGATGAAAATTTGTGCGATCTTTTCATCCAAGCGTCATTTCTACTTATTTCCGTGAATCTTTTTCAAAATTTTTCGTTCTCGTTTTTCTATTGCTCTCATTTTTTATTGATCTTCAATCGCCATTGTTTCGACTACATAGATTTCTAGTGGAATACCAAAGTTATAATTTTTTAATTTGGTCCTGCCGAATTGCAATTTTTAGTATAGTACGCTCATTATAGTTTGTAGACTCCAAACAAGGTTTTTTGTTTTTTAGTGATGAGATTCAATTTAAATTTCTACAAAGTATTAGAAATAGCTGACTTGTGCAATTTCATGTTGTTTTTTCGCTTTTGTTTCAATTCACCTCTGTTGTATGTGATGACAACAATATCGTTTGCAAAAACAAGTCAGTTGCTTTTCACCCAATAACTTATATTTTTCCCACCAACTTATAGTTCGAATGAATAAATAAAAATATATAATAATTGTTTGAATGTGAAAAATTATTATTGGGAAGAATAAGAAAGTTCTGAGGATTTTCTAAGTTGTTTTTTATTTTGTTTTAAGGGGAACATACCGGTTTCATTCAAGTGGGGGAGAAAAAATGGTTTTTTCCAATTAGGTTCGGAGATAAACTTGCAACTTTCTATAATTTCAAAGTAAGGCCTACCGATGTTTGGATCGTAACATTTCCAAAAACAGGTAATTTCTTAAATATTTTTTTCAATTTAAATCGACAATTCATTTTCAAGGAACAACTGTCACTCAGGAAATGGTTTGGCTGTTACTAAATAACCTAGATTATGAAAAAGCAATGCGTATACCGTTAGTGGAGAGATACCCGTTTTTAGAGTAAGAATAATTCATGGAAAATTATACAATTACTTGTTACCTAAGTATATTGGTTGTAGAGCCGACTGTTTGTTTCATCCTAAATTTCATGCAGAACTCCTGGAAGAAAACAAGCATTCCGAAGAAAAATATCAATCGGTGAAGAAACTTCACGAATCGGTTAGTAGTTACTTGGATCAGATGACAGAAAGAAGATTTATAAAGTCGCACCTACCACTAAGCTTGCTGCCCAAAGACCTTCTCTCATCAGGTTGTAAGGTAATTTTAGCAATAATCCTCATTGAATCAAACTTAACTGATATTTGCAAAAAACATTCAGCATTCCAAATTCGCTTGAACTTTGGTGTTTGATATTCGGCTCCATAAAAATACAAAATCATGAAAACAAGAATCGTTTACATCTAGTTATCTAATCAAATCATAGATCATTTTCCCCTGTCCTGTGCGTTACGTATTCTTCATTGATTGGTTGGCGCACCTTGTGACACTAGTTTTGAATCAGTTGAGGGTCTTCTAAACTGCAAAAGGTAAGTTAAAACCGACGGAACCTTTTACGTACTTAGTTTAAATAAAGCTAAATAGTTTTCTGATTTTACTATAATTAATTTCAAATACGACAATATTGTTTCGCCAACACAGTGGCTTCATCAGATGTTCATGTTAAACTGTTTATCATCAACATCTGATGAAGCAACTGTGTTAGCGAAACAATATTGTCATGTTTGAAATCAATTATAGTGAAAATCAAAAATCTACTCAGTTTTATTCGTATTATGTATTTAGATTATTATCAAGTATCGGCCCAATCGGTTAATGACTTTTACTTTCCATCGTTGCATCTGCTGTTTTTTTTTCCATAGACAAAGTAGTCGAGATCGATGTTGAATTTTTGACCTATCAGTTGATTCAATTCAACTTTCACGAAACTCTTGTCTGATAAGCTATTCTTGGTGATCGAGAAGTGAGTGTCTTGGGTATACCCTTCACTTGGATCTACAAATTTCAGCATCCACATCCCTTTGAATTGCAGTTGGGGCTATTTCAATAATTGGATATACTTTACCTAATGTTGTTGGTTTTTTGCACCTTAAAATAATGCGTGTTGTTTATTGTGACACTTGCTATCCAGCTCAGCAAGTGAGTGGAAGCACTTGTGGTGAATATCTTGTATTTAATGTCTTAAACTATGCAATAATGTCGAAATTAGTAGGATTCGAGATAGAACAATTCATTTTGTACAATTCTGGCAATATAATGAGAAGAGCTTGAAGCAGCATACAAACAGATATATCCTAGGCAGCCGAACTACATGTACTACGCAAGTTAGGACTAGATCCCAGCTTCGAAAAATTCAATGGTAATAACTTCATTATCAGAAGACTTACGCTACTTTTCGGTTTTTCATTTATGTGTATGATCTGAGTTAGTTATAAGCTTGTAAGAGCGTCATAGCTATAATAGCGTACCCTATGGAACTTGTTTCTATTAGAGCAAAATAAAACAATTTTGGTTCAATTCGAAGTCAGCGCCTCTCCAAGTTTCTATACTGACACAGAGATTTTCAAGAAGTTTCTTATTTCTACAATAGTTTCCAGACCGTTACTCATCGAACTTCTTCACATACGTAATCATAATGTTATTTCTCATTCTTTTTTCAATAGAGTTTGATGCATCTAAAGACATTGTTACTATTATTGTAACTCATTAATATTTGATGCCAACATTATAGTGCGAACATGGCAAGTAATCTTCTTCTTCTTCTTCATTTTAGGCGAAAGCCGCCTGTTTATTCTTCGGTCGTTTGTCTGTTACGGAACTTTCTTGTTGTCACTACATCTTTTCCGTGGTCGTCCCACGCTTCTGCGCCCCAGTGGAGATCTATCACGGGCGATTCTCACTATTCTTGTGTCGTCCATTCTGTTTATATGGTCCTTCCACTCCTGTTTTCTGTTCAATACCCAGTCATTAATGCTGTCCACCTTGCACATGTTTCTAACATTTTCACTCCTTTCTCCGTTGAGAAGTGTTTTCCCGGTTATCCTGCGAAGTACCTTCATTACGGTTGTCTCCAGTAGTCGCCTGGTTTTCGTTGTTTATGGTCTAGTTTCTGCAGTATATGTCATAATGGGCCTTACGGTTGCTTTATAGATTCGTGCCTTGGCTTCAATTCTGATATGCTTATTGCGCCATATTGTGTCATTCAGACATTCTGCTATTCTTGCTGCTTTTGTTGCCTGCTCCCTTACCTCTGCCTGGACATCACCATAATGTGATGCAAGTAATCTGCATTTATTAAAATGAATACATATATAAAAACTTATTTGACACCAATGTTTCAGGTTATATACATTGCAAGAAATCCAAAAGACCTAGCTGTTTCTTATTATCATCATCAACGTTTGATGAGACTTCACGGCTTCAAAAATGATTTTCAAAAGTTTTGGGAGTATTTTTCAAAAAATATGGGTACGACAGTGAAATTGATGATATCAACTGAAGAATTCTGATATTTTGATGTTTTAGTTCTTTGGGCTCCATACTGGGATCACATATTTGGAGGGTGGGAGAAAAGAAACGAGAAGAATTTGTTATTTATGTTTTACGAAAATATAATAAAGGTGAGTTTCAAATTGAATAGCTCCATTTAATCTTTATATGCTTTCATGTTTTTAGGACTTGAAGAAAACAATTTCAGATGTTCAATGTTTTCTCGGAACGGAATTCAGTGATGAACAACTGAGTATTTTACAGGACCATCTGCAAATAGAAAACTTTCGAAAAAATAAGTCAGTTAATTTTATCGTTTGGGATATATTAGGCATTTTCAATAAAAACGAAGAAGCTTTCATAAGAAAAGGAAAGAATGGAGAAGCTATAAACTATTTTGAAGGGCATCTTGAAAAGGAAGCAAATGAATGGATTGAAAAACATTTGAAAGGCACTGACCTGAAATTTCCGAAATTTTGATATATGATTTGTTATGATAATTTTCACGATTTCGATGATTCAAAAAAAAATCAAAATGTATTAAATTGAAAAATAAAATGGAATTGACATTTTCTTGATGACAGTTAATTTCCAAAATTACGGCAGAAGTAGCATAGATCCCTATATAAATGAAACTTCAAAGAGTTTAAGTAGACATTATTCATTGTTTAGAAACCTCAAATAATATAGTTTCATTTCATGTTACGGTTACTATCCTTTTCCTTTTTCAAGTATTTATGATCTTTAATATCGAGCTCAACAATCAGAGTCGTGAAGTTTGAAGAATTCCACTGAAGATAGGTTCAAATTATCTAAGAATTGATAATTATATACAAATTTGATAATATTCAGTATTTCTTTAAATTCTTTTTCTCCTTATCTAAAACCTGCTGTCGTTCAGGATACGTCGCTATAGGTTGTTGGAATATTTCAATCATGTTTTATTATGAATTGTTTTTTACGTAATTTTATTCGTTCCTCAGTAACAATGAAGCTTATACATAAATACATACCTATGTATATATATATATATATATATATATATATATATATATATATATATATATATATATATACAAGGAGTATTGCCGTGGATTCTAAAGAACTGAATAAAAAGGTGGGTACTCGGCAAAGGTAAGGCTGGATGATTAAAGACAACACTTGTCTATTTTCATCAATATTTCGGTCATATATTGGGTCCTTCTTCAGGATGATATCAACTAATTGTACATAATATATCTTTGAGGAACAACGAGCATTATAGTACAAGTCGTTGTACAAAGTACAAAGACTTGTACTATAATCATCAAATTAACCAAGAGAATGTTTTAGTAGAGCCAGATATGTGAACGTGTACGATGTGATGTCTCCATTATCCTTCAAGGGATAAATATTAGAAAAATATTGAAATCGATGCCACACCTGATGAAAGAGCGAGATATATATGTTTCGTTCTGTAAGGAACTCGTCAGTCGCACCACGTCCATCGAAGGTAGGAGTTCCTTGCAGAACGAAACATATATGTTTCGCACTTACATCAGGTGTGGCATCGTTTTCAATATTTCTCTAACATTTATCCCTTGAAGGATAATGGAGACATCACATCGTACACGTTCACATATCTAGCTCTACTATAACATTCTCTTGATTAATTTCAATTTTTCAAATGAATGTTCTAGTGTTCATTTTCTTAAATATTTCATTCAGTGCCATAAGCACAAAAAACTTTCATTTCCTTTAAAATATCGCCGAATAGGCCCCTGAAATACGGGAATAAACGCGAGCGTACTACTAACGCAACCTATTGACATTTAAAAACATCGTTCGATGATATTTGTCAAATAGACATTGCAATTTAGTAGATACCTACGGGTATAGAAGATATGTGAAATTTCGATGCTTGGTGTGTCTGTAATCTGAGAGAGATGTTTTCTACTGATTTCCATAGATGGAATTGTAGAGTATTCATTACTCTACGATCTTCCACTTGAAGTCACAAGAAGATGCTTGGAGGTTGAAATCGTTGCCTCACTTCGATGGACGTGGTGCGACTGACGAGTTCCTTGCAGAACGAAACATATATATCTCGCACTTCCATCAAGTGTGGCATCGATTTCAATATTTCTCTAACATTTATCCCTTGAAGGATAATGGAGACATCACATCGTACACGTTCACATATCTAGCTCTACTATAACATTCTCTTGATTAATTTCAATTTTTCAAATGAATGTTCTAGTGTTCATTTTCTTATATATATATATATATATATATATATATATATATATATATATATATATATATATATATATATATATATATATATATATATATATATATATACAGTAAAAGCTCCTTATTCGCGCTTCCATTATTCACGTTTTCACTATTTGCAAATTGAAAAAATGCAACCCAATTTCTATATTCGCGGCTATAGATTTTTTTATTCGAGGATTTAATAGCTCTTTTTCATATTTGCTTCCGGAACTTTTTTTGTTTCGGAAGTTGAAACTTATTTAAAAAAAAAGAATATAGTCTTTGAAGCAGATCTAGTTTCGAATAATTCCCAGGTCAACCTCGCGAACTTGAAATTATGCATCCAAATATAAAGTGTTATTTTTTCCTCCCAACAAAACGGCTTGCTTCCTTGCAGCATAGCGACCTATGGAGCAAGAGATAATCCAGGTCTTGAAGTTCTATTACCTTAGACGAACCTTCAAAATCATGTTGGATGATTTGGAATAAGATCTTGATATGAATGTTATGAAATGCTGGAAGGATTTTGACATAGCAAAATGAATAGTAAACATAAAGGAATCATTGGAAGAACTGAAGCCATACACATAGAATTCATGCTGGAAAAACTATGGCCTACTCTTACTGCAGAAAATAACGAAGAATCTGTGCACACTCAAACTTTGACTGCAAACATGGCTGAAATTACGAATGCAATAGGACGAGGTGGGTTTGAACGGATAGAATCAAATGACATTCAGATGTTGCTTGAGTCGCAAGATGAAAATTTGATTGAAATCAACTTGGACGACATGTTAAATTCCCAGCCTTTTGAGGAAGAGGCTTCAATGAGCACGAGAAACGTGACACTTAATTTGATTAATCTATGGAACGAAATCTTATTTTAAGGACAAATTAGTAGAGTCATTGCTTAATATCAGTCTGAATTGAAGGAACTTTTAAAAACTACCAAACAAGAAGAAGTCACAAAATTCATTAAATCATTGCCTAAGCCTGTGAACATAATAATTGAGCAATATGATCAAAAACTTCATTTAAATTAATTTTTTCATATCCTTTCTTCTTTTTGTCACCCAGGAACGTTTCCCCTATAATCTCATATAAATAACCATTCCATATTCACGGCTTCTGTATTCGCGGCATATTTTCGCAACCTATACCCCGCGAAAAAGAGCTTTCATTGTATATATATATATATATATATATATATATATATATATATATATATATATATATATATATATATATATATATATATATATATATATATATATATATATATATATATATATATATATATATATATATGTAACGCAATCTAGTGCACTATGCACTGTCGTTATGGTATTTTAGTGTATTATGTTACGTTAGAGACCATATTACAAACTGTAATACTTGTACCTTGTACTCGTATCATTCTGTGATTCTTATATTATTCTATGAACTGTCTGACAGTATTTAAGGCGCGACATATTATTTTAACCTCCTATTCTGTTTGTATATTTTGTGGACGCAGAGCTGAAGATTAATATTCAATCGACATTTAATTCTCGATTCTTGTTTCAGGTTTGTTATATTTTAGACATAAGTTAATATTGTATTTATTGAATAAATTCTTGTTTCAGAATTAGACATTCATCGAGAGTCATTGACTATTGAATAAAATAGAAAAATAACTATTTTTTAGTATAAAAGTATTAATATATATATATATATATATATATATATATATATATATATATATATATATATATATATATATATATATATATATATATAATATATATATATATATATATATATATATATATATATATATATATATATATAAATATATATTTTCAATAACTGTTGAAAGCTGTATTCTTGTTGACGTTTCGTTGTATATTACAATTTTGTCAAAACTAATGGATAATTTATTTTTATGGATTACTATATATATATATATATATATATATATATATATATATATATATATATATATATATATATATATATATCAAAACTTCAAACTTATATTTTTGAAAAGAATTAAATCGGTTTTTATGTTTCTTCAGTATTCAGAGGAAAATTTCTGACTCAGCATTCGCTCCGAAAGTTTGTGTCCTCTTCTTCATAAGGAAACCACTGAAAAACTCATATATTTTTTCAAATCCTAACAGATAAATAATATATTAATACTATACTAGAACATTTCAATAATTTTCATCAGAAATTACAATTCATACTTGAAGAAGAAAGAGGTGAAAAATTGAATTTTCTTGATATAACAATAAGGAAAGATGACAAAATTCTAACAATATGACAGAGAAAAGAAATTATTTTTCAACGAACAATAAGTTATATAAGAATTATATGAAGGGAATGAGATTATATGATATTATATAATCATCACTATTCCCAGAAAAAAGGAATAATAATTAGTTTTGTAACACTTGAAGAAGTTCGTACACTTCTAATGAAGAATAATTACCCATAAATATAATTTGATTAACAAAATCATGAAGAACAGAATTCTTAGATTATATACGAGTATTACTTTACAGTCCAGAAAAGTAGATCCAGCAAAAATAATTACATTCACATACCATATGTTACAAGTGTAACTTTGCAAAAATATTAAAACCTTACGATTTAATAATTCGCAAAATTTTGACGAACGAATTAGCACATAAACATACAAAAACTCAAATGACATAAACATAAAATAACTGAGAAACACGATTTCGATTACAACAACACATTTTAGAAATGTTAACATTCGTAAAAATTTGGAAAACACAGTAAATGAAAGAAAATATATGAATCATCTCAATTCTATTTACAACGATTTGATAAACGTTAGAAATAACACTCATAAAATGAATATATAATAATCACCAAATATCATAATTCAAAACTCATTCTTTCCTGATCTACCATCAATTTCACATACATAATCCCATCAAAATATTTCAATGTACATATTCTCGATAATTATATCAAACTGAACTATGTGAAATTATATTTATGTATATATATATATATATATATATATATATATATATATATATATATATATATATATATATATATATATATATATATATATATGAATCACAACCATTTGAAAACCTGGCTTACCATGAGGTTTTCAGAGGTTTCCTGATGGTGAAGAAGATTAAAACTTCCGAAGCGAATGCTTAGCCACAAATATTTCCCTGATCACTAAAGGAACAAAAAGCCCAATATTGTTTTCAAAAAAATAAGTTTGACGTTTAAATATCTATGGTAATTCATAAAATTCAATTATTCATTAGTTTTGCCAAAGTTGGGATGTACAACGTCAACAAAACTAAAGCTTTTAACATTGAAAATAGCCTATATATCAAAATATAGGCTATATAGTATATAAATAAAAATTCCATGAATTCACGTACACCTTATCTCTTCAAGATGATTAAATCAAAATGTTCCAATCCTACAGTAATTTTCCTAATATCATTTTCTGTTGACACCTAAGGTCTTAATTTACGTAATCGAGATCATAAGATTAGTTTATAATGATTTATCAACAAACATTTCCGTTTTATTACCTCTAGTAGATGTTTGAAATGATATCATACGTATTGAAGTTATCATCAAAAAATATTGGTATATTAATATAGATAAGATTCCAATCCAAAATTCAGTTAATGTAAAAAATACACAGAATTCAGATAAATCAATTTACTAACTTAGCATAAATACGCAGATTGAATCATTTAACTTTAAATTATATAAGTGTAAAGGAAAGACTTCACCTGTTTGTGCCTCATTGGATAAAGTTTTTGAAATATAGGAACTTTAAAACGTACGCCATGAGCAATCATGAATTTCCATTCGAAATAAGAGATATAGATCCAATAATTAATAAAGAATTGCTTCAAGATTTTAGGGGTGAGTAGTCAAGTGAAAACTAGTCAACCATTTTCTGCCTCAAAGTTCAGTAAGCTTCCAAATATATTGATGTTCGAAACCAGTCTACTTGAAGCATATTCACTATGGAAAACCTTAGATTACAATCACGAAGTATAGATATATGGAGTCCGAACGTAATGTTGAAAGAATGGCATCAATTTAACGAAACAGATCATTTGACGGTAGGGCGCGCCACTTTTTAAGACGTACTCGTTTGAATTGTTAGGCGAGCAATCTTGTCGCTATTGACAGATGTGAAATAAAAATTTAGATTTTATATTTAATTATAATTTTATATTTTAAATAATTTCAACATTTGGGAGCCGGTGCATATTTAGGTACGTCTGATAATAATAATAACATTGGTACGTCCTGAACATTTGCGCAGCCAGTGGTAGAAAAGAGAACTATGATGTGTTTGATATAGTGTACATTAATACATACTACGGAAAAACCTATAACATTCGGACTCCTTATATCTACACTTAGTAATTACAATACTATTACTAACGTGTATTACTAACTAGTTGAACTTCTCTGGTAACTTTTCAATCCTTATTTAACCAGCTTAAATAATAGTTATTTTAGGTAGGTACAAATATGTCTAATAATTCCACCTAATTTCTTGTAACATCGTTGAAAGTAACTTAACATAATTCAAATAGCTGAAACAATTCATTCGAAATATGTTTGGATTAGGTACTGTCGAAAGTTTCGGATTACCATTTGTCGAAAGAAAAACAAAAAAAATCAAAAAGGTTTCGTAACAATGTATCAATAGTACTCGCCATCTATCGAAAGTTACTTGAACTGCCGAACTTGAACTTCTAAAAAATAACAGTTTTCTATCGCAATGATACGATTATTCATACCACCTTCACTTATTTTACCTTTTAATTTTCCCTGTTACTTTTCTCTCCATAGAATAATATTATATTATTTGAAATTATATGTTTGTAAATGAATTGTATTTCATTCGAAAAAAAAATGAATAGACTATTTCGTATTATTGTGAACGAAACACAAAATATTCAAATTGGTCGAACAGTTTATAAGTTGTTCCTAGACTAAACGAATGGAGTCTCGAATTCATGACTTATGAGATAATCTTATTTTTTTTTCTGATTTCTATACTTGCTTCCGCGTAAAACCTTTTTCATATATCGTTGAAATTCTCGATTTGGAGGTTCTGTGGAAGATAAATAGTCGCTTCAAGGGCGAAGTGATTGACCAAATCTCCCAATACGAAGATAATAAATGCAGAAGCGCAAAAAGTAGTCACTTTCTCTATAAAAGTCTTCTTTTTGGCCTTTTCATCTATAAATTAAACTTGGCGATTCTTATCAGAACCAACAACCTCAAAACAAGTGTCAATGGCGGCTTCCATTTGCGGGTTATACCGATAACTTTTATTTATTTTCATACTTTCTCCCCATTTTAACCTATTTTATAATACATACTGCTATATATTACAAAATGAAACTTGTAAATTAAATATCAATCAAAATTACTAAGTATATATGCTTATTTACGAAAATGTATGTTTAGGTGAACGAACCGGTTTCATTCAAGTCGGTGAGAAGAAATGGTGTTTTCCAGTTAAATTTAAGGATCATCTTCCAAGTTTCTACAATTTCAAAGTTAGGCCTGACGATGTCTGGATTGTAACCTTTCCAAGATCCGGTAAGATATTCAGTTGCATTATGAATATTTAAAGTGAATACATTAAACATTCCATTTTCAAGGAACAACTTTAACACAAGAAATGGTTTGGCTCTTAGCTAATAACTTAGATTATGGAAGAGCATTAAGTGTACCATTAGTTTCCAGATTTCCATTCTTGGAGTGAGCAATGCAAAAACAAGTAATTGAGTAGTCAGATAATACTTTTTTTTTAGAGCTTTCTGCTTGTTTCATCCAGAAGTGCACGCTGAATTTCTGGCAGAAAATAGGGAAAACGAGGAAAAATACAAATCTGTTGAAAAATTATCAGAATCAATCTGTACTCACTTGGATGAAATGGAAGGAAGGAGATTCATAAAGACACACCTACCGCTGACCCTACTTCCGAAAAACCTCCTTACAGCAGGGTGCAAGGTATAAAACATTATTGATTTCCAAAATTCAAATGTGAAAAGATACCAAGGAACCAAACGTACCATTCATACAATATATATCATCCGCACAAGGAACTCCTAACCAAGCTGATGTAGGAAGATATTGACGCAGTAGAAGTCGTTTTAACGATTAAAATATTATGGATTGGCATTATTATGAGTAAAGAGGTAGAACTTCCACAGTTGGGGAAATCATCCTCGATATTTTTATAATTACCTTCATTATGTTGGGGAAACAAATTTCATTGAATTGTTCAATCATTAAACGATTTTTCGATGGTCAATTAAGAGCACTTTATACTTAAGCAGTGGTCAATCTGAAGGACTTTGAATATCCAGTGCGAAGACACCATAGTTGTATATACAAGTGTATTATTCAGTACAACTTGTGAAGTGAAAGAAAATCCATGTTTCTAAAAGATCTACGTTCACTTATAAATTATAGTATTGAATCACATCCTCAAATTTCAGGTTTTATACATTGCTAGAAATCCAAAAGACCTTGCAGTTTCTCATTATCACCACACACGTTTGATTCGGGTCCGTGATTTCAGAAACGACTTTCCTAAGTTCTGGAACTATTTCTCGAACAACTTGAGTAGGATGCTGACATATTTTTGTAGTTTTACACTCATTTTTAAAATTTTAGTTAATTGGGCTCCATATTGGGAACATGTTCTCGAAGCCTGGGAGAAAAGAAACGAAGAAAATTTGTTATTTCTTTTCTACGAAAGTATAAATGAGGTTCAGTATGCTATAACTATTATTTCATCATCATTGTTTTCTTTCTTTACATAATATACTCAATATTTTCAGAATGTAAGGAAAACAATTTCAGAAGTCCAAAATTTCCTTGGTGTGAATTTCACAGATGAACAACTCAGTACTTTAAACGAACATTTGAAAATTGATAATTTTCGAAAAAACAAATCAGTAAATTTCAACGCTTGGAGTACTTTAGGAATATTTAATGAAAATGAAGAACCTTTTATAAGGAAAGGAAAGAGTGGAGACGCTAAAAAATATTTTGACGAAGAGCTTGAGAAGAAAGCAAACGAATGGATCGAAGAACGTTTAAAGTCCACTGATATGAAATTTCCAAACTTTCAGTAATCTTCGTCCCACATTCTATAAAATTTCATCAAAAAGTTGCTGATATTTTCAAAAATAGTTTGAAATTATACACGAGTTGAACCTGCTTTTTGTTTTTCAATTGAAATAATGATAATTGAATATGTTTACTATGGAATCAAATCTAGAGCGTTAACAAATCTCTAAATACATTTGGAAACTAACAATTGGTTTTTATAGTGAAATTTCTGAACAAATATTGAATGTTGATCAATATTGAATGATGAATATTGTAGTGTACCTCTTGGCTTTTCAGTCTATCTGAATGTTCAGTTAAATTAAGGTACCAAAAATAGCGATATGTTGGTTTAACTCTTGGAGTATTTCTACCTTTGGTTATTTTTACAGCTATTTCATTTTCTCAGTAATCAGACGTTGTAATGACATTTCTCAAAGAAAACCTCTGTAAATACTTAATATACTTACCACAAAATTAGTGTTATCATACAACTTCCTGCACACTTATAAGTCGTGTGAGTTCGAAAATTTCTTCCAACCACTTTCTTGAAATTCGACAATTTGTTCAGAGCCATTTCAACATAATATTTTTTAGTGTTTAATGAATATAGTGCTCTCAAATTGTCTTCGAAATTGTAAAATGTACAACCAGATTATATGTCAGTATTCTCTATTCGAATGAGAGGTAATAAGAAATACTTGTCTGAAAATCACTGACTGAACAATTCTTTATTCGACTAGTTTCGCCTTTTACAGCTTCGCCTTCACTGACTGAACAATTCTTTACTCGACTCGTTTCGCTTTTTACAGCATTATCAAGAATGAAAAAGGTGAAAACTAGTGGAATAAAGAATTGTTCAGTCAGTGAAGGCGAAGCTGTAAAAGGCAAAACTAGTCGAATAAAGAATTCTAGAGTCAGTGATTTTTAAACAAGTATTTTTTATTACCTCTCATTTCAATATGAACTATCACAGAGTTGATTCATCGTCCATTGAATTTATTCTCTATTTGAATTGTTAGGTAAAGATTAGAAACTCTAGCACACTATTACTTTTTTCAATAATTTTTTACGAATTATTCAAAAGAATATTACACCATATAATTCGTTTGTTGGACAAGACGAAACCGAACAGTTGAACAAAGCACTAACTTCCTTGCGTTTCCAGTAGATGTAGGAATCAATTTCGACATTCTCTAACATTTATCCCTTGAAGGATAATGGAGACATCAAATTTGTTCATATTTCACATTGCCAGCTCTGGTGTAATATTCGTTTGAATAATTCGTAAAAAATTATCAAAGAAATTCATATTAGTATATATTTATATATATATATATATATATATATATATATATATATATATATATATATATATATATATATATATATATATATATATATATATATATATAGTGTGAAGGTTTCTTGGGAATGAGCACAGTTTAAAATTGATGGAGTAATTATATATTCGACATATGTTTCGGCTCTAGGCCTTTTTCAAGAATATTATATTATAGGTTCATTGTTGGTTGGAAATTGACTTCAATTTCACAAATCTCTCGTAGAACTGAATAGTGCGAGAATTATGGTCTGTGGGTAACATCTGTAGGTTCGTTTGTTTAGGACATGCGCATCTTCCGATGAATCCTTATCTTTGGTTTCATGGGCGTGCAGTTCTTGGATTTTAAATGAAACCAACAATGAACCTATAATATTCTTGAAGAAGGCCTAGAGCCGAAACATATGTCGAATAAATATTTACTCCATCAATTTTAAACTGTGCTCATTCCCAAGAAACCTTCACACTTATGTTATTAAGCAAAGCACAAAAAAACTAAACGAATTATATATTTATATATATATTGTTGTAACCCTTTAAACAATAGATTCATTGTGTTGATCAAAATGTTTGGATCAGCACTTTTAGAAAAACTATATAAAGAGCGGATTTTCCCCCAGCTCTTCAGTTCATTTCAATTTCCGTTGGGGAACGTTACTCAATCGTTTCGAGTAAAGTTCATTTCAATTTCCGTTGAGTTCTCATTGTATAAGTTCATTTCATTTCCGGGGGAACGTTACTCAATGTTCATTTCAATTTCCGTTGGGGAACGTTACTCATAAGTTCATTTCGATTACCGGGAGGAACGTTACTCATTGTAATAGTTCATTTCGATTCTTGTAATAAATATTATAACAGTGCCTACTTTCAATAAATAACTAATAAAGTAATTATCGTATATTATATGTTTCATTGAATAAATAAAACAAGTGCTTCAATTAAATAGTGGAATTAATAATAAAATAAATAAAAGTGAATATAAAATAAAAAGTGTCGAAAGAATAAATTGGTGCTAATTAAAATAAATTGGTGTCTTAAATAAAATATAATCCCAATTAAATAGTGGATTAATAAAGTGCGTTCAATTCCTTAAAGGATAAAATAAATAAAGTGAACATTAGTTCAAGAGTTTATGGAGCTGTCTCACAAAAGCTACCCTGGTGTCAGAAACTAGTTATTCCTGATATAACTTAAGGTGAGAGTCTAAGTTCTTGGAGCAGTGTCCCTGAGAAGTAAAGCTCTTTCCCTGGTTTGTTCTTCTGAGCAGTGACCCAGAGGCATACAACACCAAAAAATATTTGTTGTCAGAAGTTGGATTTTCGAATAAACCTGGTGACTAGAAGAGGAACCTCCTCAACACCTAAGCCAGTTCGTCGTCTTGCTACGCCATTCAAAGACATCCAAAGACACCATAGGCAACATTTCACTGTAGATACCGTAGGATTTGTTAGGACTTCAAGGCAACAACATACGAAAGCAACCCCCTGGGAATACCTATTGTCTATCTTCGAGAGTGAATCCAATCACCACAAGATTCCGTAGGATTTGTTAGGAACCGCAAGTAGTATAGCCACCACCTTCGAATACCTATTTGTGTTGATCTACAATTGTGAAGCCGACCTCATCGAAACTTTAAAAGCACATATAAACGGATATAAAACCGTAAGTTAAATATAAGCACCATATTGTATATTATATTGTAAAGTGAAAAATTTCTCACAAAATGGCAAATTCACACGTAAATTCGACACTAGATATAAATGATTCTGATATTGAAGAATTAGAAGAATTACCACTAACAGTTTTATTCAAATTTATTAAAGAATTTAACGGAAATAGGAATGACCTCAATACATTCATTACTAACGTAAATTCTGCGTTCTCTTTGGCTAAACCTAATCAAAAACCAAGTTTATTTTTATATGTTGTTTCTCAATTATCAACAAATGTTATTAACGAATTAGAAATAAATGATATCGATTGTTGGACGGAACTCAAAAATAAATTAAAATTATATTATTGTCAAACAAAAGATATAACGCAAATTCACGAAGAGCTTGAAACTCTTAGGCAATTTCAAAATGAAAATATAACTGAATTCTTTAAGAGGGTCGAGAAGACAAAAAATGAATGTATTCAAGCTGAACATTTAATGTCAGGAAATCAAGACGAATTTTCAGGAACTAAAAAAACTATTCAACGCACAGCACTACGAAGATTTATAATTCATAGTAAACCTGAAATAAGTCAAATGTTAAGGGCACGAAATATAAATAATTTAAATGAAGCATTTAGCCTAGCGCTACAAGAAGAAAAAATTCAAAACTATACAAAGCCACGAGCTAAAATGTATTGCAATAATTGCAAAATGTCAAATCATAATACGCAAAATTGTCGTAACAAAAATAAAAATAAAACGAATTCTTTTCACAGAAATAATAATTTTAATAAGAATGAAGCTAGTACTTCAAATAATTATCAATCAAATAACAGAAAATTTTGTAATTTCTGTAAATTAAATGGTCACACATATGACAATTGTTGGAAAAGAAAAATAATCCACGAATAAACAATACAAATAATAATTCAAAAAACGCACAAGGTCAGTTTCTGACGAATGTCCCAGAGACACACGACCAAATACAAGAGGCATTCAATGTGAATTAAAACAAGTGAATTTAAATAATAAGAAGGTACCATATATCGAAATAATTAATTTCAATTTGAAAAATGCGCCGAATGGAAAAGTTAAATTTCTTATTGATAGCGGAGCATCAGTCTCAATTATTAAACATACAGCTTTGATACCAAATGAAACAAAGTTGAACAAAGAAGATATTATTTTAATCGGTGGAATTAAATGCGACTCGCCAATTCTTTCATTAGGCTCAACAATATTATCATTATCTTTACCTAATGTGAATATTCATCAGAAAATAAATGTTGTCGTCGCTGATGAAACTCAATTCGATTATTACGATGGTCTATTAGGATCAGATTTTCTGCAAGCACATAATGCACTTATTAATTACAAAGATAATTCAATAATGATAAATAATATAAAAGTACCATTCATGAATACATTGAAGGAAATAAAAAATGAATATGATACGCCAAGCAATTTTATAACAATACCTCCACGTTGTGAATCTATTATTGAAGTAGATATAAAAAATAATTTGAAATACGGA
Source organism: Henosepilachna vigintioctopunctata (assembly GCA_030704895.1). Classification (NCBI taxonomy): domain Eukaryota; kingdom Metazoa; phylum Arthropoda; class Insecta; order Coleoptera; family Coccinellidae; genus Henosepilachna; species Henosepilachna vigintioctopunctata. Next base: position 5,109,772 of record JARQZJ010000093.1, on the reverse strand, counting down.
TTAATTATGAATAAGGAACTTATGAAAAATATTTATATTCCGAACGTATTAGTAACAAATAAAAATGCGGATTTCTTAAGCAGATTACCTACTGCAAACGCAAATGCAATTCAAGAAGTAAACGAATCTGAATCAGAAATAGAAATAAATGAAAATTTAATAAATATGAACGAAGATGAATTAACTTTTGACAATTTCAAATTATTTCATCAACAAAATATTTACGTTCCAAAAACTAAACGAGTTAAACTACCGTTAGAAAATATAAAGAATTTTGTAATACCATATTCTACGGATTTATCGGAACGAAATCAATATTCTAATTATGTGAAGGAATATTATCCAAATATATCACCAAATTGTAAAATATCTGAAATAAGCGTGAAAAAACTTAATAATCAAACGTTATATATAATATTCATGAAATCATTTATAGATGAATCAGCTACATATGAGAATCTATTTAAAAGTCTTTTTAATTTGAGATTATTACTATTGCACAATAATAAAAATGATGTTAGCAAAATAAATTTTACAATAACAGATATTCCTATAATGAATACAATTATAAAATCGGATACTTATGATAGTTTATTATATTTTTTATTCCGAGATATGAAATATGAAATTTTAGAAGACAACCGAATTCTAATCACTGATAAAGAATTAATAAAACAAATATTATATGATAATCATGATGTACCAATATCAGGACATCAAGGTTTTGAACGTACTTACAATAAAATTAAAGAAAATTACTATTGGGATAATATGAAAAAAGAAATAAGAGATTATATTAAAAATTGTAAAACATGTCAAATGTCAAAGACAGATTTTAGGGTAAATAAAAGCCCAATGCAAATAACAACGACATCAAATAAATTTTGTGAACAAATTGCATTAGATATAGTTGGACCTTTACCAACAACAAGAAATGGAAATAGATTTATTTTAACTATTCAAGATGATTTAACAAAATATATTCAAGCTTATGCCATGGAAACACATGATGCAGAAAATACTTCAATTCAATTAATTAAATTTTGTACTCAATTTGGATTTCCAGAAAATATATTATCGGATCAAGGAGTAGAATTTACTTCAAATACATTAAAAGAATTGAATAAATTATTAAATATAAATCACAAATTAGCATCGCCGTATCATCCACAGACAAACGGAAGTCTAGAAAGAACACATCTTACGTTAAAAGATTACTTCAAATGTTATGTAAATGAAGACCAAAACAATTGGGATGAATTTTTGAATTTAGCAATTTATGCTTATAATACAAATATACATAAAAGTACTCATAAAACTCCTTATGAATTAGTATTTGGACAACAACCAAAAATTCCTAATATAATGTCAAAACCAGTCCAAAAACCAAATTATTCTGAATTAGCAAATGATATTGCAAGAAAATTACAAATAATACGTAAAAGCGCAAGAGAAAATCAAATTAATGCGAAAGAAAAATCAAAAGGATATTATGACAAAACGCATCATAGAACATATGAATTTAAAGAAAATGATTTAGTTTTACTATATGATAGTTTGAAAAAGAAAACAAACAAAAAACTATCAAAGAATTACAAAGGACCATATAAAATAATTCAAATACATGATAATCAGACAGCTACTCTGAAATTAGAAAATAATAAATTGAAAACTTATCATTACAATCTACTGAAACCATATAATGTTTCAGACAATGGTCAACAAAATGAAGAAAATGAAAATAACTTTGACCTTACAGTCAATGATCCTTCTATTGACGATCCTGGAGACATTAATTATTATTCACCCAAACCAGGCCCAAGCAAACAATGATTATGAAATAATTAATATAAATAAATCAGCAGGAATATTATTTCAACATTTGGGAAAAACCCAAATTTCCAATGAAAAACATACTCTATTGAATTACATAAATTTAACTTTCATTGATCATAAAATAAAAATAATCGAAAAGTATTATACGATTACTAATAATATATGCAATGTAGCAAACTCCAAACATATTACAAACGAATGTATTAATCAAATGCGATATATTAAAAACAAACTAACTAATATAAAAGAATCATTCAGTATAATCGCACAAAAAATTAATGTAATAGGAAGATATAAACGCGGAATAATAAATGGTATTTCCTATGCATTTAAATGGTTATTTGGCATCCCCGATTCTGATGATGCAGAATTCTATACAGATTCGATAAATGAATTAATAAATAATCAAAAACAAACCGAATCTTTAATGCAAAAGCAAATTTCTGTAATTTCTAATACTATAACAAATTTTAATAATTCAATTACGAGGATGAACCAAAATATAATTACATTGAATAAAAATTTGAAATTATTCAATCAATTACAAAATGAAATAAAAAATGTGAAAATTACTTTTGAAACTGAAATTGAATTATCCAATCATTTAATACTTTTAATAGAAATGACGGATGAATTAAATAATTTATTAAATAATTACGTCAACGATGTATCACTTATTTCTAATGGAATAATCAGTTATAACATACTACCACCAGAAATATTATATCATGAATTACAAAAAATAACAATTAAATATTCGTTACCTATTCCTGTGACAATTGAAAATATTTTTTCATATTACAAAATAATTAAATTAAAATCATTCATAAGTAATGAATTATTAGTGGTAGCCTTCGACATTCCAGTAGTGACAAAATCAGATTATGATATTTATAAATTACATGCACTTCCAGTACCACATACTGAAGATAAAACTTTGTTCTCTTATATTGAACCAACAAAACAATACTTAATAATATCTTCAGGAAAACAATTTTATTTCTCTCTAGATAATTTAAATAATTGTAAGGAAATCTTACCGTTGAATTGGTTGTGTGAGAAATTAGTCACTATGAAAAAGATAAATGATAAAGATAAAGAATGTGAAATAACATTGTATAATAATATAATACACAAAATTCCTAATTCATGTAAAATAAAAAACTTTATAGCAAATCTTGAAATTTGGCACAAATTAAGAAGTGATCAATGGATTTTTAGTATCTCTGTGCCAACACAATTATCAATAATTTGTGAAAATAAATCACCGAAAACAGAAATAATTCAAAATATCGGTACATTTGAAATGAAAGATAAATGTAAAGCTTTCACTACCAATATTGCTCTAAGTGTAGACAAATATGTATCTTCACAAAAATTATATTCAATAATTCCATTAACTGATATCAATGAAGACGATTGTTGTAAGAAACTAAAGAAAAACATAACTATGGAAAATATTGTATTAGAACCATTGAAACTATCAAATTTAGATTTGAATGAATTGAAATATGCTGAGAGCAAATTGAACGAATTTGATGAACAATTGAAAGCTCAATTAAATAAACCATTTATAATAAAGAAATCATATTGGTTCACTACTATTTTGTCTATTATAGTAGCAATTATTGTACTTATTATAGCATATAATATATTGAAATGTTTTGGAATAATTAATCTATTGAAGAAACTATGTTGCTTTTCAAGTGAAACAAGAAAATTGAAATGTCTACCATGCTTAAATATTTATAATCAATGTAATACCAAAACAAATCATAAAGTTGAACCATTCAGTGTAACTTATACGAATACCGTACCGATAGAAGATAATAATTTATATTCAGACGATGAATCACCAACATCTTCCCTGAGGAAAATCAAAAGAATTAATAAATTAAAAGTACAAAGTTCATAAAAATGAAATGTAATAAAAATAAAATGTATAAATGTATATGTAAAACTTGTACGATTTTTGTGACATTAAGAAATAACAAAAATCTTATATAACCCAGGAGATGTTGTAACCCTTTAAACAATAGATTCATTGTGTTGATCAAAATGTTTGGATCAGCACTTTTAGAAAAACTATATAAAGAGCGGATTTTCCCCCAGCTCTTCAGTTCATTTCAATTTCCGTTTCTATTTCCGGGGAACGTTACTCAATTGTAAGTTCATTTCAATTTCCGTTGGGGAACGTTACTCAATTGTATTCATTTCAATTTCGTTTGGGGAACGTTACTCAATAAAGTTCATTTCAATTTCCGTTGGGGAACGTTACTCAATAAGTTCCATTTCGATTACCGGGAGGAACGTTACTCATTGTAATAGTTCATTTCGATTCTTGTAATAAATATTATAACAGTGCCTACTTTCAATAAATAACTAATAAAGTAATTATCGTATATTATATGTTTCATTGAATAAATAAAACAAGTGCTTCAATTAAATAGTGGAATTAATAATAAAATAAATAAAAGTGAATATAAAATAAAAAGTGTCGAAAGAATAAATTGGTGCTAATTAAAATAAATTGGTGTCTTAAATAAAATATAATCCCAATTAAATAGTGGATTAATAAAGTGCGTTCAATTCCTTAAAGGATAAAATAAATAAAGTGAACATTAGTTCAAGAGTTTATGGAGCTGTCTCACAAAAGCTACCCTGGTGTCAGAAACTAGTTATTCCTGATATAACTTAAGGTGAGAGTCTAAGTTCTTGGAGCAGTGTCCCTGAGAAGTAAAGCTCTTTCCCTGGTTTGTTCTTCTGAGCAGTGACCCAGAGGCATACAACAATATATATATATATATATATATATATATATATATATATATATATATATATATATATATATATATATAGAAAATGAACTCTAGAACTTTCATTTGAAAAATTCACGTGTTTTAGTAGAGCACATATCTAACTCTAAATATTAGAGAAATATTGAAATCTAAATGCATATATCTTGCAAGTTCAATCCATCGAAGGTAGGAGTTCCTTGCAGAACGAAACATATATTTTATACTTAAATCAGGTGTGGCATCGTTTTCAATATTCTAACATTTATCCCTTGAGGAATAATTTCATTTTCTACTATTTGAATTTTTCAAATGAATGTTCTAGTATTTTCTTATATATATATATATATATATATATATATATATATATATATATATATATATATATATATATATATATATATATATATATATATATATATATATATATATATATATATATATTATTATTATTATTATTTCGATTGTTCCCCATGAGGAGAGCGACTGAACTTGAATTCGCAATCATTAGGAATTTTGCTTCATCTTTTTTGCCTCCCAAAAACGCTTCATTCTCTCTGAATGCTCTTTCTTCCGTTCATCTGTCCACTTTACTCCAGGTTGACGATTTACTTTTTGCTCAAACTTTATATGTGCGATTTTATTGCGGCATTCAGTGCGATCTTCGAGATTTTTTATATTGATCTGTTGTAGATCCTCTTGGGCCTCTTTTAGCCACTCGCATTTACTATTCATAATTATATTGAGTAGTTTCTTCGGTATTCTGGACTGTTTCATTCTGTAGACATGTGCATAGAACTTTGCTCGTCGTTTTCTGATTTCTTCCGTTATCGTATTTGTCTTTTGATACAATTCATTTTGAGGTCTTTTCATCCAAATACCGTTTCTATTGATTGGCCCGTAAATCTTTCTGAGAATTTTTCGTTCTTGTTTTTCTATTTCTCTAATTCTTGAATGGCCGCCAATAACCATTGTTTCAGCTGCGTAGATTGCTTCTGGAAGAATCGTTGTGTTATAATGCCTCAATTTGGCGCCTCTCGAAATGCACTTTTTGTTATAGTGAGCCCATGTTAGTTTGTAGGCCCTTTGGAGCTTGGTTATTCTCTGTTCATTAGCGATTCGGTTCAAACCTGAGGACTGTATAACTTTCCCGAGGTATTTAAAATGGCCTACTTGCAGAATTTCACCATGTTTTGTCATAAGAGAAGATTTATCTTTTGGTTTTCTTTCCATGTATTTGGTTTTATCATAAGAAATTTGTAACCCGGTTTTCTGCGCAATTTCATGTAGTTTTTCCACGGCGCGAATGGCTTCAGTTCTGTTGTCTGTGATGATAGCAATATCGTCTGCAAAGGCGAGACATTTGACATTTATTCTATTTTCTTTTTTGATACCCACTTGTATGCCCTTCACGTGAAGTTCCCATTCCCTTATGATCTTTTCTAAAACAATATTGAAAAGAATTGGCGAAAGTCCGTCCCCCTGCCGCACACCGGTTTTGATTTCAAAGGGATCTGATATTTCGCCCATAAATTTTACCTTGGAAGTTGTACCTGTAAGTGTCTGTTTTATAATTGTTCGGGTCTTTCGATCGATTTCAAATTCTTTCATGATTTCGAAAAGGGTTTCGCGGTCTACCGAATCATATGCTTTTTTGAAGTCAATGAATGTGATCACTGTATTTCTACATTTCCTCATCTGTAATATCGTCTTCAAAGTCCAGATCTGTTCAGCACATGATCGGCCTTTTCTGAATCCAGCTTGGTATTCCCCAATTAATGGATCCGCTTGGTGTTCTACTCTGTTTAGGAGTGCTTTAGAAAGTATTTTGTACGCAACCGGGAGTAAGGAAATTCCCCTGTAATTATTGATATCCATTTTGTTCCCCTTTTTGTGCAATGGATGTATCAACGCGCATTTCCAATCCTCTGGTACCTGTTCCGTTCTCCAGATTTCTGATATTAAATGATGAAGTTTTTGGGTCAAAGTAGTATCGTTCAGTTTCCAGAGTTCCGCAATAATCCCATCTTCTCCTGCTGCTTTGTTGTTTTTGAGTTGTTTGATAATTGCCGTAATCTCTTCCATATCAGGGGCTTGCGAGTCTGGATGCGTAAACCCCGAAAAGTCGAACATAAATTTTTCTTGGGGTGGACTGCAGTTGAGAAGGGTGCTGAAATATTCGGCTAACATTTTGCAGTTATTTTTTGTGTTAGTTTCCAACGCGCCATCGGATTTTCTGAAGCAAAGAGTGGGCGCTTGGTATCCTCGCAAGTTTTCTCTGAAAGTTTTGTAAAAATCTCTAGTATTATTATTGGTGAAATCCTTCTGTATTTCGTGACACCTATTATTATCGTATCTCCGTTTTTCTCTTCTAATTACTTTGGAGGCCTGTTTTTGAGTTGTAAGGAAATTCTGCCAGTTTTCCTCATTTTTATGGCCGTTAAATTTTTTCCATGCAGTTATTCTCTTGTCGACTGCTTGGTCGCAGATTAAGTTCCACCAGCGGTGTTTCCTGGTGCGAGGAGGTTGTCCTAGTGTGATGGCTTTCTGAATATTCTTTGTAAGGATTTCCCAATTCGTCGATTCTTCCTGATTGATTTGTGCAATGATTGTATCCTTGTGAAGTTTCAGATATTCTGGATCGAACCTAACTTTTCTGGGTGTAAATTTTTTATTTCTGTTATATAAATATATATATATATATATATATTTTTTATTTTAATTTGATATTCAGCGCACAAGCCATAATATTTTTCAAGGCATTTGTTTCTTATACGCATTTGAAATTACTTCATTAACCAATATTTTCTTGAAACCAGCGTTTATATTATCCAACCAGGTACCAGCATTCGAATTCTATAACTCAGATTTTGTATTCACTCAGATCTGAAATGGTGATCAAATATTATTGAATGCCAAAATTTTGAAACCCTCAATTCAAAGTTATCATCACAATTTTGTACAACAAATACAAAATATTTTTCTTAAGAAATGGCCAACATCACAAGATCACTGGCCTCAGGTTTAATTGTGTTTATCTACATTTTTATAGAATAATTCATTACTCGAAGTCTGATAATAATATAAACTTTCCTGTTGATAACATAATCTTAAGTCCACTATTCCTTCATTTGAACACAAAATCAATATTTATATGAATCTCTCATCTAGCCCATTGTGTTCCCAGAACATTGGATTTGTAATTTCACTGGAACATCTAAAATGAGCTCCTTACAAGCAGAAAGAAGTGAGTGTGAAAAAAAAGAAGATTTTCCTTTTGAAATTTCTGATGTGGTGTCAAGTGTAAATGAAAAATTGCTTCAGGATTTTCATGGTGAGTAGTTTTAATTGAGAAACAATCACAACTCCACAGTATGAAGTGTAAGACTAATAAATAAGTTTAATTCTAATAACTTGTTTTTATAAAACTGATTTATTCTTACCTGATTTAATTTATTACTTCAACTGCGCAGTTGCTCAGGCGCAGTGAAGAGAAATACTAGTACAACGCATTGTGTAAAAATTCTCTGTTTCTCGTTTGAACCTTCAAACTAGATACATTGTTCAATATTTAATTTTGTTTTAAATCATCGTATCCAATAGTAACAAGTACAAAATCAATACTAGAGCACAATGCTTATACATACATTGATTATTTTTCTAACATGAAGTAATGAAATTTTTCCTAGAAGGGAAGGCCCAAAAAAAAATCCTTGTAATGAAATTCAAGTCCCGTACCTCAGTTCTTCTGGTTACCTGACCGAAACCGAAACATAAATTGAAGTGATACATATATATTTTGAAAGTTTTTAGCAATAACAGGCTTTTTTTGATATGAAAAAGTTTATTTTTGTTAACGTTTCGTTGTTATATTACAACATTGTCAAAACTAATGAATAATTTATGAGTTACTATAGATATCAAATGTCAAACTTAATTTTTAGAAAAATCAAATCAGTTTTTTTGTATCTTCACTCATTGATTTTCATTATCAGAGGAATATTTCTGGCTTAGCATTCGCTTCGGAAGTTTTAGTCTTCTTCACCATGAGGAAACCTCTGAAAAACTCATGGTAAGCCAGGTGATTCTAATAAGTGTGATTTATATTTACATATATATAATTACATATAGTTTTTTATACTTATCCAGAATATGTATATTGTTGGTTTATGTGTGTGAAACTGAAGGTAGATCTGGAAAAAAATGAGTTTTGAGATGTGATGTTTGATGATTGTTGTGTGTTAATTTTATGAGTGTTATTTGTAAGGTTTATTAAGTTGTAAATAGAATTGAGATGTTCAATGTCTGTTCTTTCATTTACTGTGTTTTCTAAATTTTTACGAATATGTAACATTTCTAAAATTTCTCTACTTTTTTTGTCCCTTTCAGTTGCCAAAATTTTCGTATTTTTGTAATCAAAATCGTGTTTTCCTGTTATTTTATGTTTATGTAAGGCTGTTATTTGAAAACGCAACGAACCATAAATTATATAAGTAATCATCACTATTCCCAGAAAAAAGGAATAATAATTAGTTTTATAGATAGATCACTAAAATTAACATCATCATATTTACGACATGAAACACTTAAAGAAGTTCGTACTCTTCTCATGAAAAATAATTACCCATTAAATTCAATCAACAAAATCATGAAAAACAGAATTCATAAATTATATAATACTTTACATTCAAAAAGAAGTAAATCTAACAAAAATAATTCCATTCCCCTACCATATATTCCAAAATTAAGTACAAACATTGCTAAAATATTAAAACCTTATAATTTAAGAATAGCACATACTGCCAAAAATCAAATCGGAGAAATATATACAAAATTAAAAAGTAAAACTGTAACTCAGAGAAAAACTCACACAGTTTATACTATTCCGTGTAACAATTGGAATAAAAACTATATCGGACAAACAGCACAAAATCTCAAAGAAAGAATCAAAGCGCATAAATACGCAAAAACTCAAATAACAGCCTTACATAAACATAAAATAACAGAAATACACGATTTTCAATACAAAAATACGAAGATTTTAGCAACTGAAAAAGACAAAAAATGTAGAGAAATTTTGGATAATAAATAAATAATAATGAATAATAATTTTAATATAGCATTTTCAAGTCACAGCAGATTGGATAGAATGATCTTTAATAACAAATTGTCCAAATCCGAGCCCATGAGGAAGTCTGGAATTTATAGATTGGACTGTGAAGAATGTAAGTCGTCATATGTTGGCCAGACCGGAAGATATTTTGAAACTAGGCTGAAAGAACACGTAAAAAACGGAGAATCTGCTTTTCGGGAACATCTAGAGTCGACAGGACATAAGATCTCACGTTGTTTTAAACCCAATATTCTCCATTACTGTGAAAAAAGTATGAAAATGAACTACTTGGAAGCCACGGAAATGAATAAACTTCAAAAATCCGATAAATACAATCTTCTCAATGACCAGTTAGACCTAAACCACTCCCCGCTGTTAAATCTCTGATAATTTGGAAAACCCCACCTCTATGACCGAATTTGAGGTGTATTCTGTGGTCCGAACAGATCTGCAAATATTTAAAGGTTATCTTTGTAATATGTATTCATTCTTGATAATGCCGTAAAAGGCGAAACTAGTCGAATAAAGAATTGTTCAGTCAGTGATTTTTAGACAAGTTTTTATTATTACCTCTCAACTGTACCTCTCAAATAACTTAAATAACTTAAATAGCTTGATTTGAATTTTCATTCAAATCAAACTAAATCGAGCCAACCCTTAATAAACAATTACTAGAGGATTATCAAGGTGAGTAGATGAAATAGTTACAAAGTATCGCAATTATTCATAACTAATAAAACAATTAATTTATTAGTTAATTTTAACCGTTCCGTCACTTAATGACAGATATGAAGTCTCCTTGTAAAATTTTTGCTGTCTCAAATAGCTGTATTCGTATTCATCTTCATAACTATCTGAGAAATAAGAAAAACCGTATTCATATACTACGAATATATTCCGGAATATATCACCTTCGCTTATACCTCACTCTACTCTCACCTCACTCACTATACACTTATATCTTCACTCGCTTACACTGTACTTTACACTGAAGATTTTCATATACAAAGTGTTTTCGATATATCTCTATTATATATTCAGAAGGGAGATTTAGAAGCTCAGTTTTAAGAAGAAAACTTCATATGAACTCGTTTCTCAAACGTCTTCAATTTTAGTTTTCTGTTTCTCAATGAAAATAAAGTGATTTTCTATCATATATACAACATTTTTTCAAATTTCTAACTGTATCGTTCGTGCGAAATCAGAACAGCATATTATGATAGACATTATATGGTACGCCGGCAACTTTTGTTGAGTAAAAATCCTTTACTGTAGAGAAATGCTTTTTGTTTTTCTACTGTAAATTGTGCCTGAAAAAACAGACAGAAAACAGTCAAATCTGCTCAAAAATCACTACAATTTTCAAGAATCTTTTTTAATGAGAAGTCAGTGGCGTATCATCAATGTCTCTCGAAATATGCAGGTCTAAATTCACATGAACACCACTGGTGGAAAGATTTGCACGTCAAAAAAGTCTATTGATACATACTTGCTCACCAAATTCCATTGAAATATTCAGACTTTTCTTACAGATATGAAAAAATCAATTATTTTCTGAAAAAATCACCATCTATCTCAAAATTATAACTTTTGAGACATAAATGATAACAAAATAATAACTTTTAGGACATAAATTCATACGATTTCTTCTAAAAATTGACCCAAAACTCGCACCCTTGAATATTTACTTTCATTTAGATAACAGATATTGGATATTACTAATTACCTCAACAGCCCAGTGCTTTTCCATTTTTCTTAACTGTTTAGTTTTTTGTGTAGGTGAACGAACCGGTTTCATCCAAGTGGGGCATAAGAAATGGTTCTTCCCATCTACGTTTAGAGGCCATCTACCAAAATTATACAATTTCGAAATAAGGCCAACGGATGTTTGGATTGTAACATTTCCAAGATCAGGTAAATAATTGGTATGATTTGAAATTCTATTTCATCACGAAATTTTATTTTCAAGGAACAACTTTAACTCAAGAAATGGTTTGGCTATTAATGAATAATTTGGATTTCGACAAGGCATCTAGCGCCTCATTGGCTGAACGATTTCCTTTTATAGAGTGAGAAAATAAACAAAAATATTTCATTGATCTTCTTTATATGTTCGTTTCAGAGGTAATTGTATATTTCATCCTGAGTTTCATGCAGAGTTATTGAAGGAAAATAAAGATTCCGAGGAAAAATTTAAAGTCGTCGAAAAATTGATCGAATCAGTTTGTGATAAAGTGCACGGAATGAAAGCGAGAAGATTCATAAAAACACATCTGCCCCTCAGTCTGTTACCGAAGAATCTCCTAACAGCAGGATGTAAGGTAAATATGATCATAAGTTGCATGCATATTAGAAATTTAAGTATAAAAAGAATTGTATTGCTATTACTTAGTACGCAGCTAGGACTACTATTCATTTTTTCAAATTTTAACAACAATAAATATTTTATGAGCCACATGACATCCACTGAAAATTACTCTTCAATTCAATTGAAGAGTAATTTTCGTAACTTTAGAATTTTTGACACAGGCCATACAATCAATAACGAGAAGATTATCTTACTTACTCTTTCATTCGAAAAGTACTTGCCTATAACGTTATAAAAAGTAAGTAACAAATGTAATTGATCGTGCCAGACGATTATGCCAGGTGATTATTAAGTGAAAAACATCATAAATTGATTGCTATGCCACAAAATTATTGATTATCGATCTTATCTTCGTATGTACATTTTATTGAATGCTATTCGCATTACTTGGTGAAATTTTATATACAAAAGGTCTCTTAAGACGTAAAACAGCGTTAAGACCAACTCCATTCTACGGCTAAGAGATGTGGCAGACAATTGTAACAAACAGAAGCCAGAAAGTTTTGAAGTAGCCCCCATCAACCATAGAATTTCAGGGACTAAACTGCGTTGGTATAGCCACGTTATGAAAAGACCAGACGATCACCTGGTCAAAGCTGCCTTTCCATTGGCACTAAAAGTATTTGAAGAAGAAAGTCGCAAACCACCTGGATGACTGATGTTCAAAGGACGTGAAAACTTTGGGACTGCATGATTGTTACCATGTCATTTTGAACGACGTCGTATGATTGAAGAACCATAACGCGCTTGCAGAGGAGGCAAGTGAAAGGGTATATAGAGAGATATATTGATTCGTCAAACATAGTAACATCCTCTATACTTACAAATTCAGTTGTTAGTTAGTACTTCATTTGTTAGTTATCTATTAATACACAGATTATTTTCATGTCATAATCTGTGTATTGAGTATTCATTTTTCACGAATAGTAGAATTAAATTATTTGTCACATTAAAGTCCTTAGTCGTGTTTGAATTCACGTTAGGTCTTCAAAAATATTTGACTCTATTACGCTTCAAATGAAATCTGACTCTACTCGCTATAATATTTGAATGTGTTAGTTCTGGTCTTCTCGATGCGATGTTCTGAACTCCTTGTGTTTTCATGGACCGTCCTCACCATAGTTCAATAGTTCAACTATGATTCAAATTTTGATCACAGACGAAGTAATAGGTCTTTTTCACAAGTAAGTTTGTCCATGTGAATGTATTCCGAAAACTTAATATTCTTGAATTGAATTTCAAGCCTAATTTGTATCTGCTTCATGTTTAATATGAATATGTTTATTATTTGATGTTCATTTATTCAAGTTCATAATTTTCTAATATTACACCTTATAAATAATTTATTACGAAGTTGTGCGTTCGAAAACCGATTCTATGGAGATTTTCCTATTGTTTCTTGTGAATTTTGCTATGTCATTGTCAGTTTTATATTAAACATTGAATGTTGTTGGAAATGAAAAATTTTATTTCTTCAGAAAAGTCGGTTTCAAACCTCAACTCTGATGTTGACAGAAAAACTATTGAAGTTTCCAATATTTTATCATTTTTATGTTTTTATCACATTTATATTTCTTCACGAAATTTTTATTTGAATTTCATGAAAGAAAGACTTGCTATGTTTATTTTAATAAACTACATCAATCTCGAAGATATCATCCCATTGAGGAGAATAATTAGAATATTGGTTGTACCTTACCTTATCCATAATTTCATTATAATTTCTACAAATTCATCTGGAACTCACTCTTTCATTGAATCGTCCTTCAATGAGCTGCCTAAGTCAGACGTCATACTGACTCCAAACAAATGAGTTTAGTAGTTTAAAATCCCATAAAAATATTTAATTTAGAATGTTCTCATTTTTTGTGAAAGAAATATAATTTCAATTTGTGAATTTTGTTCAATCGGTCTGCCTTTTGAGCAAATCATATTAATTTTCACCAAATTTGAGTTAATTCAATTAAATGATTCTGCTTGAAATTTTTTCGTTTAAAACACAGGTACCAAAACAAAATATATAAAGGAAAAGTCTTCTTGTACCACCAAAAATAAGGAAGCACTGAATATAATATTCTTATGGGACCTTACCGTTGAAAGCTTTTCTGTATGGTACATAGGTAAACTGTCAACTGACAACTACCCATTTTTAATAGCCTTAACTTTCAGTTACTTAATTTTGATTAAGTAAATCTTGATCAAATAACAATCACATAAATTGAACTTTTAAATTATTCACGTTTTTATTCGCGTATTATAAAATTTGATATGATCCAGTACTGTGAATACGAGTGCAGCCATGTATACGCACAAAATATTAGATTCTGAGTGTACTGTATTCGCAAGTAATTCATAAAGTCCCTAATTAGGCCAAGCAACAGCGAATTTGTTGTGACATTATTTATTTCAGCGAATCAAAGTTTCTTTTAGTTTTTTATTAATAACATTAAAAATAATTATGCAAACTCCACGACATCAATAGATAAAGTGTGGACGATTCAATAACGAACAAAGTGAGCTGTCAATCGACCGGATCTAATAATTAGAAGCGGATAAAATTTGGAAAAACTCGAAAATTTATTGTTTATTTAACTAATTAATTACTTCGTTAATTTTTATCTTAGCTGGCTGCGATTCGGTGGAAAAGTAGCGATCTTGGTGCTCTTCAAGTTCGCTTCAAATGCGCTCAATCGCAAAATATCTGGATGCCACTTTAATTGTCCAATTTGGTATGTTAAAACGGATTTCGAAAATATAAGCAAAGTGCATCAAAATTTTTATCTTGAATTTTTGAAAAAATATTGCAAAATACACGAAAAAAAGGAGTAAACATGACTCTGAACGGCCAAGCGCTAGTAAAGGACGCAGTGGGGGGGGGGACTTGGAAAGTAGGAGAGGCAAGTATATATAGTAATACAAGTATATATAGTAATACAAGCGTGCAGCGCCGTGCATTATATCATGTTTGATTATTTCTATGATTTATATATTATATGATATAATACACAGCACGCTGCACGCCTGTGTTACTATATATACTTGCCTCTCCTACTCTCTAAGTCCCGCCACCACTGCGTCCTTTACGAGCGCTTGGACGTTCTGAGTCATGTTTGCGCCTTTTCTTCAAATATTTTGCAATATTGTTTCGAAAATTCAAGATATGCATTTTGTTGAACTTTGCTTATATTTTCGAAATACGTTTTAACAAACCAAGATGGACAATTCGTGTGGCATCCAGACATTTTGCAATTAAGCGCATTTATTTATTAAAACCGGCAATTACACAAAAATTATTATGCCACAGTGTCCATTTTTTTCCAACTTGAACAGCGCCAAGATGGCTTCTTTTTTACTGAATCGCAGCCAGGTAGGGTGAAAATTGACGAGGTAATTAATTAGTTAAATACACAATAATTTTCCGAATTTTATTCGCTTCTAATTTATTAGATCGGGTCGACTGACAGCTTATTTTGTTCGTTATTGAATCACCCATAATTTATCTATTGATGTCATTGAGATTACAAAATTGTTTTTACTGTTATAAATAAAAAACTAAATGAATGCGATTTTTTGGTATATATCGTCATTAAAAAATTTTGAATTGGTATCTGCTTGTCCAAATTATAACAAAAATGATGTATAAAGTACCTTTATTCTAATGGCACAGTCGGTTTGCTGAAATAAATAATGTCAAAAATCCCTTATTAGTTGTTCCCCGTTGCTTGGTCTAAGTCTATCAGAGTTGCCAAACCCAGCATAGAGCAAAATTGTAGATATGGTTGTAACGTTTTAAAATACCTTACACAGGTTGATTGCATATTTGTTAAGACCGTATCGTATGGAATAATCGTAATTCGAATTGCGCCGAAGTAAGTGGGGAGTATAGCCCGGTTATTAATTCATTCATTCTGAATTAATGATTCACTGAGTTAGATCGCGATTAAAAGATTTTTATTTTCAACTAATCTCCTTATATCTTTAACTAAACTTAATTAATATCGTATTTTTTTTTGATAATTTTGAGTGCGCTTTCAAGCGGTAAGTATTTTGAGTTACTGATTATTTCATGGATTATTTTTCGTTTAACTGATTTTGTGAACCAAAGATTGCATTTACAATTTTACATAAAACATCAAAATGGCCTCCAATATAGAAGATATCTCAGAACTTTCTCTTCGTTACTAATTTGTTCCTTCTAACTAATTTCTCATTTTATTTCATTCAAAATAAGTTAAGTTTTTATATTTTCGATTTGTTGCGTTGATTAGATTGATTGAATTTGTGTTTTTCTTTCTTACACAAAACTGATTCTCTTATCGTTTGATTTTCTTTTTGATTCAAAGAATTGAATATTGTGAAGCAATTTTCCCGGGAGTTGTGGATAGAAGATTTTGATCAAAATACGAATCCTTCACTATAGAACCGTTTCTCAGATTGGAAATCCTGAGAAGTAAAACCAATACCACCGAACAAGGAAGAAGAATTACGGATCTGAAGATAAGAGAGATCTTCAATCTCAATTTTTTTATAATTCTCCTAATTTTTAGTTGTAATCTTTGGAATCATTAATAGAAATTTTAAATATTAAGTTAATTAGTTTCACTGTCTATATTGCATACAAATCAGGTGAATTTATATACGTCTCCTAAATTTTGGAGCTAGCCAGGTTTATCCCTGTTATTTTATCGGGGAGCACGTTATATGGTAAAAAAAACTGTAGAAAACTGTAAACACAGTCTTACTCTACTGACGTAATTCTACGTAAGTAGAGTTATGCTGTGCTGTAAATATCAAACTGAAAACAGTAAATCTACATCTTTATCTTTATCTTATTTAATGGCGGTAATAAATAGAATACATTATATTCGAATTAAATATGAGAAAAATAATGTAGAAATACTGTACAATAATGACAATAAAATTGCACAAATGACCAGACCAGTATTCACACCTTGGAACGAAAAGTTTTCACTCGACTCGAAAATCAACGAGCACCAACGAAAATGCCTTAACATCACGAGATCGAACGATCTAATTGATGCTTTAGTGTTTCGAGAAAAGTGAGAACTTTTTTACTACTGAGAACAATAGACTAGTGAGAACAATATTACTACTGTAGCTATCCATATTCATAAGTTCTTGTTCAACTCACAACGCTAACCGAAAAAAAAAATAATCTTATCAGACGAATGGTGAAATGCAATGTTGACTATTAATCTACCTTTTCCAATCATATAACTCTCATATAAGAAATCATGTATGATTTTCGACCATTCAAAACCATTTCACATGCACGAACTTCCATATCTTACCCGGGATTTGCATCTAGATCCTCATAGTGAGGGCACGTCACTCCCACCACTAGGCTATGGAGACGAATTCATTTTATTTCGTTCAGTCTTATCATGGTTCACTTTGTCATGTTCTCCTCCAAAGCGAACTTAGATGAGACGTGCAGCCAATCTTGAAAAATATCGTGCAATTCTATAAGAAATTGAAGCAAAAAATCAAATATCAATGATAAAAAACTTGATGAATTCAAGAATTTAAAGTTATTATTTCCTGTTATCCCATAAATGTCTCAAAAACATGTTCCGAAACGTCTATAAATAACATCCGCTTTTAGACTGAAGATCTTCTGTGTCCTGACTCATAGTGGAATTTTGAGTGTATTCAATATACATATTTCTATTGCAGGTCATATATGTCGCAAGAAATCCCAAGGATGTTGTTATTTCTTATTATCTCCATAACCGTCTATTTCGTACCCGCAACTTCACAAAAGATTTTCCGAAATACTGGCAATATTTCAAGACAAATTTTGGTACGTTCAATACAATTACTGAGATATAAATAATTGAAAATTCGAATTCTTTCAGTGAGTTGGTCGCCGTACTGGGAGCATGTATTAGAAGCATGGGAAAAAAGAAATGAAGAAAATCTGTTGTTTCTTTTTTATGAAAACATGATTAAGGTGGAGAGCAGAAATTAATTTTCATTCTATTACTGATCCATATTTATTTTTAGGAATTGAAAAAAACTATTTCAGAGGTTCAACATTTCCTTGGAACGGCATATTCAGACGACCAACTCAGTAATTTGGAAAACCATTTAAATATTGATAATTTTCGAAAGAATAAATCGGTAAATTATGATGATTGGAAAATTTTAGGGATATTCAACAAAAACGAACAAGCTTTCATTAGGGTAGGAAAAAATGGTGAAGCTAAAAGTTGGTTTGATGAGGATATGGAAAGGGAGGCCAAAGAATGGATTCAAGACCATCTTAAAAACAGTGATCTGAAATTTCCAAGCATTTAGTCAAGTACCTATAATACATTTCTGAAAATAAAGACTGAAAAGTTTATAAAATGGTACTTTTCTTCAGAAATCTCGAATATTTAATTGTGAACTGAGAACCACAGAACTGCTCATACTTGTCTTATCGACGTCTCCATTTCATTGTGAGGTAAATTCTTGCTCTGGGTCATTGGAAAAATATTTACTCAATCTGAAAAATTGGGAATTCTTCTTCAAAGAAATAAGGCATCCAAAATGTAAACGATTATTTCATAATATTTCGTTACAAAGGGAATAAAGACTAGCCTACCAAAACAAATCTAATATTAATCACAATTCTGATCAAAATGTTTATAAGCTCTTGTTCCTCTTGAACACACTTTTCGAGGGTCGATCAAAAAATGCGTTATTAATTTTCAGCAAGCGTGGTTTGAAAAGTAATTTAGTGTTAAGAAGTGAGTGCATTCAATTATGATTGGGAGGCCTCGACTAGATTCGAAAAACATTTTCACACATTGACGCCGTTTTTTTCAGATTTTTAGTATAAAATTGGAGGAAAAACTACTGTTTTTATTATTTTTATCCCCATTGTTTTCATTAACATTGTTTTTATATTTTTCTTCGATATTTACTGCTTAGATTTTAGTTCAGATAAAGACAACGTTAACTTCATGATTCATTGGATGATATGCCTATTATTCATGTACATTAGCATAAAATACCATGCTTGTACATAAGTACAAGCTGTTGTCTATATATATATATATATATATACAAGCACTCGGATGAAATATTCTTTTGGCCATATTTTGAATTGCGACTTCTTTATGGTTCATCTAATATATTATAACTACTATACTATATCATAAATGGCAATATCACAAATAGATAACATTAATCAATTGAGTCGATACTTGATGATAATCTTTCTCAGACCAGCTGGAGCTGGGTAACTGGAGCGATTAGGCATGGGATCATTCGTACACATTTCAGACAATTTTCTGTTGTGTTCGAATGAAATATCTACAAAGCCTTCCACTCGCACTCTTGTTGTCATGAGTAGTAATCTTGAACGCTAGGGAGTGTTTATACGTCCTTTCGCCGATAGAGGGAGCCTACGTGAGTATTTCACTCACGTAGCATTTAATAACATATAGGATAACAATTGTATCCTATTATAATTCAACAAGATCGATGAATTTTTCGAAACGCTCTTAATATTCACTCTCGAAAGTGATGGGTTCGTTCTCGTTGACAACATTTGTGTATATATATATATATATATATATATATATATATATATATATATATATATATGCACAGAGGTAGGATTGGCACGTGTTAAACTTCACGTGGCAACCAGTATGTAAGACAGACCGAAGATAAGGAAATAAAACTAATCCAAAATTAAGATTGTGAATAATAACATTGAATGTTGTTTCTTTGTTATTACAGGTAGGATCAACATTCTAAATGTATTTTTTTATGTAAATTATAACAAATTAATATTTGTTATTTCAGAGAAATTAGTCATGGTTTATTTTAACCTATTATAAAAATTTATGAAAATAAAAGTATAAACATTATAACACAAAATTCTTATTGTATATCACGATGGAAAAGCTACAATTTCATTTCAAGATGCTGAAAACAGCAGGAGATGAAAAAAGGAGCATATGATCTGTAACCAGAATGACTTGCCAAGTGGCATGACATATAACACATGATTACACATGATTATCTTAAAGCAGAATACCATGCAGAGCTTATGAAGACACCTGCATTTGCTAAAGTAAAGAGAGCAATTAAACAAAGAATTCAGTATAGTAAAGTGTCGATTTAACTAATAAATTAAGGAAGACAACATACAATTTAATGATGAGTATTTAGAGGAAGTACCTGAAGAATAAAATAACAGTAATGCGGCAAATGATTCAGAAACACCGCGAGTAAAAAATTATTAGAACAATTGCTTGAAAAAGGCCAAGAAAAATCAGGAGAAAAAATATGGGAAAATTAGATACAGAATTTACTATTGAATAATTTTATGAAGATAATGCAAATGCACATCAACTTATTTCGAGAAAGAATGTGAACGGTTTGGAATTAACACAAGATGATAAAATAATAGAAATTTTGAAAACTTTTATGGACCAAGGTGCTGCAGATTGCTATAGATCTACCCTTCTTAAGCTTAAAATTGGAGAAGAATGGAAAGAGTTTAAAGAAAATTTTGTAGCACATTTGCTAGTAAAGGTTGGTCTCCAATAATATATGCTTTATCATAAAGATATCAATCAGGTTCGTAAACCAGAATATTCTATCAAGAAAAAAAAACTCAAACTAAAAGTAAGAAAAACTATTGATAATGGAGAATTGATAGATCTCATTGCTAAAGGTCTGCCAAATAGTATAATTGACAGAATTGATAGAGAGAAACCAAAAAAGACTGAAGACCTGCTTAAGGAAATAGGTAAGTTAGAACATTTAACATATAAAAAAAATTAGAATTGAAGAAGAAATGTCCTACTACTAAAGAAAAAAGTGAGAGTACCTTGCAAAATGTGCAAAGGAAAAGGAACACGTTTCTATTCCGAAGCTGAATGCTGGTTCAAAGACCAAGAAAATAAAGTTATAAAACTAAGGAAGTAAATAATGCGAGTATAACATTAGATGTAGAATTTAGTGAAGACGATCCAAAAAACTAATAGTGCCACCATTATAGGAACTTTATATTAAATTAAGTGATATTTTGGAAGTGCCGGCTATTTATGATCCAGGTTTCAATGTTTCATTAATAAACACAAAACTTATAAATTTAAAATCTAGAAGTAATAATTTACAAAAAACAAGTTTGAGAACGATTAACGGTGTTTACAAACCTGATAGATTAATGAAAATAAAAAGCAAAATTTTAAATATAGAAGATTACATAAATGTTTTTAATTAATAATTTCAAATATAACTTTATAATAAGATTATATATGAAACTTTAAATTGATACAAAATGAAAATTTAGAGACAGAACAAAATGATTCCAAATCAAAATAAATGAGTATCAAATGAATTTCAATGAACATGTTGAAGAAAATACTTTCGTTATTTTAACAAATCAGTAAAAGCATCATCAGATGAAATAATATCTAATGAAATTAATAGACAAATATAAAAATATATTTGCAAAAGATAAGTATGATATACGCACTGTAAAGATTACGAAGCCAGAATAGATCTCACAATAGATAAATATTGTAGCAAAATACCATATAGGTGCACAATTGAAGATAAATAAGAAACAGAAAAACAAATCAAGGAGCTACTCAAAAGGAATTTAATAGAAGAATCATACAGTCCCTTTGCTGCTCCAGTAACATTAGCTTACAAAAGAGATGAAAACAGAAAATGAAGATTATGTATAGATTTCAGAGACTTAAATAAGATAATAGTACCTCAATCACAACCATACCCACTAATTGAAGATCTTGTAATAAAAACAAGAAATTGAAAATATTTAACAAAACTTGATATAAATTCTACATTTTGGTCTATTCCTCTACGAATTGAAGATAGAGAATAAAAAAAGAAGAAAAACAGGCTTTGTAACCAATCCATTTTCAATGGATTTGCCTGCCATTTAAATTAAAGGCATCACTAGATATCTTTCAGAGAATTTTAAGTACCATAATAAGAAAAAATAATTTATCAGATTTTACAGTGAATTATATGGATAACATATTAATATTTCAAAAATTTTCGAAGAACATATAGACCATGTATAAAAATTATTAGAGGCAATAATGAAAGAAGGACTAAGATTGAAACTTTCAAAATATACATTTGCTGTGGATGCAATACCGTACCTAGATCATATAATTCAGTTTTTCCAATCAAATTTTCCTGTAATAGAAAATTAAAAAAATGTTCGACAATTTCTAGGAAAAATCAACTTTTATAATGAATACGTACTGAAAATTCTACTTATTTTAGATCCACTGCTTAATTTATTGAGAAAAGGCCAAGAATTTATTCGGTCAGAAGAATGTCAGAAAACATTCGAATATATGGAAAACTTCCTCTGCACTCAACCAGTATTAGCTATCTTTGATCCATACTTACCAATATACATATACAGATGCAAATTGAAAAGACATAGGTGAAATATTAAAAAAACCACAACTAAACGAAGATAAAAAATTGAAAAATCAATGGCATATTTTTCAAGAAAATTAAATGAATTTCAAAAAAGAAAAAAGCCATTTATTTGGAATGTATAGCAATAAAAGAGTCAGTAAAATATTGGAAGCACTGGCTCATAGGCAAACATTTTAAGGTATTTTCAGATCATAAACCACTAGAAAAGATAAATATAAAAGCTAGAACAGACGAAGAATTAGGTTATCTCACATACTATTTATCTCAATTCGATTTCGAAATAATAAATCATCCAAGTAGACCCAACTTTGATAAATAAAATAATAAATCACCCACTTTAGAACCAGATTGCTTAAGTAGGATTCCAGTATTAGAGCCTCAAGAAGATGAAGATGATAAATTGAAAATTGTGAACTTAATAAAGTTAGAAGATATTTTAGAAGATCAAAAGAAAAATAGAGATATAGAATACAACAGAAACAAACTGAATGGGAGGGAGATGTAAGGAAAAATCCTTAATCTAATTGAATTGCTCGCGTTATCATATCGATAAATCAAATCTCTGAATATACGAAAAGGTAGGATCGGCACGTGTAAAACTTTACTTGGCAATTAGTATGATTGATTAAGACAGAATGAAGATAACGAAATTAAACTAATCCATAATTAAGATTGTGAATAATAACATTGAATGTTGTTTCTTTGTTATTACAGAGAAACTATTCATGGTTTCTAACTTATGAAAAAATTTATAAGAATAAAATTATAAACAGTATATATATATATATATATATATATATATATATATATATATATATATATATATATATATATATATATATATATATATATATATATATATATATATATATATATATATATATATATATATATATATATATATATATATATATATATATATATATATATATATATATATATATACATTCATTGCTATCTTAAACCATTTTATTTATATTTTCAGAATGAAATTATTGGGTTTTCTGGTTCTCAAAAATATTTATTAAACATCTTCAACACATAACGTTTCGGTCCATTTCTTGGGCCTTTTTCAAATGAAGTTTCATCAATATATTGTCATCAACACATAAACAAAAAGAATACTTATTATTATACTATGAAATAATATTTAAATGAAGAAAGGTTCTCAAAAATTATTATATTTCTAATAGAGAATTATCTTAATTTACACTCGATGCGCTGTCGTTCACGTTCGGACAAGTCTTTGTCCGAACGTGAACGACAGTTTAATAAATATTTTTCAGGACCAGAAAACCCAATAATTTCTCTCTGAATATATATATATATATATATATATATATATATATATATATATATATATATATATATATATATATTATTTATTTAAATTTATTTATTGCCTGTTTAAGATAGTTCATTTTCAATGTTTTCAGCAATAACGGGCTTATTTTAATGTTAAAAACTTTATTTTCGTTGACGTTTCGTTGTACGTCAACGAAAATAAAGTTTTTAACATTGAAATAAGCCTGTTATTGCTAAAAACATTGAAAATAAAATATACATATTTATATATATTACATAATATATATTACATATATGTTACAAAAGATTGTTTTGTAACAATCAGACATAACCTGCACGATGGGTTATCAATTGGAGCTAAACCATGCGGTCTGGTACAAATTTCGTTTATTTTATGGAACAACCTTTTAGAATAAACCTCCATTTCCACTCCTGATGAAGGAACAATATAGTTTTGAAAGCTCGAGTTAAGGAAAAAAGAGTCTTCTTATTTGACACCACCTGACTGGTATCCCACGAATATCTATCTATATTTATATATATATATATATATATATATATATATATATATATATATATATATATTCATGATTCTTTTCTCACTTTGATTAAATTTACATTACTATTTTTATCTCTATTTATCAAGTACATTGAGAAAGAATTCGTCTGATTATGCTGATAATGAAATACAATAAACTATATAATAGCATATAATCCGGAACATTTTGAAGTAGTCAAAATTTCTCATATCAAATCACCTCCAAGACAATTGATTACGGATTCCACAACAATTCCTAAGTATTTCAATAAGAGAAGGTAATGAGTATGAACGAAAATAAAAGAAAAGATGAAAAACAACATGATTATCCGTTTGAAATAGTAGATGTCGAGCCAACTCTTAATAAACAATTACTAGAGGATTATCAAGGTGAGTAGATGAAATAGTTACGAATTATCGCGATTATTCATATTTAATAAAACGATAAATTTTTTAGGTAATTTTATACGTTGCGTTACTTAATGACAGATATGAGTTCTCCTTGTTAAGTTTTCGAAGTCTCAAATAGCTGTATTCGTATTCATGTCCATAACTATCCGAGGAATAAGGAAAACCGTATTCACATAATACATTCCGGAATATATCACCTTCGCTTATACCTCACTCTACACTCACCTCACTCACTATACACTTAATCTTCACTCGCTTACCTACACTGTACTTCACACTGAAGTTTTTCATATACAAAGTGTTTTCGATATATCTCTATTATATATTCAAAAGGGTGATTTAGAAGCTCAGTTTTGAGAAGAAAACTTCAAATGAACTCGTTTCTCAAACGTCTTCAATTTTTGTTGTGAAAATAATGCGGTTTTCTATCATATATAAAACATTTTTGCAAATTTCAACTGTATCGTTCGTGCGAAATCAGAACAGCATATTATAATAGACATTATATAGTACGCCAGCATTTTTTGTTGAGTAAAAACCGTGTACTGTAGAGAAATGCCTTTTGTTTTTCTACTGTAAATTGTGTACTAGAAATGGGAAAGGCTGAAAGTGCCAAAAACATTTTTTTCCCGATTTTGCGTGGATTGTGTTGTAAACGACACCGCCAATAGCGTGGAGAATGCTGTAAGTGCCGGAGAAATACCTACTAGTTCCTAGAGCAGTCGCAAGGAACAGCATTGTGAAAGTGCCAGTGTTGCCAGTCGGGTCGTGTCAGAAGTTACCTGAAATATAAAACATATAACCTTTTTGTATAAAAAGTAACCTTTCATATTTCTTACTGGAAAAGTACTAAAAGTTGATGGAATAGAATATTAGATGTATTGACTTACAGAATATGAATACACATAATACACATATGAATTTCTAATCATTTTTCTTTATTAGTTGTTATAATTCCAAAATTTATATTTTAATATGTATGTACGAGTATATACTTATAAACTTTATATTTTCTAAGTATATACGCGTTAAGTGTACAATTCAAGAAAATTTGTGAATTGATACTATAAATAATTTTGCTGAGTATTACCTGTATGTTTGACTTCAACATAGATATGAATATTAAGTAGGTATAATAACGAGTTTTAGTTTTATAACTAGGTACAACAATTGTGATTATGAGACTAAAAGAATTATATGAAATTAAAATAATGAATGAAGAATACATGAGCTAAGACAGCACATCAGCATCTGAAATTTAAAATCATATGTGTTTTCTGCGTTTTCAAATAAAACTTTCGAAAATATTCTCTCAGAAAAAAAAGCTTTCCGTTTCACGTTGCTTTTATGTAAAATATTAGAAGTTAATTCTACAAATTCAGAAAAATCATCAGAATGTAACCTTTTCATTAGTGTAACCTACAAGTAACCAAAGCAGTTCAAAAATTACCTAAAAGGTGACAAAAGTAACCTTCTGGCAACGCTGGAAAGTGCCCGCTGACCGGCAGTGGAGAAGGCTGTAAGTGAATGAATGTGCCTTCATTCATTTACGTGAACATTCATCTTATTTTAGTCGTGTGCGCTACACTTAAAGCCTTTCAACTAAAAACACTAACAGCGTTTCCCAAAAAAGATACGATGGCACTTTCAGCTTTTCTCATTCGAAATCAAGTAATATATGTTCAATTAAATGAAAAATTTTATTAATTAAATATAAATATATAATGTATTTTATAATGAATTAATTATACAGGACTTGAGTATACATTATAAGTTTTATAGTTTTTATTGTATAATCGATATTTTACTTCGTGGCACTTTCAGTCTTTTCGATTTCTAGTACACAAATGTGACAGAAAAACAGACAGAAAACAGTCAGGTGATCTGCTCAAAAATCACTACAACTTTCAAGAATGATCTTTTTTAATGAGAAGTCAGTGTATCTTTCGAAATATGCAGGTCTAAATTCACATGAACAGCTCTGGTAGAAAGATTTGTACGTCAAAAAAGTCAAAAAGTCACCAAATTTCATTGAAATATTTAGACTTTTCTTACAGATATGAAAAAATCAATTATTTTCAGAAAAAATCACCCCCTATCTCGAAATTTATAACTTTTACGACAAAAATTCATACGATTTTTTCTGAAAATTGTCACAAAACTCGCCCCCTTGAATATTGACATTCAATCAGATAACAGATATTAGATATTACTAATTACCTCAACAGCCCAGTACTTTTCCATTTTTCTTGACTATTTAATTTTTTGTGAAGGTGAACGAACCGGTTTCATCCAAGTGGGGCATAAGAAATGGTTCTTCCCATCTACGTTTAGAGGCCATCTATCAAAATTATACAATTTCGAAGTAAGGCCAACCGATGTTTGGATTGTAACATTTCCAAGATCAGGTAAATAATTGGTATGATTTAAAATTCTATTTCAGCACGAAATTTTATTTTCAAGGAACAACTTTAACTCAAGAAATGGTTTGGCTATTAATGAATAATTTGAATTTCGACAAGGCATCTAGCGCCTCATTGGCTGAACGATTTCCTTTTATAGAGTGAGAAAATAAACAAAAATATTTCATTGATCTACTTTAAATGTTCGTTTTAGAGGTAATTGTATATTTCATCCTGAGTTGCATGCAGAGTTATTGAAGGAAAATAAAGATTCCGAGGAAAAAACTAAAGTCGTCGAAAAATTGATCGAATCAGTTTGTGATAAAGTGCACGAAATGAAAGGGAGAAGATTCATAAAAACACATCTGCCCCTCAGTTTGTTACCGAAGAATCTCCTAACAGCAGGATGTAAGGTAAATATGATCATAAGTAGCATGCATAATAGAAATTTAAGTATAAAAAGAATTTTATTGCAATTACTCAGTACTCAGCTAGGACTACTCTTCATTTCTTCAAATTTTAAGTACCATATATATCTTATGAGTTACATGACATCCACTGAAAACTACTCTTCAATAAAATTTTTATCAGAATTCGTTTGAGTTATTATATTCAGTGAAATTAATAACAATCTGGACGAAAAATTATGAATAACTGATAGTTCCACAGTTTCAATTTTCATAACTCTCAAATTTTTAACGCAGGTCATACAATCAATAACGAGAAGATTCTCTTATTTACTCTTTCATTCGAAAATTACTTGCCTATAACTTTATCAAAAGTAAGTAACAAATGTAATTGACCGTGCCAGACGATTATGCCAGGTGATTATTAAGTGAAAGTCATCATAAATCGATTGCTATGCCACAAAATTATTAATTATCGATCTTATCTTAGTATATACATTTTATTGAATGCTATTCGCATTACTTGGTGAAAGTTTATATACGAAAAGTCTCTTAAGACGAAAAACAGCGTTAAGACCAACTCCATTCTACGGCTAAGAGGTGTGGCAGACAATTGTTACAAACAGAAACCAGAAAGTTTGAAAGTAGCCCCCATCAACCATAGAATTTGAGAGACTAAACTGCGTTGGTATAGTCACGTTATGAAAAGACCAGACGATCACCTGGTCAAAGCTGCCTTTCCATTGGCACAAAAAGTATTTGAAGAAGAAAGCTGCAAACCACCTGGACGACTGATGTTCAAAGGACGTGGAAACTTTGGGACTGCATGAATGTTTTCATGTCATTTGGAACGACGTCGTATGATTGAGGAACCCTAACCCGCTCAAAGAGGAGGCAAGTGAAAGGGTATATAGAGAGATATATTGATTCGTCAAACGCAGTAACATCCTCAATACTTACAACTTCAGTTGTTAGTTACTTCATTTGTTAGTTATCTATCAATACACAGATTATTTTCATGTCATAATCTGTGTATAGAGTACCATTTTTCACAAATAGTACCATCAAATTATTTATCACATTAAAGTCCTTAGTCGTATTAGAATTCACGTTAGGTCTTCAAAAATATTTGGCTCTATTACGCTTCAAATGAAATTTGACTCTACTCGCTATCATAGAGACAGATACTTGAATGTGTTAGTTCTGGTCTTTTCGATGCGATGTTCTAAACTTGTGTTTTCATGGACCGTCCTCACCATAGTTCAAAAGTTCAACTATGATTCAAATTTTGATCATAGACGATGTAATAGGTCTTTTTCACAAGTAAGTTTGTCTATGTGAAGGTATTCCCAAAACTTAATATTCTTGAATTGAATTTCAAGTCTAATGTTTAATATAACTATGTTGATTATTTGATGATGTTCATTTATTAAGTTCATAATTTTCTGAATAATTTATTACTTGTTATTTATATTACATTTAATACAAATAATTTATCACGAAGTTGTGCGTTCGAACACCAATTCTATGGAGTTTTTTTTATTGTTTCTTGTGAATTTTGCTATGGTATTCCCAGTTTTATATTAAACTTTGAATGTTGTTGAAAATGAACGATTTAATTTCTTGACAAATGTCGGTTTCAAACTTATTTGAAAATATTTGATCACTTTTATGTTTTTATCACATTTATATTTCATACTTTAATTTTAATGTTGAAAGAAAAACTATTGAAGTTTCCAATATTTGATCATTTTTATGTTTTTATCACATTTATATTTATTCACAAATTTTTATTTGAATTTCATGAAAGGAAGACTTGCTATGTTTATTTCAATAAACTACATCAATCTCGAAAATATCATCCGATTCAGAAGAATAATTAGAATATTGGTTGTAACTTACCTTATCCATAATTTCATTATAATTTCTACAAATTCATCTGAAACTCACTCCGTCATTGAATCGTCCTTCAATGAGCTGTCTAAGTCATACTGACTCCAAACAAATGAATTTAGTAGTTTAAAATCCAATAAAAATATGTTAATTAAGTATGTTCTCATTTTTGGTGAAAGAAATATAATCTCAATTTGTGAATTTTTTTCAATCGGTCTGCCTTTTGAGCAAATCATATCCATTTTCACCAAATTTGAGTTAATTTAATTAAATGATTCGGCTTGAAATTTTGTCGTTTAAAACACAGCTACCAAAACAAAATATATAAAGGAGAAGTATTCTTGTATCACCAAAAATAGGAAAGCACTGAAAATAATATTCTTATGGGACCTTACCGTTGAAAGCTTTTCTGTTTCCAGTCAATTTTTTGATCCGATTGATTGAAATGTATTACGTCATGTAAATCTATAAAATTGACGTCTACAACGTCTGCATCGTTGTTTACGAATTCAATTAACCACTCCAAATGAATTGATTGGCAAAGCCATCTGAGCCTTTCAGTTTAGAAAATAACGATAGGTAAAGGTAACTGGAAAACAGTTCGATGTCTGTTGAGATAATTTTTTGCGTTTTGGTTCATCATAACGATAACATACAAGTTGTTCAATAAAAATCTTAGATAGACGAAACAACTTCATCAATTGTTTTTCACATTAGAATTAAAGTGTTACTAATTCAAGATATTGTCCAATTTTTGGAAACTTCAAGGACATTTTATATTTCCTTCAAGTACAAGAAAAATATTCAAAACATTTTTCGTTGGGATGTTTTGGAACTTGACACACTCAAACATTCAATTGGCTCTGACACTTTGATCCTATTTCGATTTTTCCCCTGTTAATTACAAAAAGAGCATACAATATCTCTCTTTTGTCAATTGAAATAATTGAACTTTGATCCGCCACTATTTGATTATTTAATTGTAATTGTGTCACTACAAATTAATCATTGTTTTCGAGTTTTCTCTAGTTTTACAATCCAAATTGAATATCTTGACGTAAATTTATATCAGTAAATAATAATATGATATAATCAATTTTCATTCAGATTGATCTATTAATGTAAACATATTGTTACAATTTGATAATGCCGATACTTCTAAAATAATTTATTAACAATGAACAACTATTAACACTTGTTTTGAATAACAACAGTGTCACTCTATATAAACAACATTGACAAATCACATTAACCTTATGATTCGAATTATTTTGGTTCAGCTGTTGGCCGTTTATATACCCATTTCTATGCCTTCTAGAACATTCCAGAGTTCTCTGGTCGTGCCTACGACGGTTAGCAAGATTCTCGACTTTTCTAGAAACTTCCATAAACCACAGAGGCGGCTTCAGGGCAAATCTGTCACAATATAATAATATCAAAACCCAAACTCATACCGTAATGTTTCCAGTGGCGGATTCACTGTTTTCAGAGATTTTGTGTTATTTCTTTCAACAGAAATGTTATGTGAAGGCATATATATTCAAAATTCTAATAATGATGCGTTCCAGAAGTCAGTTGAACTTATCGTGATACTTCATGATTCTTGAAGTACAATCCACTTCAATTCTAACAATGTTCACATTGTTATCAGCTTATTTCATTACCCTCTTATCTATCTGTGTGTAAAGTTCAAGTACATTTGGAAGCTCAAATTTTAAATAATTGAAAGATTATCTATAGCAAACTTTTTCAAGTGCAAGTAAAATATCTAAATATATTGTTCAAACATCAACTGAAAAGAGAGGGCTATAATCAACTTAATCAGTTCATTATTATTATCTCAGTAATAACGGAGGTCAGAGACCTGCATAGCTACGATCTATTCTACAATTTAACACCGATCCCGAACGGCCCAAGAACTCGGTGGTAATTGAACTCACCAGCAATCAGTAAGGCGAAAACGTTATAGAGTCATTATACCGCGAACCCACCAGCAATCAGTAAGGTGAAACCGTTATAGAGTCATTATACCGCGAACCCACCAGCAATCAGTAAGGCGAAAACGTTATAGAGTCATTATACCGCGAACCCACCAGCAATCAGTAAGACGAAAACGTTATAGAGTCATTCTACCGCGAACCCACCAGCAATCAGTAAGGCGAAACCGTTATTGAGTCATTATACCGTGAACCCACCAGCAATCAGTAAGGCGAAAACGTTATAGAGTCATTATACCGCGAACCCACCAGCAATCAGTAAGGCGAAAACGTTATAGAGTCATTATACCGCGAACCCACCAGCAATCAGTAAGGTGAACACCTTATAGGATCATTATACCGTTCCGTTACTGAGCCTAATTGTTTTAATGAGAGTGTTTAATTTTAGAAAACAATTTTTTCTCTATTTTTCAATAAATTTTGAAATAGATTTGCATCAAGTAACATTCATTCTTTCAACTTCAATAAAAAAAAATAGCAATATTCATAAAATGGGTGTCACCGTTTTGAGACCATTTTATAAATACAATGAATCAAAGATGCAAATAAAAATAATATTGATTAATAAAGCGTAGATTATACGGGTCAATTCTATAAGAACTAGGTATGTTAGAACCAAAATAAACAATATCAAATGTTTCATTCTCATAATTTAAATAAAACTAGGTAGTTTTCTGATTTTAGCTAAAATTAATTTGAAACATGTCTTCATCAGATGTTGACTATAAACTGGATACAGTTTATCATCCACATCAGGATCAAACTGGAGGAAAAGTTTTCAAGGATCAAACTGGATTCAATTTATCGTCAATATCTGATGAACCCACTGTGTTGGCGAAACAATATTGTCATGTTTTAAATTGATTATAGTTAAAATCAAACAACCCCTTGGTTTTATTCAAATTATGTATTGAGGTTTCCTTCAAGTATCGGCCAAATCGATTAATGATCTTTCAATCTCCTTATATTTATATTTTTTCATATAACGTTCCCCAGTCGAGACGAAACTTATCTTGGAAATATTAATACTTCCATTTTTCCTTTTATTCAATTCAACTACTTTTTGTTTCTTGGTTTGTTTACTGAGAGTTTCAGACTGCATACATATAAAGTTTTGAGTATGGCACATAGTTAAACTGTAAACTGACACCTACCCATTTTTAACAGCCTTAACTTTCAATTAATTAATTTTGATTAAGTAAATCTTGATCAAATAACAATCACATAAATTGAACTTTCAAATTATTCAGGTTTTTATTCGCGTATTATAAAATTTGATATGATCAAGTAATGTAAATACGAGTGCAGTCATGTATGCGCACAGAATTTTATATTCTGAGTGTACTGTATTCGCGAGTAATTTATAAAGTTTATAGTTAGGCCAAGCAACAGGGAATTTGTTGTGAAAGTCTATTTATTTCAGCAAATCGACTGTGCCATTAGAAGAAAGGCACTTTATACTTAATTTTCCTTATAATTTGGACAAGCAGATACTAATACTAAATTTTTTATTTACGATTTATACCAAAAAAATCGCATTTTTTTAAGTTTTTTATTTATAACATTAAAAATAATTATGCAAACTCAATGACGTCAATAGATAAATTGTTGACGATCCAATAACAAACAAAATGCGCCGTCAATCGTCCGGATCTAATAATTAGAAGCGGATAAAATTCGGAAAAATTCGATAATTTATTGTTTATTCAACTAATTAATTACCTCGTTAATTTTTATCCTACCTGGCTGCGATTCGGTGGAAGTAGCAATCTTGGTGCTCTTCAAGTTGGAAAAAAATTGACGCTGTGGCATAATAATTTTTTGCGTAATTGCCGGTTTCAATAAATCAATGCGCATATTTGCAAAATGTCTGGATGCCACACGAATTGTCCAATTTGGTATGTTAAAACGGATTTCGAAAATGTAAGCAAAGTACAGCAAAATGTATATCTGAAATTTTCGAAAAAATGTAGCAAAATAGTAGAAAAAAAGGTGCAAACATGACTCAGAACGGACAAGCGCTCGTAAAGGACGCTGTGGTGGGGGGACTTGGAGAGTAGGAGAGGCAAGTATATAATAATAATAATAATAATATTTATTTCATGCTTTACAAAAAATTTTCACATTGTTTGCACTCGTCGACACACAATAGTGTGAAACATTCAAAAATAAATAAAAAAAACATCATCACACTTAAAATTATCAATTATAAACGTAGTAAAATGACATCAGTCTCAAAACTTACACTCTAAAAATTCTTTCACATCATAAAATGCAGATTGGATCAGAAAGAACTTAACATTTTTAACAAAAGCAGGCATCTCCAAATTCCTAACTGTTAGAGGAAGCTCATTAAATAATTTTTTTGACATGTAAAATGGCCCCTTTTGAGTGATACTTAACCTGCACAGGTCCATCCTCAGATAACCACCATGTCTGGTGGAGTATCCATGTGCACTGCCAGTCTCGACGTATGAGAGTCGATTTACACGTGCAAATTTTAAGGCTTCAAGAATATATATACTTGGTTAAAATTTTTAGTTTAATAAATGCTGCCCTACAATCTTCTCGGTAACTCAAACCTGCCAATATACGTATGGCTCTTCTTTGAATTCTAAAAATTCTAACATTAGAATCACAGTTACCCCAGGCTAAAATTGCATAGCGAATCAAGGACTCCACCAGTGCAAAAAATGCCGCCCTCAATATATAAGGTGAGAATGAGTCAGCCAAAGACCTGAGCAGAAAAACACCCCTACACATCTTAGAAGCCAACGAATCCGTATGGGCACCCCATCGGAGACTCATATCCAACACAACTCTCAAAAACACTGAAGAATTACTCAGAAAATAATCAGGAGTTCTCTTCAAGGTGAAAATCATCTCAACCGTCTTCCCATCATTGACAACTAATCTGTTCGAGGCAAACCAATTTGAGGCCATTTATCTTGCCTCGTTACCTTGGACCAGTGCAACACTCTGCTCACCGGACACTGCGGAAACTGTGGTGTCATTAGCAAATAAAATGGTCCGGAATCTTCCCAGAAAATTTGGTAAATCATTAATGAAAACCAAGAATAGAAAGGATCCCAACACGGATGCTTGTGGAACACCTATATAAGCTGGCTTCCTTGATGACCAACTATTGTTGTAAAAAACAGTCTGGAATCTGTTCGATAAATAAGATGACAATATTGAACAGCTATCCGCGCAACATCCATAAGCCTTTAGTTTTCCGAGTAAGATCTCATGTGACACACAGTCGAAGGCTTTTGTCAAATCCAAGAATATTGTATACGACATCCTTCCCTCCTCGAAACACTTTAGAATGTGTTCAACAAAACTAAGCACTGCTCCAAGTGTGCTTCTTCTCCTTCTGAAACCAAACTGAGCAGAAGTGAACAAGTTCCTCCCCTCAAAGTAAATAGTCAATTGTGAGCATAACAACTTCTCAAACACCTTTGATATAACAGGTACCAATGATATCGGTCTGTAGTTGTCAATGTCATCTGGGTTACGTTTTTTAAATAAAGGAATTACTTTAGAGATTTTTCAACAATCTGGATATGTATTATTCCTTATACATATGTTAAACAGCTTCGTCAGAGGTGCAACCAAGTTATTAACATTTTTCTTCAACAGCACAGAGGAGAATCCATAAAAATCTCTACTTTTACTCGATTTCAAACTTGCCACCGCATCTCGAACATCATTAAATGAAACCTCTCCAAATGCAAAAGTGTCACCATCGCTCACAACGATCTCAGCCACTGGTTCAAAAGTCCCACCCTGCAACATCTTCAGAGTCTCATCAGGAGCAGAGACAAAGTAATTATTGAAGTCTTGCGCCGAAATGGACGCAACAATATCCTGCCTCTTTGCAGAAGTCTTAATATTTATCAAATTCCACATGGATTTCGAAACATTATTTGAATTTTTAATAATGTTATCGTTAACCGATATTTTGGCCTGCTTAATTTTAGATTTATACAATCTTTTATAATAATTACGTGTATATAAAAGATTTTGTGTCTCAAAAACGTTATACATATCATTAACGAGATTAAGTCTAAGATTAAGACGAGTTCACGTAACTGATAAAGTTCCTTGAAAAACCACTTTATACCTCCATGTTTTCCTTGAGCCTTGATCACCCTTTCAGGGAAGGAAAGTTGGAGCGAATCTACAATATTTTCATTAAAGATACTGCAACAAGTGTTTGCGTCGTAACCACCATCGGTGATGAAATCCCAAGATAAAGCCTCCAAAATATTATGAAACCGATTGAAACCCGCCCGAGTCAGTGGACGTAACTTTCTCTGTATGACAGAAACAAAAGCTGAAACTGCCGGAACCTCAAGATCAACTATCTGAGCCCTATGATCTGACAGTTCAAAATTACATACTTCTGAATTTATGTCGTCAAATGAAAAATTAACACGTTATCAATACAACTGATGCTTCTAGTAGGCAAATATATTGTTCGAACAAAACCGTTGGAAGACATAATATCACAAAACAAATTACATTTATTGTCCGGATCATTGAATGGCAGATTGAAGTCCCCCAATATCACAACATTAGCACCCAAGATACTATTTAATATTTCAAAAATTTTTTCAAATATGTCCAAAAAAGTTCTAAAATCGCTATTAGGTGATCTATAGACAGAGAAAAAAACAATATTTAGGTTTTTCAATCTTACCGCCGATAATTCACAGTGCATTTCGCAAGATAAATCATTTAGCTCACCAAAGCACAAGAAATCCACTGGAGGTCTGCACAAAATTAACACACCTCCTCTAATTTTTCCTCTTCTGCTAAAATTATCTGCCAGCTTCCATCCCTGCAGAGAGTATGACTGAACCTGAATGTCAGTGAACCAATGCTCAGATATACAAACCACATGAAGATTTTTATAACTTTCAAGAAAAACTTTCAACTCGGAATTTTTACCCATAGCTCCCTGAATATTTAAATGAAGAAAGCTTATTCTCTTTTCTACTTCCTGCTGCTTCTGTCTCCGGTGAAAAATTTTTTTTACCAATACACCACTCGGCCATATACTATCATCAAGAACCCTGTCTCGGTTTTCGGCTTCGAAACTTAATTTGAAACTACTATTTGTGCCCTTACTATTTAACTTGGTGCATCTTATTTCAATATCCGGTCAATTAGTTTTTAAGAAATTTTTCATTTCTTCTTCGCCTATATTCCCGCATATTTTACCGACATATATACTAGTAATGATACGAGCACCCTTTATTGAAAGAGAGTTATCTTTGCATTTACCAGTTAAAATTTTTTTAGAATTCTTTGCCTTTAAATCTACATCAGCTGAATTAAAGGTTATGTTATTGTTGTTATTTTGAGAGTTACGCTCGAGACCTACAGATAATTCTGGAACAATCGAGCTACTTCTTTCCGCAGTGTTGACGACATGATTTGATTTCTCATTTTTAATGCCTCTTCCTTTTTCTTCGTTGGCAGAACTAGGTTTATGAATATGGGTTATCTGTTTACTGTTTTTTATGTTACCATTGTTTACAGTTTAGGCATAACCTGTCTTTTTCATCACCGGATCTCCACCGTTTTTACTAATAAGACTTATTATCATTGCTTGATCCTGATTACGCAATTCCATCTCACGATACAGCTTCTTCAGTAAGTCCATTTCCATTGTCAATAATTTCGGTTCAGCACAAAGTTTACCTTCGTTTGTCACATAAATTCCATCATTGGATTCATAGAAATTTTCATTCATTTTGGATGAGAATAAATTTTCGAAATATTCCTTTACTGATTTATCTAAAATATTATCAGGAACCGTCCGAGTAACCAAAATATCAATAAGAACATTCTTATTAATTTTATTCAATTCACTTGCAAGACTGTCACCTTATCAACTACACTTGTCGGCGCCATTTTATATATGTATTATAACCTATTATCAGATTAATGTTTTTATTTGCTCATTTCCTCATAGATATTGGTATTGGCATAAAGTAATACAAGCGCTTAGCGCCGTGCATTATATCATGTTTGATTATTTCTATGATTTATATATTATATGATATAAAACACAGCACGCTGCACGCTTGTGTCTTGCCTCTCCTACGCTCTAAGTCCCGACACCACTGCGTCCTTTACGAGCGCTTGGACGTTCGTAGTCATGTTTGCGCCTTTTCTTCAAGTATTTTGCAATATTGTTTCGGAAATTCAAGATATACATTTTGTTCAACTTAGCTTATATTTTCGAAATCCGTTTTAACATACCAAATTGGGCAATTCGTGTGGCATCCAGACATTTTGCAATTGAGCGCATTTATTTACTGAAACCGGTAATTACGCAAAAAATTATTATGCAACAGTGTCCATTTTTTTTCCGACTTGAACAGCGCCAAGATGTCTTCTTTTTCACCGAATCGCAGCCAGGTAGGATGAAAATTGACGAGGTAATTAATTAGTTAAATAAACAACAAATTTCCGAGTTTTTACGAATTTTTTTCGCTTATAATTATTAGATCGGGTCGACTGACACCTCATTTTGTTCGTTATTGAATCACCCACAATTTATCTATCATTGAGATTACATAATTTTTTTCAATGTTATGAATAAAATACTGAAAAAATGCGATTTTTTGGTATAAATCGTCCATCAAAAATTTAGTACTGGTATCTGATTGTCCAAATTATAACAAAAATAAAGTAGAAGTACCTTTCTTCTAATGGCACAGTCGGTTTGCTGAAATAAATAATGTCAAAAACCCCTTATTAGTTGTTTCCTGACCAGTATTCACACTCGACTCGAAAATCAACGAGCACCAACGAAAATACCCTAACATTACATCAACAATTAGATCGAACGATCTAATTGATGCTTTAGTGTTTCGAGGAAAGTAGGAACTTTCGCGAGCCGTCCTGATACCCATTCAGGACAACAAATAATTTTTATTTATGCAACTGAACAGTTATAAAACTTCGCACTATGGCTATATGGTACATTTGACTCACTATTACTATTGTAGCTATCCATATTCATGAGTTCTTGTTCAACTCACAACGCTAACCGAAAAAAAAATAATCTTATCAGACGGATGGTGAAATGCAATGTTGTAAACTATTAATCTACCTTTTCCAATCATATAACTCTCATATAAGAAATCATGTATGATTTTCGACCATTCAAAACAATTTCACATGCACAAACTTCCATATCTTACCCGGGATTTGCATCTAGATCCTCATAGTGAGGGCATGTCACTCCCACCACTAGGCTATGGAGATGAATTCATTTTATTTAGTTCAGTCTTATCATGGTTCACTTTGTGATGTTCTACTCCAAAGCGAACTTAGATGAGACGTGCAGCCAATCTTGAAAAATATCGTGCAATTCTATAAGAAATTGAAGCAAAAAATCAAATATCAATAATAAAAAACTTGATTAATTCATAAATTTTAAATTATTTCCTGTTTTCCTATAAATGTCTCAAAAACATGTTCCGAAACGTCTATAAATAAATTCAATGGACGATGAATCTACTCTGTGATAGTTCATATTTAAATGAGAGGTAATAATAAAAACTTGTCTAAAAATCACTGACTGAACAATTCTTTATTCGACTAGTTTCGCCATTTACATTCATTCTTGATAATGCTGTAAAAGGCGAAACTAGTCGAATAAAGAATTGTTCAGTCAGTGATTTTTAACAAGTTTTTATTATTACCTCTCGTCTATAAATAACTTCCCCTATTAGACTGAAGATCTTCTGTGTCCTGACTGATAGTGGAATTTTAAGTTTATTCAATATACATATTTCTATTGCAGGTCATATATGTCGCAAGAAATCCCAAGGATGTTGTTATTTCTTATTACCTCCATAACCGTCTATTTCGTACCCGCAACTTCACAAAAGATTTTCCGAAATACTGGCAATATTTCAAGACAAATTATGGTACGTTCAATTCAATTACTGAGATATAAATAATTGAAAATTCGAATCCTTTTAGTAAGTTGGTCGCCGTACTGGGAGCATGTAATAGAAGCATGGGAAAAAAGAAATGAAGAAAATCTGTTGTTTCTCTTTTATGAAAACATGATTAAGGTGGAGAGCAGAAATTAATTTTCATTCTATTACTGATCCATATTTATTTTTAGAAAATGAAAAAAACTATTTCAGAGGTTCAACATTTCCTTGGAACGGCATATTCAGACGACCAAATTAGTAGTTTGGAAAACCATTTAAATATTGATAATTTTCGAAAAAATAAATCGGTGAATCATGATGACTGGAAAATTTTAGGGATATTCAACAAAAACGAACAAGATTTCATTAGGGCAGGAGAAAATGGTGAAGCTAAACGTTGGTTTGATGAGGATATGGAAAGGGAGGCCAAAGAATGGATTCAAGAGCATCTTAAAAACAGTGATCTGAAATTTCCAAGCATTTAGTCAAGTACCTATAATACATATTCGAAAATAAAGACGAAAAAAGTTATAAAATGGTACTTTTCTTCAGAAATCTCGAATATTTAATTGTGAACTGATAACCACAGAACTGCTCATTGGAAAAAAAATTTACTCAATCTGAAAAATTAGGAACAAGATTCTTCTTCAACGAAATAAAGCATCTAAAATTGAAACGATTATTTCATGATATTTCGTTGCAAAGGGAATAAAGACTAGCCTACCAAAACAAATCTGATAGTAATCACAATTCTGGTCAAAATGTTTATAAGCTCTTGTTTCTCTTGAACACAGCTTTTCATGTGTCGACCAAAAAATGCGTTATTACTTTTCAGCAAGAGTGGTTTGAAAAGTTATTTAGTGTTAAGAAGTGAATGCATTCAATTATGATTGGGAGGCCTCGACTAGATTCAAAAAAAATTTTCACACACTGACGCCATTTTTTTCAGATTTTCAGTATCAAATTGGATACTGGTTCTATTATTTTTATCCCCACTGTTTTCATTACCAGTGTACTCATATTTTTTTTTGATATGTACTGCTCAGGTTTTAGTTCAGATAAAGACAACGTTAACTTCTTGATTCATTGGATGATATGCCTATTATTCATGTTCATTAGCATAAAATACCATGCTTGTACATATGTGGTTCTCATTGCTGATATATATATATATATATATATATATATATATATATATATATATATATATATATATATATATATATATATATATATATATATATATATATATATATATATATATTAGTGGAGCACGAATGTATGGCGAAATTTTTTTTTAATATTTTTGATTTCTAAATGGGGGGGATTTATGCCTTATGTAAAAACATGAACATATGCCAATTTCAGTAATTATTGAAAATTTCTTTTTACCTCCGAATCGCCTTTAAATTTTCGAAATTCTTGAAAAATTTGACTTCTCTGTTCAAATCTATATTTAGTGGAAATTACGGAAAAATGGATGTGAAATAATACACAAAGCAATAATCAGACAAGTGAGTATGTAATAAATGCAAAAAGAAGTAGATGTAACATATAAAAGAAATGCTAGGAACACCTTTTAATTTGGTTTAAAATGACATTTTGCATCAAATTTTGGCATTTGGGCTCTTGACTCTAATTTTGCCTTCATGGCACCTAGTCGCGATTTTTTCGTACACTGAGACATAGCAGCTTCTGTTGTGATCTTCACGGCTCGCTCTACAGGCTGGGTATGGCACAGAAAACGCAAAAATGATAGCTGGCCCTCGCCACCAGACTGAACAGTACAGGAAATTTCTTCTGTCGACAAGTTTTTAAAAATTGGAGGTTCAGTTATCTCGTTTTGCCAATTTATCATCTCGATATAATTCGATGCATCAAAATAAATTTTTGGTACAGCAAAAAGCCTTGGAGCTTGTACTGCACTACTACGAGCCTTCAAAATACGCCGGGCAGCCGATTCACGTATATGTTTCCTTTCGTCGGTTATCATAGCCAATAATACATTCTCAGCATGCGCGAAATATGCGTTCCTTTGAATTACAGTGTCAACGATACCTTTCAAATCATCTGGTAAGTATCTTGAAGAATATATTATACTGAATAAATGGCGGGAACCATCTTTACAAGGAGGTTTACTCTTAATTGCGAACCAGAAAGGCGCATATACTTTAACAATAAATGTAGTTAAAGTAACCAAGGCAGATGTTGGGTGTTCGGTAGCGGCGTAAAGGCGCAAAAGTCTATTTGCACGCGTAAGCATGAGACAATTTTCCTGGAGACTTGTGTCCTAAATCATCAGAAAAAGTGCCCCTAATAATTGCTGAAACAATTCTATGCAAGTACTTCTGGTCAGTACTTAGATCGTTGGGTATTTCAAGTAGCATATCTCCTTCAATTATTTTATATTTTATCACCGGGAGTTCTTCACAATTTTTTTGCCTAACCGTTGTAACCGTTGGACCATTGTAAGACTTGGGTCCTGAAGTTGAACCATCAAGATGAAAAAATAAATGACGTAAAGGTAACTCATTCATGTGCAGTAAACAAATTATCCACTGAAGTGGTTTATTAAACTGTTTTTCGAGCAGCCGTATAATGCACCCATACTTTCCAGTGTTTACATTAGTACCGTCACAACCAATTGCCATAAGACCGTCATGAGAAATATTTAGCTGTTTTAAAAATGCTGTGATAGAAAATACTATTCCTTTTGCTGAACCAATGTGAGGTACTACGTAACCTAAGTAGGTAGATCCTGGTTCCTCAACAAGCGAAATATGTTCCTCAATAATTACTTTTCTGTAATTTCCGTTCGCTTTCTTAATAATTTTTAAAGTTTTATCTTTTCTGCCATCAAAATATAACGCAGAAATATCACTGAGGTTTACCTGTTTCTGTAACTCCTGTCTAGTCTTGTTTCTTTCTCTTCGTAGCTTATTTCTATCTATAACTTCAACTTCAGAACCAATATCATGTAATACTGATGACACAATCGCAGCAGCAGCCCTGT
Source organism: Henosepilachna vigintioctopunctata (assembly GCA_030704895.1). NCBI lineage: Eukaryota > Metazoa > Arthropoda > Insecta > Coleoptera > Coccinellidae > Henosepilachna > Henosepilachna vigintioctopunctata. The sequence continues at coordinate 5,067,275 of JARQZJ010000093.1, read as the reverse complement.
CAGACACTCCGTATCTATCACACGTTTTCGATACCGTAGGCAAGTCAATCGACGGCACTTTTTTCTTTTTCCTTAGAGGAAAAACGGATTCAATTTTCTCAGCGCAGCCATCTTTTTTCAGTGGCTCATCCGTTTCGGAAGAAAGAGAAGAGGTGATGATATCTACATTAACAGAGGACGTACTTGCAATCGCCGGGCTAACAGAGCGATATTGTTGTTTTAGCTTCCTTTCCTGATTTATTAGATTTTTTTTACTTACAGTAACATCAACTCTGCCTATTATCATTTTACGAGCCGTTCTTTGGTCAATTCAAAAAGCTTGTTCACGTTTAGGGACCTTCTTTTCTCTTGGACACGAGCAACAGTTGAAATATTTGCATTTACAAGCTGATATATCAAAAAGTAACTTTTTATTTTTCATAAAATTTTCTAAAGTTTGCTGGGAATTCCGCTTCTCGTGGTAAGTTTTCAACATTTGTATAATTCTGGTACTAGTCACTGTTGGTAAAGATGCCGCTTGCCATAAGCTTTCGATTTCAGGCACAATTTTATTGGAAATTTCTGAAAATTTTGGCTCCTGTTTGCTCGTTTTCATGCTTTGCCTCGTCCATTCGTAATGTTTCACAACATCTTCGTAGGTAGGTAGCACATTTTTCTTTAACTCACAACATTCACCAAATAGTGGGCATTCAGAAGCACTAGGAGTTTTTTCCATATTTGACAAAAACAATGTTTTACGTTATGTTTTAATTGCGCGCGAGCGACAGTTCACCTCGAAAGACAATAGTGCACTGCCCCGCGCGGTCCACGCGCGAATTGTCCGGTTTGCACCCCCCGCACTCCTTGTTCGTACTTACAGTACCTGGTTTTTATTTTTTATTGTTAAAATACAGTATATTTCCAATTAATTAATATAGTAATACAGAAAGAAAGATCAGGATGTTATAGAAAAAATAAATCACTAACTCCTGCATAAATTCTGAATTTCGTAAAAGTTCAATAACCTTTCGGAGGTAGCTATATTTATTTTTATCAAATAATATTTTACAGGTATATGTTTGAGCTTAAAAGGCATAAACTTTTTACTCTTAGAAGTTGAAAATGCGAAAAAAAAAATTTTCGCTACACCCTAATATATATATATAGACAAGCACTCGGATGAAATATTCTTTCGGCTCTGTTTTGAATTGCAACTTCTTCATGGTTTATCTAATATATTATAACTATTATGCTTTATTATAACTGGCAATATCACAAATAGATACCATTAATCAATTGGGTCGATACTTGATGATAATCTAAAAACACAATTTAAATAAAACTAAGAAGTTTTATGATTTTTACTATAATTAAGTTAAACATAACAACATTGTTTCGCCAACACTGTGTCCTCATCAAATGTAGCTGATAAATATGTCATCATTTACCAGTTTATTATCTACATCTGATGAAGCCACTGTGTTGGCGAAACAATATTGTTATGTTCAACTTAATAATAGTGAAAATCAAAAAAACTATTTAGTTTTATTCAAATCAAAATAGATACATTCCTGGGTTCACTAAAGTAATTAGCTCAAACCATATGACCCAACAAGTTTAGACCACTTTTTCGTGAAGTGTTCTTCTTACTTCTCATTTCACTCGACAGCAGCACTACTGCAGCAGACTTGCTCATTAAGGCTGCGGTTTAGTCCATTCAAAGAAACAAGTCTTAGGTTTCTTTGAAACCATTTCTGAACGAAAACGAATTTCGTGAATCTAAAAACTGTTTTCGAATCTTGAACTTTTCTCCAGGGGGTACCATAATTTTAAAGTTGAAGAATTGCATCAATAGTTTTAAAAATCAAAGTTTCAAATTACTCCTTTTTTTCACGCATAAATTGTCCACATTTAGGAATTAATTAAAAATATTCACTCTCATATTGGACAATTTCAAAATATGTTACCCCCAAGAGAATTTATTCAACTTTAAATTGATGAGGGATTGAAGGCCAATGATTAATTAGTTTAGAAATCTAATCAAAGAAATCGAGACTTCATCAAAAATCGATAGGAAATTCAGAAATATCCGCGTTACTATGCAACTTTTCATACATCATAGTTCACACGTTTTCCGCGACCAGACAAAGCGCTAATATAGATTTTGAAATAACAGATGATATGTGCTATCCGGATATAAGGAACCGATAGGTGTCGTAGATGCAAGATTTATTATGTTATGATGATCGAATGTTAACATTGACACTCCAGAAAGAGAGGGAAGGCTGTAATATTTTCTCTTTCCATTTATATTTCATGATTCCAAATTACAAAACATTTGTTGAATCTGGGCGAAAGTATCGTCTTGCAGACAGAAGACAAATCAAGGTCATGTCGAGAATGATTTACGACTTTGGTAGAGAGTAGGAGAAATATCATCAACTTGGAATAAATACAGATATACATACTCATATAGAGTTAGTATATATTTATGAATTCATAAATTATTTTCAGTTTATTATCGGATTGGAACGGTGTATCAAAATTGGATAATATAAAAATTTTCTTGAAATTAAATTAAATAAGATTTATATGAAATGATGACATTATTTATATATTATCTACTAATTATTACTACGTATCACTAATATAATGAATGGGAATTTAGATACAAATAAATCTATGATTTTACAAATCGGGATCCAACGTAGATTTTAGATAGATGTTTGTTCTCTTCTTGCACACGATAATAATTTATTGCTATATTTGAACGTTTCAAAGCATGTTTGACAAATTAAAATGTAAATGTAAACAAACAATTCGTTTTTAATTAAATCTATTGACGCTCTACTTTCTTTGCGCTCTACTTTTGTGACGCTTTTCGCTGCGTCACATTAATTATTGAAAAAACTAGAAGAGTTCTAGAAAAATCAAAATGTAGTTATCGATAAACAAAATGTAACTAAACGCTGTGAAAAACTGTTTCCTTCACTTCAAATTTTTGGAGGTAAAATATGTAACCTAGATAAATGCAAATGAGGATTATGTATATAATAATAATACAGTGTCAAACAAATTAGTATTCATACATTTCATTATTTCATATAATGAATGCTTAAAATTAATAACCCATCAAAATTCTTCATTGCCGCCCAATGTATTCATTGATTTTGAAAATAATTTTCAATTCTGTTGAAATCACAAGCTCAAAAAAATAATTTGTAATAACAATATACCTACTTCTGCATAATCATTAACCTGTTATTTTACAAGCGTCAATAATATATAAAGAATTGAATAAAAATTAAATTACTTCAAGAATTGAAAATGAAACAAACTTTTTTTAGGTATGCATAATCAGACAAACTGCACTATTTATTAAAAATTCAATGGCCAATGTTCCTCAGACATGCCATATTAGAAGTTTTCTGTCCCACTGCATGAAATTCTCAGAATTACGAGTTCTATAAGAATTACGATCCACTGAAACGAAAAAAGATTGAACATGCAATGTTGCCATTCAATTCATATCATAGGCAATATTCCTCTTGATAATGCAACACTGTATTAGATTCTCAACTTTTCATCACCGTGCAATTTTCATGTCAAGTTCAAAATTTTCTTCGAATTTATTGAAATGATAAAAACTAATTTTTAGTCTTTCTCTAATAAAAAGACATCAATTATTAGAAATTTAGAATGATAACCCCGAGAAATATATTTATGAATAAATGATGGATGTTCAAAGAAGCATCGGGATGATGTTGGCTGCAAAATATAACGCCTAGGGTAAAACACCTAGTAGTCAGCGTTTTAGTGAGTAATGGAATTGTCATCAAGATTTCAAATATTAAACACTATACATAAAAACAACCACTTTTTTGTGAAAGCTTATTTACTTAATTCACTAAAAAATTCAACAAAATATTAAACTTTTGTTAGACTTATAGATCACTATCATCATATAATGGCACTCTTTCCCAGTGCTCAGACGCTTTTCTCCACAAGTCAACCATGGCTTACCCTAAAGTCAGCCTCTCACCTACTTTGCATATTTGGCCTAGAAATTTCTTATTACATATAAATATATATATATATATATATATATATATATATATATATATATATATATATATATATATATATATATATATATATATATATATATATAGGTTAAGAGTTTACGGTATTTACCTGAGATTTACGTTGTTTGTTTATTTGTAACAGCCGTTTACATATGTTTCAAGCTTATTGGCTCTCATCAGAACGGCGTAGTTCAAGTTATTATTAGACTAATTATAACTAATTATCTAATTAGATCTAATAATAACTTGAACTACGCCGTTCTGATGAGAGCCAATAAGCTTGAAACATATGTAAACGGCTGTTACAAATAAACAAACAACGTAAATCTCAGATAAATACCGTAAACTCTTAACCTCACTTTCTGCCTGACAAACCTTGTTTTTAATTTATATATATATATATATATATATATATATATATATATATATATATATATATATATATATAGTATATATATATATATATATATATTGCATCTTCAGAGGACTTCTACAATTATAAACAGAACATAAATAAAATTATAATAACCTTACCAAATTTGAGGTTAAAATATAAACATACACATCTACAACAGTAGCTATGATAAACTCCCTTTCAAGTATTGTTCATGGCATATTTTTATTAATCTATTTCTCATTTCTTTGATGAAATTCAATTTCATGTTTAGAGGATGACTAGAATAGTAGTTTATAAACTTATCAGAACAAGTCGGTTTTCGATACCAATCTAATTTGACAGTTTGATTGTGTCTGTGTAGTTTACAATCAAGGAATGGTACTGAACAATTATTATCTTCAGTTTCAATGGTGAATTGGATATTATTATTATGGTCATTGAAACAATTTAGCAGTTCATCTTTACCTGATATAGGTGTAGCTAAAACAATGTCATCCACAAATTTATATACAAAGGGCAACTTGAACGACAATCTTGGAATACATACATCTAATAGATCGTCCATAACGTATTGGGCCAATATAGGACTCAATTTTGAGCCCATGGCGCATCCTGATACTTGTAAATAATATTTACCTTTGAACGTGCAATAATTGTTGTCCAGTACAAAGTTAACTATTTGCATGAATAGATCTTTGTCCACAACTGTATGTTGTTCTATGCTATTCCATTTTAGGTGTAAAGTGTGGATTATTTGCTCCTTGAGAAGATTTCCAAATAGATTTATAACATCCAAAGATGCCAGCTCATGGTTTGTAGGTAATATAAAGTTATTAATTTTTTCAGCAACTTCAAACGAATCCTTTATGTAGTAACAATTATTTGTATTATATGCTGCCTTTAAGATTTCTGCTATATATTTGCAAAGTGATTCAGTTGGACTATTTATACTAGAAATTATTGGTCTTATTGGGTTGTCTTGTTTATGTACTTTGGGATTTCCATAGATTCTTGGACTTATTGATCTATACGACTTCATCTTTGTTGCCTGTTCCTTTGATATATAGGTTTTATCACTCAGTGTGGATATCAACTTGTTACTTTTGTTTTGTATTGTCTGTGTCGGATCCCTTAGTAACCTCTTGAAATCTTTTGACTCAAGTATTTCCTCCATTTTTTTGTCATATTATAGATATATATATATTTCCATACATATCCGCACCGAATTCAGTGCATTTTAAATGGTACCATGCAGGGTATCCGCACCGAATTCACCATTATTATATAAACAAACTGAGCATATATACTACCTTTATAAAATTTAAGTGCATTTTTTTTTTGAAATGGTACCATGCAGGGTAATTATCACATCCTATATTTAACACGCCGGTGATTTCGGTATCGCTAGTCATTTCCTCTTCACCATTATTACATATAACTCTTTATAGTGCATGCACTATTTTTCTTCCCATTTTCACTTTTTTATAATTCAATTGCTTTTTCGCTTCCTTTTTTTGTAATTTTTATTTATTTATGTTCCTCTTCTTCTTTATTTGCCTTAATCTCAAGTATTTGATTTTTTTGTTCAATATTTCGTACTTTTCCTGTCCTTCATCTCTTCCTTTTGTCTCTCAAATTGTTTCCACTCTTTCGAAGAAATAGCTCCTGTTCTATTGATTGATTTATCGTCTTTTTTGATGTACTTAGCTAGAGCAGACAATACCAATTTAAAATAAGTGACATGTCTCCTGATTTTACAATAACATTGGACATTATGTCTATATTGCTTTTTATATTTTTGGTACTGTCGTGTAATACAGATTGTATATTTGTTGTCTCGTCTTGTTCAATATTATTTTTAATTGGATCAAGTTAACAATCTGTCTTTATGCCTTTTACATTATCCATTATATAATTATTATTTTCTAGGAGCGATGCGTCTGTTGATTTTTCTTATTATAGTAAGTATTTATTTCTTGTCCAACATCTTCATTTTCTTTATCAATTATATTTTGGTTAGTATTTATTTCTAGATCAATATCTTCATTTGTCATATATTCTTCAGAAATTGATTTTGGTGTATGATATTTGGTGTTCTTGAATTTCACCATTTTGGTGAATCACTTCAAAGTCGGTTATGTTTTCGAATTCCTTCAAGAATATCTCTTCTTCTGTAAAGGTACTTGAATTATTTCTCAATGTGTAATCATCTATTATCAGCAACCTTATCACAAGAATTTCATTCGATTCTGATACTTATTTTGGTTGGTTTGCATCAATATCACAAGCAGAACTACAATTTCCACTCAAAACATTAACTTAGCGTTGTGAAATTACTCAAAATTATTCTAAACACATTTTGAGTATCCCAAAGCGTTTGTATTGCATGGGTATAATTCACATCTGCAAAAACTTTTGCTCATTGTTATAGACAAATTTTTTCTCGTAACCTTGAAAACTCGACTGGCTTCTCTAATTATAATGGCATTCCTAATGGCCGCAATATTTTTTGAAGCAGAGACTGAGAGCTTGGTAGACTTATGACTTTTCGCTGAAAGTCTTGTGAAAATCTCTAGTAGGTATTATTATTATCTAGTAGGTGAAACGTGCTGTATTTCTATAACGTCAGTTCATATTCCACTAGATGGCGTTACATATATATAAAAGACGTAATAATACGTAATATACGTATAATACGTAATAAAGGTAAAATGCAGGATTGCGCAAGCGAGCAAAATGTTAAAAGTATGAAAACTAGAGGAATGTGAATGGATTATAATTAAGAAATGACTGTCCACGTTTCACAACTATTATTGTTATATCTCCGGTTTTCATTTCTAATTATTTTGAAGGCCTGTCGATGGCCGTTGAATGTGTTTCATGCTGTTAATCGCTTGTCGACTGCTTGGTCGCAAATTGCGTTTCACCAGCAATGCTCCTGGTGCAAGGAGGTTGCCCTAGTGTAATGACTTTCTGAATGTGTTTTGTCGGGATTTCCCAATTTGTCGATTCTTCCAGATTGATTTGTGCAATGGTTATTTCTTTGTGAAGTATCATATATTCAGGATCCGACCTGAATTTTTTATGTGGAATATCTTGATTTTATTGGGTTGAAATTTAGTTTTAATTTGGAGCAGATGCTGGTCCGAAACAAAGACGCCTTTGCGAGTTCTGACATTTAAAATTTCCTCCATCTTGTTCTTGGAAATTGCGACATGATTAATTTGGTATTCGCACTGCTTGAGACTGGGCGATCTCCATGTAGTTAATTTGTGTGCAGGTTTTAAAAATTGGGTATCCTTGATTTTGAGTACGAAGTTTTTATAGAACACGATCTTTCACCATTCTTGTTGGTGCATTTGCGTTTGGTATGGGGACCCGTAGAATCTCTGAATTTCTTTTATATACAAAGGTGTGCGTTTAAATAGCCTAACACGGTTTTCAGGTGGTGTTTTGGTATTTTATTGCTCGTTTCTTTCAATGTTTCCCAAAAATCTTGTAAGCTTTCCGGAACGGTTTTGTTGTGGTGATTAATGGGAGCGTGCATATCGATTAAAGTGTAAGCTTTATTAGCTAATTTAATAGAAAACTACGAGATTCTCTCGTTGGGCGATATGAAATTAATAACTGAGTCGAGTACGGAATTGTGTATCGCGAATCCGGTACCTAAAAGCGGTAATTTGTTTTCGACTTTCACGTTTTTCCTTGTAGATTCTGAAATTGTCGGTATCAAAAAGATTCTCTTACATGACTCGTGTTTCTTGGAGAGCGGTGATTTTTGGATTGAACTTTTTCATGGCATTGGTAGGTTCTTGCAGTTTAACTGTTTTAGGGAGTGTATTAACGTTAGTTGTACCAATGAAGTGTTTGTGTTTCGTTTTGATAGTATGGAGAGTTTTTGAGGAGCTCCCATCTACATATATACATATTTCAAAATCTACCTTGTCAATTTTGTTTCCTAAACAAAAATAATACATTTTCTCACAAAGACTTTAGCCTGTGATGAGTACGAAGAATGTCTATTTATATACTATATATATATATAAACAAGTTGAAAAACACAATTTCAATTATGAAAAATCGAACATCCTGGCGATAGAGAAAATTTTAAAATCCGCGAAATCTTTGAAATGATTTTTATACAAATTAACCAGAACAACACGGTAAACAGCAAAGTTGATGTTTATGGTTAAGGACGATTTCAGTATTGTTGGTGACTATCCGCGTTCGTCTATTTTAGTCTCGGTACTTTGGTTTCATTTTAGCTGTTATCAAGTTAGTGTTGATATATTGAATTAATTAGACAGGTATATATATATATATATATATATATATATATATATATATATATATATATATATATATATATATATATATATATATATATATATATATATATATCTATATGTAATTATCATCATCGTCTTCAGCCTCTGTTCGTCCACTGCAGAACGAAGGCCTCGCATGTCTTTGCCAAGATTCCCTTTGCCATTTATTTGCCAAGATATCGGCAGTCTCTCTCTTCCAGGCAACGCCCAGCCAATCCACAAGCTCCTTATCCCATCGATCGTGAGGGCTCTTTCTTTCGTCTTACCCTGTCTCTGTGCTCCCAATCACCAACCACAGCTGACCAACCACAGCTGACCAACGTTCATCTCTTGTTCGGGCTAGATGACCTGCCTATTTCCACTTCGACATTTTTACACCCTCCACGACATCCCTCACCTTTGTTTGAGCTCTCATCCAGCGTATTCTATCTCGTATGGATAGGCCCAAGATGTATCTTTTTATACTCCGATGGGTTGCTCGAAGCTTCTGCATGTGAGCAGATTTCAGAATCCAAGTTTCGCTGGCGTAGGTTATCGCTGGTAATACGCATTGGTCAAACACTTTGCTCTTTAAGGATAGTAGCATATCTGATTTGAAGATGTGTTTCAGTCGGCCAAGTGTGCCCCAAGCTGTTCTGGTTCTTTACATGATCTCCGGTGTAATATCCCCGTCTCCCGTGACAATTGACCCCAGATATGTGTAAGACGCTGCTATTTCTAATGGGGACTCGTCCACCTCCATTTGATCTCTGGTGTACAAAAGGTTCAGCACCATCTTTGTTTTTGCAGTGTTTATTTCCAGACCTATATGCTTGCTCGCGATGTTCAGTTCATTGATGCGCTCTTCAAGATCGGTAGCATTGTGGGAGAACGGGACTATATCATCAGCGAACCTCAAGTGACTAAGGTAGCGACCATTTATCTTGATTCCTTTCTTGCTCCAGTCCAGCTTCTGAAATATACACTCCAAAGCAGCTGAGAACACCTTTGGAGAAAACGGGTCTACCAGTCTGAACTCTCATTAGTGGCAATTTTTCCGAGTATTCGTCTATTTTGGTGGTTGCTGTGGTATGTTCGTATATATTTTGTATCAGCTGGATATAGCAAGATGGAATTCCTATCCTCAGTAAAGAGGTGGTTGCAACTAGAGTTCTAAGCAGGTCAAATGCCTTCTAATAGTCAATAAATGCCGTATAAAGGGGAATTGCATATTCGTTGCATCTTAATATCACTTCGTGGATGGTGATAATGTGATCATCGTACTGTATGACTTCCTGAAGCCTGCCTGTTCTATTGGCTGATATGAGTACAATTGTTTCGATAAGTGGTTGGTAATTATCTTATATGCTGTGGGGAGAAAACTTATCGGTATGTAGTTCCTCAGGTCCTCCGCATCCCCTTTCTTATAGAGCAAAATCATGGACCCGTTGTTCCACTAGGTGGGAATGTTTCTGTTTTTCAAACAGTCACTGGAAAGCCTCGATAGAATGCAGTGAAGTACTGGGCCTCCTGACTTGATAACTTAGTACTTTGGTCTCATTTTAGCTGTTATCAAGTTAATGTTTAATATATTGAATTAATTACTGTGAGATCGTCCTCACCTGAAGAGGTGCCGGCTTTCTTCAAGGATTCAATTGCATTTCTCGTTTCTGATGCCAGAACTTCCGGTAGCACTTCATCCGATATTATCACAACGTGATTACAGTTATCGCTATGGAGTTGTCTCCGCCTGAATTTTTGAGCGCGATTATCTGATATTTCCCAGTCATTTTATTCTGGATAGCTTTCTTATAGCTCCTTGCATCTTCTATAGCCTGCCTCACTGTTCTTTTGTTGTATTTCCGCACATCTTTCCTGACTTTTCGACGATTGGGTGTCGCTGCAGTCAGTGTACTGACCAGAGGTTTCCACGCCACCGGTAGTCTGTGACTATCGTCTCGGGTGTTTAGACAATCAGGGCGTTTTTCTATTTCAATAGCTTCTCTGAAAATACGGGATTTGAAGGAACGAATGGGGGCAATGGTTTTAGTGTGAGTGAAGTCGATGGTGTGACCGGTTTGTATGTGATGTTGAGCCAGAGCAGAGGTGGGATCAGAGTTTCTGACAGACAGACAGTGTTCATTCGCACGTATGTGAATTCGTCGGTTTGTCTGTCCGATGTATGAACGGGGACAGTTTGAACAGGGAATTTCGTAGACGCCGTGGTTTTCATTAGGGATTTTGTCCTTCACAGAGCGGATAAGGTGAGAGAGTTTTTGTTGCGTGGTGAAAATCGTTTTGATGTTGGCGGGTTTGAGGGTTCGTGCGATTTTGTCAGTCACTCCTTTGATATAAGGAAGGATTATTTTGGGAGTGTCTATTTCGTCGGTTTTATTGGTAGGAGTTTCAGTGGGGCTAGAATTGGTGAGTTTACAGATAGTTCTATTGATTTGGGTATTATTGTAGCCGTTATGTGAGAGGACTTGCTTGAGGAAGTTGAGTTCGGTTTGTCTGTTTGTGTTATCGGAAAGGCGGATGGAACGGGAGATGAGAGATTTGATTACTGAGTTGAGTTGGGATGGGTGGTGGTGGCTTTGAGCGTTAAGGTAGCGGTTGGTATGTGTGGATTTGCGGTAGACGGAATGGGAAAAACCTTGGGTTGGAAGTTTTGTGATCATAACATCTAGAAATGGCAGAGACATGTTGTTTTCCACTTCTATTGTGAACTGTATACTGGGATGTATGCTGTTCAGGTGTAAAAGAAAGTTATCTAAACTTTCTCTACCATGTGGCCAGATTGCAAAGATGTCATCGACATAACGTAGCCAACATTTTGGTTTGAGCGTAGATGAGGAAAGAGCTTGTGTTTCGAAATGTTCCATGAAGATGTTTGCAATGACAGGGGAGAGAGGAGAGCCCATTGGGGCACCTCTAATTTGCCGGTAAAAATTGTCTTGGAAGATAAAGTAGGTGTTGGACATGCAATGTTGGATTAGGGAAATGTTGTCTGGGGATATCTGATGTTTGGAGTCTAGGATGGAAAGTGCATCATCTACAGGTATGTTCGTGAATAATGAGATGATGTCAAAGCTGACAAGTAGGTCTGTGGGAGTGATCGCGAGGTTCTTGAGTAGTTCTATAAAATGAAAGGAGTTTTTGATGTAGGATTGTGCTTCTTCGGCAAAAGGCTGAAGAGTTTTGGCTAGATATTTAGCTAGGGGTTGTGTAGGAGAATTGTAAGCACTGATAATCGGCCGGAGAGGAATAAACCTAATCTTCATAAACCTAATCTACATAAACCTAATCTTCCTCTCCGGCCGATTATCAGTGCTTACAATTCTCCTACACAACCCCTAGCTAAATATCTAGCCAAAACTCTTCAGCCTTTTGCCGAAGAAGCACAATCCTACATCAAAAACTCCTTTCATTTTATAGAACTACTCAAGAACCTCGCGATCACTCCCACAGACCTACTTGTCAGCTTTGACATCATCTCATTATTCACGAACATACCTGTAGATGATGCACTTTCCATCCTAGACTCCAAACATCAGATATCCCCAGACAACATTTCCCTAATCCAACATTGCATGTCCAACACCTACTTTATCTTCCAAGACAATTTTTACCGGCAAATTAGAGGTGCCCCAATGGGCTCTCCTCTCTCCCCTGTCATTGCAAACATCTTCATGGAACATTTCGAAACACAAGCTCTTTCCTCATCTACGCTCAAACCAAAATGTTGGCTACGTTATGTCGATGACATCTTTGCAATCTGGCCACATGGTAGAGAAAGTTTAGATAACTTTCTTTTACACCTGAACAGCATACATCCCAGTATACAGTTCACAATAGAAGTGGAAAACAACATGTCTCTGCCATTTCTAGATGTTATGATCACAAAACTTCCAACCCAAGGTTTTTCCCATTCCGTCTACCGCAAATCCACACATACCAACCGCTACCTTAACGCTCAAAGCCACCACCACCCATCCCAACTCAACTCAGTAATCAAATCTCTCATCTCCCGTTCCATCCGCCTTTCCGATAACACAAACAGACAAACCGAACTCAACTTCCTCAAGCAAGTCCTCTCACATAACGGCTACAATAATACCCAAATCAATAGAACTATCTGTAAACTCACCAATTCTAGCCCCACTGAAACTCCTACCAATAAAACCGACGAAATAGACACTCCCAAAATAATCCTTCCTTATATCAAAGGAGTGACTGACAAAATCGCACGAACCCTCAAACCCGCCAACATCAAAACGATTTTCACCACGCAACAAAAACTCTCTCACCTTATCCGCTCTGTGAAGGACAAAATCCCTAATGAAAACCACGGCGTCTACGAAATTCCCTGTTCAAACTGTCCCCGTTCATACATCGGACAGACAAACCGACGAATTCACATACGTGCGAATGAACACTGTCTGTCTGTCAGAAACTCTGATCCCACCTCTGCTCTGGCTCAACATCACATACAAACCGGTCACACCATCGACTTCACTCACACTAAAACCATTGCCCCCATTCGTTCCTTCAAATCCCGTATTTTCAGAGAAGCTATTGAAATAGAAAAACGCCCTGATTGTCTAAACACCCGAGACGATAGTCACAGACTACCGGTGGCGTGGAAACCTCTGGTCAGTACACTGACTGCAGCGACACCCAATCAGCGCTCACCACACACGAACGAACACGCTGAACCGCCCCACCCACCACATATAAATACAGGCACGAGACGATCGACACGCAAGTTGACTCCGAAGAGTAGGCAGGTTGAGACTTCGGAGTTAACTATTAGAAACGATTTGGCTCGTGGAGTAGGCAGATTGAGGCCACGCAACCGAATCATTTCTTATCGTTCCTAGTTTCCCTCATTTGGTTCGTGGAGTAGGCAGATTGAGGCCACGTAACCAGGTAACCTTTTCTCATTTTCCTTCATTCAGTTCGTGGAGTAGGCAGATTGAGGCCACGTAACCGAATAACCCTTTTCCCTACTAATTTATTCCAACTCCTGAAGATGGCTTCACAATGGAAGCCGAAACGTCGAGATTATATAAATCTAGAACGCGGCTCATTCCGAGAACCAAGTTTTATACATATATATATATATATATATATATATATATATATATATATATATATATATATATATATATATATATATATATATATATATATATATATATATATATATATATATATATATATATATATATATATATATATATATATATATAAATATTAATGAGATTGAATTCTCGCTTAACTCTTGGTGAAACATAATTGAATATTAAAATAAATTAAACTTAATGTTTCACGATTTATTTAACAATATGTATAGTCAATGTTTCGTCTTGAAAATGAGCTAACGCTCGAAACATGTTGACTATATATTGTTGAATAAATCGTGAAACATAAGCCAAGAGTTTAATTTATATATATATATATATATATATATATATATATATATATATATATATATATATATATATATTATTTTTTAATTTGGTTATTGACTGTCAAGTAATATTCGATTGATTGAAATTATATTGAAATTATTAAGATGTCAGTCAGGTAATGTCCAAATGTATCACATACATCGCCCAAGCCATAATATCTTTCAAAGCATTTGTTTCTTATACGGATTTGAGCACATTACTTCAATAAACCAATATTTTCTTGAAACCAGTGTTTATAATATCCAACCAAGTACCAGCATTCGAATTCTATATTTCAGATTTTGTATTCACTTAGATCTGAAATAGTGATCAAATATTATTGAATGCCAAAATTTTCAAACCCTCAATTTAAAGTTATCATCACAATTTTGTACAAAAAATGAAAAATATTTTCCTTGAGAAATGACTAACATCACGAGATCACTCGCCTCAGGTTTAACTGTTTTTATCTAAATTTTGATTGAATTATTCATTACTCAAAGTCTGATAATAGTATAAACTTTCCTGTTGATAACATAATCTTAAGTCCACTATTCCTTCATTTGAACACGAAACAAATATTTTTATTTATCTCTCATGTAGCCCATTGTGTTCCAAGAACATTGGATTTGTAATTCCACTCAAACATCTAAAATGAGCTCCTTAGAAACAGAAAGAAATGGGTGTGAAAAAAAAGATTTTCCTTTTGAAATTTCTGATGTGGTGCCAAGTGTGAATGAAAAATTGCTTCAGGATTTTCATGGTGAGTAGTTTTAATAAGGAAACAATCACAACTCCACAGTATGAAGGGTAAGACCAAAAATAAGTTCAATTCTAAAAACTTGTTTTTATAGAACTGATTTATTCTTACTTGATTTAATTTATTACTTCAACTGCGCAGTTGCTCAGGCGCAGTGAAGAGAAATACTAGTACATTGTACATTGTATTGTAAAGTTTCTCTGTTTCTGTGTTAAACATTCAAACTGCATTGTTCAATATTTTATTTTGTTTTTAATCATCGTATCCAATAGTAACAAGTACAAAATGAATACTTTAGCACAATGCTTATACATACATTGATTCTTTCTCTGACATTAATTAATAAAACTTTTCTTAGAAGGGCATGCCTTCAAAAACAAAACTTGTAAAAAAAATTCAAGTTGTGAGTTCCATGAATTACCATGGTTAATTTATACAGTCCCTACTTAAGGAACCGTCTGTGTTAAGTATCTCTTGTTTTGAATAGAATAGATCAAATTGGCCATCGCGTGAAAACACAATGTATTTCACAAGTAATACATATCACATTAAATAAAATTGTTATATGCGATTGCCAAGTCAATCCATTTTATTTGATACATGAAAGATTTTTAATCTAGATATTGACACTATATCCTGGTCTTTTCATATTTAGTTAAACTTGTGGGTACCTGACCGAAACATTAATTGAATATATATATATATATATATATATATATATATATATATATATATATATATATATATATATATATATGTATTAATATTTTCATAGTGAAAATTGAGAAATGAAATTACATTTCAAAAGTTTCGAACTCGACTGGGATTCGAACCCATGTCTTCAGGTTTACGCCCCACTGCTCTTTGGACCGCTAAGCTACCGAGGTCTACACTTTGAGATGCAGCTTCAATTCATATCTAACAACTCTTTTATTCGTCAGGCACGTGGTTGGTTAACACGAAAAATTACTGTACTATATATATATATATATATATATATATATATATATATATATATATATATATATATATATATATATATATATATATATTGAGTAAGGAATAATCCTTAATCTAAATGAATTATGTGAGTTATCATGTCGATAAATCAAATCTCTGAATATACGAAGAGGTAGAATTGCTACGTGGCACGTAAAAAATCACCCTCTATCTCAAAATTTATAACTTTTAGGACATGAATTCATACGATTTGTTCTTGAATTGGTCCAAAATTC
Source organism: Henosepilachna vigintioctopunctata (assembly GCA_030704895.1). Classification (NCBI taxonomy): domain Eukaryota; kingdom Metazoa; phylum Arthropoda; class Insecta; order Coleoptera; family Coccinellidae; genus Henosepilachna; species Henosepilachna vigintioctopunctata. The sequence continues at coordinate 5,051,059 of JARQZJ010000093.1, read as the reverse complement.
GCCGCCTTAAATATTGACATTCAATTAGATAATAGGGTGTATATTACTAATTACCTCAACAGCCCAGTGCTTTTCCATTTTTCTTAACTATTTAATTTTTTGTGAAGGTGAACGAACCGGTTTCTTCCAAGTGGGGCATAAGAAATGGTTCTTCCCATCTACGTTTAGAGGCCATCTACCAAAATTATACAATTTCGAAGTAAGGCCAACTGATGTTTGGATTGTAACATTTCCAAGATCAGGTAAATAATTGTTATGATTTAAAATTCTATTTCATCACGAAATTTTACTTTCAAGGAACAACTTTAACTCAAGAAATGGTTTGGCTATTAATGAATAATTTGGATTTCGACAAGGCATCTAGCGCCTCATTGGCAGAACGATTTCCTTTTATAGAGTGAGAAAATAAACAAAAATATTTTACTGATACTTTATATGTTCGTTTTAGACGTAATTGTATATTTAATCATGAGTTGCATGCAGAGTTATTGAAGGAAAATAAGGATTCCGAGGAAAAAATTGAAGCCGTCGAAAAATTGATCGAATCAGTTTGTGATAAAGTGCACGAAATGAAAGGGAGAAGATTCATAAAAACACATCTGCCCCTTAGTTTGTTACCGAAGAATCTCCTAACAGCAGGATGTAAGGTAAATATGATCATAAGTAGCATGCATAATAGAAATTTAAGTATAAAAAGAATTTTATTGCAATTACTTAGTACGCAGCTAGGACTACTATTCATTCTTTCAAATTTTAACAACAATAAATATTTTATGTGCTTTATGAAATCCACTGGAAATTACTCTTCAATCGAATTTTTATCCGAATTCGTTTGAGTTATATTCAGTGAACTGAATAACAATCTGGACGAAAAATTATAAATAACTGATAGTTCCACAGTTCTAATTTTGATAACTCTCGAATTTTTTACAAAGGTCATACAATCAATAACGTGAAGATTTTCTTACTTTCTCTTTTAAACAAAAAGTACTCGCCTATAAAGTTGACAAAAATAAGTAACAAATGTAATTGATCGTGCCAGACGATTATTCTAGGTGATTATTACGTGAAAGTCATCATAAATCGATTGCTATGCCAAAAAGCTATTGATTATCGATCTTATCTTAGTATATACCTTTTATTGAATGTTATTTGCATTCATTTGGTGAAATTTCATACACAAAAGGTCTCCTAAGACTAAAAACAGCGTTAAGACCAACTCTACTCTACGGCTGTGTTGTGTGGCAGACAATTGTAACAAACAGAAGCCAGAAAGTTTGAAGTAGCCCCCCATAAATCATAGAATTTCAGAGAGTAAACTGCGTTGGTATAGCCACGTTATGAAAAGACCAGACGATCACCTGGTCAAAGCTGCCTTTCCATTGGCACTAAAAGTATTTGAAGAAGGAAGCCGCAAACCACCTGTATGACTAATGTTCAAAGGACGAGAAAACTTTGGGACTGCATGAATCGTTTTTCATTTCATCAAATTTTCATGTCGTTTCGAACGGCGTCGTATGATTGAGGAACCCTAACCCGCTTACAGAGGAGGCAAGTGAAAAGGTATATACAGAGATATATTGATTTGTCAAACACAGTAACTTCCTCAATACTCACAACTTCAGTTGTTCAGTTACTTTATGTGTTAGTTATCTATCAATAGACATATATATTATATTTTTGAGTACCGTTATTTACAAATATAAATCCATTATATTATTTGTCATCTTAAAGTCCTTAGTGTTTTAGAATTCACATTAGATCTTCAAAAATATTTGACTCTATTAAAATTGAATTTGGCTCTACTCGCCGGCATAGAGACAAATACTTAAATATATTAGTTCTGGTGGCCTTCTCTATGCGATGTTGTGAACTCTTTGTGTTTTCATGGTCCGTCCTCACCATAGTTCAACTACGATTCAAATTTTGATCATAGACAAGGTAATACGTGTTTTCCACAAGTAAGTTTGTCTATGTGAAGGTATTCCCAAAACTTAATATTCTTCATTTGAATTTCAAGCCTAATGTTTAATATAACTATGTTGATTATTTGATGTTCATTTATCAAGTTCATAATTTTCTAAACAATTTATTACATATTATTTATATTACATTCAATATAAATAATATATTACGAAGTTGTGCTTTCGAACACCAATTATATGGAGCTTTTCCCATTGTTTCTTGTAAATTTTGCTATGGTATTCTCAGTTTTATATCAAACTTTGAATTTTGTTGAAAATGATCGACTTAATTTCTTGAGAAATGTCGGTTTCAAACTTTAATTCTAAGTTTGAAAGAAAAAATATCGATTTTCCAATATTTGATCATTTTTATGTTTTATCACATTTATATTTATTCACAAAATTTTTGTTTGAATTTTATGAAGGAAAGACTTGCTACGTTTATATTAATAAACTACATCAATCTCGCAGATATCATCCGATTGAAAAGAATAATAAGGACATTTGTTGTAATTTACCTTATCCTTAATTTCATTATAATTTCTACAAATTCATCTGGAACTCACTCTTTCATTGAATCCTCCTTCAATAAGCTGCCTAAATCGGACGACATTCTGACTCCAAACAAATGAGTTTAGTGGTTTAAAATCCCATAAAAATATGTTAATTTAGTATGTTCTCATTTTTGGTGAAAGAAATATAATTTCAATTCGTGAATTTTTTTCAATCGTTCTGCCTTTTGAGCGAAGCATAATATCCATTTTCATCAAATTTTAGTAAATTTAATTGAATGATTCGGCTTGAAAACTTTTCGTTTGAAACACAAGTACCAAATTCAAAATATATAAAGAAGTCTTATTGTATCACCAAAAATAAGAAAGCACTGAATATAATATTTTTATGGAACTTTAACGTTGAAAGCTTTTTTGTTTCGGGTCAATTTTTGGATCCGATTGATTGAAATGTATTATGTCATGGTAATGTATAAAAATGACGACACGTCTACAACGTTTCTCTTCGTCGCTTACAGATTCAATTAACTACTCGAAATGAATTGATTGACAAAGCCATCTGAGCCTTTCAGTTTAGAAAATATCGATGGGTAAAGGTAACTGGAAAACAGTTCGATGTCTGTTGACATAATTTTTTGAGTTTTGATTCATCATATTCAATAATAATAATAATAGTAATGATAATAATAATAATAATAATAATAATAATATTTATTTTAGCATTAGCTATTACAGAATCATACATACATTCAGGTTCAAAATATATTATTTACAATTATATGTTTAAAACGAACTTAGCAATTTACGCTTCAATACCTTAAGGTCACTAATTATTTATATGGAGTTAGGCAATTTATTAAATGCGTTGAATCCTTCACAAAATATACGATTCCTATGTTTAGAATGCTTACAAACTTGCATGTAGAAATTGTCAGCATTTCTTGTATTGAATATAACTTAAATTCAAACACTTGAACTTATGATTTACACTTTATTGACTACATAGCATGACGCGTTTCGTCGTTATAAACGACTTCTTCAGATGCTTACAGAATAATGTAACGACGAAACGCGTCATGCTATGTAGTCAATAAAGTGTAAATCATAAGTTCAAGTGTTTAAATTCAAGTTATATTCAATGATAATGGATTTACATCAAGTAAACGCCAACACTATTAAATATAAAAATTTCTTGTATTATAACTATGCACATCACTGACACATGTTACATTTTTTATTACTTTATATGGGTTTTTAATTTCAATTTGTTTTTAACTTTCAATATAAATATATATGTAGCAAAAAGTATTCTTTGTTTAACTGACATTAATTCTAAAAAATTTAGCATGTTTTGGATTGGAGTATACCTCTATTACATTTCAAAATTTTTAACATAGCTTATTCTGTAACTTTTGTAACTGTTGAGTTTTTTCTTTACTCGATCCCAATAACATAGTAAAACAATATTCAAAGTGTGGCATAATTATGAACTTAAAGAGCAATAACTTCATATATGTGGTCAGATTTTTTTTTTTTTTGAGGAAATAGATTTTCTTGAAGATTTTAGACGATATCAAGTCGACATGATCATTGAAACTCAATTTCTCATCTAACATAACGCCTAAGTATTTAACAAGTTTTACCCTTTCAATGTTCTAGTTTTCAAATTTAATACTCATTCCTTATAACTTGAATACGTTTCATTACTAGTTAGGTACCTTAAGAATTTTACTTGTACCAAAAACTATAAATTCAGACGTAACATTCAGCGATAAACTGTTATCGCTCAGCCATTCATTTATTGCTGCCAAGTCTCTATTAATCCATTCTATCATAGTCTAGATATTTTTACCACTAACAAAAATCATAGTAAGTATCATCTTCGAACAATCGTATAGAGTATTTTTTACAAGCAAAACAATATCATTAAATGTATAAGGAGAATAGTAGTGAACCTAAGACCGTACCCTTAGGTACGCCAAAATCAACGACAATGCTGTCCGAAATAACACCATTGAATTCAACTTTTTGAGATCGCGAATATAAATAAGAATTGAACCATTTATCTACTAAACCTTCAAAACCCATTTTATTCAGTTTTTTCAACAGCAATGATCTATATTAAGTTTCAAACGCTCTTTTGAAGTCCAATCCTCACTGCCTCACACTGCCTCTCCTTTATCGATAGCTCTATACCATTCCTCAAATATGCTCAACAGTGTTCTCTCACAGGAGGAATTTCTCTTGAAACCTGATTGTAAGTCAGAAACTACTGAATGTTTTTGGCATAATTCTAGAACCTGATTTTTAACAACTAATTCTAGAATTTTTTCATATGGTGGAAGAAGATTTATAGGTCGAACTTTCCAAACTTGTGTTACAAACTTTAGGCACTGATAGTATCAATGAACATTTTCATTCATTTGAAAAGATTACATGAGTCAGAGATGTGTTTATCAAATCTAAAAATCTATTTCCAGAATTGTCAAAAGCATCTTTCAATATCTTAACAGTTATATCATCTTCACAACTACTATACCAGTGTTTTTCAGATTTCTCACAATAGTTTTCAAACTATTTACTATTTTTTCGAAGGTATCCATTTTCAACAATTTCTGTATAAATTTCATCACATAGTCATGGTTATGTTTCGGAACTAAAGAATCAATTATTTTTTTTATACTATCAACAAAGTATAGATGTTCAATAAAAATCTTACATAGACGAAACAACTTCATCAATTGCTTTTCACATTAGAATTAAAGTTTTACTGATTCAAGATATTGTCCAATTTTGGAAACTTCAAGGACATTTACATTTCCTTCAAGTACAAGGAAAATATTCAAAATATTTTCCGTTCGGACGATTTGGAACTTGAGACACTCAAACATTCAATTGGCTCTGACACTTCGATCCGATTTGGATTTTCCAATGTTAATTACAAAAAGAGCATACAAAATAGCTCACTGTCTTCAATTGAAATAATTGAACATTGATCCGCCACTATTTGATTCTTTAACTTTAATTGTGTCACTATAAATTAATCATTGCTTTCGATTATTCTCTAGTTTTACAATCGAAAATAAATATCTTGGTGTAAATTTATATCATTAAATAATAATATGAAATAATCAATTTTCATTCAGATTGATCTATTAATGTGAACATATTGTTACGAATTTATAGGTACTTCAGGTAATTTGATAATGCCAATACTTCTAAAATAATTTATTAACAATGAACAACTATTAAAACTTGTTTTGAATAACAACAGTGTCACTCTATATAAACGACATTGACAAATCACATTAACCTTAGAATTCGAATTATTTTGCTTCAGCTATTGGCCGTTTATATACCTATTTCTATGCCTTCTAGAATATTTCAGAGTTCTCTGGTCGTGCCTACGACGGTTATCAACATTCTCGACTTTCTTAGAATCTCCCATAAACCACAGAGGCGGCTTCAGGGCAAATATGTCACAATATTATTATATCAAAACCCTAACTCATACAAGGCATATATATTCAAAATTGTAATATAGATTCGTTTCAGAAGTCAGTTGAACTTATCGAGATACTTCATGATTCTTGAAGAATTAACAATCCACTTTAGTTCAGGAAATACAATCCACTTCAGTTTTAACAATGTTCACATTGTTATCAGCTTATTTCGTTACCCTCTTATCTGTCTGTGTGTAAAGTTCGAGTACATTTTGAAGCTCAAATTTTAAATAAATGAAACATTATCTGTAGTAAACTTTTTCAAGTGCAAGTAAAATATCTAAATATATCGTTCAATCGTCAACAAAAAAGAGAGGGCTATATTTAATTTAGTTAGTTCATTATTATTATCTCACTAAGAGCGGAGGTCAGAGACCTACACAGCTACGATCGATTTTGAATTTAACGCCGATTCTGAACGGCCCAAGAACTCGGTGGGAATCGAACTCACAAGCAATCAGTAAGGCGAAAACGCATAGTAGGTCATTATACTGTTTCGTTACTGAGCCTGAATTATTTAAATGAGAATGTGTAATTTTAGAAAACAATTGTTTCTCTATTTTTCAATCAATTTTGAAATACGATACTTGTACATATACATACCTTTCTGAGAAATAATTTTCCATTTGTAGTAAAGAAGGCCTTAAAGTAAAATAAAATTTGAATTAGTCATTGAGAGGGTAAAAAAAATCAAGGTTTACAATTTACAGAGGAGTGACCGTCCTCTGAAATCTGCGGCACCTAGGCGTAGGCCTTGAATACGGCCTATTTATAAATCCAGGACTGGGTAGCAGGTAGTTCCAAACCCAAACAGATTTAAAAATTCCACAATGAAAACTTTCTGTTCAATAGGATTTCAAAATAATTGGCAATAAATGCAAAAAATGCTCAAATCTAAAAAAATGCTTTTTTTGGGAAGAAGTTTAAAAAAAAAAAAATGCAAGTTGAATTTTTCCGAGCTCTATTTATGAACTTCCTAGTCTATCAGAATTGCCATCCCCAGCATAGAACAAAACTGAAGCTATATCAGAAAAAACTGTAGCAAACTTTAAATATCAAACTAAAAAACAGAAATCTAAATTTTTATCTTTTTATTATTTAATGGCAGTAATAAATAGAATACATTATATTCGAATGAAATACGAGAAAAATAATGTAGAAATACTGTACAATAATGAACAATAAAATTGCAGAAATAACCATACCTGTATTCAAACGATGGCACAAAAGTTTTCACTCGACTCGATAATCAACGAGTACCAATGAAAATACCCTAACATCACGAGATCGAACGATCACGTGCTTTAGGGTTTCGAGTCAAGTAATAACTTTCCCGAGCCGTTCTGAATACCCATTCAGGACAACAAATAATTTTTAATTTTTCAACTGAAAAGTTATAAAACTTCGTACCATGGCTATATGGTACATTTGACTCACTATCTTTACTGAAGCTATAAGTATTTATAACTTCTTGTTCAACTCACAACGCTAACCGAAAAAAAAAACTTATCAGACGAAATGGTGAAATGCAATGTTATAAACTATTAATCTACATTTTCATTTCGTCATGTTCTACTCCAAAGCAAACTTTGATGAGACGTGTAATCAATCTTGAAAAATATCGTGCTATTCTTTAAGAAATTTAAGCAAAAAATCAAATATCAATGATAAAAAACTTAATAAATTTAAGATTTCAAAGTTATTACTTCCAGTTTTCCTATAAATTTCTCAAAAATATGTTTCGAAACGTCTATAAATAACTTCTCCTTTTATACTGAAGATCTTCTGCGTCCTGGCTGATAGTGGAATTTTGAGTTTATTCAATATACATACATATTTCTATTGCAGGTCATATATGTTGCAAGAAATCCCATGGATCTTGTTATTTCTTGTTACCTCCATAACCGCCTATTTCGTACCCGCAACTTCACAAAAGATTTTCCGAAATACTGGCAATATTTCAAGACAAATTTTGGTACGTTCAATTTAATTATTGAGAAATAAATAATTGAAAATTCGAATTCTTTCAGTGAATTGGTCGCCGTACTGGGAGCATGTATTAGAAGCATGGGAAAAAAGAAATGAAGAAAATCTGTTGTTTCTTTTTTATGAAAACATGATTAAGGTGGAGAGCAGAAATAAATTTTCATTCTATTTATTACTGATCCATATTTATTTTTAGGATTTGAAAAAAACTATTTCAGAGGTTCAACATTTCCTTGGAACGGCATATTCAGACGACCAAATTAGTAGTTTGGAAAACCATTTAAATATTGATAATTTTCGAAAGAATAAATCGGTAAATCATGATGATTGGAAAATTTTAGGAATATTCAATAAAAACGAACAAGATTTTATTAGGGCAGGACAAAATGGTGAAGCTAAACGTTGGTTTGATGAGGATATGGAAAGGGAGGCAATAGAATGGATTCAAGAGCATCTTAAAAACAGTGATCTGAAATTTCCAAGTATTTAGTCAAGTACCTATAATACATATTCGAAAATAAAGACTGAAAAGTTTATAAAATGTTACTTTTATTCAGAAATCTCGAATATTTAATTGTGAACTGAGAACCACAGAACTACTCATACATGTTTTATCGACGTCTCCATTTCAGTGTGGGGAAAATTCTTGCACTGAATCATTGAAAAAAAATTTACTCAATCTGAGAACTTAGGAACAAGATTCTTCTTCAACGAAATGAGGCATCTAAAATTGAAACGATTAGTTCATGATATTTCGTTAGAAAGGGAATAAAGAGTAGCCTACGAAAACAAATCTAATAGTAATCACAATTCTGATCAAAATGTTTATAAGCTCTTGTTTCTCTTGAACACACCTTTTCGTGTGTTGATCAAAAAATGCGTTATTATATTCACAATTATATTGAGTAGTTTCTTCGGTATTCTGGACTGTTTCATTCTGTAGACATGTGCATAGAACTTTGCTCGTCGTTTTCTGATTTCTTCCGTTATCGTATTTGTCTTTTGATACAGTTCATTTTGAGGTCTTTTCATCCAAATACCGTTTCTATTGATTGGCCCGTAAATCTTTCTGAGAATTTTTCGTTCTTGTTTTTCTATTTCTCTAATTCTTGAATGGACGCCAATAACCATTGTTTCAGCTGCGTAGATTGCTTCTGGAAGAATCGTTGTGTTATAATGCCTCAATTTGGCGCCTCTCGAAATGCACTTTTTGTTATAGTGAGCCCATGTTAGTTTGTAGGCCCTTTGGAGCTTGGTTATTCTCTGTTAATTACCGATTCGGTTTAAACCTGAGGACTGTATAACTTCCCCGATGTATTTAAAATGGCCTACTAAAGATTTATTTTTTGGTTTTCTTTCCATGTAGTTGGTTTTATCATAAGAAATTTGTAACCCGGTTTTCTGCGCAATTTCATGTAGTTTTTCCACGGCGCGAATAGCTTCAGTTCTGTTGTCTGTGATGATAGCAATATCGTCTGCAAAGGCGAGACATTTGATATTTATTCTATTTTCTTTTTTGATGCCCACTTGTATGCTCTTCACGTGAAGTTCCCATTCCCTTATGATCTTTTCTAAAACAATATTGAAAAGAATTGGCGAAAGTCCGTTCCCCTGCCGCACACCGGTTTTGATTTCGAAGGGATCTGATATTTCGCCCATAAATTTTAGCTTTGAAGTTGTACCTGTAAGTGTCTGTTCTTTCGATCGATTCCAAATTCTTTCATGATTTCGAAAAGAGTTTCGCGGTCTACCGAGTCATATGCTTTCTTGAAGTCAATGAATGTGATCACTGTATTTCTACATTTCCTCATCTGTAATATCGTCTTCAAAGTCCAGATCTGTTCAGCACATGATCGGCCTTTTCTGAATCCAGCTTGGTGTTCCCCAATTAGTGGATCCGCTTGGTGTTCTACTCTGGTTAGAAGTACTTTAGAAAGTATTTTGTACGCAACCGGGAGTAAGGAAATTCCCCTGTAATTATTGATATCCATTTCGTCCCCCTTTTTGTGCAATGGATGTATCAACGCGCATTTCCAATCCTCTGGTATCTGTTCCGTTCTCCAGATTTCTGATATTAAATGATGAAGTTTTTGAGTCAAAGTAGTATCGTTCAGTTTCCAGAGTTCCGCAATAATCCCATCTTCTCCTGCTGCTTTGTTGTTTTTGAGTTGCTTGATAATTGCCGTAATTTCTTCCATATCAGGGGCTTGCGAGTCTGGATGCGTAAACCCCGAAAAGTCGAATTTAAGTTCTTCTTGGGGTGGATTGCAGTTGAGAAGGGTGCTGAAATATTCGGCTTTAACATTTTGCAATTTTTTGAGTTAGTTTCGGCGCCATATTTTTTGAAGCAAAGAGTGGGCGCTTGGTATCCTCGCAAGTTTTCTCTGAAAGTTTTGTAAAAATCTAATTCGGCTAACATTTTGCAGTTATTTTTTGAGTTAGTTTCCAACGCGCCATCCGATTTTTTGAAGCAAAGAGTGGGCGCTTGGTATCCTCGCAAGTTTTCTCTGAAAGTTTTGTAAAAATCTCTAGTATTATTATTGGTGAAATCCCTCTGTATTTCGTGACACCTATTATTATCATATCTCCGTTTATCTCTTCTAATTACTTTGGAGGCCTGTTTTTGAGTTTAAGGAAATTCTCCCAGTTTTCCTCATTTTTATGGCAGTTAATTTTTTTCCATGCAGTCATTCTCTTGTCGATTGCTTGGTCGCAGATTAAGTTCCACCAGCGGTGTTTCCTGGTGCGAGGAGGTTGCCCTAGTGTGATAGCTTTCTGAATATTCTTTGTAAGGATTTCCCAATTCGTCGAATCTTCCTGATTTATTTGTGCAATGATTGTATCCTTATGAAGTCTCAGATATTCGGGATCGGAGCTAACTTTTCTGGGTGTAAATTTTTTATTTCTGTTGGGTTGAAATTTTGTTTTTATTTGGAGGAGATAGTGATCCGAATCAAGGACGCCTTTACGAGTTCTGACAATTAATATTTCTTTTACGTTGTTCTCGGAAATTGCGACATGATCAATTTGATATTCACCCTGCTTGAGACTGGGCGATCTCCAACTAGTTAGCTTATGTGCAGGTTTTTGAAATTGAGTACTCATGATTTTGAGTTCGAAATTCCTACAGAACGCGATTAACCTTTCACCGTTCTTGTTGGTACGTTTGTGTTTAGTATAGATGTATATATATATATATATATATATATATATATATATATATATATATATATATATATATATATATATATATATATATATACAGTAGAAACTCGATTATCCGGCCCTCAGTTATACGGATTCGCGATTATCCGGACTGCCAACCGCGCCGAATTTATTCTAACATGAATATGTCGGAACTGGCATTACACCCAAATTATACGTACATCAAGTACCATTTCTTAATAAACGTTGATTTTCGTTGATATATATTTGTTGTTTTTAATAAACACATAACATTACATATGTATGTACATACTACATATTCAAAAAAACCGCTTTTCTTCATACATTCGATTATCCGAATGCCTAACGACAAAATTAGTCCGGTTAATCGAGTTTTTACTGTTTATATATATATATATATATATATATATATATATATATATATATATATATATATATATATATATATATATATATATATATATATATATATGATTTAATAATAATAAAGTATGTAAAACACACCTGTCTTTAAATATTATGAAACGTACAACAGGTTTCGCTGTTTCAGAACAGCATCATCAGGTGCAATATACTAAAAACAAAAAAGTTCAATACCACTGCAAACAATTACATATAAAGGTCAATACCTACATTTTAACAATAATGAGAAATAGTCAGAGCAACAAATTAGTAACTTATTTAACAAAATTTTTTTGTCGATTATAATAAAATAAAAACAGTTGAAGAGGATGATCTATACATGTGAGAGGAGCAATCAATATAATTTAAGGTTAACAAATCACAGAAAACTAATCTAAAATAAAATAACAATTGTAACATTAGCGACATCTATAATTAATTCTAAGAAGATAAGCTACCAAACAATGATACCTGTAGGATTTTATGTAGTCATTCAAAGAAAACGTTAATAATTCTTTTATCATATTGAACTTGTGAATTGATGATATTATTTGGATATAATTTATGCAACCTGCAAATTTCTATAGATTCCAAGCTATTAAGTATGTAAGGGTTATTTTCTATATGGAGTAATTTGTAATTATTGGAAAAATCTGTGTTGTGACCAGTATCATTGATATGTTTTGCAAACAAGGAGTCATTGTTATTGAATCTTATACACCTGTGATGTTCAGCTAGTCTTGTTCTGAAATTTCTTTTTGTTTTGCCCACATACATACTACCACATTGGCAATTTAATTGATATATACCTGGTTTTAGAAGAATATCCGTTTTATCTTTATTATTTATTAGAAAATCACCTAATGTATTATTTGTTTTGAATACTAATTTAATATTTTGTGTTGCAAATATTCGTTGGATTTTATAAGATACCTTTCCGTTGAAAGTTGTGCAGAAATATTTTTGAAAATTGCCAATAGTATTGTTAGTTGATACATGAGGTATAAATACATTATTTGATGTATTCCTTAGAAGTTTCTTTTTCGATAATCTGTCGACAATGCTTGGACTAAATCCATTTTTAGGGCTATTTGCTCTATAGTTTTTATTTCTTTATCTCGTACCTCTGTTTCCAATGGAATGTCAAATGCCCCATTAACAAAACTATTCAATGCGGTTATTTTGTGATTTATGCAATGGAATGAATCTTTGTGGATAATTATACCTGTGTGTGATGGTTTTCTATAAATATCAAATTTGTGTACATTATTTACATTTCTAATAGTTAAGTCTAAAAAATTTATAGATTTGTTGTTTTCAATTTCTAGAGTAAAGTTTATTTTTGCATGTACTGAGTTAATTATATCCACAAAATCATTCAACTGAAGCATATCACCCTGCCAAAGGATCAAAATATCGTCCACATACCTGTGGTAATATACTATTTTAGACGATATATATAGACGTGGGGATATATATATATATATATATATATATATATATATATATATATATATATATATATATATATATATATATATATATATATATATATATATATATATATATATATATATATATATATATATATATATATATATATATATATATATATATATATATATATAGACAAGCACTCGGATAAAATATTCTTTTGGCTTTGTTTTGAATTGCGACTTCTTTATGGTTCATCTAATATATTCTAACTACTATACTATATTATAACTGCCAATATCACAAATATATACCATCAATCAATTGGGTCGATACTTGATGATAATCTAAATACATAATTTAAATAAAACTAAGAAGTTTTTTGATTTTTACTATAATTAAGTTAAACATAACAACATTGTTACGCCAACACAGTGGCTTCATCAGATGTAGATGATAAATATTTTATCATTTACCAGTTTATCATCTGTACCATGTACCTACCTGTATCAAGTGTCCGTACCATGCACAAGTACATCTGAAGAAGCCTCTGTCTTGGCGAAACAATAACAATTGTTATGTTTAACTCAATTAGAGTGAAAATCAAAAAACTACTTAGTTTTATTCAAATCAAAATAGATACATTCCTGGGTTCACTAAAGTAATTGTAGCTCAAACCATATGACCCAACAAGTTTAGACCACCCTTGAAGTGTTCTTCTTACTTCTCAATTCACTCGACAGCAGCATACTGCCGAAGACTTGCTCATTAATTAAGGAAATTGAAAACATACCAGCTAACGTGTTTTCAGTGAAAACATCAAGGAAATCAGATTAATTTATATAATTTCGACAATAAGAATAAATAGACTCACAACTTCCCATTTATCTATCTGTTATTTTGTCTGTAACCGCTTTGAAGTTCAAGAGAATAATCCAATTGCTATTCAATATTCAACAAAATAATTATCACTTCACTTACAATTTGCAAACTTCAATGAAATCAACAATAACCACACTTTATTATGAGTTCACTATTACACTTCACTACAGATAACTATAGCTTGAACTATAACTGTTTCGCTCTACATTTACTTATATCACTATCCACCAATGATTAGTTGATAGTCTTCTCAAACATAAGGTACTCTTCAACTGATCTCTCATTTAGACGACTCCGCTTTTTAGAAATATCATAGTATTTTCAGCAGATTTCATCACTACAACACAGAGAGCTTTTTGAATATCGTCCGAAACAAAGTCGAAATTAATTATTTTCCTAGAAACATAGTTTTTAATTCGCATTCCAGTATATTTACATTAATTTATAGAAAATGAATTAGTTTTACAGGAAATGTTTCAATACTATTTCTTGAAAAATTCTTCAAATGGACTTAGAACCTATGTAATTGGAAAAAAGTTATAATATTTTTGAATTATAAAATTATAATTAAATTTTGAAATGTTGTACTTTTACTTCTGAAGATATTATCTGCTATGCGACAAGGAATCTCCCAAATTATAAGTTCACTTGCGGTTGTGATTAACGGCAATATGAGTTGAGAAGATAAAAAAATGCCTTCGTAGATTGAAATTTTGCACTATTGCTCTCTTATTCAGCTCTGACACTTATTTCAATTGACAACGTGTTTGCGAACGCACCTATTAGAAGGAGAGATGAAAAGGATAAACAAAAATAAAGAAGATGGCCGCGACTGCGGCTATTCTGTTAGTGTTGTTGTTTAACGAAAACAACTGTCATGAATATAAGTGAATGAATTCTATTACTTTCACAGTTTTATTTTGTTTGTGTGATTTGTTCTTGATCTCAGAATGATATCGTCAATATTATCCAGATTAGTAATGTAAGTATGAAATTGATTATCTGATCATTAAACTTCATTGAATTATATGATTTTGACAGTTGAAATTTTTTCATAGAATTACTATTTCAAATTTACCTTCTATTTTTAGGATATTTTGAAATTCTGGAGATCTATTGTTATTTGTTAGAATTTAGTTTTGACTTTTTATAACGACTACTAAATTACGACTAACTGTCTTGTAAGTGCTTCACTTACTTTTTAGTTATTTATAATTACTTATTTGAAAATTTCGTAGATGAATTCCTATTACCATGCTTTTCAAATGATAATATAGGGTGCAAAATTATAAAGATGAAATAAGTTTTACTTGAAGTTATCTTTTGTTCGATATTCATATTGAATTATGTCTTAATGTATGTTTTTCTTGGGAATCCTTTGTTAGTAAAACATGTTTGAGAATTTAGTTCAACATGAATGACAAAGAATTCGAGGAACAAAAAAAACACCTCTTTTAATTGCAATAGTTTTTGCTTTGTCATATTGTAACAATTGAATTGAATATTGGTTATTAGGAATTTATGATGAAATAATGCAGTATTTAACAAGTTATTATTTATCATTAATTATTGATTACTTTTATTGAGAATATTTATGAATTTCTAACATAATGTTTATCATTATGCTGAAAATGACTCCTGATTGAAAGGATAGAACCAATATAAGTTGGAGGGAAGAATAGGTGCACACATATTCTTCACTTTGTCTATATAAATTTTCCTTCAACATACTACTCAATTGTGTCTGTCTACCTTTCCTTCATATAATCATAATATATTTTTATGTTAGACTGTTTTCTGTTTGAATACATCTTTGATAGAATTAATTGCAATTTATAATCCATAACTCATCAATCCTCTTGTAGTTACATGCACATAGCCACTTCAAGGATTTAGCTCTGATATTTTTTTGTTGGTACATTTTGTTATGTCAGGCATATATACATACACCATAGTCACACTGTTGTGCAATGTTAAGTATTAAGAACTGCAATGTAGGATGTTATAAGCTATACACATTGAAGAAACATGTTAATTCAAAGATTTGTCGTCCACAATTGGGTAATCTGTGTTTGATACATTTTTTTTATTGAACTCAATATTACTGTTATGCTCATAGTTAACACTCTTAATTTTTAATACAGTATTAGTCAATTGAGATGTTCAATAATTTAATTAATTTATTACAAATTCCTTACCATGTACCTTAGTGTTCAAATATTCCAATTTTTTATTTGTTCAATTTATACAGATCCTGAATCGATGACAAAATTCACATGCGTCAAATATTTGTAGATCGAACTGAAAATGAAAGTTTTATTTTAATAAGTTATTTCATCAAGTCTATCTCAAAAATGTTTACTCCTTGCTGTTATTGAAGCAACTATATAATAATAATAATAACATCTTTATTAGCTAGTAGCTGTACAATTTTCTTCTCTTTACATGTATAAGTACATAATTATATTTTAATATTTTACCTGCATATTTACCCTATTAAACTGTATTATATTATATTATAAACTGTATATAAAGTAATTACATTCTATTCAAATAATAATCAAATAATTGTTTGTTAAATGATTTAAAGCTAGTACAGTCCTTGATTTTTTTTGGTAAACTATTATACTTCAATAGTGCTCCATGAAATAATGAATTCTGAGTTGTCGTCTTGTTTCTGTGTCCAACAATGAAATTCATTTTATTTCTCGTCCCGTAGTTATGGACTTCTTGGAATGTTGTAAGTCTTTCATTACAATAATTGGGCATTTTCTTTACTATGCATTTATATATGAACTTCATTGCCAGCATTTCTATATAATCACTTATTTGTACCCACTTTAACTCCTCCAACATATTTTTATGACATGTGGATCCTGAATTTTCTTTTTTCAATTCCTTTTTGTTGCGGATTTTTTTAGTAACTTATTATTGATTACTTTAGTATTGTATGGTAGAGTACTTGAGAAAGCATACTACTCTGTGTTTACTAAACAGTTGCAATGTTTACTAAATACCAGATAAATCTGTTGATAAATTTACTTTACATATTTTTCTTGTTTTAAACACATCAAAAATTTTTACATTTACAGTTAGCTTTACTGATGTCAATAGTTTCAATTGTAATAGATGGTGAAACATTATGTTAAAAACAATACATCAAAATTAACACACTTGGCTAAGTTTCACTAATATGATGTTTAGTGAAACTTAAGCCAGGTGTGTTAATTTTAATTTATAGTTTCAATTGTACAATAGTAGCAGTTCAAAGTGTAGGGTTTCAAAATTAACTGTAAAAACTATTTAACAATGAGTGTGCAGCCTGAAATGTATGTGTATTGGGTTAAGAAATGATTTTCTCTATGGAGTTGAGCCAAGTGTTTGAAGTATAGTATTATACATTCACCAAGTAAGCAAGAAGTCAGTTACATATTTATCGAAATTACATTTTTTCATATGATCGTACGAATAATGCATATAGTTCTGAGAAAATGTGACGAATCTAATGTATAATAAACAATAAATAAATTTTTAAAACATACAACCAGATACAAGCTTTCAAATTACTTTCCATTACTAAAAATGAAACAATGAAATTCAGATTTTATTACATTTTAGTTTGTACAATATGTATATATATATATATATATATATATATATATATATATATATATATATATATATTATATATATATTTAAAGAAATGAAAATACGTATAAGTTTATATCGAATCACACATATATATGAATACATATATGTGCACACAACGTACATGTAGTTTTTGTGCTAATGGCACTGAATGAAATATTTAAGAGAATAAATACTAGAATACTTAATTGAAAAATTTTAATTATTCAAAAGGATGTTATATTTACTTTTTACATTCTTTTGATTAATTCAAATTCCATTATTCCGAATTATTATAACGAATGTTAAATTAAAGAAATAAAACACTGACCATGGCGCAGTACGGCTCTTTGCAAAGAAACTGATTTTACCATGCTTGGAAGTTGAACACTTTTCCGTAAAAAGCGTATATACTGTGTCGACATTAGAAAATGTTGTTTGATTAGTCTCTAGAATAAAATTTATTTCACTTTGAGATCTATTCATTCGGTTTCGTTTTACACTTTTAAAGGATATTGTTGTATTAATTCAAGATACAGGAGGATTCTAATCAGCCAACTGTATACGCAAATGCAGAAATTTGCGGATACAGCCCCAAATCAAAAACGTCCGAATTTTCTAACCTGCAAATATTGAAACCCTCAGTAATACTCTAAACAACGTGATATCTTTGTGTGGACTGGGTTATCTATACTAATTCCTTGAACTGCTCAACATATTTGACGAAGGTTTAATACATAGCCTTTGTATATTTTCAGTTTTTCGAAATGAAACTAAAGCTAATTGGTTCTTCAGTGAAAAACGAACTTGAGAATAATGTTACATTTCCTCATAGTACCACCTGATGGTTGATCTTGAATACTCCTTGCAGCTTTTATTTTGTGACTCATTAATTCATTCCGTCGACGATGGCCACTTTTCCTTATTTGGACGTTTCTTGGAAATCGAGTCGAACCCGAGCACTTTGGAACGTTGAAAAAGATCAACGATCAGTAGAATTTTCGTTGTGTAAACTTCGAGGATATCGTGTATGATAGATAGCATTATTCTTACTATAATGTATAATTCTATCTCGGTCTAATTAACTAAAATCTTACTTACATGTTTCGATTGTGAATTTTTTGAATATAGGTTTTCAAAGTAATCTGAAATAATCTTCTGGTATATTCGTTTTCCAATTTTAAGGCTAAAAGTTATTATAATATGTGTGACAAGTGTTGTCATTAACGACATACGAGGTGCTCAATTTTTTTTTTTTTTTTTTTTTTTTTGATAAAAGCAATAAAATTTGGATCGACAAAAAAATGGTACACTTCACACCAAATATTCAAAATGAGCAGCTTCAGGTGAAATAGAAGCGTTAAATGAATTACAGTGTTGTGTGATGCAATTTTGGAGATCAGAAGCAGAATTATGTAAATGTAAAATTAGAATTGTGTAAATTTCTCTGAAACAATATTCAGGGACTGGACTCGAGGTAGCCTTTGAGTGCATCATTATGCCTATAGTAGGATAATTCTCTGTTACTTCTGAACATCAGTAACAGTACTAAGTTCAAAATTATAGGAAAGAAAATATTCGCCCAAAGTTAATAATTTCTGTATCAAAATTAGAGACTTGCTGGATAAAACGAAATCGGCTTCAACAGAGTTGAATTCTTAAATATCAAATCTCAATATGTTATTGAATAAATTAATATATTTAAAGACATTATCATATTCAATGTTCATCAAGGATAACTTTTTTATAGATATATGATTTGTTTTGATCCTTAATATTGACGTAAAACATTCGTTGTTTTCCTGTTAACATCTTGAATAAACACTCATCGCTAGTGCCTATTCAAGATGTAAAATTTTGGTATGGTATTTCAAATACATATCTATAACATTCTTATGTATTATACATATAAAGAATTTTTTTTCGTATGTGTGTTTATTTTCATCGTGTGCTGTAAACATACAAATATCAGTAATATACAAGTATTACACTTTGAGTAAGGTGAGCTATGATGACATAGTTACTGCTCGAAGCAAATGCGCTCACCAGACATAACCTGAAACACAAAAGAAATTAGGAAAGCAAAAACAAAAATGAGGTCAAAATGAAAGGTGCTATGTTTAAATGCTATGAGCTCATATAAAAATATTGATGCTCATTTTAAGGCATTAACATTGAAATTCAAAAACATAAGAACCATTTAAGACATAGTAGTGCTTAGAAGAGAAATAGACTTAACATCTAGTATAAAATAAAATAGAATTTTATAATTGAATACTTCAACGAACCTAGTATGTAGTTTGATTTAAAAGTTCGATTGAAATTATTTGAAAAATAATTTTCGAAGGAAATAAAATTTTCAAGAAGATAAATTTGTTATAGATATTACAATAAATCTAAGTAAAAGTACACACTAGAAGTAATGGTCCATTTTAAATTTCCTCTGTGCAGAACATCGCACTGGAGATCTGTACTATTTCTGTCATTTCCGGGATTCTTAAACAACACCCGCTAGCATACTAAATATAGATCACAAGACGATGGCCATTCCAGTAGAATATAACTCTTATTTCTGGCTTATTCGGCTGAGACATGTCGACTGGCTTCGATTTTCAAATCTAAAAGAAAAACGCTACATGGCTTAAAGGGCATTCACGACTGCCGTGCTGAACCGGGAAAAGTGCATGGAAACTAGTCTCGAAATAATAAAGACGCGACGATTCGGATTCTGTACCGACCTCGGTATTTATTTATAGCAGTTAAACGGAAGGTAACAACGGACGGAATGTCCAACATAACGAATGCGAACGCAAAATGTCGTAGTTTAAAATAAACAAAAGATGCATCTTTATATGCCAAAACCTTTTTTTATAGTCCATTTAAAGCTAGCACAAAAATACGTCCTCATCCAATACTTTAAGATTGTGCTATTTTCAAAGTATGTGCATTTTCGTTAATGTATCTTTGTGTTCTGTACTCGTTGAATTGAGTCTTGAATATGTTTACGAAACATGAAGTCGAAAATTGTATCCGCTGCGAATATCTAAAACGGCCTAATTTTTGGAGAGGTTCAATCAACCAACAGTATTTCAACAATTTTCACACAGTTTCCGTAAAAATTTCAAATGAAATTTGACTAGTCATGTAGATTCATCCGGATTTTGATCAATTCTTCTGGATTTTTCCGGATTTGTGTTGTTTACGTCTATGGAACACTATGTATGTTTTGATGAGGTCATACGAGTATATTATCTATAATTATATTAAATATTGACTAATGCTACAATAGTTTAAACTGATAGAAAATGAACTGTATTGGCATATAAAATCTAACTATTAACTACCCTTTTTGTTCATTTTTAAAATGACTTTCACTGGAATATCAAACATTCAATAAACTTAACTATCAAGAAGTTTCGCAAATTAAGGTTTACCATCTATCTTGACATAATAAGAAAAAATTAATTTCCTTTCAGTTATTTTGATAAATTCGAATGAATATTACATTGAAAAAAATTAATTCTTGATAATCTTAATTATCAAATTAAATAAAAGATTCCTACATTAATATCATGTGAAATCGCCACTATCGGAGATAACATTCGATAATTAATTATATAGGTATATTGTTTTATTTAAAAATTGAACTGATTCCGCTACTAGTTTATAGTCAATTATAATGAAATAGGATATTCATAATGCATTAACTACTACGAGTAATACAATCGTATGAAAAAAATTGGTAGTTCAAAAGAATATTAACTGAATCCTATATGTTCCTGTCATTGAAATAAATACATAATTTTTCATTATACATCTAATATTCAATTATCTGAATCAATGGACAACAATGAAAGAATATTATTTTGATACCTACACCCCTACTAGTAAGAATATTTAAATTAATAACTGATGAAGCCGATACTTATTAAGTAATTTAAGCCGAGAAAACCAATGTTCATAGTGAAGCAATGTTTGAATACCTAATGTTTAATATATTGGAAAACTCAAACATTAATTTATTACAATAATTATACTAATTAGATACATATCGAATAAAAAAAAATTTGTATGCATTAAATTAATATTAACCCCTTTTCACTTCACCAAAATCAAATTGTCCATTTTGGCCTTTTTTTGGCTTTATTGTTCATACATGCAATCCTCTTATTGCGGATTCAGTTTAATTTCACTTTACAAAGCTACGCGAAAATCTAATATCTAAATCAAAATATATCAATATTTCAATATCAAATATCTCAATGCCGCCATGAAATTTCGTTTATCAGAACCCCTTCTGTTGAAAAAAGGAGAACGCATTTCAGTATTCGTAAAGAATATAAATATGAACTTCTTTTTCAGGATGTTCATATCTTACACTTGATTAATTGCGAAGTTAATATTTCTTTTCTAGAGATAGTGTTTCTTCTCTTTAACAATTTTTAACAGCTATCCATCACTTCAAATAAATAATATCGCTAAATTGGAACTGATCTTAGCAAACAGTTCATATTAATTTTGAATTTCAGACATTTCTAGAGAGACACAAATATACAGGGTCTTCCGAATTAATACCTCACTGCAATCATTTCAATCCGAAATCCAAAAATCACTCAGATAGGATGCAATTAATTTTGTTTCTGCAATTACAATAATTTCATCTCATAATCAATATATATTAAAACAATTTCGTTATATGTAATAAATGGTACAGTTATAAATAAACATTGACACCTGCGTAAATTGGCGAATGCGTTCTTAAATTTTGAGGTTTTGAGTGAGGTTCTCCTCAGATGTTTCACCCATAACTTCTATCCGGGTCATTGAAACATAATGTATTATACAGAAAAATACTTTGTTTTTTATCAATATACCTCTTTATTACTGTATTTGCGAATGCAGTTTTTTAGTCGTTCTCTAAGACATTGGTTATATGAATTTTCATCAGAATATGGTTCAACGTCTACTACTTTCAGTGTTCTACAAATATTCTGTGTTCTACACATATTTGATCTGATGGATAATATTCACTCTCCACATTTGATATTCTCAGACGATTTGAAACTATATCATGAAATTAGATCACAGGACAACTGTGTTCAACTTCAGCTCGCGCTGGATCATGTTGCTACTTGGTGTTAAGACAATTATTTGAGTTTGCATGTATCAAAGTGTAATGTTGTCTCTTTCACAAGGAAAAGACACCGAATTGAGTGTGATTATAGCGTCGGTAGTCAGGTTCTTTCTCGTTCTGATAAAGTGAGAGATCTTGGTGTAGTCTTCGATCAGAAGCTTTCCTTTGTTCCACATAACCCAACTTATTTCATCTGCCTCGAAAATATATGGATTCGTTATACGCAATAGCAAATATTTGAATAATTCCTCAACTTTCATTGGACTATTTAATACCCTAATCTGTAGCAAGTTGAAGTATGGCAGCATGATCTGGCATCCTATTTACACCTGCCATCAACGTCATCTTTAGGCTATTCAGAGAAGGTTCTTGAAATTCTTAGTTTGGAGGGAGGATAAAGTTTATTGACAGAGAGGAGTCAATCATAACGAATTATTGAGTCGATTTAGTTCAATCTCATTGCAGAGCAGGAGAGAAATTTTATCACTCAAATATTTGTACAAATTACTGCACCATAGTATTGATTGTCCTCCTCTCTTGTCCGCTTTGAAATTTCGTGTTCCTAGTCAAAATTTCCGTAACGCAGAATTATTCCACCTAGAGACTCCGAGGACCAACTACTTAATACAATCCCTCATTTGGTTTATGGAGTCTACATTCAATAGAGTTGCCAATAATTGTGACATTCACTTTGACTTTATAGAAATTATTATTAGGAGTTATGTGAACGAAGGTAATTGATTAACATGAATTGATTTAGATTGAGTTCTTTGTAATATTTCATTACATGTTATTATTAATTTTATTAGTTACTATTTTAGTTTTTTTAGATTAGATTGAGCTCTTTCTCATATCTCTTTCATTTCAATTATTTGGTTAGTATTTAACATTATGTTATTATTTTCTGTAATTAAGTATCATACCTGTTGGGAATAAAGAACTTAATATTATTATTATATAATCTACATAGTCCACATAGATTGTATTTTTTCGGTACCTAATCCAAAATTGTTTTAATCATCAGTATAATATGTTGATTTTTGAAAGTTTATATTATTATATTTAACTTTTTGATTCATCATTAAATTCCATAGTTCTCTAATGTTCTTTTTTTCAGATTAATATTTGGAACGCTATATCCCGCTTACGCTTCCTACAAGGCTGTTAAAACTAAGGATGTTAAAGAATACGTAAGTAATAATTAACACTTGTAAGAATTAGTACTTGTATTTGATGATGTTATATTTGAGGAGTTGGGTGTCAAATATTAAAAGACGGAAGCTACCTAACACTATAAAGCTTGTAATAGAGATACCCCAATAACAGCATTTTCGACTAGAAGATATTGGCCCCATGACGACAGTAAAAGATTGCGACATTATTTAACTTTTGTTACTCGCTAACACGACTATTTCGGTGTTACCTGATTTCCATATTTTTCTTGTTTATTTATATTTCTTTCTTATATTTTATTTTCGGATATGCCAATAATTTTAATATCTGCGACCAAAGCTTTTTTCTTGAATTTCATCTTGAATAATTAATAGTAAAATTTCATAATTTCCCTTTAAATTTTACTTCCTGAATATTTTCAACGATGGAAACCATTTTTTATTTCGCATACTATTAAGACCTTTCCCATTTGTACCGAAGACATTTTTATTCTTATTATTTCGATTATCTATTATTTTGAAAGCTTTCAGTACTATTCCTGAAAAAATTAACACATTCCTGAAAAATTCACATATTTATCGATCCCCTTGAAAATCAATAATATCCAAAACACTGTGGGGTTATTTTCTTCACAATATGAATGAAATACCTCATATTTGTGTGGTACAGAAATAAAATTCACTTGAGGAAATGTTGAACTTTATCCCATTTTATTTCTGATAAACAAGTGGTGTAATTATTGTCAATTTGTGATTGCTATATCTTCCTTACTTATAAGTGTTGTGAAGGTTGCCCACGTTTCACGTAAATTATATCTGTATATTATTCTACAGGTCAAATGGATGATGTATTGGATTGTGTTTGCGTTCTTTACGAGCGCTGAAACTTTCACAGATGTCTTTCTCAGTTGGTAAGTTTTGTGCCATATCTTCAATTCCCATAATAAGCCTTGCTTTCTTTTAGGTTTCCTTTCTATTATGAAATTAAAATTGTTACCGTTATCTGGCTGTTATCCCCCGCAACTAAGGGATCTAGTATATTGTATAGAAAATTCGTACATCCGATGTTGAGCAGTAAAGAGCAGGTGAGCCAATTGATTCCTTTTTTTGCTTTTGTCAATAGTATACTACTTTAATCACAAAATGGTGAGTACCAAAAACTGTAAAAGGTTAAATGACAACATTTTAATTAGCTTGTGCTCTTAATAATATGAATGAATATCATCAGTATATATAAAAGAAAGTCGTGTTAGTTGCACTGTTTATAACTCAAGAACGGCTTAACCGATTTGGTTGAAAATTGGTGGGTAGGTAGCTTAGAGCCAGGATACGGACATAGGGACATAGGATACTGTTTATCCTGTTCGACAGCGTTCCCGTGTGACTTGACATAAAACGTCAGTAATATGTCGGAAGAAATTTTACATCAAATTCGTGTGGTTTCAGAAATTACGATCTTGAGATGAATGAGGAGATACATAATCGGGCTTTACTCTTGATCGAAAACTCTTTTTTTAGTCAGGTTAGGAATGCCAGCGCCAAATCGTGAAACGAATGACGCATTTAATCGAAAATTAGAACGGGAACGTGAATATGATCACCAGGAATTAGATTTAGTAGTTCAAACAAATGTACCCCTGTTGAATTCCCAACAAAAGGAAGTTTATGATACATTAATAAAAGCAATTGATTGTGGAAATGGTGTTTTATATCTCCTAGATGCCCCTGGTGGAACTGGTAAGACATTCTTCATGTCAAGTTTTAGCCACTGTTCGTGCGAGGTCCAACATAGCGGTTGCAGTTGCTTAGTAGCAGCCACATTGTTAGAAGGATGCCGTACGGCTCATTCAGCATTAAAATTAGCGTACTTAAAAGAACTAACGTGTAATATTGTAAAAAACTCAGCAAAGTCCAAAGTTTTGTCGGCTTCAAAAATCATCATCTGGGACGAATGCACAATGGCGGTTAGGTGCATTAAAAGCACTTAACCGAACATTCGAAGATTTACGCAATGACTCGAGATGGTTTGGAGGAGCAATGATTTTACTGTCTAGCGATTTCAAACATTGCCAATAATTCCACGATCTACGGCTGCCGACGAAATAAACGCTTGCCTCAAGTCGTCAAATCTATGGTGCTATGTGAAGAAACTGCAGCTGACCACAAACATGACAGTTGCTGAAGGTGATACATCTGTTGAAAATTTCTCTGAGCAATTACTGACTATTGATAATATTCGAGTACCTGTCGACGAATCGAGCGGATTGATATCATTTCCAAATAATTTCTGTAAATTTTACTCATCAAAAGACGAACTTATCAACAATGTATTTCCAAACATTATTTCTAACTACTTCATTTAAATCTATGGACTTCGTGACAAATAAAGATGAAGCCTTCAACTGTCCAATTGCATTTTGAAACTCCTTGGATGTGCCTGGCTTACCAACGCACACAATTCGAAGGTGAGGAAGTTATCATTCCGTTATCAAACGATATGCCGTTTGAATTTAAAAGACTTCAATTTCGAATCCGTCTTGCATTCGCCGTGACCATTAACAAATCACAAGACCAATCTTTGAAAGTTTGTAGTTTGAATTTCGAATATCCATGTTTTTCCCTTGGTCAATTATATGTGGCATGTTCACGGGTCGGAAGACCCGTGAACATCTGCGTTGAACCATCCCAGAACCATCTACGTTGTTTGTTTTTATTTCCTGATAAAAGAAAAATTGTCGTGTATCACAAGGTACTTAACTGAAGAATGCAACCTATGCACCAAAATAAAGGAACAATAATTAATGATCAATGTATTCAATTTTTTTTTGTATTTTCTAATAAACAATTTAACTTAATAAATTCCAAAATCTGCTTATTTATTGCCTTTAAGGCGTAACATAGTTCGCCGGGTCAGCTAGTAACTAATATGAATATGGTCATTAGAAAGTAGCATAACAAAAACAGTTCATCCACCAGAAAAGTTGATCTTGTGTCAGTTTTTCTTACAATATATAGTTATTTGACTGCATAGAAGAAAGTCTTCTGTGATCTAATATTGACTTAAAACTTTCAAATATCAAAAGTCTTTTGTCCTTGAATAAGAAACAGTAAGATCAACAGATGCTAATGAAAAAAAAAACTGATGGGAATTCGGTCAAATATACTTCTGGATCAAGATGCGAGACAGTCAGATGACCTGAAAAGAAATTATAGCAGAGTTAAATGGATCAAAAAAAAAATAGGAGTTGAGATTTTGTTACAACACTGAGGACACACTTACGATTGCAATAGCCTGTATCAGATGAGAAAAAACTTGCGATTGGTGAATATTAATACCAATGCAACGGTATTTGTTTAAAGTGAACATAATTTTTCCTCTTTTCTAGAATATTGTTTAATATATCTTCACAATGATCTCTCAAAAAAAAGGTATCACTCTCTCCGTCGATTATTTTTTCATCGATTGTTTTTTTAAATGTTCGAATACATCATTGCTAACTCTATTATTTACTCTTACTTCTTCAGAATTGTGTAAAAATCATTCCTCGAATGTTTTTCAGTGCTTCCGTGTCACTAGTCTTGTCGTGTGAGAAATTGATTCCGCAATTATTTCGGCAAATTAGTTTTGAGATTTAGTAATAGTTTTATGCAAATTTATGACAATTTTTGTGGTGTCCTCCATACAGTCCAATTCATGAGAGAGTTTTTCTCTATCTTGAGATATATTACCCAGTTCAATAGGTAAAATATAATCACATTAAAATTTTTTCATAACTGTGCTTATGACTCATAATTTTTATCATACGATGTTTTACTACACCCGTATAGTATGTAGTAGGTAGAATCCGATAAGAGGAAGTGGGCGACGGTATTTCAAACAACTAATACACCTACGAAGTTACGTTAGACGTAAAAAACTAATGGTTATGTATTTCAAAATAAGTTCATTGTGCAAAATCGTTTCTAACAATATTCATTCATTTTTGATTGTCATCTTTAACAATTGAAATGTACAAACTTACTTCATATATTCATTATGCATAAATAAACCTTTGCTTTGTTTTATTTTCAAAAAGTGTCTCAGCTTATAACTTATAATAGTAGCAATTTTCATATATTATTTAGATTTTCACTAAAATTAATTCAAAAACATGACAATGTCATCATTGTTTCGTTGATAACATTTTACGAAAAAGTTTATATAATAAGGCCATTTCTCAAGTTTATCCTAAAGTAACAGATAGTCACAAAAATTTCAGAACACTAACGTATTTAGGCAACACTTTTTCAAAAATCTCGAAGTATTCATCTGATAGAAATTTAACGATAGCTTTCAAAACACAGAATACCGTGGGTAGACAAATCAGAAATGCGAAAGACAAAATTTCGCCTGATGATAAATCGGATATCTATTAGTTGAGTTGAGGTACTTGTCCCAAAGTATATGTTGGTCAAACTGGCAGGAATTTCAGCCTTAGAATATTTGAACATCAAAGATGCTTTGCAAAAAATAAAACCGATTCTACGTGTGCAACACATCTTTTAGAGGAGAACCAAGTCTTCGACAACAACTTTAAAATATTGCATACGAAACGTAAAGATTATAAACTAAACCTGTTAGAAGCCATGGAAATTAATAAGAGAAAGAAATCAAACAGTTTATTAAATGATCAAGTTTCAGTCAATAATTCTCCTTTACCAAATTTATTCTATTAAAAATGCAATCGAAGAAAAGTATTCTATGGTCATCCCCCACAATTCAGAAATATGTTCTATAGTCATTCCTCTACAAAAGAAGAACAGTGTTCTATGGTCATTCCCACGCACTTCAGGATAAATACAAGCAGCCCACAATGTAATAACTCAGTTTATCATCAACATCTGATGAAGCCACTGTGTTGGCGAGACGATATTGTCATGTTACTGAATTAATTATAGTGATAATCGAAAAACTACGTAGTTTTATTTAAATTATGTATTTAGATTTTCATCAAGTATCAATACATAACTTTGTTATAATAATCTGGAGTTATGAAAGTGTCAATGAACGATTCAATAAGATATGTTTTTCCAAATGTTCGATTGTAGAAAAAATTGATTTTCAAAACATATTACTGAAATTTTTAAGTAGTGTAAGTACAAGATTATATTGAAAGGTTGTCCTGAAAAAGTTCATTTTTAAATTTAAAATTACATTTATGTGAGGAAGTGTGCAAAATATTATTTCAAAAATATACTCCGCCTTAACATTTCTTCGGATTTTGTAAATAAATCAAGGCCAAATCTGTCGAATCAGTTGATGCGCTCCAACTGTTTATTATTGAGTCTAGTTTCAATCAACAATTTATCTCTGTATTAGGCCTGAACATTTGATCTTCCACTCGTTTTTCTGTAACAATGTTGACTTTATATAACGTTCTTCTGAAACATGTACTGGAAAAAACTCATACTCTTAAGTTAAATATCGAACAATATGCAGGAATTTCTTTATTTGTTTTCTCTGACATTAGCAGCTCGTGTCTGCGAGACGATGTTTGTAAACTGAAGTTTTTAATAGCCTTTCAATTACTTTTGGCAGCTAGAAGACCAATTAATGATCGGATAACGTATTTAAATTGCAGCACTCCCACTTTCCTGATCTTGAGTAGACAGAGATTTCAAAATTTGTGATGCCCTAATTCATTATGTTTCAGGTGATTATTTATATTCGTTATTTGTTCTTGGAATACTGCCTCTTACATTACACGTTAATTTATGTGTGATATAAGAAGATTCATTAAGAATTATTTTTATATGTAGCGTTACACTATGTATATCACACGTTACATTCCAGGTGAACACGTTAACCTACTAAATAACAAATCGACGCACCAGGAAAAAATTAACAGAATTCTGTTGAAAAAATAATCACTATAATACAGTCTGTTGTGGATTTTGTTTGGATATGTATTCGGATTTCTGTGTGTACATGTTGCTTCTAAATATATTAAAAATTTAATTACGACTTAGATGAATATCTGTCGATCGTAATGGTAGAATTGATGTTAATATAAGCATAATAATGATTTCCGCAAAATAGTCAAAAATTAACAACTACTGCAACGCTTCAATCAACATCAATCATAAACTCAATTATAATTATTTATTTGCAGGAAAAGGTATGACTACCAAAAACATTTTTAAGAGTTGAATAGTCAAACATTAAAAATGGGTTAACAATCCGAAAGAATTGTAACACATTTGATATAATTCTGTGAAACTGAGCCAAGTCTTTTCTATTCAATTTACATTGAAACTCGTTTCACCAAGACATCAGGGAATATTTAATCAATTTTTTTGTATTTATGTTTTATTATGTATATATCTATGAATTTGGAATATTATAAAAATATCTAGGATATTAGAACCTTCAAATGGAGGTTTTTAAATCAATTTTCAAATACTACCCTTTCTCCCTGTTGAAAATGTTTTAGTCGTATTAACCATTACTCCGGTATGAAATTTTCAAAAACTATTTCTATAGCTTTCCATATACATGAATGTGTATGTACATACAAATATGAATGTGTAAATCCCTATAGACATACACATATATGTAGTAATCTTATATGGTACATAGTACCATATAAAATAGATACGACTTCAAAATTCCATGGACGAAGTCTAGTATCTTAGTAATTTAAATTGACAAAGAAAATGAATTATCGTTTCTTATACCGTAGAATTATCTACAAATACCGAAATCAACATAAAATAACAAAAAGAATTACTTACACTTAAAATTATTATATTTGTATGAAAATAATTGATGCTAATATTTTTTCTATAATCTTTATTATTTTGCTATTAATAATTTTGTTATGTTTGTTGCTTAATATGTCATTATCAAATATTTCTTTGTTCCCTTCAAATCCTTCTTCGTTCTTTGTTGAATGTTTGTTTCCCAAATCGCAGAAAATTGTTTTACGAAATACATATTTAACATTAGGAAAAACAAATTCGAACATATAAGGAGAAATATATTTCTAGAAATTATTCACTACATAACGTAGTATGACAGTATGATTTTTATTGATTTATTAAGAAAGTAATGATCTTCGCTTCTCAGGCTACTTACGCTAGTTACTATACGAGAAAAAAAGGACACGATTAACCCACATTTATCATTATGGACGTCAGTAGACTGTGACTTGTATTCATTAATTATTATTATAAATTGTGAATCGAAATGATGTCACACGTTCAAGCTAACTGATCATCAGGTCGATATACCCGTATGCTATATATATTCACAAAATGAATAACAATTATTCTGTGCGTTTATACTGTTTTCTAATGATAATGCGATAATGTTTAACCTTGCAATATTAGAAATCGGTGAAACTTCCGTTGAAATGTATGTTTTAAACAGTACATCTTTCACGTATGTAGGTGATTTTCTGTTGAAATAAAACACGGTATAATCTTATTTGACTATAGGTAGTAATTTTATTACATTTATAGGATTTTAGTCATTATGTATTAGCGATCAGTGATGTGACCAGTAGTTATAAAAAAGCGCCATCTCTGTGTCAAGGTTTCTTCAAACATTGTTTTATTAATAAAATGGCGTTATTATATTAAAGGTATAAGAAGCATTTAATGATATGAAAGTGTAATATTCTAAACATATAACTAAAGAAAAAAGAAAACAACAACTTTGTAATGTATTAAGTTCATATTGAGTATGACAGTTTCATTTATATACATGTATTATCTGCACATGTCTTCACAAATACTTGTAAACATTTCATTAATTCCAATTTCGATTCATCTAAAATTCCTTATATCGTCTTACTGAGGGTCAATTGTTTCATTCTGTTTTGAAGTCAGTTTTCATTTTCAATAGCTGTGAAAGATTATTCTCCTTAAATCTTCTTATAATAAGAGGCTTAATCAAAAGGTGCAATTTTCAAAAAGCCTTCAATGAATTCGTTTATATGTTACATGTCTCCAGGAAAAAGAAGCCAATGACAAATTCATTGACTTCTAATTATTCAGATGCTAACAGAATAATGACGTCATTATTCTGTTAGCATCTGAAGAAGTCGTTTGTAACGACGAAACGCGTCATTCTATGTAGTCAATAAGTGTAAATCATAAGTTCAAGTGTTTGAATTTGAGTTTATATTCAATTATCAAAAGCACTAGTAAAGAGTAAATATATAATTTGATCCTATTTACAGTTCTCATAAGCATTATTTAGGAACGGACTTTACGAACTCTATACCTTACTAATTTGTTAAAGAGGTTAGGAATCATTTCGAGTGGAAAGAAACTTTTCGTCTCTAAATTTCCTCTTACATGGTTATACAGACTGGCCTGCCCTTCTTCGTTTTATAGACTTTCATTAGGCTACAGTGTCGTATGATCAAATCAATTTTTTTTCATCGAACTCCAAGAACCAATTCTCTTATACAATCACACATGAGATATATGTGGTCGTTATTCGAGAGATGTCTTGCAGTTATGTTAAGTGATTTTAGTGATTCGTTTGTTTTCGTTAGTCGGATATATGTATTTGGTATATTTTGATATATACATAGTTAACTATTGAATGACATATATTCTAGTGTCCTTTCATTATTATTATTTCGTAACTAGTTTTTGTGACTCCCTGTATAATGAGTTTCAACACCAATTTATATTTTGGAATATTGGAGTGTTTTACCTCTAGACAAATAAAACCTTCATATCATTATTACATGTTAGAACATGGAATTTGTTTCTCGTGGGATTGCCAGACCTCCTGGCAGTGATAAAATAATTCAATGAGGTAATACTTTACGTAATTCATCTGATATTTTTTTCAGGACATAGATGAATATATTTCCAAAGCAAAGGAACAAAGCTACAAGCAGGTTTTGGATATCGGACAGAAAGGCGTGACCGTATTGATGCAAACGGCTCTCAAGGTAAGTTCATTCATTTTTCCCCAACTAATTTCATTTAACAGAGAAAGAGATTTATCATGTGTCAAATTCATTGCTTTCGCACACCGCTACTGCATGCCGCAAATAACCAGCACCTAATTGAGTTTAAATGTTGATTAATATTCGCGATTATTTGGTTTTTGTATTTCGGTGCTATGATATAGTGATGCCGATATCGTACACTATATTGCGTCTTAATTCGATTGACGTTGCCTTTCTATATTTGGGAAAAACTATGAAATGCGAATATTCGATATTATTTGCAACAGCTGTTTAATCAAAGAGATATTGAATTATTGATTCATTTATGATTGAACAATGCCCTTCCAGGGAATCATTTATAAACTCACCTTTTGGCATGAATGAATTAATACTTGCGGAATTATCCGAAATTGAGTATTATTAATTACCAGTAGGTTATCAAATATCTGAAGTTCACTTATCTTTATCTGTAAAAACTGATAATATCTCACAATAAAAGCTAATAATTTCAAATTTAAAGTGGATATGAATAAATAATTTCATTATCAAGTTTCACATGAACCTAAAATTAATAACTAATGACTTATAATATAAAATGACTGCTTCAACTGAAGCAATGTTTTTCTTCTCCTTTATCTGAAACCTAATAAGATCAACTTCTTGGCCTAGATATTATCTTTCCATATTCCATATATTCCTGAAACAATGTGTAGATAGTTCTTCCACTTTATATAATACCACACCATCCCTGTTGGTATGAATCTACATTTCTTTGTGTCCAAGATTTCCATTATAAATATCGTCTGTTCCATTTGTGGAGTAGAATTCAAAATACTTTCCATTTTCTATAACATGACATCGTCTCCTAGGGCTAGGAATTTTCCTATTTTTTTCGCATCGTTCTTTTTAATTTTTTCCTACACGGTGCTTGGTATTCCGTTGGTGATGGTATGTCCTCTTGGCAGGGTTTCTCTTTCCTGTCGTCTGATAAGTTTGTTCATGTTAATTAATCTGCTGACTTAAACATTCGATGATGTGATACTATTCTATTGGGATAGCATCATTTTTGGGAATGTAATGGACCATCTCAAAATAATCTGTATATAATCAAGTAGAGTCGTCAAATATCATCCTATTCCCTATCATCTCATTATAAAAATTCCCTAATTTAACAGTAAAAATTATTGTTAATTGTATTTTACTGTCAATTTTTTAACTCAAAATAGTGAGATATTGCTGAGTTCTTCAAACATTATGTTAAAGGTGTCACTAATTCTCAACTCAGATTTCTCTGTTTTTGATCACACAATATGGAATCAATGTATTTTTTCAATAAGCAGTAAAAGAAGGATTTCAGAACTCAATTATGCTACAGTTTCACTACACTTCCGTTAAACATATGTTCTATGTTCTCTTTTATGGAATTTTTTTTAGTATGTATTGGTGAATTGATTCAAGATCTATCCTATCTAAGACCTTCGAGGAATGAACCTGCTATGAAACGCTGGTAGTAGATAGACGTATTTACAGTAAACCGCATTCGAAATTTTGGTTCAAAATTTATGATATGTGGAATAATATCGAAAAACAAATTCTCCAAAAAAATTAGATTGCATTCGAACTTTAATTAACAGATGTTTCAGCAGTGCAAATTCCAGATTATGTTAATGTGAATTCTGGATGCAAAAACCTTCAATAAGCATAAATAAATAAAATCTGTGTTGATCAAAAATCAACTGTTCATTTCAAATAGAAATTTGACATTAAGCGTTCAAAAACTGGTGAAACATGCAGGACATTAAGCGATCGATTATAAAATTTTAAAAAATAGTATTAATTTTGATATGATAAATTTCTTTCTTTCTTTTTATTTATCGTTTATTATTGATCTTATTTCATTCTAACTAACGGATTACAGAAGTTTGACATGATTTCGGCGGCGGCATTAAAATCTGGTGATCAATTAGACGGGCCAAGTCAGACGTTTTCAAATTTTGATTTTCCTATTGAAAATGCATCCGAGGATGAGAGTTTGGATGTAGAAGAAGTGGCACAAATCAAAGCCAAACAAAACAGGCTCAAATGTAGAAAAAAAGTTGGCACTCGCAAAAGTGCACGAAAAGCTATTAAGACTGATTCAGAGGAGAGTTAGAACTGTGTTTTAAATATCGATGATTTTAATATTTACATGAAATTTTATACTAACTAATTGAAAATATTTACTTGATGTTGGAATGATTAAATTTTAACTTCTTTTTTTGTGCTTTTTATTTTTTTTGTATTTAACATATTAGTTTTTAAGTTCATGTTATATATACTCCTTTACTAATGTTTTTTTTAACACACTTTTATCGGTTCCGAAATTTGTTAACTTTAATCCATTTTTAATAATTTGCAAACTATGGTACTGATAATTAAATTTCGACACTTTCTATTAACTTTCTTATATTTTGGTTTGGTTACAGAGAGATATCCTCTATGGATATATATATATATATATATATATATATATATATATATATATATATATATATATATATATATATATATATATATATGTCATCATATGATGACATTTGTCAAACAAATAGACGTTGCAATTTTGTGGATACCTACAGGTATAGAAGAGAGGTTATAAACCTCTATCTATGATCTGAGAGGTGTTTTCTATTGATTCCTATAGATGGAATTGTTAAATATTCATTACTTCACTGTATTCCATTTGGAGTCATAAGAAGATGCTTGGGGATTGAAATCGTTGCCTCATTTTGATGGACGTGGTGCGACTGATGAGTTACTTGCAGAAGAAAACATATGTCTCGCACTTCCATCAGGTGCGCATATATGTTGTAGCAGTACAGTTTCAAGTAAACAATCATTTTAGTGTTTTGATTAATTAAACACTTAAATTAAATGAATTTGGCATTTCATTTAATATTTTAATTCCTCACATAAAAAATTAGGTTACTTTCTTTTCAAGATTGGGCTCCTTTTACTTTGTCATTTTCAGCAGAAAATTCATTTTCGTGGTTTCAAAAGGATTTAAATGAAGTATAATAGCAAAATGATATGATAAATGATTATATGATGAAATTTCATCAATAAATGATTTATATTTTTCTACAGAATTACTCACATTACAAGTTTGAGATTTTTTGTTTAGATAATAAGGTAACTGCTGTATAAGAATTAACTAAATATGAAAGAAGCTAATGCCTTCATGAAAAAAAATGCTTTCTAGAAGAGTTCAGAATACATGCAGAAACCTGTCCAAAGTACTTGTGTGAAAATAACATTTTTAAAAGGTTCGCACTCAAGTGGTCAAAATTGCTTAAGTTTTAGGCTTCAGTACCTGCTTTCAACTAGTCCATCCCATGTCACTGTATGATATTCTTAGGTTGTGAATGAAAAATTCTATTTCTCTGTAGTCGAAAATATACTATCACTACAATTTCAGTCAATCGACTATATTCAGCAGATTTAGTATGAACTAGAGGAAATATTTGCGTTTTGAATGACCATTAGATGTGAAAGTATATTTCTTAGATGTATTAAATTTTACGTGAATGGTTTAATTAATTCGGCATATGTTTTGGGCTGTTAAGGGGGTATCCTGATTTACAAGGTTCAAAAAATTGATTATATTGTTTGAATATATTCCTTATGTATCTTAGAATGTGTAGACAAATTTATATAGGCTAATTGGAAATATTCTTAAAGATACAGCACTAAACGCAGTGGGGTATAGAGCTGGTTTACGAGCGCTCGGGCAGTTGGGCCGCGCGCTGCCCTCTCCGGAATAATTCCGAACTATTCGTCAAATCTACGAATAACTTTCAAATTTTTGACACGATGCTTAGGCGGGCAAAATTTGAACGAATCTTTCAACTCTACCGACTTGCGCATCAATACAAAACATTTCAATTCTAGCAGAAAAATCGTTGAAATTGCTGCATATATGGCTGCAGTAATGTTCAATGAAGAATATTCTGCAGTTTTAGATAATATACAGCTGCTCGATTTGAAAATTAGTGAAATTTACAAAATGTTTTCTTATAACGTCGACGCATAGCGGATCGGGAGGGAAAATCGGCGTACAACCTTTTCCAGCAAGGATGCTCGCACAACCCTAGACTCCTTAACTAACTCCGTAACTTCTTCAGAACAAGTTTTTTGAGAAGGATGATGGTTTATTTTATGGCTTAAGAATAGCTGATTAGGGTATTGTAACCATATGTAGCCGAAAAATATCATTTTTTTGACCGAAAATGATGAAGCCGGTTTTCTCGAGTTTTCCCCTTTATGATTCTTCTGAATTGGCGGAGTGATTGCAAAAAAAATAATGGGTTATATAATAGTAGACCAATCGAAACAAACCAAAGGTTGTGAGCTTTTCCCCCCCTATTTGAACTAAAAACATACCCGAAAAAATTCTTGACTTTTTTTTTAGCAAGTTGAAATTATTGTTTTTTCACGAAAAGCACATTTTTTGTTTCAAACTTGAGAAAACATTCTAATTTCATAATTTCTTCAGTTGTTCTTAGTTCATATAGAAGAAAAATATATGGAAATCAAAATGGTATTTGGGTTTTTATTTTCAGATAGAAATTACGAGCTCCATCTGTCCCGCCGATTGAAAATAGTTGCACGAATGTACATAAAATTCGGGCGCCTGTGGATATTTTCTCTGAAAAAAATTTTACACAACATAACACAATAAAAGAAATATTTGTTGTGCAGTTTAAGCCGAGTGAATCAAACATTTTTAGTGAAATTTACCCATAGATTCTGAATCATATTATTGTAGTTAATGTTCTAAGTATTGTGCGAGTGGTCAATGGGCTCTACAAGAAAGAAGACATTCTTCCCATCAAATAACAAAAAAGTTGCTACTGTATGTAAATTTAATATTAATATGGCTTTCAAAATAAGAACAATTCTCAAGAGTTTTTATTTAATATTATGAATCTCTTGGCAGATTACGAGTTAATTTGTCTTGAGTATAAAAGAGTTTTACTCCCTGTCTGGTGAGTTATACCTCTCTACGCACAAATTTATGTCATTGTTCAACTGCCTATGGTGGACGGTAATATTGTTATTTTGATTTTTCTGGGCTTTTCTCTATTGTAATTATGAATTTATTCAGGGCGGTGGTGGATTAGTCAACCAACTTCGGAAGAGCTACAGTTTGAGCGACCTCAACGAACAACCATCAGAACATGGTCAAGAGGAAACCGATTTGGTTCCAACACGATTACCCAAAAGAAGAAGTCCTCATCGGTCGTCTGCTACTTCGTCGATTTATTTCCCAGAAATCGATGTCAGATCTCAACAGGTAACTCATGTCCAATCGATTGACGATCTCAGTTCTGGTTATTCGAGTGGTGAGGCACTGAGTTTGGCACAGTCAATCAAGATTCAAGGCAGAGCACCGATTTCTACTGGGGTATCGTTAACTCGATCCAAGTCCAGTAGAGTGACGAGGTCGACAACAATTCCTAAGAGAACCTCAGACGGTGAAGTAAGTGTTATCAAAGCGACAAAATCTAACAAAAAATATTCATTTGAAAGTATTTATTAGACGGCTATCTCAAACCGTAGTTCAAAAACGGTGTTTTTTAAATTTTTCTGTTAATGATACAGAGATATAACAGTTTACTTAATGAAATAAAAAAAACTTAATTGAAAAAAATTATGTTTTATATTGCAGTTTACTATTCGCTCAATAATAATGAATATAAATTAAGTACATGTAAAAGGTATGCCTGTAAATAATTGATCATCTTTTGAACTCTTAGCTGGAACTATTTTGACTACGTACACAATACCAAAGTTTTCATTAAATGATAAATTATCCTTTTCAATCAGTGTAGATGTAAAGGGTATATCTGCAAATGATTGGTCATATTTTGATCTCATAGCTGGAACTATTTTGGAAAAGTTTTCATTGAATGGTAATTATCCTTTTCATTCAGTTTAGATGCAAATGATTAATCATATTTCTTAACTGGAGCTATTTTGGAAAAGTTTTCATTGAATTATCATTTTCAATCATTCAAAAGAAACACTTTCCTCGAATTAATTTTCCTGAAAAATTATTAGTCTCTGATGTAATTTCTCAATAAGCTTCACCAATATTTCTTACAAATGAAATATTTCAAAAGTAAAATCAAGATTTCATTGAGTTTTTACCTTATAATTATTCAGGAACGGTATACAAAATAATGATATGTGGTATCCACAGAAATAATTAATACTCAGTACATTCAATGCCAAGGATACAATACCCTATTTTTAAAGTTATATACTCAACTTCTGAACACCTGTATCATTATTTATAGTACTTTCCGCCTTGATAAGAATAGGAAAATTGTCGCAATCTACTAAATGAAATTAAAACAATGTTGTGTAGACCAGACATCATTTGTTTCAAATTTACATCTACCAAAATTGTTCGATTATTTTCTTTAATTTAACACGTTGTTCCCTTGAGAATAATTTGAATTATTTCAGTAAAGTTAATTTCATTTTTAAAGGTAAGCGACGACGACAGCGACATTTACGATACGAACATTATATTTTTAAACGACCAATGTCAGCAGTTAGCAAAGCTTCAACAAAAACAAAGTGGGTCCTCAAGTGAGAACGAGTTCTACGATTCAACGGATAAGTTGCATGATCATCTTAATGTAGACGTTCATAATAATTATCTTGGTCCGGATATTTTAACTGCATGCCGAAATATTAGAAATAACGATAACCCAAACAGTGCTATGGACCCTCAATTATCGAAGAAAATAAATGAGTTCAGAAAAAATGTTAATAGGTTCAATGAAATGGTTAACAAGGAAAGAGAGAATGTAGAAATGTTGGAAAAATCGACGAGTAGAGGGGGGAAATATAATAAAAAACTGGCACCGAAGCCACCTAATGACGAATCGAATGTGGATTACGGTAAGGATGAAACATCTGAAGGCGCTGTTAAAGGAACCTTAATTTTGAAGCCGGGAATAATAAAAACAGCATCAGCAAGCGACCCAAATAACTGTAAGGAGATATTTTTGCATTCCCCGAAACTAAGACGGAGGAGCAAACAATACTTTACTTCCCAGAAGATAGCTTTTGATGCATGTTCTAAGATTAGCTTGATAACAGAACCAGCAAAGAGAGATTTCTATGGCAATCTTGCTGTAAATAGCTCACAGGAATCTGCTGAAAATATTTCTCTGCATTCTAGAAGTGACACTAACTTGAGTGATATATCTTTAGCAACTCCACAGTATAATAAAGATTCTATTAGTTCTAAGATGTCGTCAAAGAACAGATTACGTTTACATTTCATAAAATCTAAAAGCTTCCACATGGGTAATAAATAATATTGGAAAGGACGATTTTGTTGAAAATAACGGTACTATGCTACCATGACAGCTGCTTTGCCTTTAAGAGATTCTGCTTCATCAGTTACTATTTTGCTTCATCTAACAAAATGAGTACAAATGTGGGTGCTATGTTTGAAATAAATAATGATATTCTATTTGAATTTATTTCGTCAGCCAAAATACAAAATATTTGATTTTACGTGGCCGTGATGACTTCAAAACTTATTATTGTGTGTACTTTCAGAGGATTGTCATATTGGACCACTTCATGACCACTTTCCTTTTTTTTGTGAAACCAGATACTTTGAACGGCTGCTACGAATCTTAAGGTCTGATTTCAGAAAGTGTGTTGTTGCCACATTAGGTGAAGGAACCAAACTACAATGATTATGACCCGACAGTAGATATTCAAAAGCGGTGTTCTATAATATGAGGTAGTTGAGCTCTGGTTCTGAATAATATGTTCACATTTCATCTTATTTAAAGTATTGAACGTGAACATAAAAGGACTTATATATATTCAATATTATTATGGGAAGAAGATGAACAATATACTGTACAGTAAAAAGTCTAACAACACGATATATTCAAACGTTGAATTCAACAATAAACAAGACGGCATGAAACAGCCTGGGACAAATTTCAAGCAAGTTTATATCAAAGCATAGGAAAACTTGCCTCCATCCAAATCGGATGGCATGTCCATTAACTAAGCAGCTGCGTTTGTATCGTTTTCGCCAGCTGTTGAAAGGTACCATAGAGAAACTCACATTTGAACATGCACTTTATCGAAACCAGACCATTAGATTACCGTTAAACAATTACAAATTATAGTTAACTGAAGAGCACACATCTCCATGTAACTAACGAATATTTTCTTGTATACACGTATTCAGTGATATTCAATGATTTAAAGCTTGGTAGTGTAATCAAAACTTTTTTCATGACAAACATATGTTACTCACATTGAGCTTTTAGGGAACTATCCCAATACAAAAGGAGATTTATCAAGCTTTAACTAAATTCCATCATAAATTCAATGTTTCATTCAATCAATAAATGAAACATTGCGGTCCAATACTAGGTATATCAAATGCTAATTCTTCATTTTATTTCAATTATTCGGCATTAGGTGCAAAATTTTCAGTAGCTTCTGTTAAGGTGTAAAATTCTTTTAGCTATAACACAGCACTGGAAGGTGCATAAGTTATAAGTGTATAAGTTAGTTCTATGTCATCAGTCATTTTCCGCGACCCGTATCGTTCGTGACCGACGCCAATAGTGGCCAATTGAAATGATTCTATCGTTCTCGTCCACTAAATGTGAGCAAACGTCGACACAAGCCTTGAATCCACACCTCTTGGATCCGAGTAGCGGATTATCAGTACGTCCCTACTCTATGAAATCATCCGAAAACCAAGAAAGAACGGTAGGTAGCAGAGTATCTACTTGATAGCTAGTGAACTGCAATTTCTAATCGTTGCAAAAATGATGTAGATATTGTAGTCACTGTGTTACTATCACGTAGAAGTTGGAGGTCGGTTGTTTTGACTCGATCAGACAAGGCCCTACATGACTGGTATAAATACAATAAGGATGGGAATGTTCAAAAAGATTATGAAATAAAAGTTGTGAAGGTTTGAGCAAAGCAATACCTGCTTAAATACAGCTTTGTTATAAGCACTAGATATTGAACACTACTAAAAACCGTAGGAGAGAACTTAATATTCGTTTTCATTCTGGCTTCGGATGTACGACCATCCAAACGCCATCCGCTCCATTCAAGTAGTCAAAACTACATTTATCTACATGTCATCGTTACTCTTTACTTGTTTGGAAATACCTACAATACATTCTCAATGGATATCGTCAATCGACTGCTTGATGAATATTGTTCATACATTGTTTTTTCTTGTATTTTGAGTAGAATTGCCAATTCTTGCTCGGTCAAATAAATGAAACCTATTTTCCAGATGGATTTCCTATGAGATTTATTTCGTAAACGTACTAATTAGTTATTTTAATAAGTAGAAAACATAGGATACCTGAACAATTTGCAATACATTATTTGAAACAAAAAAGAAATCAATTGATTATAGTTATATCAATTTCTGTTGAATAAATTATTAATAAATGAGAGGTAATAAGAAATATTTGTCCAAAAATCACTGACTGAACAATTCTTTATTCGACTAGTTTCGCCTTTTACAGCATTATCAAGAATGATAATGATGTAAAAGGCGACACTAGTCGAATAAAGAATTGTTCAGTCAGTGATTTTTAGACAAGTATTTCGTATTACCTTTCATTTAAATATGAACTATCACAGTCTTGATTCATCGTCCATTGAGTTCATAAATATATAATTCTAAAAAATAAATATAAACTGTCCTGAATGATAAATAAGATTTGTCAATTTATTACATAGGAGTGCAATAGGAATATCAAGATCAAACTCCCTTGTTCATTTTAGAAATGAAGTTAGAAGGTTTGTGCTCTCTGGTAACACTGATGTTAATATAATAAGTTTTTTCATTAGGTGGAAAATAGGATATAAATAGGTCTATTTTTTCATAGGAACGTTTAGTTTAGTTTATTTTTAGTAATATAGAATTCTTTAGTTCACTAAGTTGGAATATGGATAGTATTTAGGGATACACACCGACAGCAAGTGATTGCTTTTTGGGATTCATTTCTGAATTATTAATTTCAATAAACTATTATTATTTTTATTATTATCTACGATTGAATATTCTTTTATATTGCATTATATTTCTAAATAATTGGACTTGCCTATCAACCAATGTTTTACACATAAGTAGAATGAAAATAAAAACAAATTTTACGATGCCATGTTCTATAAAAGTCTGCAGAAGGTCAATTGATTGAATATAAAAAATGACAAAATCACACATGTCTTAACACTCGTATAAAAGTTTCATTAGAGTGATCTAGCAGCACTAACAAACCGTCAAAAAATACGGCTATAAATGATTTTCATTTTTGTGTTAAATATGTTGTTATGTAGTTATTTCTGTGTGCTTTACTTTTTTTTTGTTTTTGTGTTAGTTTTACTTAATTTATGTGTTTCTTCACTAACAATATGTTTTCATGTTCAACTCGATATTTCTTGTGGAGGCACCATTAACATATTAAAATAAAATTTAACTTTATTTTTTCATCAATTTTTCGATAAGAAAGAATTTCAAAAATTTATCCTTTATACTCCATATACGTACCTTCATTCCTTTTTGTAATATCAATCCTCTCTGCATAGTTATATGAAATTATAGAAATCAATAAAAAAAAACTATTTCTTACTCCCAAAAGATTGTTTTATAGCAATGACCAAACAATTCTTAAAATAATCATATATCTGTGCAATTTACCTTTCATGTCTGCCTCTTTCCAAATTTACTTAATCTTGTTTATGTCAGTTTGAATAGAAATACATACACCTAAATTTACGTGTATGTATTTCTGATTAATTACTCCCCATTATATAGTATTATATTCAGTGACAATAAAACGTAATTTTCTATTTATTTACAGGAAATCGTAAGTGCCACATTACCCAGAGCTAAGAAAACTACGAAAAAGAAAACTCTCTAAATGAAAACATATGAAACGTAATGTTCATGGGTTTGTAATTCGTTTCCTTGTCATTTAAAGCAAGAAGCTGATGATAATATTGATCGTTTCACTTAGATTTTGTAAAACATAATTTACAATATTTCAATTTGTTGTAAATTTATATACTTAGAAGTATCTACGTCCTCGAATTTATCTGAAAATACATGTTTTCGTCTTTTAATAAATGGTAATGGACAAATATTTCAAATAATTCACACAAATCTTTATTGTCAAATCCAATGTGCTCTATTGAATGATTTATAAGCTTTACAATGTAGGCGAGCTTTAAAGATTTATATGTTAAAACTACCTGTTACTGAAGTACTCGAGATGTTTCAATTTTTGTTAATAATATGTAAGATTTATTGCTGTTAATTGTGTGATTATAGAAACTACTGGAAAGAAAGGTCATTTATAACTCAATCATAGTAAGTAGTCTTGTATCCAATGAACGAGTAAACATGCAATTAATGTTTCAAGTACCTACCAGAAGAATGATATGTTGCTATCTAATTTTATGATATAAACTATTTCTGAAAATTTAATTCTTGCTCTAGAGTGGTTATTTATGTCTAATAATTATTTTTTTTACCGTGGATTACTTCTTCGCTATCATGTCTAGATATCTAATGTATTCCTTTATCATATGCACAACGAGTATACTTCATCTAACTTAATTCTTGGCATCTGAAACAATTATATTTGAAAATATTGATCAAATTTTCCTTACCGTATTTTATCTTGTTTCGATGTTGATATTCCATCATCATTTTCCTGTGAAAAATTAGGAACTTTTAAGGAATTTATAAAGTTGAATTAATTAAGCCCAGTAATTTAGAACATTCAGATTATTACCATTCGTTATTTTACCGAATTTGAATCCTGAAAATGTAACGAAATCGTGATAAGCATTGTTAAATTCTGTTCCTTATTTCCATTGTTATTTATATCGTGAATTTCCTTCTTTAATCGTCCTCGATAAAAATATAATGAACATTGTTTCCTTTTGTTTCTATATCAATTTCATGATAACTCAAAATAAAAGGATAAGTGATTGCATATTGAAACGTTGATTATGTATAATATACAA
Source organism: Henosepilachna vigintioctopunctata (assembly GCA_030704895.1). Taxonomy (NCBI): domain Eukaryota; kingdom Metazoa; phylum Arthropoda; class Insecta; order Coleoptera; family Coccinellidae; genus Henosepilachna; species Henosepilachna vigintioctopunctata. The sequence continues at coordinate 5,006,201 of JARQZJ010000093.1, read as the reverse complement.
TGTAATATTTTCAAATGACTTAATGGAGCAGATGTTAAATGTGAAGGAGCATGTAAAAGTATTGGATAATATAAAACTAATTTGAATTACAAAAAATTATAACTAAAATTAATATTAGATGGTTATATGTGTATTTTCACATCATTTGAAATTACTAATAATTAATACATCAACAATTTCATACAATTATATAAAATTTGCTTATACTCATTTTAAATTTGAAGGAAGTTATATATTGGCTTACTTGAAAGGGGATAACAATAGATCATATAATATATGATCTATTGGGATAACAGATAAATGAATCTTAATCATTAAATATCTAATAAACTTAACATTATCATTTGATTGATTCAGTTGAGTATTTTGTAAACCTTTTAGATAATATTACCAGCATTAAACATATTTACAAAAATTGAGTAAAATTTTTGGTGATGAAGTTATTACGTATGTAAAGTGGAATTCGTTGATTATATGTCAATTTTTTTAATCGCGCTGTTCTTTTAAGAAGAACTAATGCGTTAGGAGTTAAAAACGTTCAAATTTTTTATACTGAATTTCTTAAGTAGAATGTGATATAAGTAGATATCTTGCTAAAGTAGTGATTTGTAAGGACTTATTGATTTCGTTTTCCAACAAAACCGCAATTTAATGAATGCATGCTCTGTATCATATTAGACTCGTTTCAATTATATTGGAAAATTTTATACTATCTCTTGTATGTTCTGTAGTACGTTTTCTCGTTATTTTAAAGTTATTTCGCCTTATTTAATAAGTAATCGCAAGTCAATTCGAGCGTTTTTTTCAAGCACACTATATAAACTTTTTTCTAGAATGATTTAAAGCTACTGTTTTTCTAGATTTCAATTAACCAAATATAATACATTTGGTGATTTCTTCTGTGTTAATGAAAATATGGAAGAATTCAGCACAATAATCTCACCTCGAAAGGAATAAATTCGTGTTATGCATCATATTTTTAAGTATAATTTTATTATACTTAATAAATATTATCCAATATTTATTAAGTTTTAGAATAACATAATGGCAGCTTATAAAACGCTCAAAGGGATAGATGAATTTGATTTGTTTTTATTCTATCACAAAAATATTGTGGCTTCTAGGTCAGTTAAATTGATTTAAGTATTTATTATCCTTTTGTATTTGTTCTCTATTCTAGTCTTTGATATTATTTAAAAGAATAAAGTCGTTATATTTAACCATGTTTTTCTTTTAAAAAAATTCATTTATAAACCTGTACGGTATAAAAACATTTTGTACCGTACAGGTTTTGCTTAAGATAAGATTGCATAAAATCTTCATGCAATATCAAGTCTGTAATTCAATCAAGAAAAAATTTTCAAGAAGAAGAAGAAAAATAAAATTTGGTCAGTCGATTAAGCTTTTCTTTCCTTCTGTTTCATTTATCAATATGAATTCCCACCAAATATAGGTCGTAATTTTGACGAGATATTTTAGTTAAACCATTTAGCCTATAATAATCAACGTTGAAATTATTGAATTCATTTTGATAGTTATCAATATATCAAGGACCTGATTAAAATATTCATATTCGGAATTCACAAATTCGACATCCCTCGTTCTCTTTTTCGCTTCAAAATAGTTATTGATGAGCAAAAACTAATTTATTCAGAGCGTATTTTTGAAAGTGAAGTCTACTCTACATTTGGCTGTTGCATATTACGGAGGAATTATTTGTTCATTAATGAAAAAAACTGTCACTTCTGTTTAGAACGGCCGTAATGAAAGTGGAATTTCTGAAATGATCGGAGTTACTTCCCAAAACGTCACCATCACCTAAGAGAAAGAACTGGAAAAATATGTTGATTGGAGAAATAAAATCCCGCCAAGGCTGTACATCAGTCAAGACATTTTGATCTAAGAAATAATTAACACAGTGATTAGATCGCATTTATAAACAACCAAAATTAAGAATAATTTATGATCAATATCATATAAAATTAGGTGAATTGATAAATGTTATTAAGTATAGTACAAAAGGATATTATATCGATGTAATTTAATGTATATTTTTGCATTTGAACAACGAATTTATCTATTAATGAAAGTATTCTTAAGGATCAATAATTTATCTGATGAATTCCAGTAAATATCTCAATCTGAATGAATGCGTTGAATTATTCATAATTAAAAATAATAACAAAATAAGCAAAAAACACAATATTCACTAAATGTCAATACTTTACATCAGATTCTTTTCACTGCAATTCAGATAAGTAACTCTCTTCGCCCTCTTCAATTAAATAATCTTAATTTAAGACACAAATATAAATATATAGTTTCTCTAACTTTTATTATTCGACATTTACTACATCTATAATAAACCACAGCCTGACTATCTGTCCTAGTACCCAGATCATAAAAACTTCACAGTTCTTGATAACTTTTTTCATAGAACTACTCAGAACATAGATCGTTTTAGAAATATTCTTCAATTTTTTTGACGTAAATTAACGTTCTATGCATTTTACATCTAACCTGTAAAAATATTGTTTACACATAATGCTCACTTTACTCAGAAATAAAATGTAAACACTTATGGCACAATGGATATTAAAGTTGGTTTAATTATTGTAGCGGTCGGTCACTGTGTGCTCCATTTTTTTGATTCATTTTTTAAAGTATGTTAATTTTTTGTGTTGCTTTTATATAATAATAAGTTTATTTTCAGAGTTGCGCTCATTACCCTTATATAAAATTTTTGGATGGTACAGGATTAAGTATTAAATTTTTGAATATTCAATGGACAACAACTGCTTTTAATCGAACCCTTTTGCGACTAGGAAATATTCATTCTACTTCAAAATTTTTGGATACATGGTTTTCTGTTGGATTGATTGCTAGTTTGATATTACTCCCAATAGCTGTAATTTTGCTATTCTATAGTTTCATACAACAGTTTTTACATACTAAGAATGACATAATATTGACACCAGTGATACCAGGAGTAAATTTACCAGCATCAGAAATACTATTTTATACTATTACGCTGGTAATATGTAGTGTGATGCATGAGTTTGGTCATGCCTTGGCAGCAGTAAAAGAAGATGTTCAGGTTTTAAATTTGGGATTAAATATTTTTTTTATACTACCAGTTGCCTTTGTTAACTTGAATTCTGAGAATTTGAGGGGAATTGAACCTTGGAAAAGATTGAAAATTCTGACTGCTGGAATTTGGCATAATCTGGTTCTATCATTCTTCTGTTATCTGGCATATCTATTTCTTCCATTATTATTAAGTTCAGTTTTTCATGTTGGAAACTCAGTCACCCTTTATGATGCTACAAAAATGTCACCGTTATTAGGTAAGTATGTTTTAAATCGATATATATATATAATAAAAATACTATAAGTATGAAACTACTAACCTAAATCTTGGGTTACTTCAGCCACCGTGGTTGACTTTGTCCAATTTGGAACAAGGTTTTACATCATCAATATTTACAGTTTGATGTTGAATATTGATGAATTCTTTTTTTATTGTTTTTCTATATAACATTGTGTACATATTAAGAGGTTGTGACATTAAGGTAATAATTTAAGATTCCATTTCCAACTTGAAATGAAAACTTGAGAATACATAGTAACTATTTAACAATGAATATGTGTTGTATTTGGAAACAGTTTTAGGTGAAAAATGTTAACTTTTTGTTTAACCGCTAGAGTGTGACCAATGTTATCCAATAAGGGCTAAGTGTGACCGGGTCATGTGCTGGTGTAGAATTTCATTCTTTACATATTTTTTATCACATACTTTTATTATTTTGGCATCACAGGAGTTGTTTTATGCTGGTTTCCGCATTTGTTGGGAATTAAAAAAAATATTCAATGAATTTAAAATTGAACCTCTTCATCAAGTGTACTACAATGGGTATGGCAATTAAGGACAATATTCTATGTTATGGATAAAAGACATTTTTCAGGTAATAGAAATTCCAATACCATCTAAGCGATGATTCTATGAAATACCAAAAATTGACAAGTTTCATTGAATCTATGTTTAATATTTGTCAATAAGTTTGGTAAATTTTTATTTTGCATTTGGGTTAAATGAATGTTTTTTCAATAACGCAAAGGCACCGTATTCCGGCCACTGGTCGATATGATTGAAAAATTCATTTAAAAGATGATGAAATTACTTAAAAATTCATTTGAAAAAAGGCTTTTCTGAAAGACTGCAAATTCTTACTTTAAGAAATGTACCTAATTTTATGTATATCATTATATATTTTATATTCATACACATAACATCAAATATTTATATATTTGATATTAAACGGTAACGATTGGAAATAAAATGAAAGCACTATTTACCGACTGGTTGACCACTATCCCTATATCTGACCACTGAGGATCCTGATTCCGACTATCCATTCTCACCAACTAAAATTGACTTTATGGCTTGCAAATACAGTTTGAGTAAGTAAAAAAACTACAATTCAGTATTTATTAGGATAGAGTTATATAGACAGTGATGGGCAACAAAATATCCAGAAAAATAACAAAAATTAATTCATTTATACCATTACTCAGGAAAAGATATTCAAGATTAAAAGAATCATTTTAAAATTTCTTGTCAGATTTTCTAAGATCTCAGCAGTTTTTCTCTCCTTTATGATGTAGGTCTTTATTTCATGAAATTCTGGATTCTGATATCTTCCGATGTTACCTTGAATTGAAACTACGTAAAGAAAATAAAATTACTTTGTATACTATTGATTGAAGAATCATTTTTAATTTTTTCTTATCTAAGTGATTGTGAACTTCCTTAGGAAAACGAGCTGATACTTCACTAAATGAGTCCAATGTCAGTGTTTCTTTCAAGCAGGTAACATGTTCATTAGCTGAAGATGCATTTTTTAATTAAATTTCTTATTATATTTTCATTATCAGAAAATTGCTCAACAAACTCAAAGTAATCTAAGTATCTAACAAATGGATACAATCCACAATTTTGAAATAATCGCAGATGGAAAATCGAATGTGGGAAAAGAGTCGTATACTGATTCCGATAAAACGTATATTTGTGTAATAAAGCCTCTAAATTGAAATTTATATGTATTTAAGTACGTTTCCGCTTCATACACATTTATAAATATATTACGATATCGTAAGTATGTGCGATAAACAAAAAATATAAATTTCAAACAAAAGGACTCTCATTTCGAATTTGTTAGAAATTAGAAAAATAGTGGAAATTGATCCTCCAATTACAAAGAATCTATTGAAGTGAGCCTCGGTCGCATACAGGTATTATGCTGAGATAGCGTTCAGAATATATAACTGAATACAAAACACAACAAAACCTGTAAAATAGAAAATTAACATCGTCTACAAAATGCTAAAACCTCCTAATACCGACCAAGTGGTCGGAATGAGGAATGTTCATATTATATAGGGCTCCGCAATCCGTCCATTAGTTGCTCGATAAATCAATGAAAACATGTAATTTTTGCTTACGTGTTGAAATGTTAAGGTTTTAAAGAACTAAAATTAAAAGAAATAAACTCAGAATTTATCACATCATTCTCCTAAAAAAACCAGATATTTGTTTTCACTAATTAATGTTTTTTCGAGATCAATATAACACGAATACACCTCTCGTAGATTTTGTTGAATTTACCGGCTTTCCGTTAACATATGTAGACAAGTTTTGATATGTGACATGATGAACATATACCGGAAACCGGTGCCGTTACGTTAAATCTTTTTTTTACAACTAATGAGAAGGAATTTTGTAGCCAAGTGGAACATGATTTAGCTTTGCTTTGGGTTTGCATGGTAACATTTGCAGAATAAGGCTGGAAAAGATTAAATACTACAGTTACAATGTTGATCAGAATAAGCATAGTAAACTCATAAGGAAAACAATGAAAAACTTGATTTCAAACAAACGTTAGTCTGGTGTTGCAACAGTTGACTCTGATGGGTGTATATACAGTGATCAAAGCATTATTGTAAGCAAATTTAATACGTATTTTATAGAAAGTGTTAATGAAATAATATATACAATACCAAAGATGAATGTTGGTAATTATTAAACTGATCTTTCTTTACAAAGTCACAACATCAAATTTGAATCTTTTAAGTTAATTAGTAATGAGGAACTTAAGTATATTATATATTCATTGCTGTACAAAAGAAGTCAAAATAATGTGAACCTGGTCTTTGAACGGGTAGCAAATCTCCTATTAAATATTATAAATTATTCGCTCGAAATTGGAGAATTCCCGATACATTTAAAATTAATATAATTACACCATTACCAAACGTATGGAATTCTAAGAAGCATAAATTTTTTAGGGCAGTTGTTATGGCTATAACAGAAGCAAAAATACCTGAAAAATAGTAAATAGAATTACAACTGTGAAAATTCAGTGTGTATTAAATGAATGGAAAATATTAAATTAAATTAAACTCTTGTTTTCACGATTCATTTGACAATATGTAATAGTCAACATGTTTCGAGCGTTACCTCATTTTCAAGACATTGAACTCCACTTATTTGCAGATGATGCTGCAAAATATATTTCAGGTGTTGATGTACATGTTATATTAGATAAAATCAATAGGGACTTAGAAAGTATTAATGACTGGTGGAAACTCAATAGTTTGAGGCTAAATGCAGAGAAAACAAAAGTAATATTTGTTGGTAAAGTTAGCAAAGATTATACAATGAATATAACTATTATAAAAATACAATAGATGAAAAAAAATTTTTTGAAAAGAAATTGTTGAACAACTAAAATGTCTGAGAGTATTAATAGACAAGTTGAACTTCGGAAGCATTTTTTTGCAAAAAGATTTCGCAAAAATTAGGAGTATTGTATAGATCCAGTAGTTATCTGACAATGTGGGCGAGGAAAACCGTATACAATATGATTATACTTCCACATTTTATATTTTCCACATTCCAAATTTTGCATCTTCTATTTTATACATTCCTAACAAAATAGATATGCAAGGATGCAATTCCTTCAAAATAGGGCAATGAGTATTATATTAGGGTGCAATAAATACTCTACTAAATAAATAAATAAAATAAGTGATGTGCTAAATGCTTTGAAATGGCTTAGTGTTGGCAGTATGTTGGGGATGAAGTCTCTCGTACTCATTCAAAAAATAAAGCTTTGGTTGGCATCAGATTACTTACAAGAGAATCTGATAAAATTTTGGCACATAGGTACACCGATATGGTACTAGATCAAAAGAAAACTTTATCCTGCAGCATAAAAATACGACATTGAGCCAGAATTGTACTAATGGAATATAATTATCTTCCAGCGACATAAAGAACTTAAACTTGAAGCTATTTAAGATAAGACAAAGAATATTTGACAAGGCTTGGTGATAATCAAGAATTTATATATTATTAATATTTAATAATCGGCCGTTAATTGTGGATGCAATCATCTGCATGTTGCCAAACTGACCCAAGGCAAGAACCAAGTCTGATTTTGTCCACCCAGTTTTGAATAAGAAATTGAGTTTGCCAAATCGCAATGGATTTCATATTAAGTGCAATTATATCTTATATCAAACATATCTTTATTATTTCGCAAATTATGCATACTTAAGATTCAAAAGTGGCAAAAGTAACCTAAGTTATTTAAATATGTATATACTATTTTTTTTGAATTTGCATTATTACAATGAGTGATTTCAGTTGAAGTGTTTGACTTAATTTAATGTTGTTATTACAGGTGTTAAAGGTTTACAGATTGGGGACCAAATTACTAAAATAAATGATTGTGAAGTTAAGACTGAAGAGATGTGGTTCAACTGTTTACAGTATGTCAACCAGAAGAATGGATTATGTTTCAATTCTGACAATGTAAGAGAACTTGATGAAACATCCACTTTAAAATATACTTCAAATGGTTTCATTGAGTGTTGTGATGAATCCAAGAAAGGAAATGTTTGTTTTGAATTTATTGATAATGAAAATGGTGTTTTAGAGTTACCCTCACATGTGTGTTTACCTGTTAGGAGTATATTGAATAAGTCAGATTATTATTGTTCCAAATTGGAACATAAGTGCCCAATCAATTCACACTGTTTTGTGCCTTTATTAAATGAAACGAGATTGTTTAAAATTGAGGTTTTAAATAAGCCACTAGTAATTTATATGGGACTTGCAGATGATTTTTTAAGAACATTAAGAGTTTCATCTTTTGTTCCGAAGTTTTTTTTTCAAACACCGACATTTGCAGAGACTTCAAAGAAAATTTTAGAATATGTTATTGTAATTTCTTTGGGGTTAGCTGTAATCAATATCATTCCTTGTTTTTTCATGGATGGGCAACACGTTTTGAATACATTGTTGTATATTTCTTTGTCTCGAAGTTATGATGGTGATAAATTACTTTTGATATCTTCTATGGTTTGTTTAGTTTTTACTGTATTGTTGATAGTTCATTGTGTTTTTATGATGCTTCCCTTTATATTTTGATATATTTTGTTATTGAATTAATATATATGTTTTGTTTTCTTCAAATTCTAATCATTTTTTTAAAATTCAGAATATAAGTGTATGTCAAGCAAATGTTTGTGACAAAAGCAATGCTAGCCAGTTTTCGAGTAGAAATCTGCCAATTTAAATTGATGATAATAATTTTTATAATAATTATGCTGTAATACCATCAAAAAACGAATTGTGTAAGATTTGTCGCATGTTCATAAGATTTGGTTTATTAATATTGAAATTTCCTTTTCATAACTAAAATTTTTCAGTTCTGATTGAAAACTGAAAAATTAAAAGAGAAAAAAGTTCAGTTAACTTTCACTTTAAAGTTTTTTAAGTCTTAATTCTGTATATATATAATGGCAATTTATTATATGCAATTAAAGCCTTAAAAAACACAGAATTTTGTGATGCCTTTGTCTTTTTATTATTCAATATAAATCTGTCTCTGTTTTTCATGTACTATACTCATGGATTAAAAAGGTTTAATTTATTGCGCAAATAGTTTGGTGAAACCTGTTTAATTTTATGTATAAATATTAATACACTGACCACCAGCATATGATTCACTTTCATCCATTTTAATGGCTTTAACATTTGGATTATACTTGTCTCTCTATTTACCTGTAAGATTACTCTCATCGCTCTATTTTGAAGTCTTTGTATATGATGGTTTGCACAAGTATAAGAAGGTGGTCGCAAAATTAAAGTGAGGCAATACTATTGTATTACATACAATTTTACTAGTTTCTATAGAAAGGTACCGCCCACAGCGATATAGTATTCCTATTTTCTTAGATATTTTTTTGCAGACATAATTTATGTGTTCATTGAATTCAAGGTTTCTGTTTATTATAACCCCTAGGTATTTTATTTTTTTTACTAATTCAATACATTCATACCATCTATTTTTATAGAAACATATTTATCATTTGAGCTTATAAGTATGTCCTTTCCAATTATCATTCCTTTTGTTTTTTGCACATTTAATTTATTCACTTGAAGCCACCTACTTACCCTGGCCAAATCCTCATTTCGTTTTTTTTAACCTCTTGTTTATTATTTCCACTTATTTATATATATATATATATATATATATATATATATATATATATATATATATATATATATATATATATATTATATATATATATATATATTAGAGTATCGTCATCAAAAATATAATACCTGCAATATTTTAACACATTTTTACATCATTTATATAGAGAATAAAGATGAGTGGTCTTAAAATGCTTCCTTGAGGAACTCCGTTTCTATTATTTTTCTAGCTTGAAACTATATCGTCAGAAAGACGACATCAACAAAACTATTAAATTCAAATTGAGTATGTATATACTTTCATATCTGTATGATTTTAAAGAATTTTCTGCATTTTTGATACTATTAGATGATTTTGAAAAAATGCTATCCTTTACTTTTATTAAAATACAAATTATGGTTAGGTAATTTATTTATTGAAAAAAACATGTAGGTAAATGTCTGATTAGGAGTTTTTGAGACAAATTTTCGTCTGTTCTAAATTGAGTCCGTTAACTTCTGCTAATTTGATGTCGAAGGCTAGTGATTAAGCGCTGGTTTAAAAACTTCACCCGAGCTTATTCCATCGCCAGATTTTCACATACATTAACGTCACCTATACCTTATTGCCTCAAAAGATGCCCGTGGATGCTCTTACAGTCTACTTCCTGAAGAAGGAGTAGGTATGGTAGCTGTTTTTATTCAACTCGTATTTGATCCCAAAATTTCAAAATATCTTCATGGCATTCAAATGCCATTGAATTTTTATATTTTGTATTCATCTTCACCGAGATCCCAAATTCTTGACAGTTCCCTAATTTTGAAGAGGATTTTGGGCGGATTAAACGAAATATAATACATCGTTTTTTGCAACGTGCTACCATAATATGTATATATTAATAATAACGTGTATTATTTACATATCAGTTTGTCAAAAAACATATTTAATCCTTGTTTAGTCCCTTAAGATGAATTATTTTCAGTTTCCTTTCATATATTTTTAAGAAACTACTGATTCTCAATTTGGTCAAAAATGCATTAAACGGTATAACTGCCCTAAAAAAAGATACGACTTTGTGCTGCTCTTTGGTATTTCTATGATGTTACATAAAATTTTCTGTATCTGGTGTCGTAAACCATGAACTTTGTCATTCAGGTAATATAGTGATAACTTCAAATTCATTTTGTTAATAAAACTTAAAGCATTCATCTCCTTAATTCAAGTCCTGTGTTGTAAACTTGTGATATATGTCCTTAATTATAATAGTTTGACAAACAATTGTTGGACATTTTAAAATGTAAAATCTACCTAAATAGCATAAGTTACTCTTTTACCTTTTTAATACAAGTGAACAATTTTAATTTGTTCAACAAAAAATAAATAAATTGCACATAAGATTATTATATATTTCAATAGTCATAAGATGTGACAAAATACCAATTCACTTTAAAGAAGTGTTATCTATATGATGCACAAAGCCGATTCGATTATGTGATTGTGTTTCATACTTGAATTTTTTATATATTTGAAATTTCATTGTACGCTTTCACAAGTGTGAGCTGGATTTTCTTCCATTGAATCTTGAATATATCTCCATACGTTTGGGGTTTTAGTCATAACACATTATTTATCTGTTTTAAATATTTTATTATCATTAGTATTTATATGCACAGCCATGGAAAAGGCGAATATTTATGTTCAAAATTAAAACCTACGTACTTTTAGTATGAAAAACTTAAAAAAGATTTATTACAAATTTAAACTAATGGGTAACTTGCTTGTGTAGCAACACCGCAGTTATTGTCCCTATTACGAGCCATTTTGATGTAACCCTCATCTCCCCAAGATGGCCCCCAAGAATTCTTAATGAGCCAGTAATCTTGTCCATTTTCATCAGTTCCGTAACCAACAGCAAGTACTCCGTGATCTAAGTCTTCAGAGCTGCAACTGGCATCATAGTATACTCCACCACCATATAACTGGAAGCTTTCATGGCTAGCATCTATGGCTACAGAGATGGGTCCAACAGTAGCTATCGCAGATTTCAGTTGATCTTCATCTCCAGATTCAATATCTACGAAACCTCTATCAGTGGCGCCGATTTTTCTAGGGTTGAAGTGGCACTTTTCATCTTCAGCTTTGTATGGATAGGAAATCTCAGTGTCAATACCTTTGTTGTCTTTGATGTAACGGAAAGCATTGTCCATAAGACCACCATTGCAACCATTATTGCCATATTTAGTTGAGCAATCAATTAAATTTTGTTCACTGAGGGACACTAATTTACCAGTTCTGCGGAAATGTTGTCCTTCCAAAGAACCAGTCTAGAAACATAAACAATATGTCCTTATGCACTCCAAGATTTAATCAATTATGAATACATAAATATGATAATATGTTATATATGTATAGTGTGTGATCAAAAATTCACAATTTAAAATACATTCTATACTCACAGCGCTGAAACTCCAACACGATCCACAGTGTCCTTGATCCTTAACTTTGGTTACTGCCCCCTTAGTTCTCCAGTCGACATTTTCGGGTAATTGAACGTTTGCGGGTGGAATGAATTTTATTGGTTGTTCAAAGTCACCACCGACTAGAGCTTTAGAACGGTTGAAACCATTCATTACTCTAATGAATTCATGATGAAGGAGATCAGCATATTTGTTGATTCCCAATTTATAAGATACGAGACCAAGAGCGTATAATTTGTTGTGTTTAGCCACCTTGTGCGAATTATCCATGAAGATCTTCATTCTATATTTTTCTTCCGTTTCACTGTCATACTGCTTCTGATGTGTTACCTGATGAAAATTGGAGACGTTAAGAAATCGTATATGTAGCACTCATTAATAATGCAAATTTTATAAGAACTAGCCATTCCCACAACTTTATTTAAGATAAATGGCTTTAGAGATATTCATGCAAAAATCCTAGATATCGAAATGAAACGCATTAAAATGTTGAAGCGGAAATTTCTGTTTCAATTCAAAAAACTCACTCGTTCCGAATATAATTTAAAATTGACAAATATTAGAAAAAGCTGCAGTGAATATTGATTTACATTATGGTTTTCATACTCAAATACCAGTGTTTAAGTAGGTAAGTTTGTAGAATGGTCGTCTGCAATGAACATATATACAATATGTTTCAAAATATTATGCAACTCTTTGTTCATTGTACTTGTTACTAGCTCTATTCTAGGAAATGCTTCGTATAGAATATGCTGCTATATAAAATAACGCATCTTTATTCATTCAAGGCCAACAAGTGGAAAAACCATTTCACTATAATTCTTCTTATTATGATTAATGTCACCTGATCGTATTTGATAGATCACACATAGCGTGTATTTCTAGTGAATAAACGGAGGCATAGTTATAATAATAAATCTGTACATCAATGTAACCCAGATTTCATACAATTAAATATAAAAAACCTCAGTTCCGCTTTTAGAAAATTAGAGCAATAAGTAATGAAAATTCCACAATAATTAATCGTTTTCATATTGTTTTTGCGCAATAAATGATTTGCGAGTACTAAACCACAACAATAATGATCTTTCATGCACTATAAAAATTTTTCAAATACTAAATTTCAGTTCAAGCAATATGAACAAATTTATAAGATATAATACGATATCAAATATAATAGCTGAATGTAATGTACATTCATCATTGACAATTATTTTATTTGGAATAATCATTATTTTATATTACGATATTATATATATATATATATATATATATATATATATATATATATATATATATATATATATATATATATATATATATATATATATATATATATATATGCGTTTTCAGTATGCGCGGATTTAAAAAATGCGACTAACTTCCTATATTCCCGGCAATAGATTTCTTTATTCGCGGATTTAATAGGTACCTATTTGTTATAACTAGTTCGGGAAATTGTATATGTATATATATATATATACTTATATATATATATATATATATATATATATATATATATATATATATATATATATATATATATATATATATATATATATATATATATATATATATATATATATATATATATATATATATATATATATATAAATATATATATATATATATATATATATATATATATATAAACTACATTCTACTTCAGATTTGACTAGACTAATCTATCTTTTATATTATACTATTAGTCAATTCAATGAATGATTTTCAAGTGCATTTCAAACTTTATGCACCATGATTTCTAAGTATTTTGAGAAAGGCGTCATGGTACTTACATGACGCAATATGTATTATTACTTTGTTTGAAATCGCAAAACCAAATTAATTGTGTGGTTTTCAGTAGAGTAGTTTACTAAAACATAAAATTCATTCATTAAATGAAAAAAATTATTTAAACTTTGATATCTGAGGTTTCTTTTGTCTCAAAAGAGCTTTTCTTGTGATGAAAAAGTGTCACGCTTATTGAAAGAATTTGATTTATATGTGAATTTACCCATATGGGGAAATGAAGAACTTGGAATTCTAAAATTCAAGGAAATATTATACAGATAAATTATCTTAAATATTATATAAAATATCAAATTATCTATAATTATATTAAATATTATACTATAGATAATAATCTATAGAGAATTTAGAGTAATTCATATGATTATACTAAAACCTTCTTTTTCAGTCCCATGAAAATAAAAGCTTTAAAGTTTGCTTGAGAAACGTGAAAACGTCAAGGAAACGAAATTCTTGATAATGCCGTAAAAGGCGAAACTAGTCGAATAAAGAATTGTTCAGTCAGTGACTTTTAGACAAATATTTATTATTACCTCTCATTTAATTATGAACTATCACAGAGTTCATTCATCGTCCACTGAATTTATTTAGAAACGAAATATGTAAATACATAATTTTTCTACAGTTGTTTTCTTCTCATCAGTTGAAAGAATATTTTAGGATTGAATACCCATTTCCTATCAGATTTTTTTATGTTTCAAATATAAAACTCACTAATGATATTCATTTCCGAATAATCTTTCAGTTGATGTTTATATGATATCAGCCTCATATATTAAAATTTTTATAGTTTTCGATGTTTCAATGACCTCTCATGAGCAACCCTGTATGGTACTCAAGCTACATATTGAATATTAAAATTTCATTGTTGACACTAAAATAATTTGAAATAAACTTAGTTACCTTGAAGGCATCCCATTGCTCTTGTACTAGGTCAAAAAATGACACGGCATGTGCGCAGACAAGGACAGATGCAATACAGAGCAGAATCCTCATGGTGTTATCTGTAAAAGTAAAACAAAATTATTTTCAGTTCGTTATTAAGGCGCAATTTGTCGATAACTTACAATGTTCAAAATAACATGTGATTAGTAGATGTTAATTTCATGAATATTCAAAATGAATACATCAAAGTTATCAGTAAATTACTCAATCTAAATATTTTCAATTGCGACATTTCTTGTCAATACGAACTGGACTGCTGTTTGTTGAAACAAAATCAAGAAAACGAAATATTCCGTTATAAATTACACATGAATAAATATAAATTTCAGTTTCTTAAATAAAATTACAAATGACTTTATATCACCGTAAATTACCACATCCCTGCAGTTGTAGTTCTATAAAGTGAAAATTTAATTAATACTTAACAATAAAAAAGCTTATTTTCAAGTTAAAGTCTACTTAGGAATATGTTCATTATATGATCAAAGCTCGTTATTTGCTTTATAAGATTATTTTATTCATGTACAAATTTCTAACAATTAAATATGTAACACCATATACGTATTTCAGTTTCTAAATTTGTGAAATATTTTCATACTGTTCTAAAATAAAATCTACTAAGTTGAAACTTTAGCTTAATTCAATAAACAAGAGTATTCAATCGATTCAATAGTTTCACAATTGAATTGGTAAATTCTTGATAATTGACCAAGAGCCTAATCTGAATGCATTTATTGATTTATTCCTAACATCTATTCAACTTTTGAATAATTATTCTTTCCTGCGATATATCTAGATGAATTTGAATCGTACTTATCATTTTGATAACATATTATTCAAAACTTCTGATGAAAATCACCGAACGTTCAAATGATATATTTTTATTCGATAATTTGATTCAAGAATATTTTAAAATACTAAATACACCTAATTTTGATGAATCCGTAGTTCATCTCATCTGAGTATCAAAAAACATTCTTGATTGAATTCATTCAAAAAGTGAAAACATCTTCCTTTTTAAAGTAGGCAAAGTTACAATGACTCATAAATTGAAAGAATTTTTTGGTTTCTATCCATCTCATTGAACAACTACAAAAATATCAAGATCAGTTTTTTTTTCATTTAAAAAAATTACTTGGCGTCCATAAAGAACACAATTTTAAAATGACTATAAAATATTACACTGCCATAATGCTAAATGTAAATTAATAAAAGTAAAACTGTCATTACAGAGGAAAAACATAGTTTTTTATATTAATAAATTCAAAAGAATTTAGAATTTTTGGAATTTTGTTTTACAACAAATCTATTTATTTTATCAACAAAGATTTATTTATAACGAAGAATAAAGTAGTGCCATCTTTATTTTATAACAAATATTGATGGTTAAGTAATCTTAAGATTGTTTACCACAAAGTAAAAGTAACGGGTGTTTTTTTAAGAGTCAAGTTTTTCAGGTTCGCGGTCACTGGTTGGTAATGGCATCCAAACGCCATATGTCAAAGTGAAAAGTATGCTTTGATATTTCAACGGCGAACGATATCGAGCCATGCTACTCAACTTTTTTTTGACCCAGTTGGCCGAGTTGAACTTGGTTGACATGTGGTTTCATCAAGACGGTGCCACATGCCACACAACTCGTGAAACAATGGACATGTGGAAGAATGAATTTGGTGAGCAGCTTATATCTCGAAATGGCCCTGTGAATTGGCCGCCAAGATCATGCGATTTCACGCCTCTAGATTATTTCTTATGGGGTTATAAAAAGTCGTTAGTGTATGTGGACAAGCCGAACACGATCGAACCCTTACAGGATAATATAACACGCGTAATTCGTGGGATACAGGCCGAAATGCTCGAAAAAGTGACGCAAAATTGGACCTTCCGAATTGACCATTTAATACGGAGCAGCGGTCAACATTTATATGAAGTTATCTTTAAAATGTAAATGGCAAAGGCCAAGTTATCAATTTCAATAAAAATTTTGAATATATGATGCAAATTGAGTGTTTTATTCGATTAAAAAAACTACGCTTAAAAGATCACCCATTAATAATAATAATAAATGCCTTTATTGAACGTACAATTAGTACAATAATTTTCCAGTATAAGTACTTGCACATAACCCTTTAAAATGTTAACTATACCTAATTATAAACAAATAAGAGCGGAGTCAACAATGTAGACATGACAATAAAATAAACAATGAATCTCTTAACATATTTCTTTATTGAATGAATATGCTCCTCATTTAGCTCTATTAAGCTACTTTTATCGCCCAATTCGGCAGTTATGTACATAGAGATGAATAAATTTATTGTTAGTTAGTTATTTTAACAGCATTTTAAATATTTATTCAAGAAAACTATGACTTTCTCCAACAAAAACTTCAATCTTAATCACCCAATATTATCTATTGAAGAACTCAATTTGGCAATATTCAAAGACGATTTATGAATAAGCCATTGATGTAGCCAATTTTAGGAAATCACTATTTGCTATCTTACTCAATGAATAATTTTCACGACAACTTAGATAATAGATAAGACATAAACAAACCTTTGATTTCATTATTCATATCCCATATTATTATATTTTATTTGTTATTATATTGGATGTGATAGTTTATCGACAAACTTCCTTCCATTCTTACTGGTCCTCATGTTTTGTCAACACACACAAATCAAATCAGTGTACTTATTGTGGAAATCAAAACTTTCTATATCTCATTTCAATATAAATACCAATATTTTGCTTCTTGATATTTGTTGTAATTTTTTTGATTATCGACTAGTTTTTTTCGAAATTTTTTTGAATGTTCATTTACTTGTATGTAAATGTGTATTCCAAACCAAAAAACAAAAATATCTAATTCTTACACCAAAACTCCGAGAAATTCAGATATAAAAATACTTAGGCTCAACAAATTTTATAAGTGAAAGTTACATTTTTTATTGAAAAAAAACGAATACTTTTAAAAGAAAAAACGTTATGAAACGTTAGCTAGAGTTCTTTTTAGATTACTAAAAGTTTTATAGAAAAATCTCATTGGTTAGCAGGGGCATTTACATACAAACCGTGTTGATACTGTTCCTAATGATTTGTTGCAGACAACATGGCCGAGAGCAAAAATTATATGCAATGTTTTTATTTACATATTTTCCACATTCAAAAAAATTTACACATATTTATTATATAGCAATAGTAGAAAAATAACTAGGGACTATTTATAAATTAAATATCTAATCATTGATTTCTATCTAATACAGGGGTCCCAACAGCAGTGGACTCTCAGCGCCCTACTTACAGCGTAGGGAGATCCAGAGGAGAGGGTGCAATAAGCTTATATTGTCCATTAAATGGTCATTTAAGTTTATCTAAATTTTCATTGTTTGTTTTGTTTCGATCGTAGTTGAGTTGCGACAAGGGGCCGTAGTATATTAGCGTTAACTTGAGGGGGCGTTTAGGGGGAGAAAGTTAGGAACTAATAGTTGAAACAAATTAGTAAATCAGTAGTTTCTAATGGATTTCATTTTCTACTAACTTCGTAAAAAAAATTTGTAAAACAATGAAAATAATATTGGATATAAAATCGTTTGAAGCAATAACGCAATATACAGAGAATGAACTAAACACCGATGGGATTTAAATCTTCATGTTTATCTATATGCCATAGTAAAATGGTCAAAAACAATTATTGTTTGCGCATTAGCCAGCAGTAATGCATCAAAAACGCTCTTTGTTGTGTAGTTAGTTGAATAAAATTTTCTCGTTCATGTATGTAGAGTACATACTAATACAGTAAATACTCAATAATAAAGGAATAAGTAAAAAAAATATGAATTAGCATTCCATGTATGATTTCTGTTGTTTTGAAATTTGTTAAATCAAAAATTTTTCAAAGACCACCAGTGTTAATTTTGATTATAAAGTTGTGTTAAATAACAACAAATTAGTATTTTAAAATAAAGTAAAATAGTTATATAATTTATTGAAAACCCACTGAAATTGTTTTTTCAATTGAAAGTTAAAAAAAAATTATGGTTGTTTTTGCTCATTTATAGACCCAGATGGCTTCAAGATTTGAGAAATTTTATCATTTTACTCATTTATTATAATTTGAAATTAGTAAAGATATAATCAATAGAATCTTTAAAATTATATCAATTTTGATTTGAAAAGTTTGACATATTTACATTTAAAATATTCAATTGAAAAAACAACGATAACAACATCTAAAATAAAAAAAAAAAAAACTATTGTGTATTAAAGAGTAGCATCTTCAAGATTTAAAAAGTAATGTTATTTTAAAGAGAAATTTATACATCAAATTGTTTACTTGTTGGTATTATTTTATCAAGGTCAAAATATATGTTTTAATATAAAGTTACGATCTTAACTCATTCTCAATATGTTTGCCATTCAAATGCCTAAAGTATCAACAATACTCTTACTAATAAATCATTCTAATTCTATAAATCATTTTCACCAGTACACATACATACAACAAAGCACAAAGAGTTAAATACATTTAACCTTGGCGTTGAAAAATGTTATAGAAGATTATAAGAAAAGTATAAAAGACTTACCGTAACAGTATTTCTTCAGTGATCAATAATACTACGCAAAACAAGCCGTACTAAACACCCAACTATGTTTCCCTGAGTTTTATAAGGAGCAAATTATGAGAAATGATATCTTATCAATTCTTAAACAGACAACTCACACAGACTACTGGACTCCTTCTCATCAAAACGTTATCAGATGACTCTATGCGTGATTCATGTCCAAGAAAACAATATTCTTTGTTAGACCAATGTCCTATTAACGCGCAGGTCTGTAGTAGCCATGCTGACGACGAAACAGCAGGATTGAATTGCTGAAAGGATTTCAAGCATAGCGGCGTTATCAGGACCGTACTAATTCGTCTTAAAAATATTTGTAATAAGGTTTACATGGAATGCATACAGTTTTCAAGCTGAGTATTCACAAGCTTTTTTAACACTTTTACATATCTGTTGGAAAAAATGTTCGGATAGCTTAGATGCTTCCTGTGAAGCAGATTTGCCGAATTTGGCGAAAATTGATTAGCACCTTGAATATCACTTTCATTAAATTGTTTTCATTAAGTACTATTGTTCTGATTGACACAAAAAATGGCACATATTCTTTGGTTAATATCTCCGCGAAGCCAGAGCATTCCGATACTTCTTTAGTATTATTGTTATTTTAAGTATATTATTAAGTATATTTATTTATAAGTACTACAATACTTTTGGTGACATTTACTGGTGGTGGTGGATTCGATTCCCACGGTAATCTTTGGTTGTTCAGAAGCGGCGTTCAACTGTAGGTCTAGCGAAACTATAGGACCTCTGCCTCTAGAACAATGATATTAATAATAATAATAATAATAATAATAATAAAAAGCAATCCTTTTCCCTAAATCGGTATAAAAACCATCATAAAATCTGATAGAGATTCTAATTCAATCAATAGACCAAAGCATTTTTTTATTTCCTTGTCTTATTCGATTCTAACAATATTCCCTAATGGAGTGGGACATTAGTCAATGAATTCACGAAATAAGATTTCCAAGCCATACTTTAAGATTTCTATTTAAGACTTCAAGATAACATTTGGATTTCAATGAATTTTTCCACTACATTTCGAAATGAAATTCTGAAAGCAAGTTAGCATCAAGTTTTACCATTGTTTTTCAGTCCATCTGCGTTAACGGTATTTACTGAAATGCGCGATTTAATAATAAATTAAGATACGGTATAAAATCTATCCCTTGTGAGCGTTTAAAATTGTACATAAAATAAGAAAAATACAGGATAAATCACAACTAATGTGACAATCAGTTTATTATTCTCAAATACTGAATGAGGTGAGTTGAAAGATAATTAAGTTCTGCTATACTCTCACGGACAAAGTTAAATGTACATTGCTCAAATTTACCGTATTAGTAAGTCGAAGATTGTCCCGTAATTGAAATTATCTTAGGCTAAAGGTTTATTTTTGCAAATATCTGTTTTTCGTACATTTTCAAATGTCAATAACGTTATACCTGTCCTGTAGCTTGAGTTTGATTTCAATAAGTGATCTTGAGCTAATTAAACTCAGATTTTCATAATTTATAGAGAAAAATATCTATATATTAGTTTTTAATAGTGTTGGCGTTTACTTGATGTGAATCCATTATAATTGAATATAAACTTAAATTCAAACACTTGAACTTATGATTTACACTTTATTGACTACATAGCATGACGCGTTTCGTCGTTATAAACGACTTGTTCAGATGCTTACAGAATAATATAACGACGAAACGCGTCATGCTATGTAGTCAATAAAGTGTAAATCGTAAGTTCAAGTGTTTGAATTTAAGGTTATATTCAAATATGTATTAGTAGCAAGAGTTTTAAATAAAATTTCGAAAATCTTTACTAAACAGAAGTTGGGAGCAAACATATTATTTGTATCGTTATGTGGAATTGATAAAATAAAAACAATGAATAGGTATTTGAAAGTATTACTGCGAACTGCATAGAATACTGCACTGAATAAAAATAATGAATCAAATATGAACTCTGAAAAGTCTATGAAGCGGATAAAAATGGTTTTGTATAACATCACTGTTACGGTTTTATTGTCACTGTTCTGTGTTACTAAAATCAGAGCGAATTATATTGAAATTTGAAGTTATATGTGCTCTTTCATTCACCATATACTTTATACTTATACTCGTATAGATAACCTAGAATATATAGATTAAGAAACTCATTGAAGGCACATATAATAAATTGATATTTTAGTCAAGAATGTGAAATTAAATTGTTCATTCATAATTTTGTCAGAAGTTTTTCACAATAATACTATAATAATACTATAATATTTTTGCACAATAGTAAAAATGATATTAAATTCAGAAAAATAAACATGCAAATGGGACCTGCACATGCAGTACCCATTTAAAACATCAATGTTATATATAAACTAGCATAAATTCAAAAAAGGAAGACAGATAAAGAAAATGGTCAATACTTTGTAAATATTATTGTTACAAAACAAATATATTCATTAATAAATATTATTTATATACTTATATTGCACGAAAACGGTATTAGGTCATACTGGCTATGAATATTTAATTGATAAGATAGGAAAATGTACACAATAATCTGGGGTTATCACCGAATACTTCTTGAAATAATCGTCATGTGATGAGAAGTTGATGATAGTTAAACAAATGAAAACTTTCTTTCTTTCCTTCTGGGGTTCTTTGTTGATGAATAAACCTACATAAAAATAATACAAATATGTTTTTTTTTTGTTTGATTCTCCTTTCTTTAAATTTATATATTAGTATTAATATGAAAAATGAGAGCCAAGGTATCTTTAGGATCTTGGTTTTTCAATTTGCAAAATATTTAATAATTAATGGATAATAACATAAAATATTTGTAAGAATTTATTCGTTGTTATTCTGGTTGTAATGGATTCTAATAATTTTCGGCATCATACAGGGTCGTATCAAGTTTGATCAGGGAGGGGGGGCGGTAGTGGTTATGTCTGTGTTTTGGAAATCAGCGGGGCTTTAAACTCATTTTTGAGTTCAAAAATATTAATTGTTGAGTATGCAAATCGGGGCCAGACAATAGAAACTAAGTATCAAAATTAATATTTAAATGATTTAAATTATCCAGTATTTATATTGGAACAAAATTAAAATTATTGTAACATAAATATTGAAATAAAATTCATGATAAAGTGGATTGAACGTTCGCTGATCTCTTGGTGAAACATTGCTTAATATATTAAAAACTTATAATAAATACTTGACAATTGTTTCTGGGTGTTACCCCCTGAAACTGGGTAATACCCCGAAATAATTGTCTATAAATTTTGTGAAACCAAGCCAAGTGTTTTTATTTAATATATGAAATTCATGTGTAAAAAAAACAAATCGACAAATACGAGTACAATAAAGAAGGACGGATAGATTCATAAAAAATTAAAATAGATATTGGTACAGAACAAATAAAAACATTAACATTAACACTACTAAAAAAGATATAATTTATTTCGTATCTATGTTCTTACAGCGGTTTTTTAATGGATAAAATTGCCATACTTGATAGCCTCATTTAAGATATCCAACTACACAAATAATTTTTCACTAATTTCAGAACTGGGATAACTAAGAACTCTACAGTTATTTCTTGAATTGGAAAGACGGTCTTCGCAAGATAACTACTCAAATTGCGTCTTCCCCTTTCAGGTCTTCTGATTATGGAAATTGCAATCGATTCCCAACTATATTCTATATCACGCGCCCGAAGATGAAGATGTCTGCAAAGTTTATAATAATTTTGTCAATTTTAGTTCTAGCAGATCCCAAGAATTTTTCACCTCTCAAGAAGTCTAGGTTTTTACTTTGAAGAGCACTAAATACAACTTTGTTGATGTTTGAAATTTTACTTTTATTAATATTACAAATACTGTTTCAAATTCTTCAAAACTTTTCTTGATAAATAATGCCTTATTTCGCTCTGTTGCTTGAGAACTTGAAAGCGATTATTACTATAATGCTTTTAAAACTTCACAAAAGTGGAAGCGCAAGAAGATAAGTCTGGTCCCGACCTGACATATTCCTCTTGATAGTACGAGCGATTTTTCAAAATTTTAAATTAATCGCTAACCGCTATCAAAAATATATTTGAAAGATATTTCAAAATTCCATTTGAGAAATTTTCACAGAAATCATATTTATTGAATACATTTATGTGAAAAAACAAAATATGGTTATGGAATTCAATATCAAAAACCAAAGACATTTATAGTAATTTTTC
Organism: Henosepilachna vigintioctopunctata; assembly: GCA_030704895.1. Classification (NCBI taxonomy): domain Eukaryota; kingdom Metazoa; phylum Arthropoda; class Insecta; order Coleoptera; family Coccinellidae; genus Henosepilachna; species Henosepilachna vigintioctopunctata. Next base: position 4,982,567 of record JARQZJ010000093.1, on the reverse strand, counting down.
AAAATTTGAAATTTCAAATTAGAAAAAATAAAAAATAAAAAATGAATAAATTGATTCATATGAGTGTGTTGTTTCGAATATTGAAACATTTCGACAAAGCAGCTTTTTTTAATCAATTTTTTAATTACAAGACGAGGTTGATCTTCTTGTAAATCTATTAATTCTTATTCCCCAGATGGTTTTTGGGTCATGATTATGTAATGAAAATCTCACATATGTTCATTTAAGGTATTACAGTCTTGAAATCTATTTTGCAAACTCGTCCTTCAAGATTTCTTTATATACTCATCGAGTTTTTCTCGATGAGTATATAGAGATTAGTTTTTGGAAAAAATTTGAATTCCAGGAAAATGACTTTAGTTTTCATTGTTAATGCCTTTTTGAAAATGATTTAATTTAGTTTGTAAACTATATGCAATTAGAAATTAGATATTCTTTCATCTTTCTCCGCAGTTTTAGGTACATAGATACAGTGTTTGTAAATGTTGAGTGAACACATTCAACAACATTAAGGCCCGGTTTTGTCATCTTCAGATAGAGCGTCAGATAAGAGTTATCTGCCAGTTACCAGATTTTAACATCTTTTCACTTCCAATTAAAGTAAACGCTCTGTACTTAACCGACAGTTAAGACCAGAGCAGACTTTAAACACTCATCGTTTAATTCTAATAGGTTATTTCCTTATCTCTAAGAAATGCAGTTATCGTATCAAACAAATCTAGTACTAATTGATTTGGTACTTTGGAGCTAAATAACCATCTAACAATGTAAGATAAGTTAATGTTATTCGGAAGTTTTCCCCCTTTAGTTCTTCAAAGACATTTCGCAAAATGAAAAGGGAAAAATGAAAAGGGTGCATTTACCGAGAGCCAGGAATAATGCTTCAAGGATAGGCATTTTAGTTTTATTCTATTTTTTTATTTGAGTTCGAAATTTTAGAGTTGATAGGGAATCTAATTTCATTAGTTTTCGATTCCTATATTTCGTTTGTCAAAATCTGTTGTTAACCCTCAACGTTTCGATTTATCTATATATATAAAAGAAAGTCGTGTTAGTTACTCCACTTATAACTCAAGAACGGCTGAAAATTGGTGGGGAGGTAGCTTAGAGCCAGGATACTTTTTGTCCCGTTCGGCAGCGTTCCCGTGTGACTTGACAAGAAACGTCAGTCACTATGAAAGGTTGTATGTGTCAGTAAAATTCCTACCTTTTTTACTCGAAATAGCAAGCATTAATGGTTCGGCTGCCACCCGAGCGGCCCGTGTGCGGTTTCTGCTGATCCAAATTTAACTTTTTTACTTCAATGACAAAGGTTTTCACTAATTTCATTCAATAGATATGTATTGAACCTAATTATAAAGCAGTCGAATATTCAATTCATATAAAGAACAATTACTGTATTAAAAATAAAACACACTATATTCTTTCAAAATATTTTCAATTAATTGTTAAATTTAAGTCAATGACACTTCTGAGGCTGTTCTTTGAAAATTTTCGAAAATTATCATTAATACTTCTTATATATATAAAAGAAAGTCGTGTTAGTTACACATTTATAATTCAAGAACGGCTGAACTGATTTGGCTGAAAATTTGAGATCATTGGTACACTGCATTCTTTCAAATCAATTGATTGTTTAACAAATGAAGATGACGCCACCAACTATCCAATTGAATTTTTAAACTCCTTGGACGTGCTGGGATTACCACCCCACAATTTACAATTGAAGGTTGGCTCCGTAGTAATCATGCTTCGAAACATAAATCAACCAAAACTGTGCAACGGAACGCGTTTGGTGATAAGGAAATTGATGAACAATGTTATTTACGCGTCGATACTCAAAGGAAAATTCGAAGGTGAGGATTCTGAGGTACAGGTTCTCATTCCAAGGATCCCGATGCTCCAACCGACATGCCGTTTGAGTTTAAACGACTTCAATTTCCGAACCGACTTGCATTATCCATGACATTAAACAAATCACACGACCAATGCTTAAAAGTTTGTGGTCTGAATCTAAAAAATCTATGTTTTCCCATGGCCAATTACGAGTATATGTGGCATGTTCACGGGTCGGAGGACCATTTGCGTTTTTTTTTCTTGCTCCTGATAATATAACGAAAAATGGTGTCTATCACAAGATGTTTCACTAAAGAGTGGAATCCATGCACTAAAATACATGGCCAATCATTAAAATACAATACTTGCATTTTTAATTTACATTAAATACCCAAATAAACAATTGACCTTGATAAAATCGAAAGTCTGCTCATTTATTGCCTCTTGAGTGGAACAAGGTTCGCCGGGTCAGCTAGTCTATAATATAAAAATTAATCGCAAAATGTGTTGGTAAGCGCATAACTCAACAACGCCTGGTTCAATTTTGCCAATTCTTTCAGTTGAAAGTTCGTTGAAGTATCTAAGGATGGTTTTTGCGGCGAGAAAAATTCGAATAATTGCCGGGAAACCCAGTGCCGGATTAGCCATATAGCAGGAGTAGCAAATGCTACGGGCCCCGCGAATTGGAGGGCCCCGCGCTCAAATAGGTATTTCGCAATTACACCACTTCAACAGCAAGACTTATGACCCGAACTGCGCGCATGGCTATTTCCGCCTAACCTCTAGGTATAATATCTATCACGAAAAACATTGGTATCAAAATCAACAACAATAATTTGAAATTGTACCACATTTTTTAAATTGAACGCTGTATTTGCACTGCACTAAACGCAAGTTGGCAACACTGCAAAACTATTTGGGAAATTCCCTAATATTGTCATCGATCGAGCTAGTCGTAACTCGAACAAATAAAATAGGATTCTATTGACTATCAAACAATAAGAAATTGATATACACTTTTCTTTGGCTCAATATAAAAAACTAATAAAAGCACTTTAAATGCGTAAAAAGTTGTCTTGACATTGCTTCGAGTATTGTTTTCGTGATTGACATAGCGCTGTATGTAATTCATTCTTATCTTTTTTAAAACAAACTAGAAGAGTTTTTGTGCAAGTGCAAATGCAAAAATATCAACGAAAATAACTTCACTTAAGGTAAGATATTTGACACTAGTTTTGCACTTTTTAACCCTTGCACAAAGTTCAAATATAATTATAGGTATCTATCAAAACAGTGTGCGTGTGCGAGCTGGATGATCTAATGTCGCCTTCCAAAACTCCACAAAAGTGATAATATCGCGAACCCGACCAAATTGAATAGTCACAAAATGTAAGAGCTATAGATCATTAGTACTGATTTTCAATTTGGTCGGCTTCGCGATATTATTTCTTTCGTTTTAGTTTCGGCACGCGACAAAAAATGCATCACTTTTCACGTCATTACATCAGTCACAAATCGCGTTACCAAAAGTGTTTAATTATTTTTAATTATTAATTTAATATTTCTATTTGTGCAAAATTTTTTAAATACATACAAATATTATGTAAATGAGATGTACACCGAATCTATAAATATAAAATGAATCCCTATTTCCCTTGGTCACGCCATCACGCGTGAACGGCCGGACCGATTTCTCTTTTTTTTTGTTGTGTTTGTTATTGTTATTGTTTAAAAAAAATTTGAAACATTGCGTGTAAAATTATAAAATTAAGAATACTTAATTAATAATATAACTAAGAAATAATTATTAATTCTCAATAAGAGGATGTAAAAAAACTGAATATCTTATCACACTTCACGGTTAGTTCAGAACTATAACTACTAATATTGAAAATTCAATTTAATATAAAATGTTTGTAAGTTTGAATAGACTAACATACATGTTACTAACATAGCACGTGGTATATTTGATTATAAAGAAGAATACATAATTTTCTTCAATTTACAGTTTTTAGAAAATGATGTACAAACTACTATTGTACTATTAGATGTACAAACTGAAGTCGCACAACTCGCAATACAGCAAGTCAAAGATATAAAAAAGCAAGTCAAACTGACGAGCAACGCGAAGCTCGGAATGAAGTTGTATTGAACGGAATCGAAATTAACAATAGAGGTTGCGTTTTTCTCCTATCGACCTGCATTCGATAACGTTGAAATTACAGTTCACAGCAAATCATTGTCAATGGACCAATGTAAGTTGTGTGTCAATATTGCAAGGCAAAGTTCAACCACCAGAGCCACTATATTCATTGGTTTCCGGGAATGAACATTTCCAAATTCTGAACATTTTTTGACTTATATCGAGCAAATATCCCATATAAGTAATGATGAGAAGATATATGGAACAAGTATATTCTGCGAAATGAGGAACTATATAGTTCAACTATAGAACGGTCAGGTTAATCACTTTCAATTCATCAAACATGTTGATAAACGAATTTTTTGGTAATTCGACTGATTTGACATAACAGGAAGTATTGCAGTGCATTCGTAAGTGAGTAAGTCCCTGGCTCCACACGGGATAAATATTGAAAAGAAGATAGTGTAGCACAAATAGTAGAACATGTCTTTTCGGCTTTTTGAAAAATATTCAGATAAAAATAAATGGGCGTACAAAGTTCGCCGGGTCAGCTAGAATACTGAAATAAGATTTGTTAGGGATACTATTGACACAAAGTCATTTATTCTGGTAAGCATTTATGTATATTATTGTACATGATTATATATATATATATATATATATATATATATATATATATATATATATATATATATATATATATATATATATATATATATATATATATATATATATATATATATATATATATATATATATATATATATATATATATATATATTTATAATTATATATAGAAATTCACTACAAGAAAAAGAAATCTGTAGTCCAGTGCTATATTGTCGCACTTGTAGTTAATACTACTTATTAGATATTCGTTATCAAAGTACACAATAAGTATTTATTTTCATTTTTGACGAATTATTCTAAAGAATATTCTAGCAGAGCTGGCAATGTGAAACATGAACAATGCGATGTTTCCATTGTCTTTCTAGGGATCAATGTTAGAGAATATCATATTCTTCATTATCCTTCATGTTAGAGAATCTTGAAATCGATGCCTATATTTATTGAAAGCGTGAGACAGCCACTGTTTCGTACTACAAGGTACTCATCAGTCACGATACGCAGTGAAAATTGAGAATCGAAATTACACCCCAAAAGTTTACCAACTCGACTGGGATTCGAACCCAGGTCTTCAGGTTTACCCCCCACTACTCTGACCACTAAGCTACCGAGGTCTTCACTTCGAGATGCAATTTCAATTCATATCTACGAGTTCGTAAACTTCTAGGGTGTAATTTCGATTATCAACTTTAACTATGAAAATACATTCCTTATATATATATATATATATATATATATATATATATATATATATATAATATATATATATATATATATATATATATATATATGTATATATGTATATATGTATATATATATATATATATATATATATATATATATATATATATATATATATGTATATATGTATATATATATATATATATATATATATATATATATATATATATATATATATATATATATATATATATATAGATATATCAAATAGTGTTAGATGCCAGGTAATAGCTGTTGTTAATTTGCTACCACAATATCTAGCTGGAGTTTTACCATCTAGATGGATCAATCATAAAAAAAATCTAGGAAATTTATACTTAACTCTGCATTAACTGCCCATTTGTTGTGGAATGTAAAAGGTTTCTTTAATATTTACATCTGATATGATTATTTTATACGCCTCTATAAACGCCTATTTTAGATTCTCTATATTCTCGAGAAATCTCACTCTACTTAATGTAATATGTTCAATTCAAACCTGTTTGAAATATAACAGGAATAATTTCCAAGCATATATGGGAATAAGTGAAAATTTTCTACTTAATTCAATAGAATTTTGGTGTCTGATATTTTGAATAATGTGTTGTAATAATATTGTTGTTTATATTATTTCACGGTTGTTGTTGCTGATTCCAGAACTATGGGCCAGCTGCTAAGGCTATTATGCCTAGGGTAAATCGACTCCAGTCAGGTCCCTGTTACCAGGGGTCTTGGGGATCCAATACCTGACTTGTTTTATTGTATACATCGGAGGTTGTTACGCATCTGTGGGCAAAACATAAGGAGAGGATAGGATGACAATCTATTACTGAAAGTAAAACATCTGATTAAGATTTTTCTAAATTATTTTCTTCAAAAGCCCGAAGGGCTCAAAAAACGAAAAATATTTTTTCATACGAAAAAAGGTGGTAATGTATTTACGATGTAAATTCGTATTCTTGAACCATGTATTCAATAATTGGTTTGTTTTTATTTTGAAATATGTTTGATTACCCAGATTTTTCCAGCCAATCCTCCATTTTGTGATTGCTTCCTGTTTTCAAATTGGATAAATTTCTTTATAATGTGCCTCCAATGTATTAATCATATGATGGGATCTACCAGTAGCTGCTAGGTTGTCTACAATGTCTTACCATATATATTAGTGTGGTTTGAGATCCATGCCACCTGAACATTTACATTTGTGTGGATAGTAATTCATAAATTTGTTTTCTAATACGTAAACCAAATTCAATATTAGATGTTCCCATCCTCCAATTACATATAGATTCAAGGGCACTCTTAGACTCACTCAGGTTTACACATTACACATTTATTAAGTTTTTAATTTCTATAAAATTAAGAGCTGTCATAATAGCTGCCATTTCGGCCGCACAAATAGAAAAATAATGTGGAAGGCTACCCGACAGTTTAACCACAGCCTAACTCTAGTTACAAGCCATGAACTAGGAAATCTGGCAACATCCAAGCAAGACCCACAAATAATGATGCTGTAATGGCGTTGTAATGTTTTCTGGTCATTGCTGCTGAATAAATCGCTATTTAACGAGAGAAATAACATTCAAATCAAAAATAAGTTGTGAAAAGTGCTATTGTTTGAAGTTGTGAAGAACAAGCAAAATAAATTTCCCGCAAATGTCTTATATAAACAGGAATATAAGTTGTGTTTTTTTTTGGCTATACTTGGAGAGGTAGAAATAATACCTAACTTTTACCATCTCATAATTGTGTAAAAACAACAATCCGCGTTTTAGTTGTTGTGCTATTATGTGATGTATATTGTGTAAAAAGTGCTACTGTGTTTTTTCAGCAACAGACTAAGGAATACCTTTGAAATTTGTATGTAAATAGCTACCGATTACTGATGTTTTGACTGAGTAGTTCAGACATTAACAAAAGCATTATTTCTTAGAATTGTTCCTTTTTTGTGATTAGAAGAGTTACTTACCCTTTGTTAGATTTAGTAGTTATTTAGAACTAATCTCTTATAGGTCTTGTTCTTGATATTAGCACAAAAATTAACATGCCACGTCATTGCTGCGTGCCTGGATGCAAGTCGAACTACAAAACTTACCTCGAGGCCGGTGAACCACCAGTTTCTGTATTTTGTTTTCCATAGGATGGTAATCTAACGAATCAATGGCTAAAAAATATTCCTAGGTCATCATGGACCCCCACAAAATATTCTGTAGTTTGAGCCAAACATTTTCCTGAGGGAGCACTTACTAGCGAAGGTATTCATCGTTTGCTAGATTGATCAACAGAAGGCTAGATTGATAAAGTTATACTCAACTTAAATGCAGTGCCAATTATTTTTCTTTATTTACCCCTACTTATCAAAAACAGTCCACTCTCAAAGAGAATATCCAGCTGAAAGAACCAGCATTTAAGGAAAGTTGTGAGAAATTTAATGAAGCCTTTGAAAACTCAGATTCAATTTGTAATTTTGTTGATTTAACATCCAATTATAAAAAAAGATTTTAATATGTAAATCGTGGAATAAAAAAACTTTTGAAACTAACAGCATTTTTTTACACTCTAGCTTTTTCATCCAACGTAACTAAATGTTCAGAAATAAACGTTATACAAATTATTAATCAGATTTTAGTAGATTCAGTCTATTCAGTCTCCTAATGATTTGAAATAAATTTTACAACTGAAATTAACTAGATAGTCTCAACTGGATAATTTGCTTGCTCGTTACAAATATGATATCAGAATCATTCTACCGTCCAAATTACTGTACACATCTCAATAAAGGTTTAAAGGAATTGACGTATTAAACTTACTCTCACATGAGAATCACTTCAAAGATAGGTGGTCCAATTCTATTACCCAAGACAGTTTGATGGTCATTCAAATACCTTAAAGTATCTAACGAATTATGATTATTGTGTAGCAATTTGAGTAAAAATTTTTTAGCAAGCCATTTTCTACGAATTGACTATTTCAGGGTATTTGGCATAACTTTATCAAGATCACTGAATTGATACATGTATTGGTCTAAATGTTTTCAAGAATTTCCATCTATGTTAAGTTATTACTTTGATAGAGTGTAAGTAAAAAAATGTTCGATCACGATCTAGGACGATCACGCATACTCGACAGATTTCTATTGTCTTATAGAATACATTCAGACGGAAGTCTACCTACGGAGCAGTAGACACTTAAATTTTCATTGGAAACTGAACTAAAAGTAGGATGAGGCAGTAGAAAATGGTAGTCACAGAACAGAACAGACAAATTTAGGTTATAGTTTTTGGTGACAGTTAAGTGTGAAAATGTCGGATTCCTCGAAGATTTATGATGTTCCACCAGAAAAACAAGCAATTTTGATAGATAAAGCTAAAAGGAGATTAGAATTAAGGAATTTCTTTTTGAAACAGTCTTCTGACCCATTTAGAGCTGAAGGAGGCTATATAGTAAGTAAATATAGATATGATTATGTCATAACTAAGTCACTTAACCCCAGTTTATATTATGTATTTTTTAAAATTCTTATTGATTTTGATTTATTCTGAAACTGTTAACTACTAACCACTGTTACCCTGAATTTACTTGGCTGCATTCAAACAATTTCAGGTTATTCTTTAAATTTAATATTATTAATACATAGTGGCTGACATAATGAATGGATTAACAATTCATAGTTACTACTGTAACCAAATCATATTTATTTTGCACTAAGTGATATCTTCAAACATATAGAAGTTCTTCAAGTATACTGTTCTCCATGAGTATCTGAATTTTAGATTCTACTTAAGTGTTTCATGAAATTACTTGCTTTTGATACTTCGTTTGGTATACCCAACTTTAAATTAATCTTGAAGAATATATGGATCTCATCATAGTTTATGTTTTACATAATTATCTCTTTATTGATTTTATTATTTGTTCATTCAATTAAAGGGCAATCAATTTAAGAAAGAATAATAGGTCATACTTACTGTAGGAAATGTAATCGGAGAGAGTGCAACCCAAATGAAGTTGATGAAAACTAGCCTTGATGTGATAAAAAGCTGAGTTATCGTCTAAAATTTTAAAACTACATATATATAAATTCTCTAGTATCAATTCATCATTGTCCAACTAAAGACTGATCAAAACAACCTTTGTTAGTCCAAGACAAAAAAAAGGTATATTTTCTCAAAAATAATGAAACTGATAAGTACATGTAATCCATTAGATATTTAACTTCCAGAATGTGCTTTTTATACATTTAAAAAGTTGCTCAACTTTTCACGATAAGTACTTAAAAGTAATAAGTAATATATACAAGAATGGGTCATTATATTACTTTATAATTAATATTTTAGCACTACTACACTTTTTTAACTGAAAAATCTTTTTTTCATTTGACGTTTTGTTGGGTAAAAGGCAATAAATAACGCCATATATACATATATTATGGATATGTATATGTTATATTGTACTTTTTTAATTTTCAAATGCTCTTAGAGTCATCACAAGAGAATTCAGAGAAATCTACAAATATTTTTTCACTATCATGTTATGAATTCTTGTGGTTACATTAATTTGGTGAAAAATTATTGTTTGCTAAATATTTTGGTATTTATTACTGAATGTAATTTCATCAAATTTTGTTATTTGTTGTTATATAAAATATAAGGTTATAGTATAAATATGAACTATGAAGTTGTAATATAGACAGCATATAGGTAGGCAGCATCAAATATGTGAAATAAAATTACTTGAATACATATAATATACATATAATATTTGGGATGAATATTATATTAAATCATTTCACATATATCCGAAAGAGTAAGTTTTATTTATAACTGATTATTTCACAGATTTTTTCATTTCCAACAAATTCAATATTTAATGTTGAATTTCTGTAAGTATTCAATTGAGTTGAGAACAATTAGACAGAAATTCTACAAACCTATGTATAAATATTTCATATACTGATAGTCTTCCCAAAAAATACTCTTTTGATTTTATTAGCAAATTAATGATTTGATAAAAGGATTGAATATAAACTGCTAGGTTGTAATATCAGTGAATTTCATTTGTTCTCTTTGTTAGAGAGTTTATCATTATATAGCAGTATGAAGAATTACAACCGTAAAAGTGAAAATCTATCGTTTGAAAAATGCATTGAATTTTAATTTCAAGTTATGTTAAGTAAAATTATTTTAAATAATTTTTTGGAAGAACATTTCTAATAATATTTTTTTCTTAATTTAGTTGATTTTTTATGTTAATTTTATTGAATATTGTATTTCTGTTCATTTTTTAATTTGTTTCTCATAATGTCAGAAATTACAGTTAAATTCACTAGATTTTCTCTGAGGTGTTGTCTTCTCCGATTAAACCAGGGGGTACGTTGCGGAATTAGCAATACCACAGTGATTTCCTGCATCTTTAGCCATTTTAACATAGCCCCCATTGCCCCATTGTGGCCCGTATGAGTTCTTGACAATCCAATATTTCTTGCCATCTGGTTCAACACCGAACCCCACGATCAGAACACCATGATTCATATCTTCTTGCTTGTTCTTGCAAGTGGGGTCGAAGTAAACTCCCTCTCTGTAGAACTGGAAAGCCCTCTGACTAGCGTCAATAGCAACTGATACGGGGCCTACTGTCGCCACTGCTGTTTCCAAAGCCTTTTCGTCCCCTGCTGGTAATTCGACGTATCCTACAAAACATATTTGATGTATTTATCACTCCATTTTCAAAAATAATTTTTTTAACCAAAACGACCTATGACAAATATAAAAGGTACTATTTTCATTTATTTTTTTTGAAAAAATTGGTTTCATAAAAATAATCTATTACAAATTTAAATACATTTAAAATGTATTCCAATGAATAATAAATTATCGCCATAATTTCAATATAATAATAATCATTATAATCATTTTAAGCCCTGCTTAATATTCTTAACATGTCTTTGGTCTTTGTATTTCACAAATTTTTGAAGAGAAAATATTTTTTCGGATTCATTAAACCAGTTAAACGCTTTTCGCATTCGCGGCAATATTCAAAGTTGAACGATGTGAAAACTTGTTACAGTTTAGTTGGCATATGGGACTACCCGGCCTTATTATTCAACTGGAAGCTGTTTTACAAAAAGAAACTCACAATTTATTTTTATAGTAATGCAATTTTAAGTTACCCCATTCAACAATATAGAATAATCATTGATCGATTGGGCCGATACTTGATGAAAATCTAAATACATAGTTTAAATAAAACTAAGTCGTTTTTTGATTTTCACTATAAATCAGTTAAACATAACAATATTATTTCGCTAACACATTGACCAACACAGTTTTTCATCTAGATGTAATGAAGGCACTATGTTGGCGAAACAATATTGTTATGTTTGACTGAATTGTAGTGAAAATCAAAAAAACTACTCAGTTTTATTTAAAGTAAATATAGAATGAAACTAAAATCAGACAAAGTGTAGTTTTCCTCATTCTGAATTCTATTTATAATTGTTGAAAACCTAATAAAACCTAATCCTAAACCTTGAAAACTTCAATAAAACGGCTTCCCCGATTAATGAAATTCTTAGAAATCACTTGTAACTGGGAATGAGGGTTAATGCAAAATCAACATTTACCTTAAAAATGCTTTTTGTAAAAATCGTTTCATATTGAACTTACCAGTTCTTCAAAACTAACAGAAGGGGCAATTAATGTTACATGGGAGGGAGGACTGTTACTTGGAAGAAATTGATATTCATTCTGATGCAATATTAATATTTTCTCAATATATTAATTGCAATATGCAATAAAGGCGAAGAGTATTTCCAAACGTACGTCAACTGAAATTGTTTGATAAATCAAAAAATTTAATGGTTTTCTTATGAAAGGTGCATTTAACTTGGGTCCTAACCTTTGCGTAATGTATCAACAATCCATCTAATAATAATACTTCATGACACAATATTACATTTTGACATATTGATTTTACCCTAAGACATGAGAGTGAAACTCCATAATAAGTTAATTGCATTGACTGAGCAATGAAAACTTTGCTCCTTAAACCAGATTAAAGTGGGTTAATTCATTTTTTTCATTTGAGTGTTTTCTTTGTTCTACTTTCTTTTTTGAGTTTTCTTACTTTGCTGTGACAAATATTAAACGATCCTAACACAATATAGAAAACCACATCGTAAAAATTTTTTTATCCTTTCAGATATGTTTTATAAAGCTTTTACCACAGTACTAGAACACATCACAATAACATCTGTAAAATGTTCTAAGGTTGCAAGAGAATATTTGTTTAGCCAATGCAGTATTTGTGTAGTTTAGGTTGACCTTAAAAGACCTGATGTGAAGGAATGTTAGTTTCGAGTTTAACGAATTTTTTAACTTGTATTAACTCAAGATTTTCATATCATATTTATAGACATTTAAAAAAAAAGCTTGGGTCTTGGGTTATATTTATGAAATAGGTTTTGAAAATTTTAGAATATCTATAATATCGTCTAGAATATATAGTGAAGGAAAAATATTCTTGAAAGTAAAAGTTGCTGTTACATTCGAGACATCGAAGTTAAATGATGAAATGATTCTTTCATTTCAATTGTTTTCCGTTAATTGTTTTTTTGTGAAAACCTAACTGAGAGGTTTACGCTCGTGTATTCTCTAAAAAATTGAGTGTTTACCAGTGCAAATGGCTTCTACGGCCTCAGGTTTGAATCGACACTGACCATCTTGAGCTTCATAGGGATAGGCATCCCAAGAATCAAGACCTGGTTGGTTCTTGACGTATTCATAAGAGTCGCTCATTAGACCACCTTTGCAACCTTCGTTTCCATAATTTTTCGAGCAATCTATGATTTGTTGAGGGCTCAGATCAATCAATTTCCCAGTTTTCCGAAAGGTATGTGATTCCAGAGCTCCAGCCTGAAAAAATTTGTTTATGAATAATTCAGAATTGCCTATTATGTGAAAAAAAGAATTTTGAATTTGAATTTATGTGCAACAAACCATAACTGAATTGTTTAATCATTTACTTGTCAATTTGTTCTTGTTTTAAAGGTCATGAAAAATGTCTTTGAAAAATCTAACAAAAGTTCTGAATACAGGTCTGCAACGTAGAACATAAGGAGACAACCACACAATGCGTATCATTCGTATGATGTGGAACAGTTATACGAGTATCAGTTTGAAACTGCTCAATTATTGGAGTAATTGGGAAGATTTAGAGTCATGTATTATCACTGTAAATGTCTTATATTTGAAAGAGAGTCTGATTACCGATTCATTCAAATTAAATTTATTGTACCTCGTGTTCCGCAGTACAAGAAGTTTTTGCCAATGTTTGAAAATTTTCTTTTGGCATGGTCTTCAACTGCGTACTCTTTGAACTTTCAATATTAGCAATAGCGTAATATATTTTAGGACAGTTCTTTTTTCTTAGCACATTTTTAGCAACTGCCAGTAATCGCATATTTTTAATTCAGAAAATGAGGTGGATTTGTTAAATCAGAGGCGGAGTTTGGCATAGCATCCATTTTTCTGGTGCCTTCCTCCCTATATATATTTTTAAAAAACTCCTCTTTTCTAAATACAATGCACATATTCTAGTCAAAGAGATAGACAAAGAAAAGTACATTTTGTAAATAAAACTAAGTAGTTTTCTGATTTTCACTATAATTAATTTCAAACATGACAATATTGTTTCGCCAACACAGTGGCTTCATTAGATATTGATGATAAACTGTAAACTCAGTTTTTAAAACTAATTAGTTTTCATCATAAAACTACTTACTTTTCTTTAAATTATGTATTTAGATTTTCATCAAGTATCGGCCCAATCGATTAATGAAAACGTACATTTCTTTTTGTTGTACAAGAAGAAGCATTATTCGATTTAGTAAAATTCATTTTGAAATTAATATTATTTTAATTATCAAAGGGACCGCGAGTTGAAGAATGATTTTAAGAGAATTTGGAAATTTTATTCACTAGTTAGGTGCCTTCAGAGTGAAGAAAACTGTGAGGAGTTGAGTTCCCTCAGAAATGATTTCTTTATATAAATTGCTAAAGTCGGAAAATAAGTAATAACAATTGATTTCCTATCTTACCTAAAAGAGGTTTCGGTAACTAACATATGCTGAAAATCTCGAAAATCATAGAAAAATATGCCCTTTCAGGAAAATATTATTTTTTAACTGTATGAGATATTTCGACACAAATCCTTATAAAAATTCAATGTCAAGCAAACTTTCGATTTGATTTCGATTTACTTGGAAAATCTCAGATATATCAACATTTTTAAGGAAGTCACATTTAGTTTCATTTTCCATTCATTTTTCTAATACGAACATTTCCACTCATTTATCTAACAACTAACAGATAATAAAATAATATCTTCATTCATTAAAAATCTGGCGCTATACCCGTGGAAAACATCCCGTGGAGCCCCAGGCGATGTTTCGATACACATTCATGTCAATTTTGACGTTATGTTCCAAAAATGCGCCAGGACGACGTTTTTTGCGTACTATTAAATTCAAAAAATGACTTGTTTTTTATAGAACTACGAATTTTTTGATTAAGTGGTTATTTTAAGGAAAAAAACGTAATTCGATGTAGCTCGTGATGAAGTTTATGAGTGGGATTTATTTAAAACCTGTTGGTAGGTGTAATAATTTAGGGAAACCCCTTAACACCGAACATCTGTCTACGCTACTAAATCTATATGTTAAAATGTCAAGATCAATTTGCAAGGTTAATAACTTTTTTTAATACGAATTTGGCTATTTCCTGGGGTCCATAAATTGAAGGTGTCCGTCATGGCATTCTAAACTGCTCGTCCTCATGCAAAATCTACTGGAAGATGTAATATATCATGCAAATGATGGCTAATATTACGTAACTCAGAATATATTGAAGAAGAAAATAAATCTTTTCAATGTAATTATTGAATGAATATGAATTTTGAACTATGATAACTATTTATGTCGGCGAATTAGTAAGCTGAAAATAGCTCATGTGTTTTTAAATTAAATCTAAGTAATAATATAATTCACTAATAATTTATATAATTCGAATATTTTGAAGTTATAATGCTAATGTTAAGTTGTAATGCTGTGATTTGATTATTGCGCTCAGTTTTTTGTTATCATATATAATTATATAGTGGTTATATATAGTGCGAACAAAAGAGTAATTAGATATAGTCGGAATTGCATCGCGAAGTAGTAGACCTCGGTAGCTTAGTTGGTAGAGCAACAGGGCATAAACCTAAGAGACCTGGGTTCGTATCCCAGTCGAGGTTGAAAACTTTTGTGGTGTAATTTCGATTCCAAATTTAAATATTCCTTTTATATATATATATATATATATATATATATATATATATATATATATATATATATATATATATATATATATATATCAGATAGATTGAAAGTGATGAAATATTTTATTTGAATTTTACAAACGTAAAATAAATTTAATATACATACTTAAATAAATATTGAAAAACCTTAAGCGAGAACCAAAATAAATATCTTTTATTATACATCATTTAGTGTAATTACTGTAACACGAATTCAGGTACAAAAACTGTCTTGTACTTATTTAGACTGGAAATTGAGCATTAAAATTATATTTCACGAAAAATATGACGTTTTTCAATTCGATATGACTCTTACACAATTAGATAATCTATTGAAGTATTTAAGTTCATTGATGGTTCGCCAACCTCTTGTTGAATCATGGTTTAATAAAAATATTGAAAAAATAAAATTACAAATAAGCACTTGGCTTACTTTCACAGAATTATGTTACTTGCCTGAATATTCTTTTGGGTATTACCCCATTTCCAAAAAAACAGTGTAACCACGAATTCGGGTAGTCTTTTAGACAATCTGGGCGGACAAAAACTGTCTTGTACTTGTTTAGAGTGGAAATTGAGCATAAAAATTATATTTTACGAAAAGTACGTCTTATTTCAATTCGACATGACTCTCACGCAATTAATAAAGTATTTAAGTTCATTGATGATTCGCCAACCTCTTGTTGAAGCATGGTTTAATAAAACTTCAATAAAAGGATAAAAAAAATAAAATAACAAAGAAGCACTTGACTTACTTTCACATAATTGTGTTACTCGCCTGAATATTCTTTTGGGGTATTACCCCATTTCCAAAAAAACTTCAATTTAACTGAAGTTAAACTTCGGTTTAACTTTTAAAGTTGTGTTTTTATTCAAGTCATAGAATGTAGGATTCTTTAAAGCACTTACCGAAGCGAAAGCGTAACATCCCATACAGTCTCCTTGAGTTTTCACTCCTGTCACTGCACCCTCGTCCCTCCAGTCCATTCTTTCTGGAACGATCGTGTTGGCACTCGGAATAAAAGTGGTGGGTGTGGGTAGCTTTACCCTGTGGGAAAGTGCGCTACGGTTGAAACCGTTGTACCTCTGATTGAACTCATGTGGCAGCATGTCTGAGTAGGCGTTCAACTGTTGAGCGAACGTAACCTCTCCCGATGAAAATTTTGTATTGAAGTCTATAATTGCCTGACGATTTTCTATGAATATTTCTTTGCGGAAACTTTCTTCTGCAGGGGTGTATTTTTTATTGTAGATTGTCTGAAAATTAGAGAATTTATCACTGAACATACTGAAAATATTCATTTAAAATTCATTATCTCATTTTATACTTTTTTATTTTGAATTTACGCATATGGTTAATAGGAACTCTCTCATTTAAAACATAGAAGATAACAGTACGAATGCGGACATCGCTCGCGTTACCATTGTTCATGCAATGCCAGTTGCTCGCTTCTAAACACCAGAAGCGGTGACACCCTTTTATTCATTATCAGAAGACAAGTATTGGTTAGGGTTCATTTTTTTGATTACGATTAATAGTTTAGAAACCTACCTAATTTTTTTCATTCTTCTTGCAATTTTGTAATCAATTTTCTGTCTTGAGTATAACATAAATTTTAGGAACAATTTTTATAATCGATCGATCTTATTGTTTCAAACTAATATCTGCAGAGGACAATAGCATTATTCTGTTATGTTCAGACATTTCTCTACTGAATTAAGCGATCTTTCTTTGCAAACCTGGACTTTATTATACTCAACTAACGCGTGATTTTTTTAAGAGTTAAGTTTTTCAGGTTGGCGGCACTGGTTGGTAATGGCATCCAAACGTCATCTGTTAAAGTGAAAAGTTTTTAGTATACTCTGCCATTCCATCATGGAAATCATTTTGTTACTACCATATTCGACCTAGTGAATCAACAATTCGTGCTGTTATCACCAAATTTCGCACCAAGCTTACTTTTTGGACATTAAACAATTGTCTCGCATGCGTATAGTGCGTACTGAAGAAAATATTGCAGTTGTAGCGTACAGTGTTAATGAGGATTGTGAAATGTGAATTCGTCGGAGTTCTCAGCAATTTGGTATGTGTCAAATTGGACCTTCTGAATGGACCATTTGATACGGAGCCGCGGACAACATTTACATGAAGTTATCTTAAAAATGTAAATGGCAAAGGCCAAGTTATCAATTTCAATGAAAATTTTGAATATGTCATGCAAATTGAGTGTTTCATTTGATTTATTGATTTAAACAACTTTGATTTGATTGACAACTTCGATTTAAAACAAAACTACGCTTAAAAAAAATCACCCTATATTAGCCATTAGAGTACATTAGCGGCGCCAATTTATCGCCTCCTTTGCTGAATAATTATTTGAATTTAAATATAACAGTGATATATTTATCAGTGTAACTTTGAAGAATTTGAAACATCTAGATCAAAATGATTAGGAAGTCAGAAATAGGTGTCACAAACAAGTACTAAACAATGTAAACTACAGCATCCATTATATTGCAACATTAATTTTCATTTTAAGTCGATATCAGCATGAACGAATTGAAATAAAACTATAAATGTAAATATTTCATAAATCATAAAACAGGCTATAAAATGTTCCAATGATCCTAAAAATAAAATTTAACGGCAGGATTTAAATTCCAGACATACTTCAATTGAAAATCGGAATGCAATGTATTAAAGATCAGGAAAAACAAAATATTTTAATGAACAAAGCATTTCGTGCAGGTTTTCATGCAAGATTTGATGTTACACCTCAGTAAACATACAAAAATTATGGGCTTTACTCATGACGATGAATAGAATATACACCCTCATCAAACTTGATAAACACCCAACTCGTTTTAAAAAATTTGTAAAATGCGAAAAAATATCAGAAGAACGGTATTTTCAACTTTAAGTTACACTCAAATAAAACATTATTAAGGACTCATCTTGCGAAAAAAGCAGTTATGTAAAGGTAGAAGGCAAGTGTAGAAGCTCGGCACTATAGAAGCCACATATTGTAGATGTAAGTGAACGAATTAGAATATTCACTTATATATAAACTGTTTATCACATTTTGCAAGAGCATAAAGAATTTTCAAAAATACAAATTGTTATCTAGTATCCATGACAAAACGAGTCGAATACTGAAGATGATGATCCTGAGTTACAGTAGGCATCTGAAAAAGTAGAGTAGGCACAGACATTTCGCATGACGAACATCCCTAGAATAATTGAAATTTATCATCACAAAGCGCACTGCACTTGTAAATTGTGTACATTACCCAGAAGATATATCTTTTTTTAACCACTAAACCCATAGACATACCTGAACGTCCATACTTAAACTGGGATTCGATGTCGCTCATGCGTGTCACAAAGGTATATAACAGATATGCGATCTCCATTTTTCTTATATCAATGTCTTTCTCTACACAAACATGAAACGCATTGAAATTTTTTATAGGTCGCAGACGCTTTTACAGAAATAATCACTTAAAGATAATAAATGACATAATGTAAAAAAATTGATGAATAGTTCTCAAAAACGAACGGCGGTAGGTATAGTTGCACATAAACTGAAAGAAAATGAATAGGTATGCGAATTTCCGTTGCAAAATAGATTAAATTGAACAATGAATAGCAAATTGAAAATTTGACCTTTTTGACGTTTCATCTAATGAGCTTCTACGTGATCTTCAATTAGTTTTCTATTGATCTAATATAGGAAAATGAAATATTCCACCTACTAAATTAAAATTCAAGCTAGTGTTGTTCTAGTGAAAGTATATCTCTCATTAGTGATTTATTCAAACAGATTGCTGGCACGAAATGCTCTTTGGATGTGCACTTAATGCTTAATCTAATATTTCATCGATATTCATGCTATATGTTATTATTTAATACACTATTTATTTATATATTTATATACACGCTATCAAAGTATACTATAACTTTCTTTCGATAATGTTTTGACACATTATTCAAAAGAACATTATAGCAGAACTGGCTATGTGAAACATGATCAATGCGAATTCTCCATTATCCTTCTAGGGATAAATGTTAGAGAATATTGAAATCGATGCCTACATTTTATTGAAAGCGTAAGACAGTCACTGTTTCGTACTACAAGGTACTCATCAGTTATGCCACGTTCAACAAATGAAAGATACAAGAGGGTATATGAGAATTGAAAATCTGATTGTAAGACAGAAATATAGAGGAAGTCGTATGCATAGATTAATGTTCATCGCAAATCTTAGGAATCAATGAAAAGCACATGAATACATCTAACATAGAAAGTTTCACACGTCCTTATCAATTAAGATACTACATTTTACAACTCTAGGTTTAAATATTCTCTAACATTTATCCCTAGAAGGATAATGGAGACATCGCCAGCTCTGAATAATTTGTCAAAAAATTATCGAAAGAAAGTTATATAAAAGATATGTGTAATGAATCCGCATTTATATTGTGTGTTTGACTTTAAGGATTTTAGTTTTTTGGCTTTTTTATCTTTTTCCCGGCTTCAACTAATCGTGTGTTTTTTCATTCCATTTCTAATCGTTTTAATGAATGCTAGTTTTCTTTCATAAGCACTATACCGTCCGGCTACTGAGCTTCTACTGTTTTAATTCTAAAATTCATGGTTCCAGAAAAAAAACGTTACAAGTGAAATATTTTGTTCAATTTTCATATAAGAATTTTGTGTATAGGTATTTTTATTGTTAGTAGAAGATATATTTATATTCTTCCGTTGAAGTCGTCGGTGAATGGAAAGATTATTGAATGGTTTTGCACAATATTTGAGGTAGTTGACTCTAATATTTCGTAAGTGGAATCTTCAGTTGCCAAGGATTCATACGGTAATTTTTATTATATATAGCTTCAGGTGATGAACTGAACAAAATTCATTATTTCAAATTCAGCATTCTTTACGAGTTTTAACCTCGGTTGAAATTATTCCTTTCATTTCGGAAAACCGCAAATTGCAGCTCTTATCTAAAGGTCAGTACTGCATACTTTTCTTTGTTCCTCGTTCGATAAAATAATTTTTAAGTTACTCTGTGAATATTACTCATTCACAATAATATGTGTTTGTTTTTGCATATGATTGATAATTAATTATTTTAGTGCAATGCAGTTGTAAGGCTTTATAAAGTGGAGTACCACTAGAGTGATCATATATCAAGAAACTACTCTGTATGAGAGTACCATAAAACTCTAATATTTACTTGAATCAAATAAAATTCTGATTGTCAGCTGACCGATGTTTCATACTGAGAACAAAACTGTGGTTCGGCACTTCATAAAGGGTGTTTTTTTTTAGAGGTATAGAACTTTAAATTGCAAGAAAACAAGGATGGATCATTCGATTGACAAGAATTTTTTTTATTCGAAAGATAATCTTGTTTCATTACTTTTTAAATATGATTTATGGCATATGACCGCCACGGCTGGCTCGGATGTAGTCCGATATGGACGTCCAATTTTCGATGACTTTTTCCAACATTTATGGCCGTATATCGGCAATAACACGGCGAATATTGTCTTCCAAATGGTCAAGCGTTGACCATTTGGAACCGAATAGGCCAATGACTTCAGATAGCCCCACAGAAAGTAGTCTAGCGGTGTTAAATCACAAGATTTTGGAGGCCAATTCACAGGTCCAAAACGTAAAATTAGGCAGTCACCAAACGTATCTTTCAATAAATCGATTGTGGCACGAGCTGTGTGACATGTTGCGCCGTCTTGTTGAAACTACAGCTCCTGGACATCATGGTTGTTCAATTCAGGAATGAAAAAGTTAGTAATCATGGCTCTATACTGGTCTCCATTGACTGTAACGTTCTGGCCATCATCGTTTTTGAAGAAGTACGGACCAATGATTCCACCAGCCCATAAAGCGCACCAAACAGTCAGTTTTTCTGGATATAACGGTGTTTTGACATACACTTGAGGATTATCTTCACTCCAAATGCGGCAGTTTTGTTTGTTGACGTAGCCATTCAACCAGAAGTGCGCTTTATCCAAAATGGACGTAGTGCTATTTGCAAACGTTGTTTGGGCGTGAGTCTATTCATGATGAATTGCCAAACCAAACGGAGCATAAATCACTTCTCAGCTGTTAAATCGGTCGCCATGTTCAACATAATGCCAACTTAAAGTTCTATACCTCTAAAAAAAACACCCGTTATAATCCTACATATAAATATCCCAAATATATAAGATAGGAGATTATACAAGAAAGATTCAGTCTTTAAGAATATCATTTAGTAGTAACTAGTTCATAACATGATCAAAAATTAATACTAACTAGCTAACTCGGCGGATTTAAACACTGATATATTTCTTTCGTGAATATTTTCGAAACTCCTGAAATACGTGTTAAACTGTTAGTACTCTTAATGTTTTTACTATTTATCCCGTGTGCAGCCGATTGGAACAGCCGTGGACTGTAAAATATTAACGAAAATGTAACATTTCCTCTAATATCAAATCAGTTGTATTATCAATAATGCCACATATTAACATGTTTGATCTGATAATCCTTAAGTTGAAATGGAGATTCCTAATTTCGTAGCAGACACCTACCTCTTCCTTTACATCTTTCGTTATTGAAAACATAATTTAAATAAATTTTTCGTCTTCATAATATCATACTAGACTAGATTACAATATTTCGAAAAAAAGTTAATTGAGTATGAAATAAAGTCAATTTCACTATACTGTCAATATTCTTGAAATAATCAACTGCTACCTGAAAAACTGACGTTAATGTTTAAAAGTTAAGTCATTCATTATGATTTGATGCTTTATCAAAATATTGAAGATATCTGACAGTCATCTGTCTCATGCAATCACTCACTTTACAAATTTTGAGATTTTCAACTGTTCAATTTTTGAAAAACTTTTTTACTATTCATTTTATTGAATACTATTGGCATTTACTTGGTGCAAATCCATTTTGATAAGTATAGGATAATTCAAACACTTGAATTTGATTGACACTTTTATTGTCATAACGTGACGCGTTGCGTCGATTAATATGATTTAAGAAAAATAATATTCTGTTAGCGTCATATTTTGAATCAAATTGTCTGAAGAAGTCGGTAACCCGACGAAACGTGCCACGTTATATGCAATAAAAGTGTCAATCAATTCAAAGAATTGACATTTTTATTATCCTATAGAACATTGTCCCCACAATAACGAACACAAAAAAAGGATTATCAAATTTTGTGCAGTCGTTCAAAAATTATTAGCGTGCGTACATTCCGATGATTCATTTTTATTTGTATAGATTAATAAAGAAAAGTAAAAACATTAGTGTATGTTGTTTAAGCACTGACTTCTTGTCATCTAAAATTTGTTAAATTGCCTTTTTTCAGTTTGATCCAGCTCTCCAGAGATATCAATCACTCAAAGTCACCGAATATGAAAGATTTAAACCAAATTTGAAAACAGCAAAATGGCCTTTTTGGTTCTTTTTGGTTCCATATGCAATAAGCACCTATGTAGTGTATTTAGACAGAACATCGAAAGAAGAAAAATATAGACGAGGGGAAGTTGCATACAAAGATCGTCCCAACAAATTTATCTAGGAGATAATAACGAAGTGTACCTATATTAGTTGATTTAATGTAGATCTAATAAAAAGTGTATTTCATTTTTCCTTGTTTTTATTCATTGTTTTATTCATTTTTTCGCAAGTAATCGGATCATCAATTATAACACCTCTTTATATATATATATATATATATATATATATATATATATATATATATATATATATATATATATATATATATATATATATATTTTCTTGAAAATTGATTTATTGCCTGTTTGAGATATTTTATTTTGAAAGTTTTTAGCAATAACAGGCTTCTTTTTATATGAAAAAGTTTATTTTTGTTAACGTTTCGTTGTTATATTACAACTTTGTCAAAAACTCAAAAAAAAAGTTTTTGACAAAGTTGTGATATAACAACGAAACTTTAACAAAAATAAACATTTTTATATCAAAAGAAGCCTGTTATTGATAAAAACTTCCGAAATAATATATATATATATATATATATATATATATATATATATATATATATATATATATATATATATATATATATATATATATATATTGGGAGATATATTTAAGGAAATAAAATTTTTGTATTATGGCACTGAATGAAATATTTAAGAAAATGAACACTAGAACATTTATTTGAAAAAATCAAATTAACCAAGAGAATATTATAGTAGAGCTAGATATGTGAACGTGTACGATGTGATGTCTCCATTATCCTTTAAGGGATAAATGTTAGAGAAATATTGAAATCGATGCCACACTTGATGGAAGTGCGAGACATATATGGTTCGTTCTGCAAGGAACTCGTCAGTCGTACCACGTCCATCGTAGTGAGGCAACGATTTCAACCCCCAATCATCTTCTTGTGACTCCAAGTGGAAGACCGTAGAGTAATGAATACTCCACAATTCCATCTATAGAAATTAGTAGAAAACACCTCTCAGATTACAGACAAATATATATTTCCTCACTATAACAAAAAGTGCATTTCGAGAGGCGTCAAATTGAGGCATTATAACATAACGATTCATCCAGAGGGCTGAAACAATGGTTATTGACGGTCATTCAAGAATTAGAGAAATAGAAAAACAAGAACGAAAAATTCTCAGAAAGATTTTAATTGATTTAAAAATCAATAGAAACGGCATTTGGATGAAAAGACCTCAGGATGAACTGTATCAAAAGACAAATACGATAACTGAAGAAATCAGAAAACGACGAGCAAAGTTCTATGCACATGTCAACAGAATGAGAATGAAACGGTCCAGAATACCGAAGAAACTACTCGATATTATTATGAGTAGTAAATACGGAACAGAGTGGCCAAGAGAGGTCCAAAAGGATCTACAACAGATCAATATAAAAAATCTCGAAGATCGTACATGTGCAGTCTGAGGAAAATTCAAATCGTTAACCTGGAGTAAAATGGACAAATGAACGGAAGAAAGAGAATTCAGAGTGGATGAAGCGTTTTTGGGAGGCAAAAAGATGAAGCAAACGTCCTAATTGCGAATTCAAGCAAGTTCAGTCGCTCTCCTCATGGAGAACAATCGTAATAATAATATATATATATATATATATATATATATATATATATATATATATATATATATATATATATATATATATATCCATACCTACACTTGTAAGATAATTAGTGGGTATTGTCATGACTTTTGACAGGTTGATTTATTCGTATGAACATGAGATGATTGATGTTTACATTAATCATTCAGTACTAAATTGAAAGGTTAAGGCTGTGAAATCGATGAAATAATATTTCATCGATTATATCCGAGTTATATTGATCCTGCAACGAAGTGTACGGAATATTAAGAGCTCATCATGTCATTACAAGCGATCTTGAATATTGTGAAAAGTTTAACGATTATATTTCAATTAGTCACCTGTCATCAGCAGGATGCAGAATAGTTTAAGAAGATTCCAATCAGTTGAGAATGCTTTACAAACGGAATTAAAAATCATAGAAGGGCCCCATTCAACATAACGTCATTTTTATGTTCATTTCTATTCCGCAAATATATTACTTTAAACTTATTTAAATTACTCATCTACTCATTAATCGAAAATATTCATTTATTGAGAAATGTTTATTTGAAGTTCAATTGAAATTATTGAAAACTCAACCTATCTTCTCCTGAATTCAACTTATCTGTGTGCCGAAGACCTGGTGTCCAATTCCCGAAATCGGTAAATATCGAAAAAATGCCCTCTTATAATTAGGAAAGCAATGACAAACCTGCGGATGTATTCTGCCTTGTAAAGCCTATATTTTGAAGGATATATACATTTTTGTGATCATGGAATAACCAGATTCTGAAAATGAACCACATATACCATACCAAATTTAAGTATGTATTATTATAATTTCAAGACTGGTGGTAAATCAGAGCTTAAGTTCAGTAGATATGTATTCAGAAATACATATCTACTGAAATGTGTGGATTTAATATAACGATATGTATGGAACGATGCCCAGATGAACATATAACACACGCTATCGCTGAAATTCTGCCGGATATATAACGAAAACTCATCGAAAATTGGAGAAGAGGCATTACAAGAAGAGGTGCCTACGATGTCGTATACATATCGAACACAATAATTGCAACTATCTCACATATAGGACAGTCAGATGTTCCGCAGACAGTAGACAGTTCCGCATTTTACTATTCATAATTATATTGAGTAGTTTCTTCAGTATTCTGGACTGTTTCATTCTGTAGACATGTGCATAGAACTTTGCTCGTCGTTTTCTAATTTCTTCCGTTATCGTATTTGTCTTTTGATACAGTTCATTTTGAGGTCTTTTCATCCAAATACTGTTTCTATTGATTGGCCCGTAAATCTTTCTGAGAATTTTTCGTTCTTGTTTTTCTATTTCTCTAATTCTTGAATGACCGTCAAAAACCATTGTTTCAGATGCGTAGATTGCTTCTGGAAGAATCGTTGTGTTATAATGCCTAAATTTGGCGCCTCTCGAAATACACTTTAAAAAATATTGAAACCACTACCACACCCTCAGCTTATGATTTATACATGTGATTTATACCGTCGCTTATTGAAAATTGCCGTAATCTCTTCCATATATATCTGGATGCGTAAACCCCGAAAAGTATATAAAGTTTTCTCTCTATATGTATATATATATATATATATATATATATATATATATATATATATATATATATATATATATATATATATATATATATATATATATATATATATATTCAATGTTTTTAGCAATAAAGGGCTTATTTTAGTGTTAAAAACTTTATTTTCGTTGACGTTTTGAAAAGTCAAAAAATTTTTCAAAAGGTCAACGAAAATAAAGTTTTTAACATTAAATAAGCCTATTATTATAAAAATATTGAAAATAAACTATCTTAAACAGGCAATAAATCATTTTCAAATATATATATATATATATATATATATATATATATATATATATATATATACATAGTAAATACTGAGACTCTCAATCGAAATATTTAAAATGAAACTTTCAGGGAGCTGTCTTCACAAATGAAGTCAACGAGAACGAACCCATCACTTTCAAGAATGAATATTGAGTGCATTTCGAAAAACTAATCGATCTTGTTGAATGATAATACGATACAATTGTTTCATCATTATTATGAATCATCAGTCCATATTTAATCTATCAATGAAGAATCGATGACTTTCAAAACGCCCATAGTCCTATACTTACAGAATGACGAGAATAGTTCTCAGTGAAAATTCACGTGAGCCCTCTCTTTCGGAGAAAAGACGTGAAAACTCTCCCTAGCGTTCTAGATTCCTACTAATGACAACAGGAGTGCGAGTGTAAGGCTTTGTAGTCATTTCATTCGTACACTACAGATACTTACACATTGCGGACAGTTTTTTGTAGTGTTCGAATGAAATGTCTACAAAGCCTTAGACTTGCACTACTGTTGTCATGAGTAGGAATCTAGAACGCTACGGAGAGTTTATACGTCTTTTCTCCGATAGAGGGAGCTCAGGTGAATTTTTACTGAGAACTATTCCCCTCATTCTGGTATAGGACCTATGGGCTTTTGAAAGTCATCGATTCTTGATTGATAGATCATATATGGACTGATGATTCATGATAATGATGAAACAATTGTATCCTGTTATCATTCAACAAGATTGATGAATTTTCAGAACCGCACTCAATATTCACCCTCGAAAGTGGAAGGTTCTTTCTCGTTCACAACATTGGAAGACACCTCCCTGAGAGTTTATTTGAAATATTTCGATTAAGAGTCTCAGTATTTATTAGAATGATTCGTGAATCTTGAAATATATATATATATATATATATATATATATATATATATATATATATATATATATATATATATATATATATATATATATATATATATGATGAGGAAATGTAGAAATACAGTGATTACATTCATTGACTTCAAAAAAGCATATGATTCGGTACACCGAGAAACTATACACTGTATCAAAAGACAAATACGATAACGGAAGAAATCAGAAAACGACGAGCAAAGTTCTATGCACATGTCTACAGAATGAAACAGTCCAGAATACCGAAGAAACTACTCATATAATTATGAATAGTAAATGCGGAACAGAGTGACTAAAAGAGGTCCAAAAGGATCTACAACAGGTCAATATAAAAAAATCTCGAAGATCGCACTGAATGTCGCTATAAAGTCGCACATGTAAAGTTTGAGCCAAAATTAAATCGTCAACCTGGAGTAAAGTGGACAGATGAACGGAAGAAAGAGCATTCAGAGAGGATGAAGCGTTTTTGGGAGGCAAAAAAGATGAAGCAAAATTCCTAATGATTGCGAATTCAAGTTCAGTCGCTCTCCTCATGAGGAACAATCGAAATAATATATACATATATATATATATATATATATATATATATATATATATATATATATATATATATATATATATATATATATACATATATATATATATATATATATATATATATATATATATATATATGTTTGTGTGTATACATGTAAATAATATAATCAATATCTTTGTTTTGTAATAAATGCCAGTTATTCTTTCAGGATCGTTCTGTGCTTGTTCAAAAGTTGTTCCTACTGTTTTCCAACGGCTAAAAAATACTGTTTGAATCGAACCCTCCAGCAATAAATTCATACATCAAATTTATTCAACTTTTCTTGTTATTTTGGGATTATTTTGAAATTCATAACACAGTTATAATTCTATTGAGAACTTAAAACCCAATTTATTTTTGTCATCACCCGATAACTTTTCCCCATTTTTGAAAATTAACAATCCTTCAGTTTGTTACTGATTTAATTAATGTTTGTCATGAATAAATTCATCAATTTAATAAACATTTAATCATTCATAATCTAGATAAAAAATTATTATTATTATTATTATAAATGAAATTCGATAATAAATGTTTTATCTTCGTGGAGCAAATTTCTTTCTTGCGAGGAATTGTAATTTTTTGTAAATAAAATTTTAACTTTTTTGCGACAAATAATTTATTTTTAGAAAACCAAACTTTCTTCGTCGGAAAAATTTCAAAAAATACTGGCGATAGAATACTGGCAAACCTGCTTCAAAGAAAACATACGGCTACACTTTGTCCCTTAATTCCCAAAATGAACTTATTGGAAGAGCATGGAGAATTGAAAACAAATTTTACTGATTTTTTCATTTTTCTTCAAAAAAATTCTTACCTTGAAATTGGACCAATCTTGCTCTATTATTTGTTCTAATGTCGGAGGTGTTCTGATTTCTGTGGTAAACGTATCCACGATGACAGGAGTGCCAAAGTTAACTGTTTTAGTTGTTTTAACCACGGTTTTTATCGCATTGGCCGGTCCCAAATGAATGTCGCCAGAAATTTGCTGATTTATTGGCGTTAACGCAATATTTCCTCTAATAATTGGTTTTGATTGTGTAAGTATTTTGAAGGGTTCAAAGCCACGTGACTTGACTCCCAGTAGAGGAATT
This sequence comes from Henosepilachna vigintioctopunctata, assembly GCA_030704895.1. NCBI lineage: Eukaryota > Metazoa > Arthropoda > Insecta > Coleoptera > Coccinellidae > Henosepilachna > Henosepilachna vigintioctopunctata. The sequence goes on along the minus strand of JARQZJ010000093.1, from coordinate 4,953,260 downwards.
TGGGCAGAAGTTACTGCTACCAAAGCTGTGATAGTTATATAGAGGAGTAGTGAATTCATCTTGTGTTCTGAAACAAATAATAAGATTAAAAAGTTTTGATTAGAGTGAACATAAATAAATCTGGAACCAAGTCTTCAACAAAAATTATTAATAAAAGAATAATTTTCCTTGAAGTTCTTGTTTGTCTAACGGCTATAACGCTCATCATTCGTTTTTTTCCAAGTTCAGGTTTCAATGAAAAATATTTGAAAAAAATTAGGTAAGCAGTAGGTACCTCTGTTGTATTTTTTGAGAATGAAAAAAAATAAAACACTGAAGACAGTTGTAGTATGATGAAACCCAGTGTAGTTTATCTCTAAATAGTAATAATGTAATTGCTATCTTAGGACGCCAATTATGTTTTTCTCTAAGTACCATTGAAATATACATTTAAGACTCATCAATTAACTGTAAAATAAGAACAATCTAATTCATACCATGAAAAAGCATATGGTTAAAGCATTATACGCTTTATTTATACTTGAATGGTGATTTTGGAATTGCCTGAAATTATCAGTGACAATTATAAGAGAATGGTTTTGCATTGGAAAGCTTCACTAACTTTCCACGAGTGAAAACTCAACTGCTTGATTATTGTGTAAAGTATTCTTCGTACTTGATTGCTGGTCATTCAACGGAAACCGCTGCCATCTCTTTTGTAAAATATGTATATTGCAGCCTAGATAAAGGACTTTTTGTTGCTGGTCTATTCTTCGACCTATCGATGGCTTTTGACGTTCTGTCTTTCGACTTTATGATTAACAAATATTATAATCTCGGATTCCGAGGCGTATTTCTGGATTGGCTCCACAGCTTTCTCACAGAAAGCACTATGAGAGTGAGAATTCAGGATAAATTCTCTAAATCTTACAGTATAAATTCGGGGGTGCCCCAGGGATCTGTTCTCGGCCCTCTCTTATTTATTCTCTTTATTAATGATCTTCCAGATCATATTCTTGGATGTAATGTGACGTTGTTTGCGGATGATACTTCGTTGGCTGTATCCGCTGAGAGCCCGGAGAAGCTTTCTCTGGTATGTTCCAGTTTAGTGCAGTGCTTTACAAATTGGTGTCATAAAAATGCCTTGATTGTAAATATTGAGAAGACTGACTGTATGTTCTTTGGCATTAAAAACTTAAATCGTACAATGACTATACAGTTTGGTAGTACATTAATCACCTCTAAGGATCATGTTAAATTCCTTGGGGTGTACATTGATAGTAATTTGAGATGGTGTCAACATATTGATGCATTGTGCAAAAAACTAAGCAGAGCCTACTTCGCAATAAATCAAATAAAGGATTCTCTTCCTAAAGAATCGGTGTTGAATGTTTACTATGCCTTATGCTAAAGTCACTTGTCATATAATATATTGCTGTGGGGCCTCTCTAGTATAAGTAGAGTATTCGTGTCCCAAAAACGTATTATCCGTATGATATTTGTTTTGAATCCTCGTTCTTCCTGTAGGCCGCTATTCATGGCACATGGGATATTGACTGTACCCTGTATATACATTTACAAGAGTTTATTGTATGTGAAGGAAAACCATAGTAATTTGGTGAAATTATCGAGTTTTCATGATTACAACACAAGAAATTCCCAAGTGTTGCTACTTCCCCATCACAGAACATCTAAATATGAATCTTCACCACTGTATAAAGGAGTTAAGCTCTTCAATCATCTACCATATTCAATAAAATGTTTACCCAAAACTAAATTTAGAAATGTTATTAAGTTGAAATTGATCAAAAAATGTTACTACTCTGTAGAAGAATACTTCAATGATTGTGATTTCTGATTATCTTGTAATTTGACGTGTCCTATACATATGTTTCTATATGTCTGAAAGGATTAATAAAGATATGTTTGTTGATTTGTAAGCAGGAACTCATTAAGATACATGTAGTTAACCTAGAGGTTTTTGAAGAGTGTCATTTTATTGAATACTAAATTCAAGAGGCAGAATAATTTGATTGAGAGTTGTTTTTTCAATCCGACATACAACATATGTAGGTATATCTTTCATTCAAACTGTATAGAAGTCAAAAGCCTATTGAAACTTTTTACTTTACACACACGCAAAACTTGCTTCACGATTTAATGAAAGTAGATATTAATTATAATTAATACTTATTATTGAATATAAACTTAAATCCAAACACTTGAACGTATGATTTACACTTTATTGACTACATAGCATGACGCGTGTCGTCGTTACAAACGACTTCTTCATATGCTTACAGAATGATAACAACATTTTGAAAAACACAGGTATATATATATATATATATATATATATATATATATATATATATATATATCAGGGAATTTTGGTATTTAATGGTTTTGGTTTTACCTAGGTCTTAAACAGGCAATAAATCAATTTAATATATAATATATATATATATATATATATATATATATATATATATATATATATATACCTACAGTTAAACCAAAAATAATCATACATAAGTGTATTATGTTACTCTTCAAGCTACGAATTGAAAATATCTAAACGCTATAAATATTAAATTAAAATTTATTAATATATTTAACATTTTGTCGAAATCGAAAGCTGCCAAATACATTTTTATCGTTTATTTTTAGGATAGCCAAAAATTTCTTGTTAATTTAATCTTAATGATAAGATCAAAGTTATATTCATAAACTCATTTTCTTGAAAACACATTTTTTCTTGAATGAAGCTACCTTTTCAGATCACAACAGTACCTTATTTCAATAAAATCAGTGATAAATTTAGGATATAGATGTTCATTTCGAAGTTCAGTTATTCCTTCGATGCATTTGCATATCATCAAATGAAATTATTCTATCAGAGCAATTAATACGTAATTTGTTCTCCATTCTCTTGACCTTATTACCTACTCAAATATCTCTTGCGCTTCTTCGTGATTTACTTGGGTATTACTGGATTTAATTGATCAATTAGTTGATTCATATAAACGAATCCTGGTATAGACCAGAAAAACAAGATGAAGTAAATATATAGCTAGGATATATAACTACTTTTTCATTTTGACAAAATTGAATGGGTTTTTCTACTCATTCTTTGAAAGAAGTTTGCATGGACTTCAACATGAAGAACTGGCAATTCCTTTTTGAATAACAAATAAAAATCCAAATGATAAATGAAAAGGTTCAGATCAAATTCCCAACGTTTCGGCACTTGGGTATCACTGTCCTGAGGTAACCAACTGACCAAAACTTTGCTTTTTAATTTCCTCAGTTTTTCAGGGATACTCCGTATTCAATTATTGCTTTCCAGGTGCTTTCATTTCTTTGCATAAGAAAAGAGGTGTTAATTTTAAATTATTTACAAATCTATCTGTATTCTTCCCTTTTTCTGAAGATTATTGAGAAGATTATGAGTGAACTTATTACTTCAATTCATGGAGGATTTTCTTTCGAGCAATTGTCAATATGGATAGAAAAAAGGTAGAACTACAAATGAATGCAGTTCTGGAGTTTTTCAGAATAACTCTCTTTTGTTTTGAGAGGGGTATATAACAAAGTCATTGTTTTTAGATTTAACGGAGGCTTTTGACTGCATCTTCCACTCGATTTTGCTGAGCAAGTTGCAAAAGTTTTGTTTGACTAATATAGTTCAAGTTTGATGCAGCCGTATATAGCAGATAGAATTGTTTAAGTTGCTGTGGAGGAAGAATATTTGGGGTTCGCAATGGTGAAGATCAGAGTTCCACAAGACTCATTGAAGACCTCCTCGATTGCTTGCGCGGTGCCGAATACTTTGCTGTCTTGCTTAGCAAAGTTGTTTCAGAAAACAAATTCGAAATTAAAAAACATCAAATCAGTGGTAGAATCTGAGGCCTTCGACAAAATTCGCAAATTAAGCAACTGAATACTGACCATCTTGAAATTCACTTCATATTTATAAAACTTAATAAGGTCTACCGAAAAACTTACAATTTACACAACACTGAATGCGAAACCTGCAAATATAGGGTGTTTTTTTAAAGAGGTATAGAACTTTAAATTTCAATAAAACAACGATGGATCATTCGATTGACAGGAATTTTTTTATTCGATAATCTTGTGGCAAGATTATCGAATAAAATTATCGAATAATATCAAGATAATCTTGTGGCATTACATTTTAAATATGATTTCTGGCATATGACCGCCACGGCTGGCTAGGATGTAGTCCAATCTGGACGTCCAATTTTCGTTGGTTTTTGGTCGGACGTCCAACATTTGTTGCCGTATATCGGCAATAACACGGCGAATATTGTCTTCCAAATGGTCAAGCGTTTGTGGCTTATCCGCATAGACCAATGACTTCAAATAGCCCCACAGAAAGTAGTCTAGCGGTGTTAAATCACAAGATCTTGGAGGCCAATTCACATGTCCAAAACGTGAAATTAGGCGGTCACCAAACGTGTTTTTCAATAAATCGATTGTGGCACGAGCTGTGTGACATGTTGCGCCGTCTTGTTGAAACCACATGGACAACATGGTTGTTCAATTCAGGAATGAAAAAGTTAGTATTCATGGCTCTATACCGATCACCATTGACTGTAACGTTCTGGCCATCATCGTTTTTGAAGAAGTACGAACCAATGATTCCACCAGCCCATAAAGCGCACCAAACAGTCAGTTTTTCTGGATGTAACGGTGTTTTGACATATATCTCGTTTGAAATTCAACCAGAAGTGCGCTTCATCGCTAAACAAAATTAAAAATTGAAATTATTAATTGCACTATTTACAAGCATTGTTCAGGCGTGAGTCTGATGAATTGCCAAACCAAACTGAGAATAAATCACTTCTCAGCTGTTAAATCGGTCGCCATCTTAAACAGTAATGCCAACTTAAAGTTCTATACCTCTAAAAAAACACCCGTTACTGCAGGTTTGTAGTGTCTGCTTCACATAAAATTGGGATAATTCGACAGAATTCTACTACTAAATAATTTTCGAAAAAGAAGCACTAAGAATCGCTATTTAGGTATGATTTATTTTGAGATAAATAGATATGTCCAACAATGTATTTACTACTATTATGCATTGCGATTATTTGCACTTAATCAAAGAATCTCAATCACACAGCAGAACAATTTGTTCTGCTGTGAAAATTTAAATTTGTTTTCTGAAACTAATGGCCGCTGAGATTTGATCTCGCGGTTTGCCATATTTTAAATTTAGGAAAATTATCTCGCTCTCATCTAGTTCTATTTGATATCGAAAGTTCAATAATCGCTTTCATTGACTATTCAAAATGTTATGCGAATCAATAAAATAGAATCGTGCTTCCACTACAATCAAAACATTCAGTTGAGATATAAATCAAGGTTGCTGAGAAAGTTTATATTACATCTCTCAATTGTCGATGTGCATAGATCTAATATCAATATACAAATCATCTAACGTAAATTTAATTACATGAAAACAATTTCTTCGATGACATGTCTTCTATCATTTTCTTGGATAACTATTTTAATTGATTATAATTGTTCCATGGTGACATCCTCTTAGGTTAAAGGTCTGTGTGAACGTCTTCAACTTTCACATTTTTAGAAAAATCCTTCATTTGTACTATTTGATTCTTGTAATTTATGTATTATGCACATATTATCATAATCTTCAAACCATTAGAAGACAAAGCATGTTCATTACATTCAGAAGGAAGTATGAGCAAGAAAACTCAATTCTCAAGTCTTTGTATATCCCATTTTTTTCGTTTCAAATTAATCCTCGAAAATATATATTCATTCATTATGTGATAGTTGGGATAAAGTATCTATAACAAATACTGCAGTTATAATATTTTCCACATATATACTTCCACACTTGCCCTTTAAAGTTCAGGATATCAATCATTCCATGAATTTTGTCTTAAAATTGATAAAAAGTATTTAGAATCATTCCCCAAACAATGATATTTCTAAACAAAAATGTGGACGGACAGAAAAGCAATCATTAGTTTATGAATAGGTCAGTCTTCAGAGACCCGTAGTTTTAGAAACTAATGAAAATTTCGAGAACATTCGAAAGCATTATCAAATCTCATAGGTAATTTGGTTTTTTCAAATTGATTCATTGCATACACCTTTATTTTGATTTATTATATGAATACTGTTTTTAAAACAAGTAACACATTAATTATTTCACACACATTATATACATATATATATATATATATATATATATATATATATATATATATATATATATATATATATATATATATATATATATATATATAATGTTTTCAGCAATAACAGGCTTATTTTATTTTCGTTAACGTTTCGTTGTATATCACAACTTTCTCAAAATTAATGAATAATTGAATTTTATGAATTACTATTGATATCAAAACGTCAAACTTATTTTTTAATAAAAATCAAATTAGTTTTTTTGTATTTCTACATATTCATTTTTATTATTTACTAGCTGACCCGGCCAACGTTGTTTTGCCATGTTCATTTAAATCATATGCTGTAGAGGGCCATATAGATCCATATTGAATCAACAATGTATTTAAGGTATTTAATTATATAAGGATTAATGCTGTATTGGTTGAAATCGCTTCGAAAATTAGCCATTATTTGTCGCAAAAAGTAAATGACAAAAAAAAGTTATTGTGGGTTATCCATAAGAGATAGACATATACCATCACGGACTTTTCTGTAGACCTTTTCAATGTGTACAATACTTAGTACATTATTTTGATAAAACTCGTAGGGTTCAGCCTGCGTTTGCAATGTAAGCGGAAAAAATGTAATTATTTACGACATCACATTAGAAACCTCAAAAATAACAGTACTTCTCCACTATTTAGTGGATGTTATTATACATATAAACCTTCCTCTTGAATCACTTTATCTATTAAAAAAAACCGCATCAAAATCCGTTGCGTAGTTTCAAAGATTAAAGCGTACAAAGGGACAGAAAAAGCGACTTTGCTTTATACTATGTAGTGATTATTTATTCAATATTGCTGGCTTAGCATTCCATTCGGAAGTTTTAGACTTCTTCACCAGAAGGAAACCTCTGAAAAACTCATGGTAAGCCAGGTGATTCTTATATATAATAATTATATAATATATATATATATATATATATATATATATATATATATATATATATATATATATATATATATAATTACATATAGTTGAGTTTTATACTTATCCAGAATATGCATATTAATTGGTTTATGTGTGTGAAATTGAAGGTAAATCTGGAAAGAATGTGTTTTGAGATGTGATGTTTGTTGATTGCTGTGTATTCATTTTATGAGTGTTATTTTTGAGGTTTATCAAATCCTTGTAAATAGAATGTTTAATGTCTGTTCTTTCGTTTACTGTGTTTTCAAAATTTTTACGAATGCGCAACTTTTCTAAAATTTCTCTACATATTTTGTCCTTTTCAGTTGCTAAAATCTTTGTATTGTTATAATAAAAATCGTGTTTTTCAAATATTTCATATTTATTTAAGGCACCTTTTGAGTTTCTGCGTATTTATACGTTTTAATTCTTTCTTCGAGATTTTGTGATGTGTGTTCTGAGATGTTTATTCTATATAGCACTTACTGCAATTATTGCATGGTATATTATAAACAGTATGAGTTTTTTCTGAGTTATTGTTTCACTCTTTAATTTGGTATATTAATATTATATCTTCACCTCATGGTGAAGAAGACTAAAACTTCCGAAACAAATGCTAAGTCAGAAATATTCCTCGCATACTGAAAATGAATATATGTAGAAATACAAAAAACTAATTTGGTTTTTTTAAAAATAAGTTTGACGTTTTGATATCTGTAGTCATTAATAAAATTCAATTATTCATCAGTTTTGACAAAGTTGTGATATACAACACATTCAACGAAAATAAAGTTTTCAACATTGAAATAAGCCTGTTATTGCTAAAAACATTAAAATTTAGCTATCTTAAATAGGCAATAAATCAAATATATATGTTGATATATATATATATATATATATATATATATATATATATATATATATATATATATATATATATATATTGCCCTATATATATATATATATATATATATATATATATATATATATATATATATATATATATATATATTGGCGAACGTAAGGATTAACAATTTTTTCATGAAGCTACTCTGTCTTAGAACCATGATTTTCTGTATTTTTTATTGTTTGAGTTTCTATTGAGTATTGTTACTGGTTTTTTTCAAGGGCCAAATATTAGAGCAAAATGGTTTTATTTGAGTGTTTATGAACCTTCCTCCATTCATTAAATATAAGCTTAAATTCAAATACTTGAACTCATGATTTACACTTTATTGACTAAATAGCATGACGCGTTTTGTCGTTACAAACGACATATTCAGATGCTAACAGAATTTCTGTTAGCATCTGAAGAAGTCGTTCGTAACGACGAAAAGCGTCATGCTATGTAGTCAATAAAGTGAAAATCATAAGTTCAATTGTTTGAATTCAAGTTTATATTCAATTACATGGATTTACATCAAGTAAACGCCAACACTATTAAATACTTCCTCAATTCGTCATCTTACCCCCAAGTTCATGCGGTTAAGATAGGTTGGCGGGATTATAGGAAAGATCGATGATTTCAATAGAAAAAAATTATAAATCAAAACTTTATACGGGAATGTTTGAACAAAATATGTTTCATAATTAAAAAAAGAGAAAATTCACAAATGAAATGGATGGTTTGTGAGTGTAAACTGCCGTCATCTCTACCCTACATAAAATTATAGACGATTCGTCATCTTACAATCCTCGCCATCTTACCCTCCTCTCCCCTAACACACATACACATACACACACACACACACACACACACACACACACACACACACACACATATATATATATATATATATATATATATATATATATATATATATATGTGTTTTTGAAAGTTCTCTTGAGTTTTTGGAATATCTTCTATTTTCTTCCATATTAGATTTTTTGGTAAAACAATTTCTTTCATATATTTTCATGATTTAAATTTTTTTCATTTAATGATCAATTTTATAATTATGGTGATATATTCTTCAAAATTCTTTCTTCAACATGTAGGAAAATAATGCCTCAATGTTATTATTCGCCTTTCTTCAACTACTATGGAAGTATTTTAAATTTCTGTAGTTTTTACTTTTTTCATGACTTCATGTATAATTTAGTTGATGTATTAGTATATTTCGAAAATATTCATATAGTTCCCTTGAATATATATATCGAACATTAATGTTGAAAATATATATTCGAAAATATGAAACAGACTGGTATTTATGAGTTCTTCATCATTTTCTATAAATAATTCAATGTTTTAATTGATCAGTTAATTTATGGAGAAGTGTTACCTATTTTCGACCATAAATGCGCTAAGATATGGAGATTTCAGTAACTTTTACATAAATTATGATGATGATTTACATTAGATGAAAATGTGTGTTTATAAATGTCATGAACTGTATGTCATTTATTCATTTCGACACAATTGATTGCGAATGAAATAAAATTTTCTCATCATCATATTTATTTTCACGAATCAGAAGTAGAAATATACTATCATTTTTCTATTTGTCCGATTATATTATCTGCAGAATATTATTTGTAAAACCTGAAAGATGAGCTACAAAAAATTTATATATGCAGTCTGCATTCATAAATGCTGACATATGCAGTCGACATAGAAGCAGAAAAAAAGAAGTTCCAATTTGGAATTTTTCGCAGTTCTCCACAATGTTTATTATTGTCTTCGTCCGGAATTTGATCCATTAAACAATTTTGAAAACCACGAAGAATTCTGCAGTAACTAAAAGAAATCAGAAAAACATAAAAAAAGTGATATCATTCATATGAATGATTGTATCACTATCACTACATAGCATAAAACAAAGTCGCTCTCTCTGTCCCTATATCCCTATGTATACCTAAAACTTTAAAATTACGCAACGGATTTTGATACGGGTTTTTTAATAGATAGAGTGATTGAAGAGGAAGGTTTATATGTATTATAACATTGCTTAAATAGCGCAGAAATACTGTTTATTTTGAGTTATGTGATGTCGTAAACAATTACATTTTTAGTATTGTATTGTGTACATTGAAAAGGTCTACAGAAAACTCCATGACGCTTTCACCACATCGTTACCTACACACTAACAATGAGATAGTAATTTTTTTTACAATAGAAATTCCCTAGAAATAATTGATATGGCAAATCAACGTTGGCCGGGTCAGCTAGTACATGATATAATGTAATGAACCAATTTATAGAGATGAGCCTAGTGCTGGAAAACTAAGCGTTTATATAGCTATTTGTCTACGTGATAATTTACAAATGCCACAATGAAGTTTGAATTGAATTCCTACGTCTCTGTGACCTCCATTCGATATATACGTATTTGAAGGTGAATGAGTCAGTAGCTGGTTCTTTTTCAACATGCATGGAGTATAGTTTACAAAAAAATATTCGGAAGATATAAATTATCTGAAGGTGTACCTACTATGAAATCTTCAGTTCCACATTCACCGAGAGTCGTATAATTATTTCTGTTTTATTTCTTACGTTTTATGCTACAGGTGATACTATAATTATAGGTGGTTATGGTTATATATCTATTTATATAAATTTGTAATCATACATATATATAATGTCAACTGATTCTTCGGGCTGAAATTGGTAGCCCATTGTTCATGAATTATAATTATAACCAGTGGTGTAGTGGCAAAATTTTCAGTGTGGGAACGCTAAACACTGATTTACCAATGGGAGGAAGTGTTCTGAGGGTACCTCTCTCCCCACCCAGAGAGCGGGGGGTTCGCTTTGGGGGCCCTGCAGCCTATGAAAGGGATAAAATTATCACAGGGAAAAAGAAAAACTAGAAGATGTAACATGTTTTTATGTAGGCGTTTACTAACAAATTCAAACACAAAGATTGAAAACTGTACATATTCGATAAAATTTTATATTGTATTTACAAATAAATAGCAAATGCATCTTCCTTCTCTTTGTCAGGTTGGAGTTTGGCTCGTCGAGTTTTAGTGTCATCAGCTGTGCGGTGTCGTCTTAACCATGTCTTGACGTAATTCTCTGGTTTCCATGTCTGGGTACTTGGTCCATTCAACTTGATAAACATTAATGCTGATACGTGCTCGAGGGTCAGTTTTTACCGTGTTGGCGATATGATAATATTCATGTGACTGAAGCCACGTTCACACTCTGCTGAACTGCAAGGAATAAGCTTTGTGCATTTTATCAGAGGGTTTAAGTCCTTCGGAATCGTAGTGCTGTTTTCCAGGTAATCTCTGTAGCTGTTCTTAATTTTGTTGGCATTCAACCTAAATCTTGCACATAGATGTTCGATATCATATTCACCATATCCAACATATTTTTCTGGAGGCCAGTTGTTACTTTCAAGTACTTTCAGTTCTGAAAAGAGAGATTCATATTTTTTTCATAATTGTTGGTCCCTGTGGCTGTAGATGGTTCGTTACTGCTTCTTGTTGTGAAAAGTCTCCGTTTAATGTTGTTAATAACACTTGATAGCAACTGCTGGTCATTAATAGCAGTTATTTTGTTTGTACTTGTTAAGAGAACATAACAAAAATTACCAGTGCTTGCAGCTTTATTGGCCTCAAGGGTCTTAGTTCCAGGTTTCTCTTTAAGACATTCGAAAAAAGCAATTGACCTTCTTATGAGTTTGTCTGCATTAACAACAGTTGCCTCCCTATTTTGAAGACATTCTGAAACCATTGTTAATTCAGCTAATATGTCATACATTATCGCCAAATCTGACAGAAACTGAGTTGATATCAAGCGCTTAATCAACCCACCGTACATTTCTCGTTCGGTTGTTGTTCTGTTCTTGTCTTCTTGGGCATTCTTAAAATGGGAGTACAATGCTTGATATCCATACCAAACGGCCATAACAGTTTTGAATGAACTGGAAACCCATCTCGACCCAAAATGCGACCAACTTTCTGTCGTTGCAAATCAAACTCACTAGCAAACGCACTCTTCGCTAGTTCTCTTTTTTTCTTACTGAATGAAACCAGTGTGGGAACGTCGTTCCCACGCGATCTCTCCCCACTACACCCCTGCTTATAAAAATTTGAACACTTAGCTGGATTCCACTGAACACAACCGTTAAAAGTTGTGAAAACTTTTGATGGTCGAGTTAGGGAATTTTACAACCATTGGAATTTTTAAGATTCCATTTTCAAAAACCGTTAATAGTTTGAGAATATTCATGTACTTCTATTATATCATATATCTTCAAATAAATCGATAATTTTTATCGATTGTTTAACATTATTTTTTTGCTTTTCCAGTACCTTTTTTACCGTTTATATTGACATGATGAAAATTTAGCCGTTCTGCGTGCCTTAGTCGGGAGAACACCCGACTATGGTACGGTAGAACTCGGGTTGGAGCCCCGGTGAAGGCATGTGAGTTTGTGTTTGTCTATGATTTAAGTAGTTTAAATAATGAGAAATGCTGGGTAATGTACATTGCTTTACAAGCCCAATAGCCGTTTGGAACCTGCGTTAAACTGTAGGTCCACTGAATTAAAAGAAAACTTTATGTCAGGAATATGACGTAATTTTATTCGGTATGTTCATATCACTTAACCCTCAATGTTTCAACCATAGGGCGAGTAGGTGATTAAAGGGTGGTTTAAGTGTTTATTATTCATTAAATGGCAATTTAAGTCCATTAAAATTCTCATTGTTTAATGAGAACTGAGAAATGAGATTGAATTCTCGCATAACTCTTGATGAAACATAATTAAAGATTAAATCAAATTAAACTATCTGTTCAATTTAATTTAATATTCTCATTGTTTGTTTCGTTTCCTTCGTAGTGAGTTGGGAAAGAGGGTGTAGTATTTCAGTGCAAACTTAACTTAAGGGTTAAGGGTTGGGAACCCCTGACTTAATTGTTTGATATATTATATATTACTATTGAATATATTTTACTGAAAAATGTCTACCACACATGTTAAAACTTTTTTGTCTGGGAAAAATAATGATTATTTTTTTGTGAATAAACCAATATGACTCTCACAATCAGTTTTCTATATTCCAACTACCAAACACTTGTGAGACTTTGAAATACTATCAGAATATTTTTTATTCAAAATAAATGAAAGAAAATAATCAAAAAAGGTATTCTGAGTTGACAGTGAATATTTCCATGATTTCAATACTTGTACAAGAAATGACAAAAAGATAGTATTAAAAATATCATTAATCGATTGGGCTGATACTTGATGAAAACATAATTTAAATAAAAACTAAGTAGTTTTCTGATTTTCACTATAATTAATTTCAAACATGACAATATTGTTTCGCCAACACAGTGGCTTCATCAGATGTTGATGATAAAGTAATTAATTATACAAGAAATTAATTATAGTGAAAATCACAAAACCACTCAGTTTATTTAATATTGAAAATATGTTTATCAATGGAAAAATTTGTTCACAATTCTATGATTTCGGGAATCGTGTATGGAAATGAAGTACAATGTTTTACTCAATCGGCAGTATAAATCAATATTACTCAATGAATATTCAAATTGATACCGACTTATCAAAATTGTTATTAAATATAGAAAATATTTTATAACCTGCTTTGAATAATTATTTCAAAGGAGCGTATGATTGACATAACAACTCACTTATTCATTCTGTGAATAAGATATTCAGTGAAAGCCTATAAAACGGAAAAGTAAATGAAAATGGGACCTTAAATTTTTATGGTTTAGGCTGTTTGGAAAAAATCGATTGATTTACAAACTGTCACTTCAATTAATATTTTTTGTTCCTCAATTTCAGGTTAATAAATTCATATTAACACTTGTGCAGACAGCTCCCTGAGAGTTTTAGCCAAATTATTTCAATATATCGGTTAATAGTCTGCAATAACACTAAAGTCAACCACTGAAAAAGTATAAGATTAAAACATTCAGAGAAATAAATGTTCTCAAATGTATTTCAGCAATTCTGAAATGTAATGGAAACGCATATTCATGAATTGGGTACATTGTTAATGATGATTTTCAATTGATTTCATGAAAGAATTGAATCAACTTTTTCTTGTACTCGTTTTAAATTCAATACTGTTGTACTGATTGTTTGGGTAGACTAATCTGCCATCTTCTATTCTTATTATATTATACTTAAATTCGATAATTTTTTTAAACATCTTAATAAATCTATCGAATTGCATTATAAAATTGTTCAAATGGAAGAAAATATAATGAAATTAACCAACAGCTATTGCTAATACTAATTCAGTTAATGTTTTAAATAATCAAGAATGCAACATTCTGTTTTCTTTGTTGTCTTTATATATTTTTTCATGGATTTCTATTTCCTTGACTTCAGCCCTCATTACGAGTATAATGATAATAAAGCCCTTATTATAATATTAATAGTCGTGATTATGATATGAATAATTTATTGCACCTGAGTAAAAAAATTGAAAAAATAATCAATAAAAAACTATTTTCTTATATCCCCGTTGTGAAAATCGAAAATTTTAAATTTTATTTTTATTCGAAAAAAATAGAGGTTTATTTTATTCATTTTCTATTTTCTTCTAAAGAACAATTTTTTTATTTTATATAGCTTTCGATTATCTAGGTAAAGTATATCTACTCTTTTAAACTATTTTGGTTTTATTGAAAATAAATGATATCACATCGATAAAAACACTGTGGAATATTATTTGCATTATGAATGCATTTCCTCATATTATAAAATATTTTCTCTATTTCTTTTTAATTCAGTGGAGCTATAGTTTAACGCCGGTTCCGAACGGCCATTGAGCTTGTAATTACCCAGTATATATCAATAATTAAAGTGCTCAAATCATAGACAAACCCAAACTCCCATGCATTCAGCGGGGCTCGAACCCGAGTTCTACCTCACTTTAGTCGGGTGTTCTCCCGACTAAGCCACGGAGACGCCTCTATTTGGTATTATTGAATACTTTGCTCAACATAATGATGCCGTACTTATATAACAGTCAGCCAAGATTCTAGCAAAATGACATTATATGTCAGGCGAACGTTATAATTTCACGAGTATAATTTGTTTGATATTTATAAAAAATTAATTACTGTTACAAATCTTGAAACAATTAAAGGCAAAGTAATAAACGTTACATTTCCTCTATCTTGAAAATTGTTCAGTTAGATGATGATTTTGTTGAAATGGCAGCATAATCTACACTACCTGACTCATTATGTGTTGAGTGAAAACAAAGGAATTATCGTGACTTCATCGTTCGTGAAGAAGAGTATAGAATGTTTCTAGACAAGCAATTATCGAATTGCACAAATGAATATTGATTACCTTTATAATGGCTTCATCCATATTTGACGAAAAAAAACCATATTTTGAAAGATTTCTCTGAAAAAGGAATCATTCAGAGGGGAAAAAGAAATAATTTTTGATGAATCATATTCAATAGTGAAAAGAAAATAGTGAATCTCTTCCAAAAATGTTATTTTTTTGCTTGTGATTGTGAATATTTTATTGCTCAATATGCTTTTAATTCAATGACTTCTACAAGGCGAGATGTGTACAAAACACTTTTTCGGGAATGTCTTGATACAAGAATATAAGAACCTACAAAATCTTACAAAACAAGAGGGATATAGGTATGACCACTGCATCAGAAATAACCATTTTATATTTTTTGCCTTAATAATCTTCTGATTATTAAGGCACTAAAATAATAGATAGACGTGTTGTTCTCAAATTCCAAAAAATTGTACCTTGGTAATGAACGAAGAAATCTGGATTTCTCCTCGAATTAAGACCACGTTATGAATAAATACGCTACTACCTATTTCAAATCCGTTGTGAAACTCTAGATGATGGGCTTGAAACTTGAAACATAATTTTATGCAAAGAAACAATTTCAATGAAAACTTTGTCAAATGATAATAATAACTTCAAATTATAATTAGGTACTGCCCGTTTTTGCTTGTTAACATATTATCAACATGGTTTAATCTTAACAATCAATCAAGTTGATCTAAGCCGCCGGTATCTACTATTTATCTTAACATATAATTTAAAATTTATCATAATAAATGACGTATGGATATTACATTTACTATGTACTAAATATTGAATATATGTAATGATATTGAATTATATTATAATATTGAATTATAGTTTTGGAGCAGTCAAAATAACGGTTCTAAATTGCTATAACACAAGCATATATAATTGTTTCTTATAATAAATATTCTAACAATTTCATTTTCTATTCGTTAATTTTTGTTTTTCAGTTCTTTTGGAAGCATTGCGATTAGGTCATGCAATTCTTATTCGAAAACGTACTCAAATATTGAGAAAAAACTAAAAGAATTTTATATGTTCCCTGGGCATTTTACTTTCTTGCTACTTGCGTTATTCCGAAAAATGTTGAAAAGGTTTTCAATATAGAAAATTTCAGCTCCAGAAGTTGAATAAAATGCGTAATTGACAAAAGACAAGCAAGAAATCTTTCCTGATCTGCCACAAGTTCATTTCAGAGGAATGGAAAACCCAAAAGTACACAATTTGTCCTTGACTAAAGTCATTACTCAATAAAATTGCATAACCTATATCTTCAGAATTATATTTTCATGATAAACGTGAATGGTCTCCTGCACTTCCAGATAACTTAGGGTGAATTTCAAGGAATACGTCAGAAAATACGATATATAATAGGTTTTAGAATACCTATAAACCTTTCGTTGAAATATGAATGAATATTGAAGAATATTATATGATAAAAAGATTCCTACAAGCATGTTCATTCAGTTTCTCATATACCTATAATTTTATTCATATATTAAATATCAGACGTTCGATATTTAATATTCTGAAGAAATTGTTCAGAGTAAAATTTGGGTAATCAAGCCGTATATTTAGTCATCTCGATATGTAAGAAAAATATTTTTCACGAAATGAATATTAACAAAAAATCCTCTGATAGTTCAACATATTAAATAAAATTCTTTTATTAGCAACAAAGATTAGCAGTTATTTAACTGCGACGTGTGCATTTCAGTTGAAATGTTCTTGAACTAAGATTAATTTTCCTTGTTAATTCCATACTATTCCTTCAATAATATTTACTAGAATTTATTATTTCCATATTTACCAAAATGAAGATGATAAAATATTTTTTCAAAAAATTTAAGTTAAAAAATTACTTGAATTCCATGAAGATGAACATTCTGGATCACAGAAGATGCAACTTACTTATTCAGAATTGTATTTGTATATAAGTATCATGTCATTATAGATTGTAATACTACATTATTACATAACATCATTTGCCGTCCAAATTGACTGCTATTGTAAACTGCTTTTAACCTACCCTCGGTTAAGTGACATTTTTATTGAAGAATTTCTGATGCGATTTCTTGGGGGATCTGACAAATCTGAGAATACAAAAACAGAAAAAAACTGACGGAAAATCAAGAAATATTGAATTATTTTTATGATTGCAGTAAGAATTCAATTTATGTTAGTTACAGTGTCGAAGCTGACACAATTCACTGAAAAAACTGTTGAGTATTTAAAGTGTTCTAAAAAAGTATTTATGATTTACAATTTGAAAAACCAAAATTTAAAATATCAGGATATAATAATGATTACGAGCTTCATTTGAATATAATGTAAAGGTAAAAATACGAATAATGAAGAAACGATATATGTATTTTTATAGTGCATGCATTAGTTTTATTAATTTTTTTGATTATTCAATTGATTAATTTCAATTTTTTTTGTTTTTAAAAATTATTGTTGAAAGTCTAAGACCATAGATTCAATAATTATTAAAAAAAATGAGTACAATCAACGTACAATAAAAAGTTGTTTTCACTTAGCCAATTGTTTTTATACAATATATTAAACGATGTTTTATCAAGAGATCAGGGAATATTCGATCAAACTCGAATAGAATATTGAATTCAACTTAATGACCTTACAATTATCAATGAAAATTGTATAAGAATAGTTCAAAAATAAGAATGGAGTGAAATTCTTGTTTAATTTAAGTATGTATACGGTAGGTATATATCTATAATTTTTTAGTTGAAACGAAGAAAATATTTATTGACCTATGTTACAGATTATTAAGTCTTTATCAGTATTCTACTATAAACAAAACATTAAGAGCTCTAAATATTTGTCGAGTTGATATACTTATTGTACTTTAACAGTTTAACAGAATCATACTAGGTACCTACCTGCTAAAGTTCGTCGAATCTACTTTTCGATATTCAAAGCAATACTCAGTTATAAACGATAGGGTATTAGAAATTTTAAAAACATTTAACTGATTAATCTGTTAATAATTGATGATTGATGAGGCCAATACTTGGAGAAAATTAATATCCATAATGAAACAATATTTAGAATTTTCTCATATACATATTACCAAAAATAATGCATGACGCGTTTCGAAGTACTACTTCTTTATCAAATGCTGAATTAACAACATGGTATTGTTGTTAACAACATGGTGAGGTTGTTAATTTAGGATTTGATAAAGAAGTAGTACTTCCAAACGAGTCATGCGTTATTTTTGTTAATATATGAGAAAATTCTAAATACTGTTTCATTCTGTCAATATTTGCTAGTTACTATACGGGTAACTAGTTTCAATGGGTTTACAACTATCAACAAATATATAAGAGTTTTTCATTATAGATTCGAACTCCCGTTGATCTTCTGATGTTTCTGTAGACAAAGGTCTAAATATATACAAAGTTTAATATTGAGGACAACTCTGATAATCGAATAATTTACAGTATTCTGTTTCAACTCATGTTCATAGATTCAACTCATCTGTTCATAGATTATGTTGAGTTAAATACTCCACAGTGAAAAACATTCTTTTTTTATGACTCATGTATCATATACTCTATGCATAAAGCTTCTTCTGGCGACTGAGATGATTAATCATAAACTAATAATTTGAAATGAGATATTAATAGTATTACGAGTTGACCAGTAACTAAGCTTAAACACCGATAAGAAAGCAAATTCAAAGTATTCTTGAGAACACATGCACCTAGGGGATTTTCAGGATGTCTTTATTCTTCAAACTTAAATATATTTGGAGTTGTTTATAATACCGAGAATTTGAATAATTATCTCAAAATGGATTGAAGTAAATGATTATTTATTTCGTTATTATTACAGAATAACGAAATAAATATGTTTCATAGGCAGAAAATTGTAAAAATTAAGTTTAATACTTGTTCATGTATGTTAATCCTACCTATTTTTCACTTGTCCGGTTAAGATTTATCCAAATAATCAATCAACCACTACGAATTTCTTATCACTAATCAACTATTGAGCAAGTTTATCTAGTAGTCAAAGACATAATCGCCTAGGAGATTCGCCTAATACTGAAATTAAGAAATTCATCTTTTTCCTTTTATTAATTCGAAGGTACCCACATTATAAATCACTTCAACGCGTGTTTAGCTAGTTGGAGGCTGAGGCTACATAGGTTCATGTAAGCATGTATACTTTCTTTTATCTTACTCGATCATTTGACGTTAGTATTTTTGATATCATGAATGTGAATAATTATAAATGAAGACGACGTGTGAAGCTTCTTGCATTTATGACAGAGTTTCTCCTCAAATATGTCGAATGTGTTTATTATGGTGTATGGTTTTTATAAACTATTGTAAATGTTGAGAGGATGGAAATATGATAACTATTATATAAGTATTTTGTAATTGATGTTGATGATAGTTAAGTATGACAATGAGTAGCAATTTTATCAAGAGCAGCGCTCGCAACAATGAATAAATGAATCAATTAATGGAATCTTGCTTGAAGTTGAAGCAAACAACTTAAATTAGCCACTATTTTCAGCTCTACTCGAAAACTGTAAATAAAAATTTTAGGTAAATATTCTAAAAAATTTTGTTCATATTTCTTGGTAAAAATAAATGTCTAGCATATTATATTATGTATTATGTAGCACAATAATTCGAATACTAAACAATAAACTTTAAAATGTAACAAACTTCTCGAATATTTTCATTTTTAATAATTGACAATTCTTTCAGAGAGAACCTTTACAATTAAACAAAATTTTGATTCCGATATTCATTTACAACGATTGATAGAGCAGTTAACAATTTTTTCCTTTTCTACTGCGTTTTCTATTCTGTATATAAATAGCAGGACTATTGAAGCAGTAATTTACATTTGAAAGAATGTTATTGATGCTTCAACATTAACGAAAGGTTTGAAAATTTGTTTTCGAGTAAAAACAATAGATATTCTATACTTTCGTTTAATGTAGAAAAATTATACAAGTAGTATTGAAATTTTCAATTTATTTAGACATGCATTTTCTTCACGTTTATCCTTCTTTACCCTTCTTTCTCCTTTTTTAGTCTTTTTTCTATATTATTTTGGTACAGATTTCCAGGTTTCATGTACTGCTCAATTGTCTTTATACTTCTTGGATTGTTTCGATGGGAAAATATTTTCTGAAACGAAAATAAT
This sequence comes from Henosepilachna vigintioctopunctata, assembly GCA_030704895.1. Classification (NCBI taxonomy): domain Eukaryota; kingdom Metazoa; phylum Arthropoda; class Insecta; order Coleoptera; family Coccinellidae; genus Henosepilachna; species Henosepilachna vigintioctopunctata. The sequence goes on along the minus strand of JARQZJ010000093.1, from coordinate 4,932,651 downwards.
TTGACATTTGGTATTTACCTGTATTTTGTTGGTATTTTTGGAATTTCATGGATTACTTCTCTCGAAATTGATTAAACAATTAGTTAATTATAAATTAGTTATTATTTAATTTTAGATATAACTTCTAAGAAAATTGCTTCGATTTAAATAGCAAAGACAAAATACTACCTTTTATCTATTTGGTTTCCACTTTTTTAATGGATATTCTCAGACTTAATTGTTACAGGAAATATATCAGAAAATTAAATAGCTTCATATAATTTTAGTACCTAATTACTACTGTCAGATTAAGACGACTCAGTAAATAACATCTGCAATATTTCATATTGCAGATGTCATTGCCCAATTCTCCTGTGTGTAATATTATGCAAATCTTTGGTTAAATGCGTATGAAAGTAAATTCGGTCCATATGTCAAAACAATTTGATTAACCTCTCTGTTTATTTCGGATAATTTTTTAATCGGGTGGACCGACTTTATGAGATCGATAATTTTAGAAATAGAAATTCAGGATAGCCTTCAAAAAATGATAGAATGAGGGTATACAGACAAAACAAAAAATTATTATCAATATTAAACAAACAGCACAAGAAAATTAAAAGAAACTTGAACAAAATTAGGTATGTGATTTAACTAAGCATGAGCATTAATTTACGTGGAATTTTTTCAGCTGTATCACAATTTTTTAGTTAACTAACCTCCATATCTATTGTACTCCACTCCTATAAGGAAGTGCTTATTGTATTTGAAATTAATTTATCATGGTTCACATTTAGGATGACACATTTGTGATAAGTTCAAACAGAAAACGGATCTGGATAGGCATTTTTCGCCCTCCGTGCAATTCCGTTGAATTCAATGAATAAATTGGTATTGAATGGCAAATCATGATATGCATTTTCTTTATGAATAAGTTTTTCCATGAGTTTATATTTATCCAGGTAATGTCAGAGGGACACGAATGATAAAGTTCAAGAGAGACGATGCTACGACAAATTATCAAAATTAATAATGAGTGATTTTTTAAGCGTAGTTTTTTTAAAATCGAATGAAACACTCAATTTGCACCATACATTCAACATTTTTATTGAAATTGATAACGTGGCCTTTGCCATTTAGATTTTAAAGATAACTTCATGTAAATGTTGTCCGCGGCTCAAATGGTCCATTTGCAACATCCAATTTTGCGTCACTTTTTCGAGCATTTCGGCCTGTATCCAACGAATTAGGGGTGTTATGTTATCCTGTGAGGCTTCAATCGTGTTCGGCTTGTCACATACACTAACGACTTTACATAACCCAACAAGAAATAATCCAAAGGCGTCAAATCGTATGATCTTGGCGGCTAATTCACAGGGCCATTTCGAGAGAAAAGCTGCTCACCAAATTCATCTTTCAACATGTCCATTGATTCACGTGCCCTGTGGCATGTGGCACCGTCTTGATGAAACCACATGTCAACCAAGTTCAACTCGGCCAACTGAGGCAAAAAAAAGTTGCGTATCATGGCTCGATATCGTTGGCCATTGACAGTAACGTTTCTTCCAAGGTCGTCGTGGAAAAAAAATGGACCGATGATGCCACCAGCCCATTTACCACACCAAACTGTCGTTTTTCCGGGATGCATCGGTAATTCTTGTATGGCATGTGGCTATTCATCACTTCCGCTGCAACAGTTTTGTTTATTTACATATCCGTTAAGCCAGAAATGAGCCTCATCGCTGAACACAATTTTTCGATAAGATTCGCGGATTTTCATTAAGCTGTTCTAAGGCCCATTCACCAAAAATTAGACGTTGTAGTAGATCATTCGACTTCAATTCTTGCAGAAGTTGAATTTTATAGGCTTTCAAACCCAAATCAAGACGTAAAATTTTCCATGTGGTTGAGTAACACATGCCCAATTGCTGAGAACGACGATGAATTGACATTTCACGTTCCTCATTAACACTGTACGCTACGGCTGCAATATTCTCTTCAGTACGCACTGTACGCATGCGAGACAATGGTTTAATGTCCAACAAAGTAAACTCGCTGAAAAATTTGTTGATAACAGCACGAATTATCGATTCACCATGTCGATTATGACGACCATAATATGGTCGTAACAAACGATACACATTTTTCACAGAGCACGAATTTTGATATTAAATTTCAACAATTTGCAATCGTTGCCCGTTTGTAAGTCTTTCCGTGATGAAATGGCAGAGTATATTCAAGAGTTTTCACTTTGACAGATGGCGTTTGAATGCCATTACCAACCAGTGCCGCCAACCTGAAAAACTTAACTCTGAAAAAATCACCCGTTACCTATTAAGACCTATAGGAACCTAAAGAATGAAAGTACTTAGAACCCAGCAGTAATATAATAATAACAATAATAATAATAATAATAATATTTCTTCATTCTTCTACAGGAAAAACACCAAATTAGAGGAAATAATCAAAAAATATATACAGTATTAACACCTAATCATATAATGCAATCGTTTAAAAAATGATTATCAATAAAAAAAGTAGTAATAATAAATAATAGACAATTATATTAGGGCTTAGAAATTAGGGCTTCAGAATTCACTACCTACACATAAAAAAGTCCAAGTAAACCCGACTAATAAAATCAAATTAAACACTGTTGATAGAGAGAATTTATTTTTAGTAAGGAATGAATAAAATGATTTGAACGTGAACATTGTCTAGGAACATGAAAATCAATAGAGCCAATAAAAGCCAATAGAGTAGGACAGTCTATATAACCACGTAAGAGGTTATGCAGAAACTTCAGAGACAACAAGTCCCTACCAACTTAGAGTGATTTAGCTCCAAACCTGTTTAACAGATCAGTTTGGCTATATCCTCTGGTCGGATAAACGCGATCTTCCCTCCAAATTAGATATTCGAGTAATATTCGTTGTATCGACTCTAAATGATTTTCATTTAAAGAATGGTTTCGTTAATTGTGTAGTCAAATTGTATAAGCCGTTTCTTTTTAGTGAATGTGACAACGTTAAATTTAGTTACATTAATATTGAGTTTATTGTGGTATAACACCAATCAGAAACGGCCATCCTGTAAGCTTATGCAGTCCTCATGTGTTTCGAGTTTGCGATATATTTTTAAGTAGTCAGCATACATGAGACTATAAACTGGTAGTTCAGTTTATTAGATCATTTACAAAAAGAAGAAACAACGGTGGGCCTAAACTAGAGCCTTGTGTTACACCCAAAAGGGCTGTATATACATATGACTTATGACCCTCAAATTGTACAAACTGTGTTCGATTATTTGAATAGACTGAATTGAGGAAACTAGATCTTTGGAGAAACCTGACATGGCTTTCAGTTTGTACAACATAACTTTATGATTCATTTGAACAAATGCTTTAATTAAATCGGTATCTACAACATCTACCTGACTCATTTCATCAACATTCTTTAACACAAATTGAGGGAATGTTACAAAGTTAGTCATGCAAGATCTATGGGACATGAATCCGTGTTGCTCAATCTTCACTTGGTTACTTACTTTGGGATAAACATTATTAAATACTACGATCTCAAATAATTTTGAAATGTTGAAAAAAAATAGTAGAATTATATATACCTAAGAATATTAGAATAATATATATCTAATACAGTTTTCCTCTCAATGTGTTAATGCAAATGAAGCTGCGCTTCTACAAAAATTGAAAATCCAAAGTCAACACTATAATTTTTCAACCGTAAATATTTTTTTTTTACGCTTATACGACTTGAGTGAACAACTAAATCATTAGTGCCAGAAGTACCGTGAAATCCATCTCATTTTACCAGTGCCATGTTTCATATGGTTACAACACATTTGTAACACACACCTCAATATTTTTCCGGAATCGATTTACCTTTTCATACGTAAAACAAACTCGTTTTTATACATAGTAAGTAGTTAGGACTCAAATTGTCCTTCTTGACGAGAAAATCAGAATCACTATTTAAGTGCAGAGTAGCAATATTTTGTGCATTAAAAGGTAACTGAGTATTTTTACTTGCAATTTATTTTCAATGGTAATGATACATTGTAATTCGGGTATATGAATAAGGCTTTTTCTTGCAACTTAAACCCAGTTAAATACAAGAAACATTCTACAACAATTATTAAAATACATAAAAGACTTTCGAAATGATATGAAAATTGAAGATGACATCAAAAAAACATGAAAACAAATTGCAAAATTGCTCAAAAATTCGAAAACATTCACTAATTCATTGGATATACACTTGACGCAAATTCGAAGCTTTAGATCTAAAATAAAAAAAACTAAATTAAACATAAACAATTTCTATTTTCGTAGAAACATAACAATTTCACGCCAAACACAGTTAAGGTATAACTTCTGTATAGTATTTGATACTCATTGGTCTAAGGATGACACCGTGCTAGCAAAACAATTTTTATGATTTTACAAAGTGTACCTAGTCAGTGTCAGAAGCTGCTACAGTTTTCATTCATGTCAAGAAAATTACTCACTTGCAGTATAAACGAAATTTTTTTCGTTTATAAAAGTATACATGATAAATAACAAAATCATGAAAAAGTTGAACAGTTCGAATAATTTTACCAATGACATTGAGTGATTTCTGAGGTGCTTTCATTTAATTTTTTTCAAAGTGTTTTCAACCCATAAAAATCGTTCAATTTAGTTGAATTATATTGTATTACAGCGATAACTTTTGATAATCTCTGCCATTGGGAATTTAAAATTCGTCGTCATTATGTATATTAAAGTATATAATAATAAAATATAATCGTCTATGTATATGAAAGTATATAACATAAACATAGAAAATGATACGCAGTTATAACATGAAAAAAATTTTGTCAGTCGTATCTAGTCTTCTAAAGTATAAATTTGTTAGCTTCGCAAAAAACTACTCGGTTATAAAAGAAGTGGAAAATTACAAACAGAAATCGAATATATTGATAGTGGATCTATTATAATGAACCACAAAGGAACGCTATATAATTCTACACGAAACTCATCAATATTTCACGTAACAGTCAAGTTATCTCTTTCAATAAGAGATTTAAACGCAAGCATCATTTAGTGTCTGGGTTCCTCAATCTCCTTCTATTTTATGTGCTACTAATACAGATAAATATTTCATTTTTCCTTCTGGGCTGAGCTTGACGATAGGAGCAAGATGAAGAAAGCGTGGTATGACCGAATTTTATCCCGTGATTTATCACCCAGCAGCGACCTGAAGAAAATTTCGTTTCAAAACTGAATTTTAAAAATTTTGGGGGATTTAGATTGACTTCTGGTGCAAATCTACTAAGCATTTTCCTAATCTCCAAAGAGATTTCGACGAATTTTAAATTTCAATTTGACATTTCCCAGGTAAAATCAATAGTAAATTGTGTCATAAGTGATTGAATTTTTGCTTTTAGTCTGCCAACTCAACCGAGCTGCTTTCTAGCAACTCCCTTTCATCATGAAATAACACACTTACGAGATAAATTCGATCACTCATAATCATCAATATCTCGTAATTAAATTCAATAGGTGCTATTTTATTTGAATATTTTACGAACAAAATACAATTTTGACGTCTACTACTTGTAATTATTACTTTGTTAATGAGTCCTTATTGATATTAATGTCAAAGAAACACCGACGTTGCTAGACCAATAATAATTAAAGACATATGGTGTTTTCCCTTTAATACTTGCTGTCTTTGGTTTGCAATTGGTCAGTAAAAGTGAAAATTTCGATATGAATGTAATACTATACTCACCACAAAATTATTATGGTTATACACCTCAAACTTCCTCTATAATTACAATTCGTGTCAGTTTGACTGAATATTTCACTTTTCGCAGTAGGATTTCATCTACAAAACTGACACTTAGTAATTATGTTACATAAAGTTATCGATGTACAACAGATAATTCGGAAGTATTTCGAGTAATACTAAAGACAATACGCATCATCAATGACGCTTCAAAATGAATTGTCTGACTACCTGAAGAATAAAATTGTATTTCCATATTTGATTAACTCTGGGGTATAATCGAATTCTTAGAACAAAGATGACTTACGAAAATTTTTAATTAAATAACGCAGTGTAGGTAGGTACGTTCTAATTTTCCTCTTGATACAATGTTGCAACTTCTAATCAAACCAAATTAATTTCAATCAATCATTCTGGAATGTAGTCAAGGATATCGTAACATAATTGGAATTGTTTATTGATAAAATTCATTCAACCTTTTGTTTGGCCTTTTTAATGTTTATCAAATATTACCGGGTGTCATTTGATATGAAATTTCAAAAAGTTACGAAATAAGGATATATTTTAATTGAAGGTAAATCTGAGGAAACAACATAAATTTTTATAAAAGGGAAAAATGCGTGCTATCATCCACTTAAATTTGTCAGTAATCAGTGTCATTTCGAAAATCTCGCTAATTTAACAAAATATCTTAGAATAATTTTGAAAGTTAACTCCAATATTTGTGCAAATATGTAGGTACATACCTACATGCTTCTTGTAACACTTATTAAAAAATTCAAAAAATTAAGATTATACATGTAATAGCGAATCCTGAGCAAGTAAGGCTTCACAGAAAATGTCTTTTTGAGCCCACTCAAGATAGCAAACTTTATTCAAATCCATGAATACGATAACAAGAATAATCCGTTACCCAACAAGAAGGGATATAATTAACATTTTTGTATACTTCTAAGCCATGAATAACCGAAAGAAGAAAAAGAATGGAATCTGATTATTTAAATAAGCAATATCAATGAAAAAGTACCAAAATATGCAATAACGCTATAAAAATAGAATTATATGCATTTGCATATGCAAACATGCAAATGCATATAACCCGATGTCTAATTATTAATTATATTTTGCATAATCACAACATATTGTTCTGAATAATTTCACAACATATTGATCTGAATAATTTTAATTTCTAACATTTTTGTATTTGGTTTGGTGCTGCATCATTCATATTTTATTTTCGAATTGTATTATGATTATGCACTGAATTTATATATTTAATGTTTTCAGGCAAGTATGGCGGAACAAGCTCCAACTTGGTTTGTAACATAAACTTTTATGAACATTTGTATTTGGTTCATAATGCTTTGTTTAACTGATAAAAGGATTACAACATTCAACATTTTTACAATTAGTTTGCAACTCAAAATATATCTCATAGGTCTATTTTGATCCTCTGTAACAGTTGTATGCTACTTTGATCAAGATTAAATGAAATTGTCGAACGGAATTCTGAATGTGGCGCAATAATTGCATGAAAATAACTAGTTTCACTTCGATTCTCAATAAATTTCGAACTGTACCTAAAAATTCCATTTTTTTTTTGATAATTTTGAAATGATGTATTTACCATGGTTTTTGAAACTAAAAGTTTCATCGGCATTACTCTTGAATATTTCATTTCGTGTACACGCTCTAGACTTATATCGTGAATTTTTACATTCAATCCAGTATTTTAACACCAATAATTTGGGAAACAATTTGTAACATAATTTCTAATTAATGAGATTGAATTCTCGCTTAACTCTTGGTGAAACATAATTGAATATTAAAATAAATTTAACTCTTGGCTTAATGTTTCACGATTTATTTAACAATATGTATAGTCAACATGTTTCGAGCGTTAGCTCATTTTCAAGACTAAACTACTATAAGAGACGTACCTCATCTGAGTGAAAAAATTTGCGAAAGATTAAAGAAGAGAGAAATTAAAACCATTTGTACAAACAAAAGGAATATTAAGTCACTATTAGTAAATAATAAAGAAAAGACAAATGTTGAAGACAAAAGCGGTATTTATAAGATTTTTTGTAATGAATGTTCAGCATTTTATTTCGGCCAAACAGGTAGAAAAATAAAAACTCGGGTTGATGAACATAAAAGGTCGATTTTGTACAATGTTAATAAAACTGGATTCTCAGAACATTGTATTAGCTCTAATCACTTCATAGATTTTGATAAAACTAAATGCCTACACTCAGGTAATAAAGGTAAACGTTTAGACCTTCTGGAAGCAATTGAAATTAGCAGTTCTTGGAAGAGAAAAGAAGAAATTGTAAATGAACAAGTAGATTTTCAACTATCCTCCCTACTCACATCCATTTTGTAGATATAAATTTGTTGTACGTCTCTTATAGTAGTTTAGTTTTGAAAATGAGCTAACGCTCGAAACATGTTGACTATACAGATTGTTAAATAAATCGTGAAACATTAAGCCAAGAGTTAAATTTATTTTAATAAACGTAATTTCTGTTGACTTCGATTTTTAGGCTGTTTCAGAGGTAAATTGACATGTTGATCAGGTTTTTTCTATCACATCAAGTTTTTTTCTACAGTTGTTGCGCATACTATTATGCTTCGCGGAACTGAACGCGAACTAATGAAATCCTTACTGCACTCCTGTCAGCGGAACTTTTTCCGGAAAAAAGATTTTAAAATTGACGATGATTCTGATCGTAAAGTATTCAATCAGCATGAGTTAAATGACTTGGTACGAGATTTGGAACTATCCAAAAGAACGTCAGAACTTATAGTTCTGACGCTTTGAGTCAGCTTTGAGTTTGTTGAGTGCATCAAGACTGCACGAAAAAAAAAACTTGTTAGAAGAAGGAGCTAAAGTCACCTACTTTCGATCGAGAGAAAGTGCATTTCTTCAGTTCTTCGGATTCCTAATGGATTTGCGTATTGTCATAACATAGCTGATTTAATGAACGAATTGGGAATATCAGGCAGGCCATTGACTTCTTGGAATATAACTTACACCAATGGATCATCTGTGTTGACCTTAAAATGGTTTGTTTCCTTCTTGGCTAGCAACGCGGATATACCAAGTATCCCTGTTTTCTATGTATGTGGGACAGCAGAGCTCGTGAGAAGCATTGATTGCAGTCAAAATGGCCGCCAAGTTCTGACCTGAAACCTGGTGATCCAAACATTCTAAATCAGCCACTTGTGGACAGAAAAAACATTATATTTCCGCCTTTGCATATAAAACTAGGTATCATGAAACAATTTGTTTGAGCTTTTTCAACTAGAAGGGACTGTTTTAAGTTAACATTTTGGCATTTTCTAGCTTGTCATATGAGAATATAAAGACTTGTGTCTTTGATGGGCTACAGATTCGGCAACTTACTAAAGATGAACGTTTCATTGAAACAATGGTCGAACTTGTAGAGAATGTTTGGTTGGCATTCAAAATCCAAAAGTATTGTGAAGAACTTTCTTGGAAACATACGAGCCCAGAGTTACGTCGAAATTGTTCAAAAACTCTTAGAAAGCTCTAAAAAGCTTGGCTGTAACATGAGTATCGAACTGCATTTCTTACATAGTCATTTTGCTAACTTTCCAGAAAATCTTGGCGCTGTTAGTGATGAACAAGGTGAGCGATTCTATCAAGATTTGAAGGTCATGGAGGTAAGGTATCAAGGTAGATGGGATGTCACTATGATGGCTGGCTACTGTTGGAGCATCAAGCGAGAATGTTCAAAGATTGAACATTCTAGGAAAAGTTATAAACCAAAATTTTTACCCTAATATATTTTTTTATTTTTAACACAATTTAACTTTTAATATAATAATAACCTCTGTATGAATAAAATATTCTAATATGTTTGATTAGTACCCACTTTATTTTCCTCTGTATGCCCATTTTGTATGCTTTTAGGGTAAAGAGGGGTATCCTATAGTTCAAAAATTTGACGTGATTGAAAAAAATTGCTAACATTTTTGAATTCAGAGAACAAAATTTAAAAAAACAAGTCACAGATCTAAGACAACAAAGTTGCTGTTCCCCAGTTATAATTGATTATTCTAAGTCAATGTGCCTTCATGACTAAAACTCCATAAGAACGACATATTCAGATGGAAAGTATCGTGTAGAGGTAGACTATTCGATATATGTACGAAATGTCTTTGTTTTTTACTCTCCTATTTCCATACTATGAATGTATACTTACATATATGTATTTATAATAATAATTGAAGTCTGATAAGATCGTTCATTAAAGCCGAAGTTGTTCACGTTGTTGTAGTAATTTAATCATTAATCATAACACGGATCTATATTTTGATTGACAACAAGAATTATAGATTATCGATTTCCACGATTAGTTAGTCAACCTAATTATATGATCTAATTTTAAGAAATGTATATCGTTACCACTTCTGAATCACATATATCCGGTGTCAAGGTCAAAAAAGGTATTTACCAACTGCAGACATTTCTGAAAGGTACAATTAATCCTGCTTCATGAATTCCACAACACAGTGGATTCTATTACTGTTGTAATAGAAATAATTAAATGAAAAGTCATGTGTTAATCAGAAATCTTATAGATAATATAAGAGTATGAATATTACACCTGAAACTGACTTAATTTTTTCCATAATACATATGTTGCTGTTAATTCCATAAGAATTATGTTTTTTCCTTCAGATTTTTAGGATAATGAGAATATACTGATTTTTCTATAGGAAATAGGGTTTTCTCTTTGGAAGAAGATTTTAAAGAGATTAGATATTTTAGATTACAACAATTGCGTTCTTTGAAGAATCAGGAGATCCAACTTGTAAATTTGTCTAGATTTAAAAAACCCATTTCAAAAGTGGTCTTGATTTAAGCAACCTCTATCGATTCAGGTAAGCTATAATTATGTATAATACGTTAAGATTTTTTTTCTTTTCTATTTTTTTTTACATACAAAGTATCACTCAACAGACAGTTTAAAACTGTTCTATAAAATAGTTGCACATATTACAAACGTTAATTACCTATAAACTAATCATAGAATTTTTCTATACGTCTTATAGAAATAAAGTTTTGAATGAGAGGTAATAATGAAAACTTACTAATGGCAATGACATTTTACAGCATTCTTGATAATGCTATAAAAGGCGAAACTAGTCGAATAAAGAATTGTTCAGTCAGTGATTTTTAGACAAGTTTTCATTATTACCTCTCATTTAAATAGGAACTATCACAGAGTAGATTCATCATCCATTGAATTTAATAAAGTTTTCAATGCATTGACTTAGATCATTTGGTTTACTACACAAAAAACTTAATTCTACTGAAAAAGATTGAAAAAATACACCATGAAACGATAACTCTATAACTATAGCTCTATAAAAAAGAATAATTATCCTATCAACGTCCTTCAACTATTTTCCAAATGTCTTTTGAAAGTAATAAAATACGAAGAGAAATCATCCAAGTTCGTATGTGCTGATCACTTTTAGCCTATGAAAGGATCTATGGATAGGAGAATTCAACATAAAATTTGATTTGCTCTTTAATACAACCAGTATTGTACGATTTCTAACTACATGTGGAGAACAATTAAAGTTTATAAGGCTCGTACATGCAGCAGAAGATTTACAACGTAATGAATTTTTACGTGTCTTTCCTCATGGCAATTTTAATTTTACTTGTTAATAGAACAATGAAAAGTTAAATCTATAATAAAACTAATCAAGGAAAAAACAGAGAAAGAATAATGTTATAAATAATTATGATCTTTATCAAATCTCAAAAATATAGTACATTGGTCTTTGTTTGACGTAGTGATTAGTAGTTGGAAACATATAACATGTTACGTACAATAAACAATTTTCTGGAAATTTCAAGTGTTTTCATGAATTATATTTAGTCGGAATTGGCGCGCTGTCATTACTTTTCCAATTACAACTTCTGATAAACTGAAATCTACAAAATGTTATGAATGGTTACACGCGAAACGCAATGAACAGCTCTATCTAAAAACATCAAAATGTCAAAATCTCTAATTTTTCACTTAAGCGGCGTTGTAAGCTATTCATAATGATGAATATATAATAATAAATGATATATAATTGAGATGTAACAATTAATTTATAATAAATTTATATAGATACATGATAAAATAAATTTTTTAAAACGCAAATTAAGTTACAAGTAGTCAACGAAAACCATGATTATCCTGTTAGAAGACAGCACAAACTAAGAAATAATAAGAACAGTTAAATCGTAAAATACATCAATATATACTAGCATGAATTCATTTAATCTAATTCCACATGATAAAAACAAGTATGATAAAATTTTTGTACTGCTGAGAGATCAGCAATAAAGGAATATTATTATTATTATAATTGATTTTAATATTTCGTTATCTTCTGATATATAAGTATTTTTTCGGTTTATGATAGACTGATTATATAATGAGTTGCTAGTCATTGAAACTCTGTATGAAAACACATATTATTATATTTATATAATTAGGTTTACTCATTTTGACATGCTTTTAAGTTTACTTGAAATTCTCTTCAGGGATTACGAATTGAGATCAACAACATATAATAATTAATATATTTACTAATTCCGTCAGAAAATACTTTTACCTGAAATTTAGCTCTATTTTCAAAACATTTCAAAAACAGAACAGTTTTTGCAATGCTACAATTTTTTGCGAAACGTCATTTCTTTCTGAAGATTTTTCAATTTTTCAAATTTGTTATAATTAAGAATTTAGATATCGAACTTTGATTAATGTTTAAGGAATATTTATATTAATCAATTAGAAATGTACAAAAAAATGCGCAAACAGTGTTATATTTTTTTTCCTGATCGGTGATCCTGATAATTTATGACGAAATACATTATTCCTCAAGCTATGACATTTTATCGTCGCCTACAAGGTTAATACATATAAGGTCGATAAAATATTGTTGTCTCATTTTCTGATTAGACTAGCTCTCATACCTACGAAATTGTTAATTTATCCGGTCATATCTACTACCTTGAATATTCCACGAAATCAAATAGGCAACTTTAATTTGCCAAAGGACAACTGTACTCGTACGTACGTTTTCGAAAAGGTGAATGTGATATTAATGTTGAGTTATCTGATCTTCTGATTATTTCTTAGTATAATTCAGTGATATAATTATGAGGTAGGTATCTAAAATAGAACATTTCGGACATATTTTCAATGATATTTGATATCGTAATCAATCAAGCTTATGACCAAAAATTTCAATATTTCATTAATATGCAGACGGCCTTTGTTTTACAGTGACATTCAAACCAAAAGTAGAGCAATATTGACATTGGCGTTTCCGAAGTTGACTGTTGTGGCGCATATATAGTTTTGAAACTGTGAAAATTCACATCTATTTATTTGAACTGACCACGAAGTATAGATATAAGGAGTCCGAACGTAATGTTGAAAGAATGGTATCAATTTAAGGATCTTTTGCCAGTAGGGCGCGCCACTTTTTAAGACGTACTCGTTTAAATCTTTTCGCGAGAAGTCTTATTGATATTGACAGCAGTGAAATAAAAATTTATATTTTATATTTAATTATAATTTTAAAGAATTTTAACATTTGCGAGCCAGCGCGTATTTACGTCTGATTATAATAAGATCTTCAGTACATCCTGAACATTCGCGCAACCAGTGGTGGAAAAGAGAACTATCATCTGGGTTTGATATTGTGTACGTAGTAGGATGTACTACGGAAAAACCTATACCGTTCGAACTCCTTCTCCTTATATATATATTGTTACAGATTTGCCCTCAATGGTTTATGGATGTTTGAAGAAATGATGAGTCTGTTGAGAACCGTCGTAGGCACGACCACAGAGCTCATCTAGAGTTGCATTGTCGATGTTCAGGACATCGAACTGCCTCTGTCACTCCCGTTTGAGATCGTTAGAGAAGAACAAGAGTAGCAACCACGTGTCGGCATAGTTCGTTCTTTGCAAATAAGGTTTATATAAGGTATACTTTGTGGAACTGACTAACCTAGATCAGGGGTAGACGGGCATTATGAATGAATGTATAAAATATTAGAATAGATAGATAATTGATTGATAGACATATATTATTGATGGAATTCATCAATAAGAATTGTTAAACATAAATACAAAAAGATTAAAAATTGAAGATCAATAAAAGAGAAGAAACAAAACTAATAAAAAAGTCAAATATAAAAAATATATAAATAAATCTCCAGTAAAGATTCTGTAAAAAATTCATCAGATGAGTAGTAGCTCTTTGGCAGGAAAAACCCTTTAATTTGTCTCTTAAATTTGACTTGATCAGCGTTCCTCACATGAACAAGTAACTTGTTATGAAATTTGAAACAATAAAAATTTTGACTATTATGTAATCTGCACCATCCTGCACGTTGGCCTTATATATGATTGTCATTTATGTGAAAATCTGCATTTAACCTATCATTTTCATTTTAGATGTTGCCTTTCTTCCACTTCAAGTTGCCTCTTTTTGCTTTAACGCCAACCACGTTTTCATATAGACTTTATCGTATTCCTTCGTGGTATGTAGTGTTTTTGGCAAATTGAACCAATGGTAAACTATCTGACCATTTATATGAACCGTTATCCTTCATCAATGCAGATTGCATATTATATATATATATATATATATATATATATATATATATATATATATATATATATATATATATATATATATATATATATATATATATATATATATATATATATATATATATAATATATATATATATATATATATATATATATAACCTGATTAGCAGTTCCAACTGAGCCTGACGATTGACTGTGAAGACGCTTTCCATGAACTATCTCTACATTTTTCACTAGCGCATATTTCGGATATGACTTGATTACTGAATTTTCTACCAATATGATTCCAACATTTCTGGTGTACGAAATGTTAATTGTATTAAAAGCACGTAATACGGTACTTCTTCAACTGTTTTGTACCTGACAATTTGGTTCAAATATTAGGATATATCATTAAGAATTTATATTTTTAATCTTTATTAGATCGTAGATCTAACAGATTATTATTAGTAACATAATATTGAATATTAGTTTCCTCTGGATTTGATAGAATGTCAAAACGTTCAAAACGTATATACTCCAAAATCTAAAGGTAAGTTGCACTCAGATCAGCTCGAAACTACTTCAGAAAATAATTTAGAGCACTTTTTTACAATAAAAAAACGAACGTTTTCCCGTTTACTTGCAATTAGTGTATTCAACTCGTCAAAAAAGCGCTTTAGTTTGAGTATTAGAGTCTTCCATAAATGGATTTTTCAAGAAACTTTTTCGTTCAAACAAGACAGAAGACAGAGTACCTTCTGTGTTTTCAAACGTACAGTTCTTCTTATATAAAGAAATAAGTAAACACTGTAATGGTGATAAAGTGAGGAGTAAAAGTAACAAAACGTAGACTAAATGTCGTATGAGAGGAAAAGTAGTTGATTGACTGTTAGTTTCTTACGTCTGAAGTAGTCAATATTCTTGAAGTAACCAGTAATTTTGTATTTATTGTTGACATTCTTATTTGTACTTGTAAATATAGGATAAATTATGTATTTAATTCAAAATATTTATCAGAACTCTTCCATAGAAAACTAAATTACTGTTTTGAATTATATACATACTGTAATATTTCCACTTTAATTGGTTGTCTATCCACATTGAGAAAACATCTAAGTTGACAGATAGGAAAGTCTAATATACATAACCTATAACCTAGACAAAACTGAAATCAATAATGCATATAAACACTATCGGAT
Source organism: Henosepilachna vigintioctopunctata (assembly GCA_030704895.1). Lineage (NCBI taxonomy): Eukaryota > Metazoa > Arthropoda > Insecta > Coleoptera > Coccinellidae > Henosepilachna > Henosepilachna vigintioctopunctata. The sequence continues at coordinate 4,917,031 of JARQZJ010000093.1, read as the reverse complement.
TCATTAAAAATATATAAGAACTTATTTTATTTTTCCTAGTTCATTTTTCGTGAACAATTCGACAATGAGTTTGCCTGGAAGAAATAGGACTTCCATCTTAGATAAACCATTAAGTCGAGGTAAAGGTGAAATATCTTTGAGCTGTTTCGCCCTCTTATTTTCAGAAGTAGTTCAATATTGTCAGAATAAATCCCGAACTGTAACAGATATTCAGAACAGGTGAAACCATTTCGTTTATATATTATTATATATTTCACTTTCATCTAATTTTCTAGACTACATAAATTAGGAGCAAGGGTTGGAGTAAAGTTAATAGATCTATATTTTGTGAGAGAAAGAGGCGGAAAAAGAGAGATAAAGTTACTCAATATACTGCTATTTATTAAATCTACTATGTGGAAGGTTCGATTATTTATTTCATAAGCTGAATAATCTATTTTAATAGCTCATTTCATAACAGGCTTTATTTGGAAAAGAAGCTGATAAATTAGAACACTCAAATGATGATGAGAATACATATTACCTTATGGAAAAGGAACCTGTAGTTAATCGATATATATCAGTTCCAAGAGATAAGACAAGCTTGAATTGTGCAGTTTTTGTAGCTGGCATGATAGAAGCTGTTTTAGTTGGCACTGGATTTGTAAGTATATATTTTGCTCATTAAAATTTAATTGGTGCAAATAAAGGTGAAGGCCCAAGTGTATGTATTGGCATATGATATGGAATAATTACCTCAATTCACTAATACTAATGTTGTTAAATTAGGTACATATTCCTGTATTACAGTGAAAAACTATGTGGAATAAAAATGTTTGTTGCAGCTATCTGTTTCAAATTATACTTATTATACTCTTCAGATACAAATGAATGTTAGGTATTATCTATTGAGTATTTATAGTCATTTTTCTTGATTCTTATTTATAACAGACATTTGAAGTTTGAGGATTATACTCATTTGCCGTTTTGTTGTATATAGTGTGTGCATGTATATTTTATAATATTATATATTCATAATTGACTATATTCTATTTTAGCCTGCAAAAGTTACAGCACATTGGCATAAAGGAACAACCTATATGCTGAAATTTGATGATGAGGTTTTGCTAAGAGAAAAACAAATGGAATGAAATATTTGAAATTTATTATATTTCAGCTTTTAAATTACATTGGAGCAATTATTATCAATACTAATTCATTTAAAAATCATAAGAAATATTTTATTAAGTATATAAGCATATAAATATAGATATTAATTTTTTTCTAATATTTGTCCTTATAATTTTTTTTATATTGTCAAGCACAGTAATCTTCCAGTTATATTCCTGAATGAAATATTTAAGAAAATGAACACTAGAACATTCATTTGAAAAATTCAAATTAACTAAGAGAATTTTATAGTAGAGCTAGGTATTATGTGAACGTGTACGATGTGATGCCTCCAATATCATTCAAGGGATAAATGTTATAGAAATACTGAAATCGGTGCCACACCTGATGGAAGTGCGAGACATATATGTATCGTTCTGCAAGGAACTCGCCAGTCGCACCACGTCCATCGAAGTGGAGCAACGATTTCAACCTCCAAGCATCTTCTTGTGACTCTAAGTGGAAGACCGTAGAGTAATGAATACTCCACAATTCCATCTATAGGAATCAGTAGAAAACACCTTTCAGATTACATATAATTATATGCTTGGTGTGTCTGTAATCTGAAAGGTGTTTTCTACTGATTCCTATAGATGGAATTGTGGAGTATTCATTACTCTACAGTCTTCCACTTGGAGTCACAAGAAGATACTTGGAGGTTGAAATCGTGGCCTCACTTCGATGGACGTGGTGCGACTGACGAGTCCCTTGCAGAACGAAACATATATGTCTCGCTTTTCCATCAGGTGTGGCATCGATTTAAATATTTCTCTTAACATTTATCCCTTGAAGGATAATGGAGACATCACATCATACACGTTCACATATCTAGCTCTACTATAACATTCTTTTGGTTAATTTGAATTTTTCAACTGAATGTTCTAGTGTTCATTATCATATATATATATATATATATATATATATATATATATATATATATATATATATATATATATATATATATATATATATATATATATATATAATATTTATTTGTTTCAAAAATATATATATAATATATAAAATAACAAGACATAAACAAATGGCATCACAAATGATTTTTTGTTTATTCCTCGATGTTGTACATTCTAAAATGAATTCAAACTGATTTTTAAAGAATTTTCTCATATTTGAATTTTCTCATACACATAAATGACTATGCTACGATGATTGGTCATATTTTGTGAGATGCATACCCATTTCCATGACAAAATTCGCATGTGCGAATGGATATAAACGAATAGATCGTGTCGTATCACGTGAATGTGCGAACTGAGACAGACAGATACTGAATCTATTATCTATCATATTCTCGCACATTATTATCCAAGATGCCGCGCTCATAGCCCAAAAGTTTTGTTTGAGTATAAGCCAGACGTAACTAAGAAAATAGATTATAAACTCTAAGTGTGTAATTATAATTTAATGAATATGCCTAAACATAAGTGTTCCTTTAATGTATCTTTGCAACAAAAGTATCCATTCATTGAACAAAAGAGTGCTAACACTGCAGATGTTACGTGTAAAAAACTGAAAATTTACAATCAAGTTGCAGTTGTAAGCCCTTCAATGCTTTATTTCTTCAAAACAACAGACCTACTTACTTTCAAATCATAAATATTTGAAATTAGTCTCTTCTAAGGGTGCTTGGACATATTATACCGTTGTGAGAAAACCATAATTTTTGCTCAAGTGGATTTCATTTAATCATTGATGTTTTGCGCAAATAATTAGATGTGCCAAAATTAAATCAGAAGCGATTGTTTGAATATATGCTTTCACCTATCACAACTGATGAATTAAAGGTACACTTTCAGTCAAGCCCTTGTCATAGCTTTACTAATGGATGCTTAAAACTGGCTCCAGTCTTAATTAGCTATTTTTCATTAGCTAGGTGAAACTTCTGATATAATTGTAGATTATTTGAAGGTAGTATACTACCTTCGTGATAATATATTATCACACAAAGATATTGTGAAGAAACACGAATTGCAGTTTTGGAGGAAAGGATAGAAAAGCAAAATATAATGTTCACACAAAATTAAACCAATCAGAAGAAAACTTACTGGGATTGGATGTAAATCACAAAATGCAGGTATCACAAAATGCAGGGTTATAGTAAAATTAGTCAGTTTCATTATTACCTGCAAGTGCAAGTTTTTAAAATTGAGAAATGCGCGAATGCATTAAAAATCTTCTCTGAAAACTCCAACTCAGAATCATGTTGAAAAACTACATTTCCAGATATTTTCATATAGGCCTAACAATTGTCACAACTAACTTAATAAACTTGTAAGTCTCAATTTATCATCATGACTCAAATATTAGTATCACAGTAATAAAAAAAAGTGCTTCAAAATCTAAATAGTAATGATATTCTTATTGTTGTAATTGTTATAAAATTCTTTATTATCTTCTATACACCGGCTATTGTTCTAATGAATTCTCTAATTTCTGGTGCTGCAACTGACGTGTAGACTCCTGGATAATTAGGACGAGCACATCCTTTGCCATAGGACACTATACCGACTTGAACACCATTTACTGTTAGAGGTCCTCCACTATCGCCACTACACGAGTCTTTTCCACCCCCTTTCGCTAAAGTGCAAATTTCGTTGTTAGTTATTTGACATTTGGGATAATCCTCAAGGCATTCGTCAATTGATATAATTGGTATATCAACCGCCATCAGTCTATGACTCAGAAGACCTGATTCTGTAACACCCCAGCCTGTCACAGTGCCTATGGAACCAGTAAATGTGGAATTCGGCACTGGAAGCTTCACATCCTGGATGTCTTTGCTGAAAGTTAGAGCTTCTTCCAGTTCCACTATAGCAACATCATATATCGAATATTGTTCGTGAATATTTAGTACAATTGTTTCAAATTTAGGATGTACAATTATTTTTTTGGCTTTTACCACAGTTCCCCCATTTTCCATTTCAGATGATCCCGCGCGAATTTGAGTTTCTTCTTCTGTTGCACTGGAAGAAAAAATAAATGATGAATAACCAAAGTGTAAATAAGTATTCTTCAAATGATTTTCATCTAATTCTAACGTTGGCTTTAATTACTTTTTTAAGATGCAGGCAAAAGTTTTTTCATTCCTGCAAGCAAATTTGCTTGCAGAACTCAAGTTCAATGAATAAATAGATTCACAAAATAGACAAATGCTTTTTAATGTCAACGATAAAGATCCAGCTCTTTTGTTGGCAAAAATACAAACAAAAAGTAATATTTCTTGAAAGTAATAATATCGTTGAGAAACAGGGCGTTACAAATTCGGACAACAAATAACCAGCGGCTACATCTTAACTATATTAAATAATCTACAATGAAAACAACAAAATAAATTGGCTGCTAAAATAGAAGAAACAAAATTTGTTGTTATAGTTGATTGTCTTTCAAGGGATATAATTAACATTCGGTGATTAAATAATGTTCCACTTTGAAAATTCGTGTTTCGATATTTTTACTTACCTCTGAAAGCAGTGACCAGCTGTGAGGATATGTTTAGGGGTAATTATACTCCCACCACAATTCAATGTGTATAAGTATTCAATTGAAACTTGAAAAGGAAATTCCCAGATTTTTGCAGGTCGTCCACCAATGACTTTAAGATTTGGATCCTGGTGGAGTAGGTGCATTGATGATCCTTGAAGAATAATTGAACAAAAAGCAATAATTTTGGAATTAATACATCTCGTTTTCTCTAATGAAACTAAAACAAAATCGACTGTAACTAAACATATAAGATAGGCAGGAAATGACCCAAAACGTGTGGAGAATACCTGTAAATTGTACTTAAAAGTCGTACCAATAAATAAAATCATAACACCACACTTATGAACTTAAACTACTTATGATATTAATATTTCAGTTACATGGCAGGAGCCACCCCACAGCTCCAATCCATATATCATTCTAGAATGAAATAATCCATAATACACCATGAGTGCCGCTTCTGGACTTACTATGTGTCTTATCCTTCTTATTGCATATACTATACCATGCAGTTTATGTTTAAGTGTCATACACTGTTCCCTCCAAGTTAGTCTAGCATCCATTGTTATTCCTAGAAAAGTCGCGCTTCCACTAAAAGTGTCTCGGCGGGATGATGAAAAGATTAGGGTTTTTGTTTTCTCTTTGTTCAAACATAATTTATTCGTTTGGAACCATAGTGCAGCTTCCGAGATAATGATTTCAGTTTCATCTTGCAAAGGAGACATACTCCTATCCCGTACAGCGAGAGTTGTGTCATCCGCATACAGAACTGTATGGCAATTCAAGTTAGCAGGTAGATCGTTCATATATATGATAAAGAATAATGGCCCAAGGATTGATCCCTGTGGTATACCATGACGTATAGATGTTGTAGAGCTAATTTTGTTGTTGTGATGAACACATTGTTTTCGATCTGATAGGTAAGAAGACAATAGCGAGTGAGCAACTCCTCTTACACCATAGTGCTCAACCTTGTCCAGGAAGATGCTGTGAGTCATGCAATCGAATGCTTTGGAAAGGTCACAGTATTGAACTGATGTTATAAAATACTCTTCGAACCCTTCAGCTATATAGTTGAATAGGGACCTGACTGCATCCATAGTACTCCTATTCTGTCTAAAACCAAACTGTGCATCTGTCATATAATTATTCTTATTCAGGAATGATATTAGTTGCTCAGCAATAGCCATTTCCACAATCTTTGAGAAGGTTGGGAGAATAGAAATGGGTCGATAGTTATCTACATCAGTTGGATTTCCCCGTTTCAGTATAGGGCATACTTTAGCTATCTTCAATTTGTCTGGGAAAACACCCTGCTGTAAAATTGAATTCACAATATCAGTCATTGGACATATTATTTCTTCTGCCACTAACTTGACTAGATTAGAGCTAATTTCATATATATCCTGGGTTGCTTTGGATGCCATTCTTCTGATATAAGTACGTGTTTCGTCCACAGTTATTGGTCTAAAGAAGAGAGACTTAGAATTTTTTATTGGAATTTTAGATAAAAATTCTTTTGGACTACATTTAGTATTCTGTACTTTATCATGAGTCGATTGACCAATAGTTGAGAAAAAGTTATTCAGTTGCTCAGCTGTGGGAGTGTTATTACTATTTAAATTTTTCATCTTACCGGTTTCTTCATTAATAATATGCCATGTTGTTTGTACTCTGTTTTTTGCCTGCCTTATTTTGTTTTCATTGATAGACCTTTTTTCTACTCTTGCTTTAATCAAATATGACTGTTTATATGATTTGTATAAGCTCAACATTTCTTCATCCCTAGTCTCATCATACACTTCTCTAATGAAATCCAGTGTTTCTTTTATTTGAGCCACTTCATATGAGGTATTATGGTTTATTGTTGAATTGTTCTTGTATCCTATGGGGATAGTCTTGTTGTAATAAAGGCAGAATGTATTCAGAAATACGTTGAACTTTTCATCAGCCTTTTCGGCATCATAAACCTCCTTCCAATTCTCATTGAATAGGCAGTCCCTGAATGCATTAATATTGGTTGACGTTAATTTTCTGTATTTGGTTTTCGTATCCTTTAGATTTGCATTGAGACTCACTTCAATAATCAACGATAGATGATCAGAGATATGTCCGTTATATGTATAGGCATTATAACTAGGAATGTTGGTGAAAATATTGTCAATACAGGTTTGCGTACCATTAAAGTGTTCCCTGGTATAGGAATGTATGGTTCTATACACACCATAGCCAGCAAGAACATTGACAACATCCCTTGAGGCCCTTGTGTCCAAATTAAAGTTGATATTAAAGTCACCTGTGATGATTACAGATATTGAAACACCAAATGTAGAGTAAATATATTCAAAAATATCATGCCAAAATATCATTAGATTGTCATTTATCTTTGGCTTATAGTATGAGATGACAATAGCATTTTGAGGTGGTAAGTAGATGGCACAGATCTCATCCACCATTTCATTTGACATATTGGAGATATCCTGTAGTTCTCTGAACTCAATCCCCTTCAAAACATACACCCCCACTCCCCCATGGATGTGTGAGGGTCTCACATAACATGCAGCCAAACAATAGTTCTCTAGATTATATAATTTCTGGTTTTGTGTGGTTAGCCAGTGTTCACTTACACATAGTATTTGTACTTTAAGGTTGTTACATAGACTTTCAAGTATTTCTGTCTTGTTGGTGATACCTTGTACATTCATGTAAAGAACTTTCAACGGATTTTCATTCTTTTTAATTGGGGTTATAGGTACTTTGGGTGGAGAAGTAGCTTGTTTTATATAATGCTCGTCTTCACAAGTTAAGTTGTTACCTCGTTCAGGGTCTCCTTGAGAAAATGGTTCCCTTGTCTAAAATCAAATCTGGAAAAGGCAACGCCCTTAGGCCAGAATTTGGGGTCATATACCATATCCTTGTATTTGGGTTCGACGCCAACCATAAAGCATTTGTTGTCACTTGTAGGGTGTTTTACAGAGAGTGGTTTGACAGATATTGAGGAGTGGGATCCAATTTTCTCCTCCATGTATCCTTTGATAGCATCTGGTTCAACTTCATCTTTTATTTTGGATAGAAAAAGCCAAATTCGTTTTTCTTCAGGCGATTTATATTTCCCCGTGAATCTAAATTTGTTTACTTCTATATCTCCTATACCTATCATCGGTTTAGGTTTGGTTCTTTTTCTGTTGACAGTTTCAAAGCCATTTTCATCAATATTTTTGGATTTTGATTTCAACTTTGGTACGTTGTCTTCTTTTCCAATATCAGTGGATTTGGTTTTGGTGGATGCGCGTTCAGCGTATGTTTGACGTTCTAATGGCATTTTACCATTTTCTGTGACTGGTAGTTCAGATGTGTCATGAATGTCAGAAGCCGACTTGTCAACTTCCGATGTTCCATTCATAGACTCATCTTCAATCGGCGCCATATTTTACCGAATCTCAATAGACAATTAGTTACATTTTTAGCACAGGTAAAAAATGATTTGAAATTGAAGAAAAACAAAAAAATTTAACTTAAAAATAATTGTGTCTGCAATAGGTAGGTACAGAATATGTTACAGAATGTGGAAATTCTACACATCAACAGTACCTCTTTCGCAATAGAAAACTTTTAATATTCTTCTTAAATTTATTTTGATCAGCGTTCCTCACATGAAGAGGCGACTTTTAAAATTTAAAACATTAAAAATTCTGGCCATTCTCTGATTTTCCCAACCTGCACGTTGATCTTGTTTATTCCTTGTGTCTTATATTTAAAAATCTGCATTTGATCTAATATTGTTTTGTTCAGTTTATGACAATAAACTAGGCGTTAGTAAATATAAAGATAAGACAAAGACAGGATTTGTAGCTGTGAAAAGTTTGAAAACACGTCAATTGAATTTGCGAATGAAGTTCCAACCACAGTGAACTATCAAGCGGTGTAGGGCAAATAAAGTTTCAGTAGCCGAATATATAGACTAAAAACAAAACCTTTCGGCTAACTGGTGAGTTCGATTCCCATAGTGTTCTTGGTTCTTTCGGAAACAGTGTTAAATTGTAGGTCCAATCGAAGTTATTACAATCTCCACTCTTTGAACACAAATAGTGATAATAATGTCACAGTGTAATAGAAAACTAAGATGATGATGAATTAGAAATGTGTGGTACCACGACCAACTCTAAACTTAATGTTTTAAAGTTGACCGTGGTGGTACACTAAATAAATCAAACGAAGTCAAGAATTTCCACATATACCCCGTTGACTGAACTTCAATTGAGTGCAAAGTAAAGCAAGTAGCTATGGGTACGAAATATGGCGACTTATACTAAGGTTTGACAATTTTGGGTTAAGGAAAAAAGATTCTGCCCTTAGGTCAATATTTCGAAAATATAGCTTGTTCTAATCTTCCTTATAATTCAATATTCAGTATAAGATGCTACAATGAACTTACCATTATGAATTCTGATAAAAACCGCAAATAAAACTAGTTGAGCTATCAAACGAAAATTCATTTTAGAGTAGAAGACACCTAATGAAAAAATACAGAATATTCTAAAATGTGCGTTTGTTGCATATTTTGAATAAATTTGCAATCTAATCTTATCTAATATGTATGATAACTATCTAATACAAGAAATATTTATTTTTATATACCTACATGAATGATGTGATGATATTAACATAATATTATTGAATGGTAGTTAATATATATTTACACTTCTGATTAATATGCTATAATGATATTAATAAAATGAAATAAGCCAAGTAGGTATTTCAAATTATACCACCACGAATTTTTGCTGACAAGTGTGCTATAGGTTACCTATATAGGTAATGTGCGCTTATAAAATATACGAAATTTCATAGATCAGGTATGTATGAAGTTATACGTTTGTTACAATCAAACCATTTTCATATTAAAGCTAATGTTATCAATTTTGAGTATCTATGCGTATAATTTCGTTACAAGCTAGATTCAGTATATAATTTTATTTAATTCCAAAATGTTGGTAGTTGGGTAATCAGCGCTGATTAGGCTCAAATTACCCTTTGTAGCTCCAATTACCCCATACTCTTTTTAACATGTTTTTTTAGATGCCAAGAGAAAGGGAATGCAGCACTACGAAGCGTCTTGCACTCAAGAAAGCCTACAACAAGGAATGCAATAAACAATGTTCTGGTTCTAACAGCTCGGTTGATTATATTTGCGTTATTTGCTGAGATCCTTAAAGTGAATTGTTACACGGTTGGGTTTATAATAAAATTGTTATGAATAAGTGAGATTTCAAAGTGATATAGAAGTTTTTGAGGCTGATTTAATAATTAAGTAACTCCTATTACACATATGGGACTTTATAAGCTCTCTTTTTTCTTTAAAGTTTAGGCCAAATGCTTAATTATGTAACGTTAACGCTTTGATTAATTGCTAGTCAAATGAGTAAACATTTAGTATCTAAAGAAAAGTTTCTAAAGTATCCACAAATTTGCTGTTTATTGAACTTTTTCGTTAATAGGCTTCAATTCCCCCCTTCTCCTCTATTGATTTATTCTAAATAGTATTTACACATAGCTGAAAGGCAAACATAATATTAATAATCTCGTCCTACCAATTAGCTAATGGAAGACCAGATCCTTCAAACGAGATTTCAATTAGCTAGGAAGTTGTTGAGTCTACTGAATTAGAAAAACCATGTTTAAATGAACACTTTTTATAGATTTTTAATAGTGTCGACGTTTACTTGATGTAAATCCATTATAATTGAATATAAACTAAAATTCAAACACTTAAACTTTTGATGTACACTTTATAATTTACATCTTTATATAGAATTTAAGTACAATATATAAGCTCATTATTTTCATTTTCACTATGTGAAAATAATATTTTTATTTTGTATTTTTTTCGTCTTCACATGTTGATATTGTTTTATACATATTATATATGTTAATATACATTTTAAAATTTAAATATCTCTTCCCCAAAAAGGTAAACATAATTTTCAATCGTTATTTCAGAGAACCCCTATTACAATAGTACTCGTCACATAAATCGCATCTTCTGATGGAAATATCGGTTCTCTTCCTTTGTTCACAACAGAAATTTGGACCGTCACAACCCCTTTTAACTATTTCGTCGCCATTGATGTTCAAAACATACTTTATTCGGTAGCAAGTGGACTTTCCAGGCGGACATCCATCTTCCCGATCCACTATAAGATCTCCTCCAAGTCTACAGGTAGAAAACGGTAGATTATCCTCACATGTTTGGCAGCGATCCGCACAATCTGAAATAAAACAGAGAAAATGGATTTCATAAAACGAGTACAAGTTATAAGGTCTTTAAAGGTAATATAAGGTCGGTTTTAGTTAGTATTTCACTTTAAATTGTAGTCTAGTCAAAACCTAGATTTTGGGAGTCTGTTGTTGATGCAGAACCTTCCTCGAGAATAGTTTTCACTTCAACATTATTAATTTTGAAATTATTTTTCATTTTCGCTGAGATTTCAATGTAAAGGTTCATTATGAATAATCACCTGTTGAGCGGCCAAATCAATCTTTGACAGCGTAAATCAACTTCAAAGCCTGATTCTTGAGACCTCTTATATCGGAAAAAAGTTAACATCCATGATTGACAGGATTTGACTTCGAGCCTGGCAAAGGCATGGGTGTTTGTGTAAGTCTATGAATTTGAGAATATCAAAAATGATCGATTGTTGTGTAATGTACAAATATTGCGGTCCCATCGGTCGTCAAAGCAGCGTTAAACTGTAGCTCCAATGAATTCAAAAAAGTATTATTTTGATAAATAACAAAAGTGAGTGTCAAATTGAAATTTTCGATCAGAAACGAAGTTGCGCAAAATGAAGTTTCAGTAGGAACAAAATTAATGGTTATATCTTCCATGGCATATAAAAAATAATTTTTTAAGTCTTATATTAGGTACGAATATGTTTCAATATTGTGTTCATAAATAAATAAACTTTCAGTTTCAATATTCAATCTTAATGGAAAATACGGAATTTCGGAAAATGTCGAAGGCGGCAAATTCGGAGGGAAGTGAAGTTTGTTTTGATTCATTATGAAAATGGTCGGATATTGAAAATTCGCCACCTTCTCAAACTTAGGTTCGCCTGTTTTCGAAAATTTTAATTGTCTCGTTCTTTAGATCTTACGAAAACTTTGGATCTTACGCGTCGCTTACTTCGCTATATATTGGGATTATTTCCAGAATTTATCCTATTTAACCAAGTGTTACTATTGCTTCGCTACTTTTGGTCACTATTTTCTTAATAGGAACAATAAATATCCTTGTTGATAGATTAATTAGGTATTTTGTTGAGATTTTTCAAGCGTTTCACTAAATAATATTTATAAGTTGATAAATATTATTTGATGTTCATAGAAATAACATAAGCATTGTTAACATGGGATTTCCAAATTATTGCGTATGTTTTAAAGTTTTTCTCATTACAACAATTCTCGTGATTATCGAACTTTTGATTATTTTGAACTCATTTATCAACGGAACGCTTATCATCTGTACCTACTTATTACAAATTTTTCATTAAATTAGTGTAAATCAACAGCACTTACATGAAGTAGTGAATAATCTGTTTTATTGTCTAGGATATCCCTTTCACTTGAATCGTCCGGAATTTGTCTTATCTACTTTCTTATTGTCAAGTCAGTGGTTATTTATTTTTTACCTGGATAAAAAGATTGTCTTGTCTCAGGTGTCATAAATTTAGGGTATATAGTTGTGTTTTTGAAAATTATTATCCCTTGATTCCAAAAGGAGATTAAAAAATAAAAAACTGATATTACAGCAGCATAGATTAAGCTAAGAATGAATAATAAGATTAAAATGTGTTGAACTTCAATTACTGCAGACATCGTTATGACCCATAGTAGTAAGATTACGTTAAGTATATGATATATACTGTATCTATATCTAGGTACATGATATTTAATAGATTACCTTTTACTTATGTCAACGGTTGCCACAACTGAATGTAAACTAAAATTCAAACATTTTCACTTTTGATTTATACTTTATTGACAGCATACCATGACGCGTTTCGTCGTTACAAACGACTTCTTCAAATGCTAACAGAACACTGAAGTCTATACTTAGAAATAGTTTGTAACGACGAAATACGTTATGCTAAGTTGTCAATAAAGTGTATATCAAAAGTTCAAGGTGTCCATAACGTTTTCGTTGTTGGAATATTTATGTTTAATTTCGTCAGGAAAATCTTCGATGAATTTATCAATTGCATTAGCCGTTCTAACTTTGTTTTCGACCTTGAAAGTTTTCCGTTCGAAATATTACTTTCAAGCTGTTTGGTAGAACCGAACTCAGATTTGGCAATTTGAAATACCAAATAGATTTCTCTTTCTTGCATTTTTTATTACCGAAATCTAATCTGAATGTACAAAAATATAGTTTACATTTATTTTTTGTTTTCCTATAAAATCAAAATCTTTATCACCCACTGAGAAGTAATTTATGATCAATTTGATCGATATTAAAATATGAAGATTCTTCAGCAACGAATTATATATGCTGTTCTGTCCTCATTGATAGAAATACATGACTAATTTCCTTGACATCAGGCTGAGGTCACTAAGGTCCCAAGATGCGACGGTTTGGTCCCAGGTGAACATGTAAGAGTTATCAGTTACTCAATACTCATGCCGAATTGTATGCGAATGTTGAAGCTGTACGTCTACAACTAACTTTTGTAAACAAATTCCGGTCGTTAATACCGGTGTGGGTAACGTTTTAATCAGATCCGAATATATGAGAGGGAATTCATAATTTTTTGTTGGTTGAAGTCATGTTTCAAACCATTTCTCCCAGCTGTTAAGGTAAAAGATTTTACCTTAATTTGGTGAAGTTCTATATCCTTTTCGGGTTGCTCTTACCAAATTGGAAAATTGAAACACTATTATTATACAAAAATGTGTGTTTATTCTATGTTTTTCAAAGCTTTGTTTTCAAGATAACGATATATTTAAATTGTTAAAAGTTCTTTTACGCACGCATATATTCAACAATAACTCCTAAAGCAAAATAATGTATTTTTATTCTGCATTAAGGGAGTAAAATAATAAATAGTCTACTTACCTGAAATATATTTGCAGCACTCGTAGTACACACAGATGTGTGAAAAGTGGAATATTTTTTTCAGAAAGTAATTGAACAAAGACTGAATACCTACATGCGAAATAGGTTGAAAGTTTTGATTGTGGTACAATGGTCTACGTGCGGTTAGTCGAAATTAATTTGCCGAATGTGAAAAGGCAGAAGGAGTATGTGGCTGCTATTATGTCTCTATAGTCCACTATACTTAGATATCAAGATTCAAATGATAAAAACTGAAAAATGTAATTTTGTGGGGTGGTCAATTTTGCTTTCATAGCTTTCATCCACTTGCTTTATGGGAAACATTTTTTTCTACAGTAATTTACTCCTACCCGTAAAATATGAGAATCCTACTTCTCTTCCCACATTCATTTTTTGTACCTAATTTATTGCTATTTCATGTAATATGTTCATTATGTTATATCATCGTTTAATTTGAATAATCATTCTTCACTTGATGTGTCGATTATTTCGTTAGGCACAGGTTTCCATTTGGATATTTCCGATGACTACTTTAGATCAATGATTTTGGATGCATAGACTATGATTTAAGAGTGATCATCAAATTGTGAAAGAATGGATAATAGTTTTATGGAATATGAAATCTTTTTTCATTAGCGGAAAATCGATGATAAAATTTGTTTTTGAAGAGATCTAATACTCAATTATCATTTTCAACTACATCAAATGTATACTTTTATAGATTATAAATTTTATTGAGAATTAATAGAAGTATTTCTTTTTATTTTCAACCTTTTTCAATTTCAAATAATATAAATTACAGCATAATGATGAAATTGTATATAGGTTAACATATAAGTGGTGGCGTTGGTTTCAATCTGGGGATTTATGATGAACATATTCATATAAAGGGAGGGTAGCATTAAAAAAATAATGTGAAAATCTTAGGTGCTTACCGTAGCCGTAAATGAATATGAACACAAAGAATAGTGATGTATGCTTCATTATTTTGTACAAAACACTGAGGATATGAAAATTTTCCTCTTTATATTATGTTTGAATAATGAGGAAATCATGATATATTTGTATATTCATAAGTTTGATAATACAAACTTATGAATATAAAAATTGTGATTATATATGTCCTCATTTTAATAATATCGAACGCGTTTTGTGATTTCTCAAATAATTCGAACAATGATATTAGACGGAATGCATGGGAAACATGATAAAATTTATCGTGTTTCAATTAGATAATTTCATATTGATGAAATTCATCTAATTCGTTGTTTGTAGCTATTTTCAAATATTGGAAAATTCGGTAATCTAGGTGTTGAATACCATGAAAATATTGAATGTTTATATTATTATATATAATTCATGATAAGTAACGTATGTTGTAATTTACAACAGTCACAATGACAATTAAAAACCGAAGTTAAAATGTATGTCTAACGATTAAAAAAACGTAGCGGTAATTTAAAGAATAGGACGAGGCAAATAGAGATGAGCTAAAAACACAAATTGTCTTGTTCTTAGCTGAAAGGACATTTCATATTTAGAGAGGCAGTTTCGGATTGCTACTTTTCCATGATACTTGAAAAGCTCTTGATAATGTTTTGTAAGGGCGCCTTATTCAATATATCAAAATTCCTTAGAACAAAGCCAAGTGTCTGCTTAGTTCAATATAGTGTTAAACAATGAGCCCACATTTTTTAAATTAAAATTTAAAAGAAATATTTCAGCACTCACTTAGAAAGACTACGTCTTTCCAAGATTTACAACTACTAACTCCACTGTACAAAAACTTATTTTTTCATTTAGTTTTGGAAACAAATATTAAAAAACAATAATTTTTGAGTATGTTAATATTCAAATCAAAATCATTTAAACTTCAATATATTATATTTATTCAAAAATTTTACAATATGCTTCATAATGCGAAGCATCGGACATATGTTTCTAGATATACAATAATATAAAAAGGCACATCATTTTCAATTAAGTCTTTGGTTGATATTGTCATTAAATGAACAAAATTTACTAGAGCGTTTCTTAGTTGATAAACAATTTATAAACTAGCTGGTGATGACTATAAAATGATTTATATAAATCAAATATCTCTATTAGAGAAAAGATGAAATTGAAGAAGACATTGAAATCCAATGTACGATAAAAATAATTACAGAAATTTGTTTAGCATCAACTTGACGAATTTCTAATCTTTCTAAAATAAAAGAAAATTAAATTATACAAAATAAAGTCCAGCTTATACATCTAAAACTTTTATACACGAAAGTTCTGCTGAATTATTGAAAACAATCAGTTCAATGATTTATTGATATAAATGATTGAATATTGAATTTATTAATTAAATCATAGCTAATTTTGCACGATAAGGCTCTGTATCAAAAGGTTTTATTTGCAATTTAGTCCATTATATATATATATATATATATATATATATATATATATATATATATATATATATATATATATATATATATATATAATTCTAAAATCCTGTCCTAAATTAACGTAAAACAATTTTTGAGTTGAGTCTGCGTTTCGAGATGATGTTAATTTTCAATTTATTTTCCCATCTTAATAATTGGTCGCATTGGGTGAACTTTAATTGAAATCTATTCACTCTTCATTTGAAAGACAACTGTAAAACTTCACCTCACAATAAACCTGAGTATTTCTACAAATTCATTTAATAACTTGTTGTCCATTAGTAACAGTTATGAAAATTTTATCAAATTAATTCTGACGAATAGCAAAACATATTTGTTAAAATTTTTCTATGACATAATATTGTTTAATATTGAATAATTCGAACGATAAGTTTTCAATTTTTTTCTCTTAAGGAGAACACTTGATTTCGATAACAATGAAAATAATCATTATAAGTAACATACGATCTCCCTACTCTTAGTAGAGGGATTAAAGTGACCATTTTGTCAATTGTTTGTGTAGAATGCGACCATCGTAATTTTCCACATCTGTTTATCAATGTTTGCCAATCAATTGAAAAAGTTTCTTGTTCGAAAAAATTTCATCCTGCTGCAGCAATTCTACATCGCATTATTAAGGAAAAACATATACCTATGAAGAAAAATAGGTAAGGAGCCAAAATTTGAAATGATTGGTAAATATCGAAAGGGTCAATTGGTAGCTACGTATTTAAATTTTTAATTATGGAATGAACTTGATTGAATTATAATTTTTAGACATGAAAATATGAAAAAATTTCAAAATAGGTAAATTCCCTTACTTATTGAGCACAGGACTATAACTTGTATAAGAGTTTCAACTACATAATTCGTAAAACAATTCCCAGTACGAGTATAATTAAATCAAATCTCACATATCGGTGCACTCAATGACTTAGGTTGCATTATTATGGGAATTTCTAGAAAACGGCAGTTAAAATAATTATTTAAATGAAATAGTATATTTATTTTTCTGCTGATTCTAATGCTGCAAAAATTGGACCCTGTGTCTGTTTTTAAATCACGTTGCGAATAACTTTAGAATTACCAGAAAATATCGACCATCAAACGGAGAAAAAGGTGAGTTAAATAATAGAATTGCACGAATCAGAACACACAATCTATCGTTATAACCAGCACAAGAAATATTATTGACTCGAAATTTTCACCATGTAACACAGTACATACAATCAAACTCTACAAAATTATCCACTAATTTCAGAAATTCAGAAATTCAGAATGAATTCGAGATAGAAGACTTTTTCAAAAAATCAAACAAGCATACCTAATAACTATTAAAATGTTAAAGTGAAAACCACCATACATATATATATATATATATATATATATATATATATATATATATATATATATATATATATATATATATATATATATATATATATATAATTTTTCGGAATCAGTAACTCGTAGTATAAAATTGGTACGTCAGGTTCTAAAACTGAATGCGATATTTACTGGTAGTAGAGTTTGTGGGTGATACTTTACTGTCTCTACCAAGCGAAGACCCTCTTCGCATCTGAGAGGCACTGTACATACCAAGTTTTGACGGCGGAGGAAGGGAAGTAGCCGAGTTTTCGCTCATAGTAGATGTTGAATCCCTTTCTCCACCGGAACTGCTCCCGCGAACTCTAACTGCTGGTTTTCGAAGTGAACTATTCGATCCACTACTATCTACGAGTCTGCCATATTCACCCAGCTTTCGAGGCGGAGGAATTAAAGATCTAGCAGGTGAATTACGTAGGCTGCTCGCGTTGGAACTTAAAGAATCGCCTCCGTCCGACTTCTTTCGCTGCATTTCGTTTTCGGGCAATCTATTATACTCCCCAAGTCGCCTAGGGAGCCCACTCCTTTGCGAAGTTCTTGGTGGTCTAGGTAGTGAACTAGGAGCTGGACAATGTGGTGCAGGCGATGGACTCTTCGAGGCAGCTGAGTTATTATCCACCCCTTCTTGCATACGTTGCTGTTGGCTGGTGCGGCCTTGTTTTTCAAGCAGAAGCATTTCGCCTGATTCATGCCTAGAAGGCGTGAGTAGGAACGACTCTGACTCATAGATGGCCCCATTTTTGGAACTTATACCTGCCAGTAGTGGTTTGGGTATTTTTCCTTTTCTCTGCGCAGAGACTGGATTAGTGAATCCTGGAAAACAGCAAAGACCCCGCTGAAATGGATAATAGAAAAAACATAGTTGGGACATGTCCGGGACCTGCATGAAATTGGTTAGTAACACGGCACGCCACTCGGCAGCCATGCAGGAAGTAGGCCAGGAATCAGGTATCTAGGTGATATGGAACACCATCATATTGGATATGTGAAAAAAATAAATCACTCAGAAACGGTTGTGATTCCAATGAGGTAATATATCGAGCCCCAGGATATGCATCAAGTAACAAAAAATGCATGCATCGAGGTTTCATTCCCTATTAATCTGAACGATAGTTTGAAAATTATAATTATATTATTCTTCTACAGTTCTCATCTCACTCTTAGCTATGAAATAAATATTTAAAAATTTTCATATGTAAATAATCAAAGAAGCCCATCACTCACCATTTACATTTTCAGAAACTATGTCCAATAACAAGTTTCAATTATTCCAAAAATAATGTAACAAAATTTGAATCGTTGAAAAATAATCTGAGTGAATTAATTAATAAAATATTCTTGGCTTTAACCATGTTTCACCAAGAGATAAGCGAGAATTCAATCTCAGTGATTTAATTTTTTATAATTTGAAATAAGATTCACAAGATCCGAGAAAAAATGACAAATTATATTTAATATTCTATTTATATACATGATATTAGATAATTGACAAACTCATAGTTCATTCCTGATAGTTCAGTTTATGTTGTGCACTTTTGTAAATTCCATAATTTAATGAAACCTCAATAAACTACTACATCTGTATATATTTAATTTATAAAGTAGAAGTGAAAACATGAAGTTTTTTTATTTATTGTAATATATTAATGTATATTGGTATCAATGTATAATGGATACTGTAGTATATTAATGAAAAAAGTTCAATCTAACTTTGAATTATCAAATCGCATAATTTTTCAGATCTAGAATTTACTTAGTTCATATAAAATTTTTTAGTTCATAACGTAATAATTGTCTTAAGTGAAGTACTAATTAAAATAATGTGGAAAAATTTAATATTTAAATGTAAGTTAACAGATATTAGATGTGGACTCTGAATATCCCACAAGAAAAAAAGTGAAGAAAAGCGCTGCAATATAATATATGTATTTATCGAATTGAAAAATTACATTTGGCTTCACTTGAAATTTGAGCCTGTACTTAACAAAAAATAATTAACTCGTAAAGCATGCCGTATTCAGAGTCTATCTAATACATATACAAGTCTGGTTCGAAGGCAAAGTATGGGATGCCAACAAAGAGAGAATTCTTATCGCTGCAAGATGAAAAGCGCTATTTGATCCAGATATTTTTATCAATCATTCAAGTTTCTTATTTGATCATTTTGAATTATTATCGAATAATTAAAATGAACTTATATTCCATTTTGAAACCAAATTATCATTGTAACCAGAAAACGCTTTTTTGATGCCTGCAAGCGACACAGAGCAATATATTATATTTTCGTTACCATCTATGAAGTTCGATTGTCACATATTTCCCAGAAGTTTCTCGATTACGACAAAAAATATAATTATAATTTCTTCCATTATTATTGATATGGTTTCAAAAAGCTGAAATGATAGTGTTCACTTAACAATAACGTTGTTAGGAGGGGAGGCAGGTCGATTAGGCGAAATTCATTAATACTATTCACTCCAAAAATGAATATCTTTTATTCAAAATAAGCATGCCACATGAATACAACAAAAATCATGCAAATTTCAAATTGAAGTTTTTTATACTGTAAACGTTTGAAAATGAAATTGGATTTGACATTTGCAATAATGCTGTAGATAGTGTAGAAGCCAGTGAACTAGATTATCAAAGAGTTTCAATTCATAATTAGATATTATCAATTTGAAAAACAAATTCCCTTTTAGATATATTTCAGTGTAGTTCAATAAATAATAAATAAATGTAGTAGCCCATACATTATATAACATTTTCAAGAAATTGATATAAGATTCATAATATGAAGAAAAGTCAAAATGTAAGTAATAGTTCCTGCAAAAACAAACACCATCAGTATAGAAAGGTAAAAATAAGAAATTTCAATTTGAGAATAAATTTTGTCCTAAGGTGTCACATAGAATGTATAAATAACTGTTGATAATGCATTTATATATTTGTTGAAGTACAGGCATAAAAGAAAAGTACTTTGTTAGATGTTGATGGTAATATAAAATGAGTGTATTCAGATGTAAATTTGACATGTCAGGATCAGAGATTTAAAAAATAAGTCTACAAATCCATAGCCGACATACACAGTTGTGTATGAAGTTGCATGCAACCATGTTACTAGCAGATTTATCAAATACAATACACTCTCAAAAGCTTAATTTGTGATAGTAATAATATTCAGATTTTGATCTTATACCCCAAAACATATCCAAATGAAAAAAAAACAATTACATAGAGCTCACAAATTAATCTGAAATAATGAAAAAAATATGAAGATATATGAAGAAAACTGAAAATTAAATATTCATATAATATTCATACTGAGATTTTACATCTCATAATAACTGTATCTTATACAGTATAGTAGAAGTATTAATAGCTTTGGCTGCATCTCATATTTAATATGTTATTAGTGGACATAGGACAAAACAGTTATTCCAATATACAATTCCGAGAACTACAACATATATTATGCAGGTCATCTCCATGGCTTAGTGGTGGTACTGAAGGTCCTCCACTAGGGAGATCTGGGTTCAATTTCAGAGCAAGACATTTGTGTATGTATAAAGCTTTATGTTACTTTATTTGATGGTTGGATAATGTGCACAGATTACAAGCCCAAAAAAATTAATAAAAAAAACCTGTTATGTAATATATGGACTCTCATTAAGAAAACATAAAAAAGTAATACTTCTGAACTAAAATCGTATTATCACAAGAATACAGTCAAATCTTCTTTATTAGATTCACATTTTCAGCATTCTCTTTAGCTGAAACTACAGCGAACAACTCTGTATTGTTTAACCTATTCAAATGAAAACTAAAACTGCACTCAAACTAAATCACAATCAGACCATTAACCTGTTTGATTGCATCAAAGCCCCACGTGTGTTCTTATTTCCTCCAATAGAATACACTTAATAGAAAGTCTCCGTTTCACCTACCTTACTAAGCAGTTGTGAATCTAGCTGGCTATCTATCTCTTTTAACTGGTTATCTAAAGATTGTTTCGTCGAGTCAAAACTCTTGTTCGTTTCGAATTTGTAAGATGGCATGTGGTATGAAGAATCACTACTCGCGTACGAATTTCCAGAACCAAAACCTGTGGTGCTTGTTAACACACTGCTCACTGAAATTAGAGGTAGATGTTGATATAATACATATAAAGGGCATTATATTTTGCATTTTTAAATGTAAACTGAATATCATGTATAGGATGGAATTATAGATTTCTTTAATAATACATTTTATCTATAAATGAGTATAATACACTCAATTTATAAGTACACTTATTTTCTACAATTTCATGTCGATGAATAATAATGGAACTACAACTAGCTAGTATTTATAATGTTAAACCAGTATTTGGTTATTGAACAATATTTGTTCTTATAAAATACAAATTCAGAAAAATGTATCAACATTATTTGTTAAACAAGCCAGAACCTGTATTTTATAGGAAATGAGTTTTTTAAACTCAGTGAACAAAGACTCGAATATTTCATACTTAATTTGATATAAGAAACCCACTGGAAACATTATTGAATTGTATTATATGTAAATGATTAACTTATAAATTCTCTTAAATTGTCAACTATAAGTTCATTTGTACATTATTGTTAGCACAACATTGTACTCACCGAGCTCTTCCCTGGAAACAGTTGATCCCAAAACATGATCTATGTCGGCTCCTGCCAAGCTATTATGGGGTGTATGATGAGGAGATCTGCCTAGCATACTAGAAACATCTTTATCATATGTATGCTTTTGAAGAACTCGGATCATTGCATCTTTTTCTGCCAATTTTGACTCAAGATTTTTTAACCTTAAACAATTGATTAGTAAAAATGTTTCATATATCAGTAAGTTGTATGGCTTCCTACCTTGACTCTAGATCAGCCACTTTCTTTTGAGCTGCATGAACTTCATCCATATGACGAATTTTTTCATTTCTTGCTTCTGCAATAATTTTCTCCGTTTCCTGACTAGTTTTTTCCAACGCAGCAATTTTGGCATCTCTAAAATGTAAAAAATACTGATAAAATGAGCACTTAATAAATGATGCTTAATTTTTAATTTTTTAATTTAATTTTCAATAAGCATCATTTATAATAATATTTTAAAATAGAACGAATAAAAATATTTTGCTACGCCAATGGTTCCAAAAATCTATGATCAAATCATTATACACAATAGCCTGGCCTTCAGCCTTCTAGGGTGTTGAAATTTTTGACCATTCAGTTTAGCAACATGTAGTGAATAAGTGGCAACAAAATGAGATACTTTTTTTAAAATATTTAATAGTGTTGGCGTTTACTTGATGTAAATCCATTATAATTGAATATAAACTTAAATTCAAACACTTGAACTTATGATTCACACTTTATTGACTACATAGCATGACGCGTTTCGTCGTTACAAACGACTTCTTCAGATGCTTACAGAATAATGTATCATTAATTGCTTAGATGCTTTATTAGATGCTAATTAGATGCTTAAAGAATAATGAATCATTATTCTGTAAGCATCTGAAGAAGTCGATTGTAACGACGAAACGCGTCATGCTATGTAGTCAATAAAGTGTAAATCATAAGTTCAAGTGTTTGAATTTAAGTTATATTCAAAATGAGATACGTTTATTATAAAAAAAATGTTAGCAAGGTTACCTTCACTGCATAAACTCTAATTGTAAGTAATTTTATTTTATACATATTGAAATTTATCATTGTAGTCATTTCTTTGCAGCTTGTTTTTTCTCCTGAAGAAGAAAATAAGTGTCGAAATATATAGAATTGTAATGAATAAATGAGTTTTCAAACACTTTACAAGACCGATTATTCCCGTTACCTAAATTACTTTTTTATCTATATAAATATATATATATATATATATATATATATATATATATATATATATATATATATATATATATATATATATATATATATATATATATATATATATATATATATATATATATATATATATATATAGGAAAATTGTTGTTACTGTTATTGTTATACTCTATGTAAAAATTGAGTTTAAAAATAATCGCAATTACACTATAAAATTACATTTATAATATGTTCCGTACGTGCGTGGTAAGCTCGAATAATAATAGTCTTTTTCAGAACAATTCAAACTTTATGACAGTTCCTGTTATTGTTATACTCTATGTAAAAATTGAGTATAAAAATAATAGCCATTGACAACGAAAAATATACGAATCGCTATGGATGACAAAATGAACAAATCAACAGAAACATTAAAATTATAGACTTACTTTGGAATACTAGCGGCATCTATGGCTGCCTGTCTCAAAGCACTTTCTTCCAAGTACCTTTGCTCCCATTTTGAACAGTCACCCTCAAGTCTCATAATTTTTTCGTCCTTCTCTCTCAATCTTCTTTTCAATTCTGAAGTTGATTCACTTTCTGAATGATTAGGGGAATCCCATCCACATTTCGATTCTTCGCCAGACTGACCAGCCTTGGCTCTCTGAAGTTCTCTTTCCAGTTGTAGCCTCAATTTTCGTTCAGTTTGTTCTCTTCTATCACTTGCCAACTGCAAGGATGAGAGAGCTCTTTGTAACTGAGCTACTCTTTCTACATATACTTGCTTTTTGCGATTCTAAAAGAAGCATAAGCTATTACGTGAAAATTATAATTTATACATCGAATATGAAACTATGATCACCTTATGAAGAAATTCTCAAAAGTATTGCGAACTTATATCATTAAAATTATGAACTTTCTGACACAGAAACATATAAAATCATTAAAAAAGCATTTTATATTACTAAAATTATTAAAAAATTATTATTCCCAATTGTTACTGATTCAAAAAATTTTTTTTTGCAATAAACTGAATCAATAAAAATCAATCAATCAGAGAATATTAAAATGAAATGAGTAAATTATTTTTTAATGTGAAAGCTTATTACATTATAAACATAAGAATCTACCTCATCTTCCAACCGGACGACATTTCCTTGAGCATTAGTCAAAGCAGTGTCCAATATAGCTATATGCGTTCTTTGCTCTTGTAGAGTAGCTCTTTGAGCTGCTAGTTCTATTTCTTGACGTTCTTTCGCAGCAACTAACTCTTTATCTGTAAAAAATATAAAATGTCTTTCACTAAAAGAAATACTCCCTTCCTGTTTTAAACAGGTACCTGTCCTAAATCTCAAAAATTGTCTTTCAATTTGGTCCACATATGCTATATCTCTAAAATATATGTGTAAGACGTATATGATGTATAGTACGTTTTGGACATTTCTAGTTTTTAAATGTTTGTCCCAAAATATGATGTGGTTTATGACTTTAGTAATGTATGATTGTATTATTTTCATAGAAATTCTCAGGAACTTTATATAATAATAATGATAATAATAAGTTTATTGTAATTGCCTTATATACAGGATTACAAATTTTAATTTTACAAATGGAATTTTCATGCTTGAAGGCATTGAAAATTCCATTAACCAGTGGGTGATAAGGTAATACTCACTCTGAGTAATTAACTGCGCAATCAATACTTCTCGTTTACTTAATTCTCGTCTCAAACTTTCAGGGCCATTTACATCCAAATTGGAAGCCCTGGAAAGCATCTGGCTCGTTAATAAATCAACTTGTTCTCTGAGAGCTCTGTTAATTTCTTGTAATCTCCTTGCATCACTTTGTAATTTGGTTCTAGCTGCTCTTTCAAGTCGTTCTCTCCTTTCACAAGATTGGAGCATATCTTCATGTGCCCGATGAATTTTCAAAACTTCTTGCTCAAGCTGATGAATATAAGATTTCAGTTATATATTTCATCACAGAATATAGTACTCGAATAGATATTAAATTCCAAATTGAAATATTCAAAAACTAATATCTGTTTGTACTTTTCCATACAACTTATATAACACATTCTAAATCAATAATTTAAAAAGGAATGAAGAACTTCCATTATTAGTAAAATTAGTATTATACATACCTTCTCAGTTCTAGAAATTCTTTGCCAATATTTGTTTAATTCCAATTTTAACGCGCTGTTTTCTTTGCTCAACAAATCAACCATTTCTGCGGAAGGGCACAATTGTTCTCCACTAGCTTCATTATCTTCTCTTCCTTTTGTAGGTGGTCTAGGAGCTGATACACCTCTACGGAAACCACTTATATCGCAGGAATTTTCATTTATTACTGATAAATCAGGTTGTGACTTTGACAAAGCTGCCTTCTCATTTAATTTATTAGTTTTATTGATAGCAGACTGAATTGGTGATTTCTTGGACCATTTGGGATACTCAGGTGGAGCTGGTAAATTACTAAAACTCAAATTTCCTGCCTGAAGCTGTAATATATCTAAACACTCTGGTTTAGGACCAATTGAAGAGGGAACTTTGACTTCCTTTGCTAACTGTTTCAACAGAGACGATTGACTTAAATAATCATCAGGCAAATCAGTAATTCCCTGCATTCCTGATTCAAATGAATTAGTATTATTAGTTTCTAAACTGTTTCTCACAGAATTTCCATTATTATTTGTAAGTGAAGGTGATGGAGAGGATGATCCACGCTTTTGCACTGGTGACTGTTTTGATTCAGCATATTGATGGTAATTGAGATTTATATCAGCATTTCCCGAATTTCTTCCTACATATAAATGATGATTATCAAAAATTAAATTCAAATGTATCTACTAATTGAAAAATTGCGTTTGTCTACAATGATATTAGAGATACAAATCACTTCTTATCTGAAATATTCAAAATATTTCAGATAAAATTGTTTCATTGTTTAAATTGTAAATTTTTAATTTTTAGATTTTCATGGCAAATTATCTATCATTGTACATTAAAAATAACACTTATTTGTTATAACATTAATATGTGTGCCTATTAATTTCAAATACAGTAATAAGAGGTTTATGCAATTAAGTTATGACAAATGGAAAGCACACAGTGTTATTCATCCTGAGTCATGAATTTGAATAATTTGTTAAAGATGAATAACTCTTCAAGAAGAAAACTTATATCATTTCCAATAAAAATATTTTAATTAACTTACCAGTCCAAGGTTCATCACCTGCACTATGTATTATCAATGTATTGTATGAGGAAGTTGATATATCCAATGAACTACGGTTTGATGGAAGACTGTCTCTTAATGAACTTCTGTTTGAAGCTTGTAGATTTTCTTGTCCTTGAGGTTCTTGACGGGCTGTGTGCCTTATAACATATTTCTCTTCGTTGGATAGATTCTCATTGGATGTTGATACATCTGTTTCACTACCACTAAGAGTTTGGTGAAAATTTGTCTGATTACTATTTGGTTTATATGACCTGAATCTGTTATTAGGTTGCAAATTTGAACTCATTTTATTGAAGAATGATTTAGCTGGCCATTTCAATTAAAAATCTGAAAGAAAATAAGATAATATATACATAATATACCACTTAGTTATTTATAGTAGTTGCAGTAATTTAAATTCCAAATTTAAAAAATTGTGATTAATAAATAGGAAATATACAATTTCAAATAGTTAAAAAAAAATGGGTGAATTTATATACTTCAATTTTAGATAAATTCTAATGCGTACATATTTGTAAGAAAATGTAATAATGCTTATTTGAGAATCCTGTAAATATCAATAAAACATATATCAAAATATGTATCACCTACAAAAAATTCCTTACAAAATATAATCATTAGCGCATAACAAACATATGAAATTGATATAAAAAAACGCAATAATGTATTTATTAAAAATCATAATTTTGAGATATTTATCACAATTCAACATTCAAAATATTCTTTTTATATACATTTTTACGCTTTTTTTTTAATTCAGTGAACCTACAGTTTAACGCCGGTTCCGAACGGCCAATGGGCTTCAATATACTACAATTGTAATCAATGTACATTACCCAAAAATTATCATCATCATTAAACTACTTAAATCAAATATAGACCTATGCCTTCACCAATCACCGGGGCTCAAACCGGAATCCTACCGCACCATAGACGGGTGTTCTCCAGATTAAGCCACAGAGACCGGCGTGTTACGCACTTATGCGTATGCATGTGGATGCCTTCAACTCAAATTTAACCTATGCTGTGGATAGTGTTATCCCATAATTCATGATGGACAATTGTGAGCTGTTGTACGAAACAGAATAATATTTTTGAAGAAAAATAATATACATTCAATAAAATATACATATACTGTAAAAATGATTTTTGCACTAAATATTCCCTGGAAATCTCTAATGGCATAACCTAAGCCTGATGAATCTATACCGAAAAAATAGAATACAATCAAATAGAACAAATGTGAAATAATAGTTGCATTTATTGCCCAGCATACAATCATACAATCCTCTTGCTTCACCTATTTTATATATCTATTTAATAAGCGCCAATTTGAATGGTACTGAAAAAACTGAAAAAAAGTACTGAAAAAAAGAAACGTCTTTGATATAGGAAATATCATTCTTCTCTTCTCTACATATTCTAAATCAACTTAAAATATTATAGAGAGAATGAGCACATCCCCCCACTTCATATCTGGAGTGAGAGAACACCTCTGGTATTATCTATCTCTCTCTATATATAGTTTCAAAATTCACAAATCATTCATACTAGTATATAATTTCTTAATCGAAATATTTGACATAAAAATATCAGGGAGCTGTCTTCACAAATATCAACGAGAACGAACCTATCACTTTCGAGAGTGAATATTAAGTGCGCTTCGAAAAATCATCGAACTTGTTGAATGATAATAAGATACAATTGTTTTATGATTATTATGAATCACCAGCCTTATTTAATCATAAATCAAGAATCGATGACTTTCAAAACGTCTCCAGGTCCAATATCTGAATGAGGAGAACATTAGTTCGAGAACTATTCTTCGAGAGCTCCCTCTAACGAAGAAAAGACGAATAAACTCTACCCAGCAATCTAGATTCCTACTCATGACAACATTAGTAAGAGTATGTAGAGGTTTTGTATACATTTCATCACAGCAGAACTTTGTCTGCAATGTGTAAGAATGGTCCCATGTCTAATCGCTCCACGCCCAGGCAGGCAAAAAGAAAACTAGTTTCAAGACTAAAAAATCATTCTTACTATTTTATATTGCCACTTATTTGAAATATTTCAGAGCCTCAGTATTCACTAGTAGTATGATTTGTGAATCTCGAATCTAGCTATCTTTTTGCCAGCCTGGGCGTGATCTGTAGCGATTAAGCATGGGACACATTGCGAATAAAGTTCTGTTGTGTTCGAATGAAATGGCTACAAAGCCTCTACATACTCTTACTAAGGTTGTCATGAGTAGGAATCTAGAATGCGGGAAAGAGTTTATACGTCTTTTCTTCGATAGAGGAAGCTCGCGTGAATAGTTCACGAACTAACGCTCTGCTCATTCGGATATAGATCCTGGTGGCGTTTTGAAAGTCATCGATTCTTGACTGATGGTTAAATAAGACTGATGATTCATAATAATGATGAAACAATTGCATCTTATTATCATTCAATAAGTTCGCTCATTTTTCAAAGCGCTCTTAATATTCACTATCAAAAGTGATAGGTTCGTTCTCGTTGACGACATTCGTGTAGAGAGCTCCCTGAGAGTTTTATTTGAAATATTTCGATTAAGAGTCCCTATATATGTTTGTATATATATATATATATATATATATATATATATATATATATATATATAATATATATATATATATATATATATATATATATATATATATATATATATATATATATATATATATATATATATATATATATATATATATATATATATATATATATATATATATATATATATATATATATATATATATATATATATATATATATATATATATATATATATATCATTGGTTCACAATAAAAAATATTTAAGTTATACTACAGAAAAATGTTCATTTTAGTTCTTAAAATTAATAGCACTGTTTCATTTATTTAGTCACAATTTAATTAATTAATTTATTTATTTTGATCACAATCTAAATTTCTCACCTTTATAAAAAGGGAAAAATAAAAACCCACATCTCATCTTTCTTTTCGAAATCAATTTCATTACCACTTCCTTTGAAGCGAATTTTTATTATAAAATCTGCCTAAATGATTAATAACCTTAATTCAACTCAATTTATGATTCAATAAAATTCTATCAAGTTGTACAAGTCATGTATAAAAATATTTCAAACATCACAACACAAGAAAACATTGAATTTCAATTTGAAGCAATCTGAAATTTTTATTATATACTACACGAATTTATTTATTACATAATAAAATTGATTTTATTATTATTCATTTAAATTGCACATACTTAGATGTTACTTTTTAGTTTACTTCAAAATTCAACCAATTAAGAACTAAAATGGAAAAACAGGATTTGGCCTTAAAATTTGTTTTCATGCTTGATATCACAGAAAATGACAATCATTTCATTGAAATTTATTAGTGAAATCATATTTATTGGTATTTGTCTAAATTTATGATGATGATATTCAAAATGTTTTTTAACCTTGAAATCATCAAAACAAGAGAATGTAATAGTAGTTTTAAATAAATAACCCAAATCATGAATATTCATCAAATTATTTATTATGAAATTAGAGAAGCATAAAATGCCAAAAATTAATATTATTGAATATCATTCATCTGACCTATCATTAACAAAGCACTTTAGAGCATTAATACATATAAATAATACATTTCTTTTTTGTATTCACATACGCAGTATATAGCATTTAACCCAATGTGTATAACTATATGTCACAAGAACAATAATATAATTATTCTTAAAATGTTTTTAAAATTTAATGACTATTTTTAATGAGGAACAGTTTTGAGGTTTCTGCTTAAATTTTCTACTGGTTGAATAATTATCAGTTTAAGAAATAGAAGCGCTAAATGTTTTAGATAATTGAGATAAGATTGTTGAATTAACATATAATCATAACCAAGTAAATAACCAACATTTTAGTCTTTAGTATCACTGTCCAAAGATACTTAACCAATTTTTTTGAAATGAGTAAGTAACCTTCCATAATGACTATGATAACTAATTAAAATGTAGTGCAAATATGGAAAAAATGCATCTTTCTGTACTTATTAATAGTTGAAATACGTAAATCTAAGCATACTTCAGACAGATCATTGCTCTACGATTGCACTTATAAACTTTCACACACTACTGCTATTTTGAGTCACCTATAGAATAATGAAATACAATACTTACTCATGAAGGCAGAATTTAATCCAATATATAAATATAATCACATGTGAGCATTATATTCTACAATTCTTTCAAAATACTTTAAGCAAAACAAATAATAACTGGAAAAAAAAACAAAATTATAAACGAGAAATAAGAAACTATCCAACCACCGACAAAATTAGAGATAAAATTCTCCGCCAGATGGTACACGATGCAACGCGCATTTTTGACATTCCATTCCACCCAACTAAGTTTAAAGTATACATACCAGTTAAAGTATGATAGACATAACTAAACTGAAAGCATATTTTGATTCTATTCACTTATTTTGATGTTAATCAGTTACAAACTACAATAATGTAAGAATTCAAGGTAATTTCACTGTATATAGTTTATTATACAAAAATGCTATAAATGATAAAATAATAATAATAAAATAATGTTAATAGTAATGTAAAGTATACATTATTATATGTTCATAGTGCAATGAATAATACTGACAAAATTTTGCGCATTTAGGAGTCAGTTGAAGTGAAAAATTACTGATTTCATTAGAATAAATAATATATATGTGCTGGGTATGTCGAGCTTTATAAGTCCTTGATAATAATTGACTAATACAAGACCTACGTTTACGTAGGCACCTGAGTACATCTAGTAGGATGAAATGCGCGTAATGATGCATAACAATAAGCCTGAGGGAAATCTTTTTAGGTAATATGTTTTGTTGCTGTAAACATTTTGCTGAATATTAGGAATCTGTGTACCACAATAACGATTAAAAAACATATAATTAAAATGACGATACATTCAATTTCTTATATAGCTTCTAGGGACCGATAATGGTCAGAAATTTAAAATCATTTTTCCTAGAAGTGATACATGTGCATACTTTTGAAGTATTTATCTGTATGCATTCCAAAAAAAAACCTTTTAGGCAATGCTTATATTTTTAAACAAAACAATTAGGCCGAATTTGAAATGTTTATATAAATTGGAACAAGAAATGTAGCAATGTTAGAACATTTAGACTTGCATATAAAAGATGTGTATATTTGGTAAATGTATCAAAAATGTAAGAATAAATCTCAGAATCAAAAACAAAATAAATCTAAAATCAAAATAGAAAGGATTCTAAGTATAGTAATTTCAATTATTTTTAACTAATAGAACATGAATTATTCTTATTAGCTGAAATAAATCAGAAATTTAAAATCAATTTTCCTAGAAGTGATACATGTGCATACTTTTGAAGTATTTATCTGAATGCATTAAAAAAAAACATTTTAGGAATGCTTATATTTTTAAACAAAACAATTAAGCCGAATTTGAAATGTTTATATAAATTGGAACAAGAAATGTAGCAATGTTAGAACATTTTAGACTTGCATATAAAAGATGTGTATATTTGGTAAATGTATCAAAAATGTAAGAATAAATCTCAGAATCAAAAACAAAATAAATGTAAAATCAAAATAGAAAGGATTCTCAGTATAGTTATTTCAATTATTTTTAACTAATAGAACATGAATTATTCTTATTAGCTGAAAATTGGAACTTCAATTTCTGAGACAGTTGTTAAAGCTAATGAAAGCATAAATCAATTTTAGAATGTCAATGCTTTATTGAAATTTGAATGTAAAAATTTAAAGAAACACATAACATTTATGTTTGACAGCATGGCACTGTCAGGCTTTAGAATTATACCACGGCCACTTCTAATAGTAGTAGTAGTAGTAAAGGTGGCCATGATTATACCTTCAATCAGTTGACAAATCTGGTTGAAAATTAATCTTTCTAACGTGTGTTCATTTTGTTATATATTGTGAATATATTTAACAAATTTATAATTGTATTATTATTGTTTCACTATGAATTATCATCAAGTATCTTCCTATGCATTTGAAAATCAGTGATTTTAATTCATCCCATGAATTCGACTGTGGTGGAACCGTGGAACCCACATACTGCATGTGACATTTAATTAAAGAACGAGAACAATAATAATCTGTGACTTCTGAATTTTATTTTAAATCTAAAAAAAATTTATTTTTTATATTTGTAATTTGTTCTACCCTCTCTTTGTGATTATAATAGAATCATGGAATTAGACAAGTTAGTTGTGGAAAAAATCAAATTTGGCGAAGAATTAATTAATTCAATTAATAACTTCGGTGATTTAGAAGGCTTAACGAAACTGCAACGAAAAATCAATCAGGAATTAAAATTTCTTAAAAAAGTAGGTTTTGTATACACTCTTCACTGTTGGTGGATGTATTTGAATACATTACATTTTTTAGATACTTAAAAATAAATCATTCAAAAAAGAACACTTACAGTGTTCTAATCTAACACATTTCTCTAGCCTACTAGAAGTGTTAGGAAGGACAAACAATAACTTGTACGTTAATAAGGTGTTCATGCTAGGAGAAAGAAAACTGACAATTGATATCGTTTGTGATAATGGTCTCAAGTGGATAAAAGTAGTAGCTCGAAATCCTAAATCATTAAGTCAGATATCTATGGGAGACACAGGTTATGGTGTAAGAAGTATATTAGATCAAGCAAGAGAATTTGCAGAATGTTCTAAATTATATCCTTGTCTTTTTCAGACACCAACAGTAAGTGTTTTTTCAATGAAATGATAAACTTAAATTATAGTGTTCATTTTGAAGCTGAAGAAAAAGTTGGTGTTGTTTATTAGGTACAGAAATCAGTGTACACAGAAATCTCTTTATTTGAATGATTATCATAAAATCTTGAGTGAAAATTTGACTGAAATTTTTCATTCATATTCCTTCATCACTTGTTTTAAACCAACTGTATATATGAATCCTTAAAACATTTATTTTAAGGCAAAGTAATTTGTGTTTTAGATTGATAAAACTCATATAGGTATGAAAAACACAAATTATAGTTCCATGAAATTAATCACATATAACATTTCAATTATAATACAATTGAATTAATCTAATTTTTCCTTTGTACCTATATTACATTAATACGTCAGTATAATTTGGGTTTTAATATTTTGAACTAGATTAGAATTTTGTTAATTTCAACTTGATTCCATATAAATTATTATCTTCCTGAATGTTAGGATCCGCTTCCTATATTTATGTTTCTATATTCCATTTCACTATATTCAATAGTAATGTTAAGGTTCAATAAATGATTAATTATTATTTATTATTTAGCATATTTAATATCAATATTGAGTATGTAATGTATTGTTGATCTAATTTTTCAGTTAACAATTTGATATGCAATTGGTGATTAAAACTCTTCCTGATTGTACATTCTTTATTTGACTTTATTTTCATTCTTTAATTAATTTCTTATTTAGTGATAGTCTAATGGAGATTTTAAAATAATATTCGATTTAATGAGGTGTTTAGGTAAACTAAGTCTGTATGACGAATGCTGATTCACTTCAAACTTCACTATAGATACATTTTTTTGCTTTAATTTGTGCAGTGTTTTAGGTTTCCTTTGTATTCGTCAATGGCGTGGGTAGTAATTTAGCTGTCAAAATAGAATCATTTGGTATACAAGTACAGGGTGAAAGGCTTGAAGATCCTTTTCTTGATGTGGAGGATGACATAGATGAAAATTCCTATGAAGAATATAAAGGAGTAGATTGTAGTACTCTTTCTACAGATAATGCTTCCACCCTATCGAAAGTGAACTTGGATGTGTCTGCAATGTTAGCTTATTGCAGTTCAGTTACCAATGGTAGTGCTGGAAAGTATAAGTTTGATGTACCTGTTTTGTCTCAGCAAGCTGAATGGGAATTGTTGAGACCACAAAAACCCATTTTAGATGACTTTTTTAAAGGTATGCTTAAAAAAGAAGTGTATTTTTAGTTTTGAAATTATGAAATATATATGCGTGATTTAGCATGAAAACAATTTTCACTCAAAAATTTGTTGGGTAATTTAATCATTACTATTTGTGGTAAAATTTATACCTTGTTTCAAATGTTTCGTTTCACCTTAACCATTTTAGCATGCTAGTTAAGTACTTCATTTTATACCCACATTTATTCATCAATTTTTGTTTGGAGAGTAAACAAAATAATTTACAATCAATGAATTAGACTGCAATGTGAGCTTACATCATTTGAACTGAATTTTTTTTTGTGTGTTAAAATGTAGGACCTTTGTGACAAATCTAGGAACAAGTCACTGCATCTTCACTGAACACACAAGTTTTTATATGTATATTAATACAATTTCAGGATTATATATTAGCTGTAGATAAGTTTTCTTATAAGCGTTCAACTGGTTTGATACATCAAATACCGCTCAAAGAGTCACTTTATTTTTTTTTAATAATCCTATAATATGAAAATTACATGTTATATGTCAGGGTAGGCGAACCTTTATGCATCAATGTGCCATTTTTTCTAAAAAAATGTTTAATGGGGTCATTGCCGTACCATCAAATAATTTTGACTTTCAGATTATTTGGAAAATAATAATAATAAATGCTATCTTAACTCATTATGCAATAAAGTAAACAAAAGAGTTAAATTTTGGAATGTTTAATACCTACTTAACACATTTTTTTACACATGTTTTATGATCGCCGACATGCCTAAAATATTGTGTCGCGTGCCATCAATGGCACGCGTGCCATTGGTTCGCCTTCCCTGTTATATGTAAATTTCAATTTACCACATTATGTGAGTTTGATCTCAGCTGAATATCAATAAATGCACTATAAGTTGATTGGGTAGATTAATGTAAAAGGTTAGATAGTCGTAAAGAAACTAAAGAATAATAATTTGATTCAGGTGAAATCTAAAAAAAAATTAATTAAGTAGTGGATGGATAACCGAGTTCAACCATGGGTTTATATCCTTATCAATTCTTTCGAATACTGTTGTTTTGTAGAGATTCTGGAGTAGGCAATTATTAAATTGAATCTCTCTAATAAAAAAATTATTGAAACAATAATAAACAATATTAAATTCCTACTCACATTATTGTAGTACCCGTTATTACAAGTACAATTGTTTTCACAGGCAAGAAGTTATACTGTTGTGAAACAGCTAAAAGAAATTTTGTGAATATAGTTAATACAGTAGGAGGTCCAAATGAGAGATTAAGAGCAGAAAAGTTACTAACTATGGTGATAGTTCTTCCAGATGATGCATCATCAGAAGATTCAGAGAGTTTTGATGTTCAATACTCCACAGACAAGGTATTAAATGTAGGTGGGAAGATAAGAGAGAGGTCTCTCACAATATTTACATTTGGGGATCGCATACAGGCAGTAACAGTGACAGCAAATGAAGGATTTGTTAGAGCTGCTAGGCAACAGGTAACAGAGACAACAACATATTTAAAAAATAATGACATTGCCATTTCACAGTGTTATAAGTATTCAAAGGTAGTGTTAATTGGTTATTCTTCTCAATAATAAAAGTCAAGATTATATGTATATGTTGCATCTGCTTTCTTATACTTTGCCTCATTTCACCCTTTGTTGCATATTTTCAACTATAAACTAGTGATAATGCACATTTTCTTGATATAGTCAAGTGTATTGATGATCAACAAGGGTAACCTGTAGATTTATGTCACACCCAACATTACTTCCTAAAATTAGGAACAGTACTTTGTCGTTTTGCTTACATCACTTTTTGAGTAATATTAATAAATATGTAATGAAAATACAGTTATGTTTTAGTTTGACTTAGCAGTAAAACATAATTATAATATATATATATATATATATATATATATATATATATATATATATATATATATATATATATATATATATATATATATATATATATATATATATATATATATATATATATATATATATATTCTAGTCAAGCAGGTAACAGAATTAATAGATGAATTGTCAATCACAATTCAATATACAATTTTATAACAAATGAAGATAATTTCCCATTTGTTTAATTGTAATGGAATAATTGAAAATTGATTGTCGAATGTGTTGAACTTTATATCACAATTATTATATTATTTACAAAAAGTAACATATTGATTTGTTTATTAAATATTATAATAATAATCTTTATTTAAGGTTATCGTGATACAATTATATGGGTGAAACAATAGTATTCTAATTTTAAAATCTATCTTGTCAATTTTATTGACTAAACAAAGATAATTTTCTCACAAAGACCATAGCAGGTGGTGTAAAACATAATCTTCACAAGTATATGCAATATATTAATTCAATTTATTTTTGTATTTGTAAAATATAAACAGGAAGAATACATGTAAGACAATTCCTATAATCTTACACTTCTGTGAAAGTTTCATCTTATGTAAAAATTAATGTTGAGCCTTAACATTGTATTATAGAATGAATGCTTATTCTGTTCAAAGTTGATAATTTATACAAATTCTTTCAGGGTATCAATTTCGTCGTTTTTCTTCACGAATCAAGAGCATTGACAGAACAGAAAGAGTTAGCTAAGGGAAAAGTTGTTTAAGTTCATTTTTGTATAATAAATTATTTTCAATAAAATTATTTTTACATGAAATAAAATCAGTGAATTTTTATTAGTGATATATGATGTCTCACAAAATGGTTTTTTTATATGATAAAGCTGTCAAAATGACCTGATCTATCTTTTTTTTAGAAACACTACTTAAATATCATAGTATATTGATATCGTTAATATTGATTGGTTAAAAATTTATGGGCAGGCTATAGTGCTGTGAA
Organism: Henosepilachna vigintioctopunctata; assembly: GCA_030704895.1. NCBI lineage: Eukaryota > Metazoa > Arthropoda > Insecta > Coleoptera > Coccinellidae > Henosepilachna > Henosepilachna vigintioctopunctata. The sequence goes on along the minus strand of JARQZJ010000093.1, from coordinate 4,879,486 downwards.
ACTCTGCAAAATACTAAATCAATTCTAAGAGTTTTTGATACTATTTGATTGTCATCTATTTAAGAAATATTTTTTTCTCAATAATCCTTCAATACCTTTTGAATATAATAATTTTAAGATTTAATTGAATGCATGTATTTAGGTATGAGAAAATTTTCAACTTGATATACGGATTTTTCACATAAAACCATATGGAGTGTTATTCAACTTTTTCCTCAATAGTGAAAGAAACTGCTTTATTTGTTATATGAATTCAATCCTTTGAAACAATAACTAATATCACCTTCCTAGATTGCTCCAAATTTCAAAAGTTCATAAAACATGTTTTCATAAGAAATTAAATAATACAGTAACAAAGAAATATGTTTTTAAAATTTTATCTTTTCAAGGAACTTTCCTTTTGTTGTGTGAATGATGCAACTGTTGAATCTTGTTCACATATGTTTGGATGTTCCTTTAACCATGAAAAAACTGACAGGATACTATTTCAGTGACATAAAAAACTTTTGACAGGCTTGAAACAAATGAGATCAGAAATATATACTTCATGGAAAATTGCTTCAGGAAATAGAATTGCACAGTTGAATTTGTTTGTTTGAGTGTATCCAATTGTTTAGTTATTTATAGTTTAGATGTTCAATTTATATCAGTTCACTAAAAAAAAAATTTGAATTACGTTAAATAACCTTTTTTATGATTGAAAATTACATCTTCAAATCAGATATGCCACTAACCTTAAAGAGTAAAGTGTTTGAACAATGCGTATTACCAGCGATGATCTACGCCAGCGAAACTTGGACCCTGAAATCTGCTCATATATAGAAGCTTCGAACAACCTAGCGGAGTATAGAAAGATACATGATGAGCCTAATCATACGAGATAGAATGCGCTGCAGCTGGATAAGAGGTCAAACAAAGGTGAGGGATGTCGTGGAGTGTGTAAAAAGGTCAAAGAGGAAATGGGCAGGCCATCTAGCCCGAACAAGAGATGAGCGTTGGTCAGCTGTGGTTGGTGATTGGGAGCCCAGAGACCGGGTAAGACCAAGAAAGCGCCCTCACGATCGATGGGATAAGGAGCTTGTGGATTGTCTGGGCGTAGCCTGGAAGAGAGAGACTGCCGATAGGGAATCTCGGCAAAGACATGGGAAGGCCTTCGTTCTGCAGTGGACGGACAGAGGCTGAAGATATATATATATATATATATATATATATATATATATATATATATATATATATATATATATATATATATATATATATATATATATATATATATATATATATATATATATATATAAGGGAGTGTTGCTGTAATAATAAGACTTTCTATATATCTTTTGGGTTATCGGCAAAACGTGGGCAATAGTCTTATCCAAACGACTAATCGTCAGCAATTCTATATTTCGAACACATTTCGTTTAACAGATTATGATATAATGACATGTAAACAAAAAATTGGGCGAAGAAATTCATGAAGAGCTACTCTTCGCGAAAACTTTGAACACTGACACTGAACATGAATCACTATTAAATGTGCAGAGTAATTTTTTTTAAGCGAAAATCGATTCACAGCCGTTATTTCAGTGGCAACAGATGGAGCTTCTGCCATGGTCGCGCGATATCGTGGGTTTATAAGTCATCTTTAAAGAATTATACTAGAGGTAACTGCAATTCACGGGTTATTCACCGACATGTAATAGCGAAAACATTGAGTGATAGATTGCACCAATCGCTTCAATTTTTTATTAATGCAGTTAACGAAATGAGAAGCAATGCTTTGAATACGCGCTTATTTTCACAATGCGATGAAAATTATGAAGACTTCCAACGATTGCTGTTACATACCGCAGTACGATGGTTGTCGAAAGGTGCATGTTTATCACGATTTTATTTACTTTTTGACGCAGTTTTAGAGTTTCTGGAAAGTAGAGATTCTGATTTAAAAAAAAACCCAATCAATTTCGAAGTAGACAACGCGTATTTGACAGATTTGTTGAAAAAAATACAAGGGGGCAGTCTAAATTTAATGAAAACAAAGAGTATAATTTCAGCTTTCCTTGGTAAATTGAAATTTATGAAGGATAATATTGGCCGGCACGAATTTTCACAGTTTTCAAACTTGATGAAGATATTCAGAATACGTTCAACATTTGATTGCCCTTGATGATTTTAAAATCAGATTTGAACATATTCTTTCAATGGAAATATCACCATGGATCATAAATCCATTTGAGGAAACGGAATTGAAGAATGTGATACTAGAAGAGGAGCTGAAAGTGACATTTAAAAGAGGCTATCAAAAATTTTGACTGCAGGCTGAAATACCAGAAAATTATCCTGGACTGTGGGGAAAACTTCTGATAGCATTTTCCTCCTCATATCTTGTCGAAAAAAGTTTTAGTGTCGTTACAAACGTTATTGACAAAAAAAGGAGCAGATTGAATATCACAGAACGGGGATATTTGCGGTTATTCCTTACTAAAGTCAAGCCAAATATTGATAATTTGCTGTCAATCCAAGTACATGCCTCTCATTAAAATTATAAGTTACGTTATATATGTTTAATTTTGATTATATTACGATTGGTTATAACAATAATAATTAATATTGTAATAATTTATATATTTGAATAAATACATACAACACAAGAAAATACACTATATTTCTTTTTGCCACTACGAATGGAAAGTTTTCTCAATAAATTTGTGATAATTGATTGCTTCTTGTGCTGTAAGTCACTGTACATTTCAAAAAAGTGAAGTAACTTTATTGATTGGACTACCTTGCTTTTTTGACCATAAACTGACCTCAATTAAAATTTTATTGAAAACTTGTGAAGTCAATTTTATTATCAAATAATTAACCCTATCAAGCAATCAATTCTTACCTTTTTTTGTGCAATGTTCACAACGCAAGTTTCAATAGATAGATCTAATCGTTCCCCTTTTTTTACGAGATTTGGAAATTGGTAGTAATTATAACTCTGCAGGGGGTTCACCGGATCTTTGAGAGTTCTATGAAACAAAAGAGTTTCAGATATATCAGATATAGCCGAATGGTGATTATTCTGAATTTATCAATAATTCAAATTTCCCATATTTAGGCATCCTACAAATAGATTCTAGTAAAATCAGTTGTCACATGAATATTATTCAAAGTAGAATACATCTTTCAATATATTATTACTAGTTCGTATAAATATTCCGACGTTAGATGGCGCCACCCATGATAATGAAGTTGTGTGCGCTTAAGGGAGGTGTTAAAAATAATTTTACTTATTCTTGATATGGAATGTTTTTACAAAAATGCAGCTTTTGTTTTGAACAAGTTTCGAGATCTTAAGAATTAAACAATCGGCGTATTAAATAACTTAGTTATAATATATAATTCGATCTGACAATTGAAGGGGTTTATTACTCTGCTCATTTTTTTGTCGCAACAAAAATACTGTTGCTTATCAAGGAATATAAAGATATAAAAGACTGTACAAGTACCTAAAATTGAACTAGTATTGATTTTGATATTTATAAATAGTCTTTTATAATTATTGGATGTACAAGAATTTTCTCATGTGCTTTGGAACGTATCACTTACACATAAATGAAAATGACACTAGACAGTTTTACGACAGCTGAGAGTACGTTGAAGTGGAATGGAATAGTGGATTAAGTGGGGGTGGAGGTGCAGTTGAAAGAAATTTGTAGTAAATTATAAATTTTTTAATTTTTATTTAAAACGGATTAAAAAGATGTATGGCGAGAGTTTTGACTTTGTTGAATTAATAAATTATTAAAACCATAAATAATTTCAGCGTGTTGGAATCTTTTTCAAGTTGAATTGTAATTGTTACAAAAATGAAACTACAATCTTGTGTTCGAAAACTTTGCTTTCCAATTCAATAACATTTGCTGCGAGTAGTGAACATCTGTCTTGTTGAAGAACTTTACTGTGACACTTCTTATATGTACTTTTTGTTAATTAATTACATGTGTTGAAGAATACAGATTTACTGAAGACTACTTTTTATCAAGGTAAGCACATTTTTTATCACGGATAATTTGGTTGGGAGTGGTTGGAAGAAATATAAATATTGTTTCTTTAATAAGACTTGGAGCCTTACAATTAGAGTAAATTTTTCTGTTTGTCTCATTTTAAAAAGATGAAAAATCTTGAGTCTATTAAAAATGTAATCAATTATTAATTTCATTCGTTATTTATTAGTTTCTTTTATCTGTAAAGTAATTCAATAAATTTATAAGTGTTGTTATTCAAAATCGTAATTTTAATAAGTACAATAAGCAGTAAGATGTTGCAAACTCCACTTGAACGGATCCTACTGCTCTACATCGAAAATGACTGAACATCTGGCAAATGTTTGTTTGACAACTACTTTATTGAATATAACCTTTAAATTAAATGACTCTGAAACATATAAATGTAATGTCAGCACTACAATAATGAACAAATTTGTGTGTAAATAACTATAAATAACTACGAATATAGGCTATAATTTCAATAAATTGAATTATCGCCAATACATATATGTTCCAAAGTAGTTGTACATAACATTGTAATATTGAATAGCATACAGCAACATACTTTCAAGAAGTATTATTTTGTTTAAATATCTAACCGTTTGATTTACAATCATAAGTAGTTACCATTGGGAAATAATTGAATAAATGTGATAATTTCTAAAGGTCTATAATATTTATATTACTTACCCATGTTTTGGAAGTAAAGTGCTTGGATAAATTAATCTCGCTATTTCAATGTGTTATATATTTGAATAACTGAAGCTAAAACTAATGAAATATAAATTTTGTATTTCTATTAAATTGATTTGCGGTCCATTCGTTTCGTCATTATAATTTATCATCAGAAAATATTGGCATTACCTTTCCTCTACGTAAGGTAGATGTGAAATGTTTATAGGTCCTAAATAACTGAAATTTTAATTGAGTTTTGTGTTATCTTTACCTACTGTGTTTGTTGAGAAATTTTCTTGTTATCATCTTTGTTGACTTGCAAATTGAAAGTGATAAAAATGAATATTTCAATTTAAAAAATTACACTGTCTTTAGGACATGAAATGGTAAGTTTTCACCAAATTTCGTGAAAAAAATTTTTTTTTTGCATAAGATAAAAATAAAAAACCAAAAACTTGAATAATTGAATTTTTCACATAAATTTTGAGGTTTTGCCGGAAATGGAGGTACACCGTTATTTACCCTTAAAAACTCACCCCCTTCCACTTCCCGACATCAATTTTTCCTTTCATTTTTGTTATATTCTCGCCCTTTTTTAACGGGTTTCATCCTACTATTATTTTTTTGTTACAAAAATTATCGACCAGGGTTGATAAAACAGCATTATCATTCTTGATAATGTAAATAAGATAATGAAAAGGCGAAACTAGTCGAATAAAGAATTGTTCAGTCAGTGATTTTTAGACAAGTTTTTATTATTACCTCTCATTTCAATAAAAAAATGTAACAAACTGAAAATAGAATATTATCTATTACAAATTCACACGTACCTGGTCAATAGAAGTAATGAAATATAGTTGATGAACTCAACGAAAATAAAATCAAAATAAATTGAAATAGTAATAAACAATAACTAAATATAACAAACTAAAAATGAAATATTATCTATTAAAAATTACCTGGCCAACAGAAGGTAATGAAATATAGTTGATGAACTCAACGAAAATAAAATTAAAATCAATTGCAATAGTAATATAAAGTAACCAAATGCAACAAACTAAAATTAAAATATTATATATTACAAATAGTTACATGTAGTCAACAGAAGTTCATGAAAATATCACCACATCCCATAGCGTTGTTCTGAGTGGCATGTCAAAATCACTGATAGCGGATCAAAATAGATATCACATCGATCGCAACAACCATCTAAAGATTACATATACGGTTGATAGGAGAACGTGACATAACATTTGCTCTGCTGTAACTGTAAAATCTAGTTATGCATATTTTCGGTTATTTACAATGTTTTTCTGAGTGAAGCGTAATCGCCGTGCATTCTGAAAAGTGATAAAGGTGTCTCGAATTTCACCACATCTAATAGGCACAAAATATATGGGCTATTTTGTTTAGGGCTATTTAAAAACAAACATTACAAAATGTGATATTCTCTCCTGAATCAGTTATAACTCGATGGAGAACGCGGGTCTCAGCAGTGCTGCTTCACAATGATCATTTTGGGGCTATTAAAAGTGTAGTGAATGATTTTGACATTGCCGAGTCAACAGCAATAGTCATAATTTGCATTAATTTTCGCTACATACCTGGAAGTATTAACACGTTCTCTCCCAACATGGTCAGTGCTGACCAACAGTGTAGTTTCCATTTAGGCCTATTAAAAATCATAAATCTGTTTAAAATTTACTTAATTGTTTTTTTGCTTATATACGTCTATCTTTTACTCAAATGTTACTTGGTTATAACAAAAGTTAATTTGAGCCTTTATTTATGGAAATAATTAAGGTCAGGCAGCATTCAACGTCGCGGCATACAGAGAGAAGAAAACGGTTTTCCGTTACAGGGGGCCGCGCGGGTTGGGGTGTCGGGTACCCCTTCGCACAAATAAGTCCATACCTAGAGTAGATTTTAGAACGGAAATACTAAATAGTTTTATGTCAAAACCTTCAATACCCAGAGCACCTTCGGGCCGAACGACAAGAAGAAAGCACGTTCTCAGAAAAAAGAAGGACCTTCTTTGAAGGTCCGTTGGTCTTGTGTAGAATGTTACAAGCAAAATTTGTCTACATTTGGGCGTGTAATAGCCAGAAACAAGATAAAAAAAGTACCTACTTTCTGTAATACTTGTCCACACAAACCATTTCTATTAGTTGAATGTTTTGCCAACGTTCATTTATAATTTTATAGGTATTATTCATTACTGTTCCTTTTTATATGGCTATTTGGTATCGTTGTTACCTACTAAAATGTTAGACAAACGTTTACTTTTCATTGAGTTTAATTTTTACAAAAAAAAAACCTTTTAATTTTTCAGGTGTTTTCAATAAATTTCTTTGTATGTTGATTGTTGTTTTTCTTTCTAAGTTGTTAAAATTTTCAAAAACGAACTTGATAAGGAAAAGCTAAAGGGCCACGCGGGTCAATTAATATGAGATTTAGTTTGACAGCACTGCCCAACGGCCTGTTAGAACGAAACGAAAACCTTCGTAAAATGCGATCATCACAGACTGACTCGGCTTGAACTGAAAGTAGTAGTAGTAGTAGTAGTAAACTTTATTTACCACAGTTAATACACTTAACAAAAAAAACAAGTTATATATACAACATCAAACAACATATTTTACCCTAGATATTATTTTTTACAAAATGATACAATAATTTTTTAAAATCATTATGATTCTCACATAATTTTAGGTTCAGATCTAGACTATTAAATAAGATCATTCCTTTCGCACATAAATTATTTAGGCATTTAGATGTACTGCACTTATCAATATAGAAATCATTTTGTTCCTAGACATTGTTTGGTAACCATGTACATCTTCAACGTATTTTACACGGTCAAAGATATAGCTAGGAACCTTGCCACATAGTCTAGAGTTTTATATACTATATGCTGCCAAATATTTAAACAACTTAGTGTTTCTGACATAAGTGATACAAGTGGGTACCTATTGCACTTCAATATAATTCTAAATGTTCTATTTTGGAGGTTCTGCAAAGTGTACAATACAGTTGAACAAAAGTTTATATGTGGTAATATTATCGACTTATACACTAAATACTTTGTAAAGACACTAACATAATTACTTATCCTTGCTAAAAATTTATTTTCTTGAAATTTTACTCATAACATATCTAAAATAATTTTTAAAACTCAAATTTTCATTGATAAAAACACCTAAATACTTAATTTCACTGACTTGTCCAATGGTACATTATTAACTTTGATTTGAATATCATACTCTGATCTAGATAATTTGCTTTGTTTCCGACAATAATATATTTAGATATATCAGTATTCGATGAAAGACTGTTATCACACAACCATGTATGCAAACTATAAACGTCACTATTAATTTTATTTGCTAATTCTTGTGAATTGTTGCCCGCAGATACAACATCATGTCGTCAGCAAATATAGAAATTTCACAATTCTTTACATACTTAATTACATCGTTTATATATAAATTAAACATTAACGGCCCCAAAACTGTTCCTTGTGGAACTCCATAATCACACATTATTGGTTTAGACACATAGTTTCCGTATTTAAGTCTTTATGTCAACCATTACTGACCGACGCGGTCTGGACAGGCAAAGTGCGTTTTTTTCTCTGTAGAGAACGTGTTAAGAAGCTTAAATCTTTCGTTGTAATATACTTTCCTAGTTTATAACTCACGGTTTGGCATTGACTAAATCTATCCAAACAATGAATATCCGCAAAATCAACCCCACATTGCCAATTGCACTTCAGCATAAACTTAAAGAAAAGTTTGAAAAAATAGTGAATCATAACCCAGGTTTGAACGTTTGGGTCATATTGATAGTTTCATTATTAGTACGCAAAACTTTTCAAATAATGTACTAGTGCTAACATAGCAGCCAAGTTCAAATTCTTACCAGTGACTTCAGTGGATGTGGAATACCTTTTTCACTTACAAAATAGTCCCAATGATCGAAGATACAATCCTACCACTGAACATTTGGAACAATACTTGATGGTTTACGTTCACAAAAAGTCTAATGTCGATTTTAGCCTGTTATTTTAATGTTGATGAAAGCCTATGAAACTATGATTTCAAGCCTATCGAAGGATGATTTTCGTATTGTATGAAGAAATAATGAAGAATTTCTTTACTTTATTTGGTTTTCCAAAATTCATCATTAAATTTTGCATATTCTGCCAATATTCGTGCATATTTCAATCATTTTTCAGGCATATGTGCATGCCTATAACAAGCCTCTTATGTTGCATACGTTCCGGTCTCTACTAATTAGGTGACGTAGGTATATTCTGCAAATTGAATTGCAAAATTGTCAATACCCGTAGTTTCGTCAATCTTAACAACGAAAACGTGACTGGCAGGTTGATTGTTGATTCCATTCTTTCATTAAAGTCAAATTTGTTTTGAAACTGTTAATTAAATGAGACCGAGACTAAAACCTACTGTCACCTACACAGCCGTTGTGATTTTGTGATGTGATTAAGTGTCACGTGTAGGCGTCCCACCCAGGAAACAAAAATGAAAAGTGACTAATATCGAATTTCACGCAACTGTTCAACGAACTCCGCAATTTCCAAATCAATCGGCATTGTGCTGATGTACTCGTGTTTTAATACTGTGTCGAGTTAACATTAGGCGAAGTGTTGGTTCAATATCGAGATTGAGCCTCCTACGTTCATAACGTGGCCATGTATTTTGTGTTTCCTGAAGTGGGACATCTGGGGAAAAAATAATAAAAAATTTTGGTTGAGTTTCAAAAGTTTTTCATCATAGAAGATGGAATAACACGAAATAATCAAAGCACTAATTGTGCTTTGACTATTAACACTAATAGTGTTGAAATTGTTAGCATGTTTTTTGGAGGGTAGGTGTCAGAAGACTCTGATTGATGGTAATTTCTCTCAGCAGAGGGAGGTAAAATATGGAGTTGCCCAGGGCAGTGTACTGGGTCCTCTTCTCTTTATTATTTACATGAATGATTTAAATAGGTACTTGGAACACTCTTTTGTGAATTTGTTCGCTGATGACACATTGATATCGGTCTCAGGGGATGACTTCGGGGAAGTGGTTGGTGTTATTAATGCGGAACTGGAAATCATGAATAACTGGATGATGTTCAATAAACTGAAACTGAATAGTAACAAAACTAAATGTATGGTACTTGGTTCTAAAACTAATTGTAGTAAGTTTAAGAGTGAAGTCTATGTAGTGAAAATTCGTGACATGGCACACAATTTTGTATCTGAAATTAAATATCTGGGAGTGACTATTGATCCCCAATTGAATCTGTCTCAACATGTGTCTGTCTTATGCAAAAAACTTGGGAAAAAATCGGTTATTTTTATAGAGTGTGTAAAGAACTTTCACTCTGGAGCAGAAGAATTGTATATAATTGTATGATATTTCCTAGTTTCAATTATTGTGCTTCTCTTTTGAGTGTTTGTGATAAGAAAGATATTCAACAGTTACAGTTCCTTCAGAACAAGTGTATGAGATTTTTGTTATCATGTAATAGGCGCACCTCTATAAATTTTATGCTTAAAGAACTGAATTTCCTGAGCGTTCGGCAGCTTGTGACTCAATCTTGTCTGGTTCTTATTTACAAAACAGTAAACAAAAAAACACCTTTGTATTTGCAAAAGTTTCTAAAACGAAGATTAGAGTCAGTGTGTTACGGGTTGCGCGGCGCGCAGGATTTTCAAATTGAGAGATATGCCACAACTGCCATGGAAAGGTCACTTTTTATTGAGGGTCTGAAAGCTTATAATGCGTTACCACTTTTTGTTAAATCATCTAGCACTGTAAGGATCTTCAAAGTTAGATTGAAGAAAATGTTTTTTTGTTCTTAGAATTATCTTTTCGAAATTCTTGCTGATTTTTTTCATGTAATATATGTGATGAAGTAGCAGATTGCTAAATAAATAAATATTATTATTATTATTATTACTAATTAAACACGAAATAGTTAAAAGTAGGCACGACTTACCTACTAATTCCCGGTAGTGTCGTGACTATTATAAGTTGCTATTAAGTTATATTGTTGTATTTCTCTGCTGAAAAAATTTGTTTGAAAATATCGGGTCTTGTTTATAGATAAATGTGCAACTCCCTATGATTTATTTATGTTTATCTTCGTGATCAAAATAGCTTCATTATCACTTGACCATGTTTTGTTAATTTGAAAGAAAAAACACTTTCGACAGGTGCCTAACTTCCAGGCAGACACATAAAGTGTCTGCCTGTCTAATTGTGGAAAAATTTGTTAAATGAAGCTTGTAGGTACGAAACTGCTGGAATCTAACTGTTTTCAGTAGAAACATTTCGGCATGTCAGACATGAATTTTTTTTCATCTGCCGCAAAGTTAAAGAGTGAAATAAGGAAATGATGAAAACTCGTCAAAGACTTTCCTATCTCTTGGCTGCTGCTATTGAATCCTTGCGTGATTATTAAATTTGATTATTCAAACACTTCTAGGTCTGGGTTGATGTAGAAGTGAAACCTCTGTATTTAATTTCTGCTGGTCGGCAGATTGTGTTTCTTGTCATTTCAAAAAACAGGTTACAGAAGATGTGGGAAAGGAAAATGGTATTCTCTTTTATTGCAATTAGTAGACTCTATGGCCCACACATTTTGCTCTTCAAAGTGCAGAAAATGGAACTGTGGGATTTTCGAAAAACGTCTTGAAAGTATTTGGGCATTTGTCGATACTCGAAGTGAAAATTGCAAAATTTCAATTCCATTTAAATCATAAATATTGAATACACTAAATTAAGCAAGTTTATGTTTCTTTTGTTTTTATAGTTTAAGGAATATTTCCAAAGTGTTGGAAGATTTTAGTTTCAGTTTCGTTATACACAAACCTCAAAATTTTATTAGAATATCATTAACCACTATCGAAAATCAATAAAGAATTACCTCTATAGACCTTTTGATCTTTTCAAAGGGAAAACTGGAATTTTATTTGGAAGTATTCAGAACACAATGATCTTAATATAGAGACAAATGTTTCTGAAATTTGAAGGATTCACTTTTATATGTAGGTATGCTACGTGTTACTTTTGTTTTACACCACCAAACTAAATTCTTTCTAGTCTTGCTATTCTTCTTGATGCGCGAGGAACAATATGTAATTGCAAATTGGAGAGAATTTTTAATTGTAAAGCTAATACACACACACCTCACATATATAACATATAGGTAAATAGTATTTACTTCAGTACATACATACGTATGTATTAAAGTAAGAACTAGAATATACATTGGAAAAAAAATAATAAAAAGAATGTCATAGTTGAGCAACGTCAATGGAAATAAAGCTTTTAACATTGAAAATAGCCTGTTATTGCTAAAAATATTGAAATATATATATATATATATATATATATATATATATATATATATATATATATATATCACTACGGAGTTCTCCAGCGAGGAATAGCAATACTTCACTACATAGTATAAAACGAAGTTGCTTTCTCTGTCCCTATATCCCCATGTATGCTTAAATCTTTAAAACTACGCAAAGGATTTTGATGTGGTGTTCTTTAGTAGATACAGTGATTGAAGAGGAAGGTTTATATGTATAAGAGCATCCATGAAATAGTTGACAAATAATGTTATTTTTGAGGTTTCTAATGTGATGTCGTAAATAATTACATTTTTTCGCTAACATTGCAAACGAAGGCTGAACCCTACGAGATTTATCAAAATAATGTACTAAGTATTATACACATTGAAAAGGTCTACAGAGAACTCCGCTGTGGTATATGCCTATCTCTTATGGATATACCACAATGAAATTTTTTTTCTCATTTACTTTTTACAAATAATGGCTAATTTTCGAAGCGAATTTAACATTACGAATTTAACCAATACAACATTAATCCTTATCCAATTAAATACCTTAAATACATTGTTATATATATAAGTCTTATATAATATATTATATATATATATATATATATAGATATATATATATATACAATTTATACAATTGTCATTGAAAAATTGTCTTCTAACATTGCATTACCGAGAAGTTTATATCTCAATATTTGATCGACAATTTGCATTGCTAATATGTTATCCACGTCAAAAAACGTTTAACAAATATCACTTCCTAATTAATATTTTAATATTAATGACATACCCACATCTGGCATAAATTAAAAGGTGATGTATGTAATAATGTAAATTTCTCTAAACTACCTTCGATAAAAAAATTTAAAATTCTCGAAAAATATTATTTCTTCACACATGGTTTTACGATAGAAACTAGCGAATTATTTCGAGTTTACAACCAAAAAAATTATTAAAATTTCTAGAAAGGTCAAGACTGTTTTGAATAAAACGTAAATCGCTTCCGCACAGGAATCAAGTAGGCTATCCCAGTCTCACCAACTATTAATTTATATGTAAATCTTTTTCATTATTTATATTGAATGAGTATGTATGTATTACAATTTCAATAGTTTTAACAAAGTTGCAATTCGCAACGAAACCTCAAGTACTAAAAGTTGATATGTTCCAGAATGGCGAAGAAATTACTCCATATAATAACAAAGAATGAATGTGACACTGAATTAGGTACTAGAAAATATTCAAAGGGATTTACAACAGATCAATATAAAAAATCTCAATAATATAATATAAACATCGCAATAATAAGTAAATAAAAAAGTCGTACATGTGCAGTTAAAACAAAAAACATAAAACCAAAAATCAGAAGCGAATTCCCTGAATATTTTGATTTCAAGTTCAATACCTTCTGTTATGAGCAATCGCTTTAAAAATAAATATTAGGATATTTGTCTTCAATATAATTAATATATAGACTGAAACCCCACGCAATAGACTACTTGTATTATGGGGTAAATTTCGTTTGCATTACGAAAGAAGAAAATTCGAAGATTCATCATTTATTTTAATATTTATTTAGTGTGTTCTTAAATGAAATATTTGAGGAATAAAATAGAGAAGAACGTATTTACGATCACGCTGAACATCTAAAAATATGGATGCTATGTAAAAAAAGATAGGTGTGCGAATTTATATTAGTGATATTTAATGGTATATTCCAGGTATGATTTAAATCCATCTCAAAATTATTTCATATTTACTCAGTTTTTTGAGTAAAACACTAGGTAAATTTAAATTATTTAGGTACTCATTTTTTCGTTATTTTCCCGGGTAAGAGGCACACTACGTCAATTTTGAAACTACTTATATGAAAAAATATAAGAAGGAATTGAATTACATATGAATCAGAATATCTGGCTAAATCAAACGAAAAGAGTCGATATATGTACCGTAAATATTGGGCTAAATGCTATTTTCACTGAAATATTACATACATTTATTACAAGACAAAAGTGTTTTGAATTATATTCTTTAATAATGACCCAACAAGTGTTGTGCTAGGACAGAACGACTAATTATTCAAATATTTTCTATTCACTGAATACTCTCACTTTTGTATCAATTTCATAATGAAGTTCCTTCGCAATTGATAGGTACGTGGTCGAACTTATCTATTATAATTTTATTCCTATACAATTTCACTAGGCAAATCTATTCCTATGAGAGTTGTGATGAGGATTTTATAAATTCTGTATTGTCATAGACTGAATAAATCAAGGATTGAAAAGTAAAAGCTAATTTATCCACAGATAAGTCATCGAGTGCTTTTTGGGTCAAACTTTTTTCTCCGCCTCCGATGAAAAGATCAAGATGTAGATGGTTTTCGAAAAAATTCAAAAACCGCTTGCAAAAATTGCGTAATAAGGAATTAACTGAAGAAGAGATAAGGTCTAGTTCATTGCAAATATTTCAAAAACTGTTTGGCATTTTCAATTAAAAAATAAATATTAGAAACAGAGGATGAAAAAGTTCTGAAAACTATAGAACCAATATTTATAATTTTACCATAATATTACAGAAAATAGAGCCGAATACGGTGGAGTAAGGCTTGCGCAATCTAGACCTTCACTGAATAAATATAATATAAACTTTTTTATTGTATTTAATAGTGTTGGAGTTTACTTGTTGTAAATCCATTATAATTGAATATAAACTTAAATTCAAACACATGAACTTATGATTTACACTTTATTGACTACATAGCATGACGCGTTTCGTCGTTACAAACGACTTTTTCAGATGCTTACAGAATAATGCTTACAGAACAACATTTTGAAAAACACAGGTATAAATATCAGGGAATTTGGGATTCTATGACTTTGGTTTTACCTAAAATACTCCATTCTGACATATAATTTCTATTACCTGAAAAGGTTTAACAATCTAGAATTTTTAAGATGATTTATTTCCACTATTTCCCAACAATCTAATTGACTAGTCTATTTACACAATATAAAGAGAAGTAGTCAATTAGATTATTGGAAAATAGTGGAAATAAATCGGCTTAAAAATTCTGGAAATTTGCTCAATGAACAGATAGAATTAAACAATTCACCCTTGTTAAACCTTTTCAGGTAATAGAAATTATTTTTTAGAATGCAATATCTTAGGTAAAACCAAAGTCATAGAATCCCAAATTCTCTGATATTTATACCTGTGTTTTTCAAAATGTTGTTATTATTCTGTAAGCATCTGAAGAAGTCGTTTGTAACGACGAAACGCGTCATGCTATGTAGTCAATAAAGTGTAAATCATAAGTTCAAGTGTTTGAATTTAAGTTTATATTCAATCTAATATAAACTTATTGAACATAAAAATTGATACTTGATGAATTCATTCAATTATCCGCTGTCAAAAAATTTTTTCGTCGTTTTTTTATTAATTGTGTCTTAGTTGAATACAAATATTTCAAGTGCGGTAATTGTTAAATGACAATTGAGAACCTTCAAAATTAAGGATGTCGAAGGAGAATATTAGAAATATTGTAAAATTGTTATTTATCACTTTGTTATAAATAATTAACTTAGGTTAAAACCTAGAAATTTCTGATTTGATCCAAAAAGCACTTGTTGACCAGACTTCTGAACAACTCTCAACAATTAACAAACTAAAATTAAAATATTATATATTACAAAGTTACACGTAGTCAACAGAAGTTCAGGAAAATATCACGACACCCCATTGCGATGTTCTGAGTGGCATGCTAAGATAACTGATAGCCGATCAAAATAGATATCACGTCGACCGCAACAACCATCATAAAGATTACATATACAGTTGATAGGAGAACGTGACATAACATTTGATCTGCTGTAAGTGACATAAAATGTATTATTCCGCCTCAGACCAGGCCTTGGTACGCGAATATTTATTTTGCTGAGAAGAAATGGTAAGTCAATCGAATTGTGCAAAATTTTGAAGAGAAATGTTAGGCCGAACCGTTCACGCCTCAGCTTCAATAATTCAACTCCCAAACTATCGGTTAGGATGGAATTGTTCGAAGCTTCTAGAAGGATATTGCCCATAACATCTGAAGTACATATACTTCAAACATTTCCTCTGAACTGCCTCCAAGTCGACAATGGAATTAATGTACACAGGAGACAAAATTATAGACGCATATTCCAGTTTACTGCGAATAAAGGAGTAGTATAGCGTTTTCATTGTGCCAAGATTAACAAAGCTGCCCCAATTTCTGACCAAATAACCCAGCATCCTAGAAGCAGAAGCCGTAATGCAAATATATGCTCAGAGAAGGAAAGCTTATAGTCGAAAAGTACCCCCAGATTCTTAAACTCAGCACATCTATCTAGAATTTGACCTTCCAATGTATAACTATGATGAATTGGAAACAATTTTCGAGAAAATGATAAAATTTTATATTTACTGATATTCAGTTTCAGCCCATTGCTGTTACACCACAAATTAACAGCGTCAAGGGAGGACTGTAATCTGACACAATCATGACGATCGTTAATAGCAGCAAATATTTTTGAATCATCTGCAAAAGGCAGATGCATGCAGTTGAGCTGTGAAGAAAGATCATTTATATATATATATATATATATATATATATATATATATATATATATATATAATAAATAACAACCGACCCAAGTTGGACCCCTGTGGCACACCAGACTAGGCAGAATATTTTTTAGATTAGATTGAACTCTTTGTTTTATTTCTTTCATTTTATTAATTTAGTTACCATTCAACATTATTACTCTTTGTAATTGGGTGTTAAACCTGTTGAAAATAAAGAACTTGATATGATTTGGATTCGGGAAAATAAAATATTTTTTAGCTGCTTTAATTTTTTTTGTTATGTCTTTGAGATTTGTCTTTTATGTGTTTAAGGTATATATTTTTTGTATCTATAGCTTTTTCTATGTCTATAGCTCTATAGTATGTATCGTCAAATTTTCTTTGTGTATGGGGAAACGACTCCACTCAATGAATATGGGAATGGTTTTTTGTATCAATTAAATTTTTTCACTTTTTAAAGTTTACATGTAATCGGTTTTCATAAAATATTATTATGATTAATATTTTATCAGCACACGAAGGGATAATATTTATTGGTAATCTTATTTCTTTTTTTGTACATTTATGTTTTGTTTCAAGTATTGTTATGATATTATCTTTATTTTTATGTGTTGAAATGTCACAGATATATCATCGCTGTCATCAAAGGTGGATATTTAATAGGTACTTGTGTAAATAATTCAATAAATTTTGTATTCGTCTATGATTCGGATCAGCTGATAAGGACGATCTGTATATTTATGTAAACATAATTATAGTGTTCATCTTATCGTAGTTACTCATTTCTCTCTAATGAATTTGTTGTTATTCTGTTCTGTTAATGACTCAGTCATCCTTAAATTAGATAGAATTGATCGAATGTGCCATTATTATAACCCATTTATTTGGCAGCTGTTGGTTATTTCAAATTCCGGAAGGATGAATAACATTTCTTATGATTAATTTAAAATTTCACAAATACCAGTTGAATTACTGAGTAATAGAACTGCACTAACTATTAAGTAATAGTATTTATTATATGGTTTCATCAAAGAGTCCTCCTCCAACATGTATTGATAACGAGATCACCAAAAATGATTACTAACCAGCTGATTTTTTTTTTTACTTAGTTAATATTTATATAATGTAACGGTCATATTGTCCTACAAATTCCGTGGTACGTTGTCCCGGTCCTACGGTCAAAAGTAGTAGTACAGATCCTTGATGTAAAAATAGCGGTACGTTATTGCGGTGCTCCAATTGAATATGTATATATTGTAAAGTCATGAAATTAAAAATCAATTTATTTCTCAAGCGTAAGAAAAAAAAATGTTGACTTTTTGGTAGATTTAAATTGATTTTTTGCTGAAATTAAACAAAACAATAACAAAATATAAATTTTCAAAGTGAAATAAATGAAGATGACAGCGATGTTAGTAGCGAAGATTATGAAGATTCATCAGATGAATATGATGAAGATTAATTTTTTTTTATCTATAAATACACCAATACACCAATTTTTGTACCTAATTTTCCAAAAAAATAAACTTATTTAAATTTTAAAAAAGATTTTTTCACTGTATCTTATGTTAGAAATAGTAAAACGAAAAAATGATAATTCGTGTCGGACTAGTGATACATACCTGTTTTTTTGTAGGACATTGTTTTATTTGTGCACTGAACACACTAACCTATTATGTAATATTTTTGTCCTACAAAAGTCCTTAGTAATGAGAAAAATGGTCTTATGGTATTAACAATTTCTGAGCGTAGGACCAGGATAACATACCACGGAATTTGTAGGACAATATGACCGTTACATTATATAAATATTAACTAAGTAAAAAAAAAAATCAGCTGGTTAGTAATCATTTTTGGTGATCTCGTTATCAATACATGTTGGAGGGGGAGGACTCTTTGATGAAACCATAGATTTTGTAGGACAAATATTTTTTCAAATAATTTAGATAATTATCATAAGATTTAATAAAAACAATTCAGTTAGTAATAAATATTGAAGAATCATCAAATCGACATATTTTAAGTCTATTATGGTAGAAAAATTTCGGAAAATTGTTTTTAATTATAACAATATATCAATTATAAAATATTGTTGTAATAATAATTGTAACAACTTTAATCACACCCTCTATGCTCTAAATGAGTCCTAACGGCCAATGCTAGAAGCTGCAGATTTAGATATGAATGTATAAGGAGGTACCTATCTCTTCCTTTCATTTGTAAGATTTGGTTAGGTTCTCTGTATTCCATTAAGTGAAGGTTTATCTGTAATCACTGTAGGATTAAGTAGTAAAGCGCCAGACAATTGCGAAATAATCTTTTCTCATGTAATGGATTTCATTTGTAGTAAAATTGAATTAAAATTAGATTTACAATTTATGGGATAGAAAGTGTGATTTTTTGAAAAATAAACATATGAAATGAATTTTTTCAAAAAAAAAACTTTCTTTCGAAAAATTCAAATTAATCAAAAGATTGCTATAGTAGAACTAGTTCACGAAGGACCTCGTCAGTTGCGCCACGTCCATGGAAGTGAGGCAACGATTTCAATCTCCAAGCACCTTCTTATGACTGCAAGTGAAGAACCGTCAAGTTATGAATACTTTACAATTCTATCTTCAGTAGTCTATAGAAAACACATCTCAGATCATAGACACACCAAGCACCGAAAGTTCACACCACTATACCCGTGGATATATAAAAGGTGTTTGGAGATTTCAATCATTGCATCACTTCTATCGGCAACTGACAAGTCCCTTGTAGAACGTAACAGTTGTCTTGTGCTTCCATCACAATTTCAATATTTTTCTAACATTTATTATGTTTTGAAGAATAATGGAGGCGTCACATCGTACACGTTCACATATCTAGCTTTACTATAACATTCTTTTGATTAATTTGAATGTTTCGAATGAATTTTCTAACATTAATTCTCTTGAATATTTCATTCAGTGCTCATAGAACGAAATATATATATATATATATATATATATATATATATATATATATATATGTTGAATCATATAGGTGGTTTTTAAACTTAATCATTATTTCTTCTGGAAAAACTTGGCAAAGTAAGGAGGTTGTCAATAGTCTCTTGTGGAGGTTTCGAGAACATGAATTTCCCATTTCTTTCCGAAAAAGCGGTATTAATAAATCCACACGAACGTTAAAATGGCACGTTTGCATTTGTTGCTCCGCTGTATAATGTAATGTGAACGGCCAATGAGCTTGTAATCAGTTTACATTACTCAACAATTATCATCATTCAACTACATACTTAAATTATAGACATTTACACATACCTGGTTTGGATGCATTTGGATTCTCTGATAGCCTCACCAACCTGTTTTTTTCTTACCTGTTTGATCGACGTCAATTCATACAACTGCAGGGTATACAGTCGTCTGAGTTCATACCTACCTCTGGAATACCTCAAGGCTCGAATCTTGGACCACTGTTATTTATTTTGTTCGTAAATGATCTGATGGATAATATTCATTCTCCACATTCGATGTTCGCAGATGATTTGAAACTATATCATGAAGTTAGATCACAGGACAACTGTGTTCAACTTCAGCTCGCTCTGGATCATGTTGCTAGTTGGTGCGAGGACAATTATTTGAGTTTGAATGTGTCAAAGTGTAGTGTTGTTTCTTTCACAAGTAAAAGAGACCGAATTGATTGTGACTATATCATCGGTGGTCAGGTTCTCTTTCGTTAAGATAAGGCGAGAGATCTTGGTGTAGTCTTCGACCAGAAGCTTTCCTTTGTCCCACACATCACCCAACTTATTTCATCTGCTGCTAAAATATGTGGATTCGTTATACGCAATGGCAAATATTTTAATAATTCATCAATATTCATAGGACTATATAATACCCTAATCCGTAGCAAGTTGGAGTATGGCAGCACGATCTGGCATCCTATTTACACTTGCCATCAACGCCATCTTGAGGCTATTCGGAGAAGGTTCTTGAAATTCTTAGTTTGGAGGGAGGATAAAGTTTATCCACAGAGAGGAGTCAATCATAACGAATTCTTGAGTTGATTTAGTTTTATCTCATTGCAGAGCAGGAGAGAAACTTTATCACTCAAATTTTTGTACAAATTACTGCACAATAGTATTGATTGTCCTCCTCTCTTGTCCGCTTTGGAATTTCGTGTTCCTAGGCTAAATTCTCGTAATACAGAATTATTCCACCTAGAGACTAGAGATTGTATTAGGGACCAACTCCCTAATACAATCCCCCATTTGGTTTATGGAGTCTACATTCAATAGAGTTGCCAATAATTGTGACATTCACTTTGACTCCATAGAATTTATTATCAGGAGTTATGTGAACGAAAATTGACTGAAATGAATTGATTTAGATTGAGTTAATTATTGCATCAAGTCTTCACAGGGGCTCGAACCCGAGTTCCACCGCACCATAGTCTGGTGTTTTCCCGACTAAGCCAAGTTGGCTGGCGTTGTAAAAACCTTTATTGAGTACATATGTAGAAAACAAAAGAAATTAAAAAACGCGTTACTTTACCTAAAAGAAAAGATTACGATTCCAGAAAGAGCGTGCCATTAGTTCAAGTGTCGGCAAACGAAAATACAACGAGCTATCATCTTGAATATTCCGATGTTATTTTGCATTTTGTTTAATTGCACAAAAACCTTTAATTTTTTATTTATTTAGTGGAGGAGTTAATATTGGAGACGAATGAATATTTTTTATTCAGACGAGAAGATTAATAAAAATTAGGAACCATAAAAGAATCAAACGCGATTAAGTGAAAAACTGATATGTCGATTGTTCAGATATATGCGAATCTTCTATAGTACGGCGAAAATAAACACCTATTCAAGTTTACGAAGTCCTGAATAAACTTTGCAGAGATGTTTATATTGTACAAATAAAGACAAATCTGCATAACGTCACAGATATTAATATAATACAGAAATAAGTACACGATCTTATATTGAAATTAATTCATACCTTATTCAACACATATATGTCGAAATACATGGACGTGGGGGCGTTTTGAAAGTCATCGATTCTTGATTAATGGAGTAAATAAGACGGATGATTCATAATAATGATGAAACAATTGAAACTTATTATTATTCAACAAGTTCGATGATATTTCGAAGCGCACTTAATATTCACTCTCGAAAGTGATGGTTCGTTCTCGTTGACAACATTTGTGTAGACAACTCCCTGATACCTGCGGCTTAAGCGGATTGCTGGGTTACGTTATTTCGCTGAAAACTTTTTGTTGAAGAAGTGGTTGAATAACATTTAGAGATACTTGTACATCCTACGTTGATCTAACGGAATTGTTGCTGCGTCATCCGTAAAGCGGAAGCAACAGACAACCTTTTTGATATGGTATTTTCGAGAGCAACTTTTGTTGTATTTAGCTCGTTTAGAAAAACGGTTGTATTTTCAAGATCATATGCATAAATCTATGATTCGAATCGTGTGTAGAGGTTATACACATCCTTTAATGTACTTTGGATAGTCAGAGGAGGATAGAAAATTAGTCATTGTAGGCTGGAAATGTAAATAGTAATTGTAATATTCTCATCATGATGTTATTGAATCATACTTGTTTTCTTTTTAAGCAAAAAGATGATATGGCACCTAACTTATTGATAATATTATTTTTGTGAATTTTCAACCAGCTAATTCAAATAAAACTAAGTGGTTTTTTAATTTTCGCTATAATTTAGTCAAACATAACAATATTGTTTCGCCAACACAGTGGCTTCATCAGATGTAGATGATAAACTGTTAAACAATATTGTTATGTTTGACTAAATTATCGCGAAAATCAAAAAACTTAGTTATATTTGAAGTATGTATTTAGATTTTCGTCAAGTATCGGCCCAATCGATTAATGATTTCAAGTAGTTGTTTGTGGACGTGTATTTAAAAAATATTGAAATTTTTTCTGAATGTAGATATTTTTCATATTTTTGAGGTTTAAATAAAAAAGATAGCACCCCATATTCGAAAGAGCTTGTAAGAATCTGAAATTCGATAGATCATTAGGGGAAGTCCATTTTTTCATGAGGTCGAAAAAACCGAAAAAAACAATTTAAAGAAAGATGGTTCTGGTGCCCCATAAAACTAAATTTTATTACCTAACTATTTTATAGAAATCTGTCAAATGTATAATTTAGCGAAATATTTTTTTTTTGGAGTGGATAATTGAAGATAGTCTAACATCTATTTAATCCTTTAGAGTAACCTATATTATTCTGTATTCCAATAGAGGTAAAAACGGCAAAGATACTGATTTTCGAAATTGGTATTCTGTAACATTCCGGCAAAACTTCAAACACGCCATGCTTTTAAGTATTATTTTTAAATATTTTTCTTGTGTGGTTCATTTTAAGTATGAAATATTTTGAAAAAAATGCATGTAACTCATTTTTCCTGATTATATGTATCTATTCTGCCATTACTTGATTGAAACATTTTATGTCTAGAAATAGTAGGTGATAATCTTTTATGTTTTTCGATACACCTTTTCTACTAGAATTCCCAAATAAGTTTCAAATTATGAATTCATATCCAGAAATTGGATAGGAATACATGGCGGTCGTTAGATTGTACCCATAGTTTAAGGCCGATATCGAAACGTCTGTTGTTTGAAATATTATCCCTTCATTTTACTCCAATTCAACTACTCGAATCACTGACATAACAAAAAACATCCATACGTCTAGGATTTGAACACAATCTACTTTCCATTTGAAGGCATTCCACACATCACCCAACTTATTTCATTTGTCTCGGAAATCTATGGATTTATTGAACGCAATGGCAAATATGTCAATAATTCCTCGACATTCATAGGACTATTTAATACCCTAATCCGTAGCAAGTTGGAGTATGGAAGCAGGATTTTGTATCCTATTTAGACTTGCCATCAACGTCATCTTGAGGTCATTCAGAGAAGGTTCTTGAAATTCTTAGTTTGGAGAGTGGATAAAGTTTATCCTCAGAGAGGAGTAACGAATTATTGAGTCGATTTAGTTTAATCTCATTGTAGGGCAGGAAAGAAAATTTATCTCTAAAATTTTTGTACTAATTACTGCATAATAGTATTGATTTTCCTCCTCTTTTGTACGCTTTGAAATTTCGTGTTCCTAGGCAAAATTCTCGTACTACAGAATTATTCCACGTAGAGACTCCAAGGACTAACTCGCTAATACAATCTCCCATTTGGTTTATGGAGTCTATATTCAATAGAGTTGCCAATAATTGTGACATTCACTTTAACTCCATAGAAGTTATTATTACGAGTTATGTGAACAAAGGAAATTGACTAAAATGAATGGTTTTGGATTGAGGTATTTTTAATATTTAATTTAATTCTATTATTTAGTTAGTTACTTTTACAGTTTTTTTTATTAGATTGAGTTCTTTGTTATATTTCTTTCATTTTATTTATTTAGTTATTATTCAACATTGTGTTATTATTTTCTGTAATTGAATATTACGCCCTGTTGAGAATGAAGAATTTATTATTATTCTTATTATTTACTGTGTGTCAGTCGGGTGTTCTCGTATTTTAGTTAATATAGGCCTACGCTTCAAAGGTTATCATCCAATATACAAATATATTGGATGATATATTTATCCATATATTTATAAATATATTGGTCAACATAATTATACATCCATTATCCAAATAACTTATCTCCTTCTATGTGGTAATCCCAGGTTAGTTATGGACGTTTGTGTATGTACTGAGTTTAGTGTTTATGAATGAATCTGTTTATAAATGACTTATAGGTCATGTACAAGATTGTAAACCCAATCGCACCTCAGAACTGGCGTTTAACTTGAGTCAAGTGTAATATAATGATAGTTGAACTAATAAAAATCAATGGGGAATCAATTCGGGAATTATAGTAAAAAATTGGGTCAACGACGAAATGTATGAAATTTTGGAAATCGTCCAGAACTGCGTTCACTGTTGGTATGCCAATGCAACACAATTGAAATCACATTACACCTCATTGTGATTTATTGAATTCAAAATGACGAGAATCAAAGCAAAAATGAACTTCGTTAGCTTGATGAGTTCGGATGTTTTCTTAGGGCATTCTTATGCATTGACCTGAAATAGTTAAAGCAATGCTAATGTTTAAAAAAAAATACGAAGATCACCTCTTTTTTGCTTACTCAAATTACTGATAACATCAATGAAATTAAATGAAATATTCGTTTTCTGTTGAAGAGTTCAATAAATTTGTTACACCCTTGGCAATGTATTTAATTTCATTTTGAATATTCATCTTCTGGTTTTCGAACTCGAATCATTTAATAGGGTTGGTATTTTCATCAAATTATTATCATATTTTTTTGGCATAATTATTATAATCAATCCGGAAGTTTCATTTTGACATTTTGAAGTTGTGAATAATATTACAATTATTCAAAGTATTTGAATCCTTGGAATTGGATTGAACTAGGGAGAAGTAGAATTCAAATTTGCTGGCGTAAAGTTCTAGGAACCACAAACGTCATTATGCCATGACGCACTGGAACAACCCTTTCGTAATTAGCTCGAGCATTCAATGCGATTGAATTTCTGAGTTATACTATTGACGCTAATTTTCAATTATAAATGTGTCGTTGATATTAGATACGTTACTTGTCGTAAACAAGACGCAAACAACAATTGGGTCAAAGTTGGTGGTGTGATTATTATTATTTAATAATTTTTAGTATTAAATAATAATAAAATAATGATAATATTGATATTTTTGTGCAGATTTGATCTCTTGATTTACATTTCAAAAGTTTTGAACTCGACTGGGATTCGAACCCAGGTCTTCAGGTTTACGCCCCACTTTTTACTTACTTTACTTAACAAATCTTTATTTACAAAATATTTTTACAATACATATATAATATATATATATATATATATATATATATATATATATATATATATATATATATATAGTACAGTAAATTTTTGTGTTTAACAACCCAATATTTTTAGTTATTGAAATTACAAAAATTTAACATCTATATAACTTAAACTAATTACATAATTCATTTTTCATTACAATCTTAAAATTTGCCCCAGTGCTTTGGACCGCTAAGCTACCGAGGTCTACACTTTGAGATGCAACTTCAATTCATATTTAACAACTCTTTTATTCGTCAACTAGTTATTTCGACGCTCGGATTGTCGTCTTCGATTCGGTCCAAAGCAGTGGGGCGTAAACCTGAAGACCTGGGTTCGAATCCCAGTCGAGTTCAAAACTTTTGAAATGTAATTTCAATTCTCAATTTTCACTATAAAAATATTGAACATATTATTCACATCCACACGTGGTTGGTTAAACACGAAAATTTACTGTACTATAATTATCATTGTTCTTTACGGAAAAATTAATACATCTGGGAGGATGGGTAGGTGTTCACTCACTTTCGCCGGCAGGTATCGAAGACGACAATCCGAGCGTCGAAATAACTACTTAGTTGACGAATAAAGGAGTTGTTAGATATGAATTGAAGTTGCATCTCAAAGTGTAGACCTCGGTAGCTTAGCGGTCCAAAGCAGTGGGGCGTAAACCTGAAGACCTGGGTTCGAATCTCATCGAGTTCAAAACTTTTGAAATGTAATTTCAATTTTCAATTTTCACTATAAAAATATTGAACATATTATATATATATATATAATTAATATATATATATATATATATATATATATATATATATATATATATATATATATATATATATATATATATATATATATAATTTCAATGTTTGTATATCTAGGGCAGGATCACAAGAGGGGACCAAAACTAGGGAAAATGCATGGCTAAAAGTTGTAAATTTGAAATTCGTAACAAAAGTTTCTGTAATAATTTTTTTATATGAAGTCTGCGTTATAACATTGGTTTATGGAAAATAACAGATTTCAAATCATACTTGCTTTTCAACACAAATTTCCTCTCCAAATCATGTATTTTTATATAAGAAGTTTGATTGAAAAAGTCTAAATCATTGATTTTCATCCATAAATTTCACATTGATATGAAAATCTCTAACAATTATCCCTTGAAGGATAATATATCATCGTTCATATATATGATATTCTTCACGTTTAAAAATTTATAAATTAATATATCGAAACTCAAAAATAAATATTAAAATATTTGAATATAAACTTAAATTCAAACACTTGAACTTATGATTTACACTTTATTTCACCAAGTATCTTGAAAAGTAGTACTGGTGTTAAGATATTTGAGCATGGCCTTACAACGTATATTTTAAATAATGATATATGTATGTAATTCAAGTTTGGACCTTTAAAATATATAAGTTTTTGTGTAGATTCAGCTAACTGAATATTATTATTATTAAAATTATATTCTTCTTGAGGTTTTTTCGGATGGTGGGAAATGCATAAAAGTCATCCCGAGTTTATTTTCTGAAAGATAATGTGAATTTTCGCGACGTTTCACGGAAATCTCATCTGGCATTTTAAGTGATGCGTGTTATAAATGTGCGTGTTTCCTGTATTTATATTTATAAATGTTAAATATACGTGAAAGAAAATGAACATAAATTCGTTTAACTTTACCAATACCATAATTATAATACCAGAAATGAGAAAGTTTTGCATACCAGAGCATATATTAGCTTAGTATGATCTTCACCATCATTTCAGGCATTAGTCTTTTTAATCACCTTCCTCAAAGAGTAAGGTCGCTAAAATTGTATTCATTTAAGAAATATATTAAAAATTTTTTATTACTAGGTACAGGCATTTTACATTGTGGGTGATTATTTGAACATTAGTATTAAGATTATAATCAATAATAAGTTATCATAAACCAACATTCATAGCTAACGCCTTTGCTGAATATTTTAGTTCGGTTTATGATACATCTTTGAACAACAATTCATGTAATGTTTAATGTAACCATTCTGATGGTCATGGCGCGATATGTTCAATATTGCGCGTCAGTTCTAACTCGAAGTCAAATCATTATTGCCGTCAAGAAATTAATAAACTTACGTTTGGTCCTGATGAAATACCGAGTTTTATTCTGAAAGATTTATTTATGCACTTTCGGATCCATTAACACATATATTTAATCTCATAATAAGCAAAGCCACTTTTCCTAAAATATGGAAATTCGCCAAGATAATAACAGTCTTGAAAAAAAGTGATCCTTCTGTTGTAAACAACTACAGACCAATATCCATCTTATCAAACCATTCCTAACTTTTTTAAATTGTAGTCGATAATGCTTTATATCCAGCCGACACAAATAGCATCAAGATTGAGCAACATGGATTCATGTCAATGAGATGTCAATGGATTCATGTCAATGAATAGCAAATCTAATGCTGTTTTCTCAGTACGTTTCTGAAGTACTCGATTCCACCGGTCAAATTGATGTGATTTACACAGATTTTCAGAAAGCTTTGGATAAAGTTGCTCATGCTCTGCTTTTACAGAAATTACTCAACAGATTTGGATTCTCTGATAGCCTCATCAACCTTTTTTCATTTTTACCTGTTTGACCGACGTTAATTCGTACAGCTGGAAGGTATACAGTCGTCTGAATATATACCTACCTCTGGAATACCTCAAGGTTCTAATCTTGGACTACTGTTATTTATTCTGTTCGTAAATGATCCGATGGATAATATTCACTCTCCACCTTTGATGTTCGCAGATTATTTGAAACTATATCATGAAATTAGATCACAGGACTATCGAATTGAACTTTGAATCGAACTGTGTTCGACTGCAGCTCGCGCTGGGCCATGTTGCGAGTTGGTATGAGAACAATTATTTGAGTTTGAATGTATCAGAGTGTAATGTTGTCTCTTTCACAAGGAAAAGAAACCGAATTGAGTGTGATTATAGCATCGGTGGTCAAGTTCTTTCTCGTTCTGATAAGGTGAGAGATCTTGGTGTAGTCTTCGATAAGAAGTTTTCCTTTGTTCCACACATCACTCAACTTATTTCATTTGCCTCGAAAATATATGGATTCGTTATACGCAATGGAAAATATTTTAATAATTCCTCAACATTCATAGGATTATTTAATATCCTAATCCGTAACAAGTTGGAGTATGGCAGCATGATCTGGCATCCTATTTACACTTGCCATTAACGCCATCTTGAGGCTATTCAGAGAAGGTTCTTGAAATTCTTAGTTTGGAGGGGGGATAAAGTGTTTCCACATAGAGGAGTCAATCATAACGAATTACTGAGTCGATTTAGTTTAATCTCATTGCAGAGCAGGAGAGAAACTTTATCACTCAAATTTTTGTACAAATTACTGTTCAATAGTGTTGATTGTCTTCCTCTCTTGTCCGCTTAGAAATTTCGTGTTCCTAGACAAAATTCTCGTAATACAGAATTATTTCACCTAGAGACTTCAAGGACCAGCTCCTTAATGCAGTATAGAGACTATATTCAATAGAGTTGCCAATAATTGTGACATTCACTTCGACTCAATATAAGTTATTATTAGGAGTTATGTGAACAAATGAAATTGACTAAAATGAATTGATTTAGTAATATTTCATTAAATATTTGAATTGATTTGTAATATTTCATTAAATATTATTCAGTTATTAGTTACTATTTTAGTTTTTTAGATTAAATTGAGCTCTTTGTTATATATCTCTTTCATTTTAATTATTTTGTTAGTAGTCAACATTATGATATTATTTTCCGTAATTGGGTATTATACCTGTTGAGAATAAAGAACTTATTATTATTATATTATTATCATTAAAGATTAGTGTAGGTAGATAAGTTAGTTTGGGCATTTTTTATTTTTTTTGTTGTATGCAAGCATACATTTTTGTAATAACTTTTCGTTAAACATCGACTTGTTCAACACAATTAAAGTTGTCTCACTGGATGAATAAATAAATATGATTGTTTAAATAAAAGTAAGTATTTTTTTGATTTTCATTATGATTAATTCAATAACATGACAATATCGTTTCGCCAACACAGTGTCTTCATCAGATTTGTTGATTACAAATAATAGTTTTATTTAAATTATATATTTAGATTTTCATCAAGTATCGGCCCAATCGATTAATGAAATACGTTTGTTATACTTCTTGAACTGAAGACACAGCGCAACTAAAAAGTAGTGTTGTGTTTGTATATACTGTGTGTATGAAATATAAAGTGTAATGAAATATGTATAATAATTTAGTTCATCTAGCATAGATGTGAGTGATTTCGTTAAATCCGTTAATTTCTTTACTAGACAGTTATCTTTGCTTGCACACGCAAACTCCCAGTCACCTGTTTGTTGTGCGATATGGCAATATCCTGAGTTTAGACGGCTGATTCAGTAAGTTTGCGGAAGCGGTAGGTGGTCGATGTGCGATTTGTCTTACCAGTGGATGACGACTCGTAGTCGTACAGTGTAGATCGTAGAGAAATTTAGTTCACTACGTACCAATTGTAATTCAGTTTTCGTTGTAAGTGAACTTTAGCTCTTACTCTTTCGAAGTGACTTCGATGAATTATACAGCGCCTCCAGTTCGCGGTTAGTACGAAAAAAAATCGATAGTGTTGATCAACATATGTGACAAGCAACACTTAGCAATCCTGAATTAATATCCGTAAGTCTACTTCATATCGATATCGCGATAATGAATATTTCAATTTTGCTCAGTTATTATTGCAGGCGGTACGTTGCCATTTAACGTAATATTCTTTAAATTATTTCCAATTTAGGAAAATCTGATTTCATAAACATTTAAGGGTTGAAGAAATCGAAAAAAATTACAAAAATTTTTTGAATTTCTTTTTTATGCTGCGGAAAAGCAAAAGTCTTGCTTTCCGAAATAACTAATTACCGACAATTTGTTGGAATTGAAAGAATAATTTAGATGAATGGTAATAACTACTGATTTATTTAGAAGAAAATTAATTAAATGACAAGGAGGTTTCACTTATCACTTAGTGAAACATTATGTTAAATAATAAATTAAAACTAAAACACTTCGCTTAAGTTTCAATCAATATATTAACAATTCTACATATGTATCGGGTTTTTAACCCATTATCAAGAGTAATAATACACTCTTGATAATGACCAACCCCCGAAATATTTATGTAAAATTGTAAAAATATACTCTTCTAATTTCACTGCACTTTTTCGTCAAATTATGAATACCATACATCTGATATATATAATTTGATAACTCTGATCATAAATTTATAGATATGTATATTTCAATATCTATAGTTGGAATTACATAAAATCTTCATCATAACAATGAACTCAATTGAAAAAAAAAATGATAAAGATCCTTTCCAATAATTGTTTTCATTCAAATATTATATTTAAATTTTCAGTTTGCCAGCGCTCTTTAAATTTTTTTTTCGTAATCATCGATAACTATTGAATCCTTATTATCTAATATCTCAAAGTTCCGCAATTGTTGGATATCAAAAAATGAATTTCACTCAAGTGTCAAATCGATTAGTAATGATATTTCCATACAAAAAATGTTATCGTTTTAATCGATAATGGGAATGATTTTTATCTGATTATCGGATGTGGTTTCCTATCCTTGGAATTAGTCTTCTGTTATGTAAGAATTGAAAGGAACCTCATTATACATACCTGAATGATTAATCATGAATTGATGAACTTGATAAATAGTTTGTTACATATTTCATTATCACTACAGATAGGTACATTTGGATAAAAATTCGCAGACATATTTAAACAAACAGGCAGGCTTAAAGTAATCAAAGTTGCCATGTTAAATATTTACGTTGTTTGTTTTCGCCATTGTTATACTCCCATATTTTGTCAAAGATACCACAAATTCCGTGTTACTTTTGCAGTGTATATTTTGTCTTACTACACAGAATGACTTAATACGTTGAATATCGCCGTATGTTCCTCATTTTTAGAATTGATAAAGGTTTTAGGTATTTTAGCGTCAAAGATTTCAGGAGTTACATTTTTGTATGCCTTTCTCCAGTAAAGCTTTTCTCTTATGATTTACAGTAATAGTTTTTTTCCGGCCATTGAATATAACTTCGGCGGGATCTACTACAATATGATATTGCGAATACACAATTTTTGAACTTAGATGAGAATTAATACACTTTATTGACTACATAGGTAAATGAATAATATTATCACGAAATAATCATTTTCAGAATTTGTTCAATCCATTTACGAAACATATCATCCCCTCCATTAATATGACAAGTCTTTTATGATATACCTTAAATTTTTGAAAATATTCATTTATATTAAAAAATTTCGAATAGAATACATCGAAATGAACATTCTTAATGAGATTCATTCGTTTTCAGAATTTGTTCAATCCAGTTACGAAAAATATCAATGCCTTTATAAATATGACAAGTGTTTTTTGTTATACCTGATATTTTTGAAAATATTCAATTATTTCGAAAACCTTTGAAAGGAATACATTGAAATAGACATTCTTAATGATATGTATTTATTTTCAGAATTTGTTCAATCCATTTACTACCAGTTTCACCCCTTTCAAATAATTCGATCTTCCTGCCTTCTCTACGCTACTGACTTCTAACCAAGCCAACTCTTTATGAATTTTTGATGTGAATAGATGTAAATGAACAATGTTATTAGTAAATATTAATTTTCAGAATTTGTTCAATCCATTTACGAAAAATATCATCCCCTTCATAAATATGACATGTGTTTTCTGTTATACCTTATATTTTCGAAACTATTAACTTTTTTTGAAAAATTTTGAAGGGAATACATTGACGTAGACATTCTCAATGGGATTCATTGGTTTTCAGAATTTGTTCAATCCATTTACTACTAGTTTCACCCCTTTCAAATAATTCGATATTCATTCCTTTTCTACGATACTGATTTCTAACAAAGCCAACATTTTGATAAAGTTTTGATGTGATTAGAAGTGACTGACTACTATTGATACGAAATTATCCTTTCCAGAATTTGTTCAATCCATTTAAGAAAAATATCATCCCCTTTATATAATTGACATGTAATATTTGTTATACCTTATATTTTTGAAAATATTCATTTATTCGAAGAAATTTTGAATAGAATGCATTGAAATAAACCTTCTTAAAGAGATTCATTTGTTTTAAGAATTTGTTCAATCCATTTACAATCAGTTTCACCCCTTTCAAATAATTCGATATTAATTCCTTTTCTATGCTACTGATTTCTAACCAAGCCAACATTTTGATGAATTTTTGATGTAATTAGATGTGAATGAGTAATATTTTAAAAAAGTAATCATTTTCAGAATTTGTTCAATTCATTTACTACTACTTTCACCCCTTTCAAATAATTCAATCTTCCTTCCTTCTTTACGCTACTGTTTTCGAACCAAGCCAACTTTTTATGAATTTTTGATGTAAATAGATGTAAATGAACAATATTATTAGTAAATATTCTTTTCCAGAATTTGTTCAATCCATTCACGAAAAATATCATCCCCTTTATAAATATGACAAGTGTTTTTTGTTATACCTTATATTTTCGAAAATATTCATTCATTGTGAGAAATTTTGAAAGGAATACATTGACATAAACATTCTCAATGGGATTTATTGGTTTTCAGAATTTGTTCAATCCATTTACTACTAGTTTCATCCCTTTCAAATAATTCGATCTTCCTTCCTTCTCTACGCTACTGATTTCTCACCAAGCCAACATTTTGATGAATTTTTGATGTAAATAGATGTAAATGAACAATATTATTAGTAAATATAAATATGACAAATGTTTTTTGTTATACCTTATATTTTCGAAAATATTCATTCATTTTGAGAAGTTACGAATGGTATACATCGATATAAACATTCTCAATTGGATTTATTGGTTTTCAGAATTTGTTCAATCCATTTACTACCAGTTTCACCCCTTTCAAATAATTCAATCTTCCTTCCTTCTCTACGCTACTGGTTTCGAACCAAGCCAACTTTTTATGAATATTTGATGTAAATAGATGTGAATTAATATTATTAGGAAATAATCATTTCCAGAATTTGTTCAAACAATATACGAAACATATCATCTCCTGTATAAATATGACAAGTGTTTTGTACCTCATCACCTTATACCTTAAGGGGATGATATTTTTCGTAAATGGATTGAACAAATTCTGGAAAGTATTTTTTCGTATCAATAGTACTCAAACACTTCTAATCACATCAAAACTTCATCAAAATGTTTGCTTGGTTAGAAATCAGTGGCGTAGAGAAGGATTGAATATCGAATTATTTGAAAGGGGTGAAACTGATTGTAAATGGATTGAACAAATTCTGAAAACAAATGAATCTCTTTGAGAAGGTTTATTTCTATGCATTCTATTCAAAATTTTTTCAAATAAATGAATATTTTCAAAAATATAAGGTATAACAAATATCACATGTCAATTATATAAAGGGGATGATATTTTTCGTAAATGGATTGAACAAATTCTGGAAAGGATTATTTCGTATCAATAATATTCAAACACTTCTAATCCCATCAAAAATTCATCAAAATATTGGCTTAGTTAGAAATCAGTAGCGTAGAAAAGGAATGAATATCGAATTATTTGAAAGGGGTGAAACAAGTAGTAAATGGATTGAACAAATTCTGAAAACCAATAAA
This sequence comes from Henosepilachna vigintioctopunctata, assembly GCA_030704895.1. NCBI lineage: Eukaryota > Metazoa > Arthropoda > Insecta > Coleoptera > Coccinellidae > Henosepilachna > Henosepilachna vigintioctopunctata. The sequence goes on along the minus strand of JARQZJ010000093.1, from coordinate 4,845,109 downwards.
TCCAATTGAGAATGTTTACGTCAATTTATTCCTTTCAAAAGTTTTCAAAATAAATGAATATTTTCGAAGATATAAGGTTTAACACAAAACACATGTCATATTTATAAAGGGGATGATATTTTTCGTAAATGGATTGAACAAATTCTGAAAATTAATATTTACTAATAACATTGTTCATTTACATCTATTCACATCAAAAATTCATAAAGCGTTGGCTTGGTTCGAAATCAGTAGCGTAGAGAAGGCAGGAAGATTGAATTATTTGAAAGGGGTGAAACTGCTAGTAAATGGATTGAACAAATTCTGAAAATAAATACATATCATTAAGAATGTCTATTTCGATGTACTCCTTTCAAAGGTTTTCGAAATAATTGAATATTTTCAAAAATATTAGGTATAACAAAAAACACTTGTCATATTTATAAAGGAGTTGTTATTTTTCGTAAATGGATCGAACAAATTCTGAAAACGAATAAATCTCATTAAGAATGTTGTTGGCTTATTGTGATTTATTCGCAATATCATATTGTAGTAGATCATGACGCGTTTCAAAACGGTCGTTACAAACGACTTCTTCAGATGCTTACAGAATAATGTAGTCAATAAAGTGTAAATCATAAGTTCAAGTGTTTGAATTTAAGTTATATTCAATTATAATGGATTTACATCAAGTAAACGCCAGCACTATTAAATAAAAAAAAAAGTTTTTTCAGTAGAGGATTACATTAAAACGACTTGTTATTTAATTGCAGTTCTTCAAAAGTTCGTACTTATTCCCTGGATGCTATGGCGAAATTCTATAATTGTTGCGATAAACTTTTAGCTTATGATCCCCACAAAAAAAAGATATTCATTTGAACACCCTGTGAAGAAAGTGAAATAAATCAATGAGATTTCGTATAAATCAAAACGTTTAGCTAAATTACACATTCAATACACTTGATATACGTTTCGTGCTACAACCCATTATCAAGTACCTAATTTATAAAACTGAATTTTAGTTGTTTTGAACCATTGATAATGAGTTAGTAGCCTCAAACATACGACTTCTGTTATACAATACATTTAATAATGATCCATCGAATACTGTTTGAAAAGTCAAATATAATCATTAAAAAATATTGTCTTTTTATATTTGATTGGTATTTATCTTGTTTCACGAATTGTCCGTCAAACCCAGAAAGTAAACCCAGATTTTACATTGAATTGAATGTGACAAGGTTACGAGTTTTAATTTTTTGTTCGCCAGTTTCATTATTTCGTGCTTGGAATTACGTTTAATACCGCGAAAAAAGGAAAATGAAAGAGATAATGATTGTTCTGTGTTAATGGCTTCAACATAGTTTTTTATCTATGAAGGTACTTATTTCATTAAATATATTCAAGTAGTCCTTTTGTCATCTCAGCTAAACCGTTTATATGGCATCACCGACCGCTGTGCTTTTGTTTCATGAAAGTGCTTTTATGTAACTTGAAGTTGAAGTAGGGTGTGGTATAATATGCGCTATTTATGTTATAAAGTGAATAAGTTAAAATAATTTCAACGTAAATCAACCTTATTATTCAATTTTGATCTTACACGCTCTCTTGTATATTATACTCGTATTATTATTACAGGTTCTCGAAATTCTGGAATACTCGTATAAAGGCTACTAGAAGTATAATTGTGAAAATATAAACTTGATCTTTGTGTAACTTCAGAAGAATATCAAAATGAATACACAATGTGGTCAGTGATGTATCAGTTTGAATAAATTCACTTTTTTTTAGCTCAACAAGAGGGATACAATATAATGAACGAATTGATCAATTAAACAGTTATTAAGTAACTAGAAGTTTGAATAACTGATGTCTTAGTCGTAGATTCTGGGTTTGTTCTGTTGTCCAGATTATTATTTTCAACTTCCTATGTTTCAGCGGGAAATTTGAAATCTCAGTGGGTTTGTTTTTCAATAATTCGACCATTGTTTATTTATTTAACATATGACTTGCGTGTATGTAGTAGTACAAACATTGTTGGTTGTATACGTAGTAAACAACCACAATTAGTCATCACTATTTTATCGGATTTCCATTGCCTATAAATTCAAGTTCAAATTCCGAAACAAAGCTTTTTTTGAATTATGAATTAAATGATAAAGTAATCGGAGTGAACTGAAAACAGATTAATAATTAGTATCCTGAGCTATGTATACGTAGTATACATACATTGCTGATTGTATACGTAGTAAACAACCACAATTAGTCATCACTATTTTATCGGACTTCCATTGCCTATAAATTCAAGTTCAAATTTCGAAACGAAGCTTTTATTGAATTATGAATTAAATGATAAAATTAATCGGAGTGAACTGAAAAAAGATTAATAATTAGTATCCTGAGCTATGTATACATAGTAGACATACATGAATACTATGAATAGCTATGTATACATAGTAGACATACTTGAATACTATGAATAGCTATGTATACATAGTAGACATACATGAATACTATGAATAGCTATGTATACATAGTAGACATACAAAATTATTCATCACTATTTTATCGGACTTCCATTGCATATAAATTCAAGTTCAAATTCCGGAACCAAGCTATGATTGAATGATGAATTAAATGATAAAGTAATCGGAGTGAACTGAAAACAGATTAATAATTAGTATCCTGAGCTATGTATACGTAGTATACATACATTGCTGATTGTATACGTAGTAAACAACCACAATTAGTCATCACTATTTTATCGGACTTCCATTGCCTCTAAATTCAAGTTCAAATTCCGAAACAAAGCTTTTATTGAATTATGAATTAAATGATATAATTAATTGGAGTGAACTGAAAAAATGTATGTATACATATGTATACATAGTATACATACATTTTTAGTAGTTACATAGTTTACTACGTCTACAACCACAATTAGTCATCATAGCAAATAAGAGTGCTTTTGGTCAATTTCATACAATGCATTTGAATTATTCGACAGGTTTCAACTATAACGTCATTGTCAAGTAAATATTTAATTGACAATGACAACGAAGTAAAATAAAATGAAAAATAAAACTGCTTTTCGTCAGTTTCACACAATGTATTCAAATTATACGACCGGTTTCGACTATAACGTCATGAATTCTGACGTTATAGTCATTGACATCATCGTGTGAAATTGACGAAAAGCCATTTCATTTTATTTCAGTCTGATATGAATTTCCATAAAATAAATAGTTCATCAATATTTTCAATATTCTCAGGGTTGAAGCAAAAATAAAATGAAAAAAACAATAAAAATAAAATAAATTGCAAAGAGAAATACCTGAAACAAAATAAATGAATTCCTACCGTTATGGACAAACGGAGGTTTTTTTTAATCACACACGACGTTTCGGTTAGTTATGTATCTCTAACTTTCCACAAGTTTCAAGAAATTCACATTCACAAGAAAAACGGTTTCACTTCAATTTATAGCCAATGGAAATCCGACAAAATAGTGAAGAATCTACATTGCCTAACTCTTTCGAATATTTAATGGGGTTGGCTTTTACTTGATGTAAATCCATTATAATTGAATATATAACTTAAATTCAAACACTTGAACTTATGATTTACACTTCATTCACTACATAGCATGGCATGTTTCGTCGTTACAAACGACTTCTTCAGATTCTCATTATTCTGTAAGCATCTGAAGAAGTCGATTGTAACGACAAAACGCGTCATGCTATGTAGTGAATAAAGTGTAAATCATAAGTTCAAGTGTTTGAATTTAAGTTATATATTCAACTAACTCTTTTAAATAGAAACAATTAATCATAATGCTAAAGTTACAAACAAATATGCACATTTTAAATATAATCTTCAATCTTCATGTTCTTCATTACTTATCATATTCGCCGTGTGGTGCCGATATCTAAACCATTTATATAGGAAATCACGCATCTTAAAATCATAGGTATTCAGTGGAAACCTGGCTTTGTATTATATGGTTTATTAAAGAATGAAAGCTTTTGAGTGATAGTTTGGATGTTCTACTCTGTACACCATTTTGATGTTGTTTCCAAGACGTTTGAACTAAGCAGGGGTTCATTATTTCTCATTCAGCTAATTATATTGTGAATTGAACAAGAGATTCCACATCCACGTCGTTCTCGCGATTCGAGCTGATATGCCTGTCTCTGCGGTTTTTCACTTCACCAAGGTGGCGATCCGTTTCTCTATAATAACTGACGATTTTACAGTTTAAAGTCGTTCAAATAGGTGCATTTTTGTTATCGAAGTTATTATGCTGACAAACGGATAAAAATTTATATAATGTGGTTTTACGTTGTGTAAAAAGTCTATAATATCTGCAAATAGCGCAAATATTTGTATATCAGCAGATTGCAGTTGGAAACTATGATTATCAACAAGTTGCAATGTCGTTTTCAACTACGTTTTACAATTATGGAAGTACCTACCGAAGTTGTTATACTGTTTGAGCTTGAATATTTTAGTTTGAGTAGGTATATGAATGAATACGCAATAGTCTTTCGTGCATTGTTTCAACCAATCGTTGATAAATTTTCACAACTTCAAATGGCGCGTATACATTTTTTTGTGATGTCAAGTACCGTAGGGGGTGATTATTGCAGTTTGACAATTGAATTAATCCTCCATTTTTCGTTTCATTTTGTTCCGTTGAAAAAATTTGAAGGCAATGTTTGAGTGAGTTTGATTTCGAATACTTCAACGTTTAAATTTGGAGAAATCGCAATTCGATAACCTTTGAATTATTATTGATTCATATATTTTGATTGGATTTTGGCATTTGTATGCAAATGTGTGGCGTTTTGATGAATAAAATCGATGCTGTCGGGCATCGATCAAGGCATTTATTAAGGCTTTCTTCCGCCTAAGTATAAGTTAATTTTTCATCGACATTTTTTAATCGCAATATCAATATAGCTTCTAACTACAGCTTCAAGTCCAGTTCTAAGTTGGATTTAACGCTTTATTGTACAGTTAATTATTTCTAAGGATATTTGGGTTTGGTTATTCGGTGATCACTTGAAAATTAGAATTGGTTACCACTCTATTCAACGTGAAAAATGATTATAGTTTATGACAGCGATTATTAATTAATGACTGGCAGAGAAAAGAAGTTAAGTTCTTCTGTCAAGAAATAAGAATTAATACTTAATTAATTATTTTGCAATAATACTAGAAAACTTTGCCAAATTCAGTGAATTTGAACTCTCTGTATCGTTGAATTTTAATGTACATATTTATATAATTTAATTTCACTAAGTGGAGTTAGATATAATTTATGATATTCGTGAACAAATTTTTACCTTTATTTAAAAAATTGAGTTAATTTATGATGTTAACAGTTTCTAAATTTAGTTAATAAAGTATTTTCTTGTAATTCTTTTAATTGCCTTGCAACATTTGAATTGAAAGATTGCATCAACTATCGTAATAAGGTGTCCACTTGCTTTTCATGTGCATAAAAGTCGGATTTGAAAAATCAAAGAAATTGACCATTTAGTTTTTTGTAAAGTTTGTCAAATCGGGGAATTTTTGTTGATCATTTCTGCTCTAATTTATATGAAATAGATATAAGTACATAATGATACATATTAGACATTCTCTTCAAATTTCCTTTTGTTGCCTCAAAAAATGTAAAAACATTATTATTTCGATGTTAATTAATGATTCTAATCGAAATAATAAATAAAGACTTGATTTTTTAGGTGAATTACGTTGTACGAAATTTAATTGAGTAATTTCAAAGTAAATAATTATGTGGAAGAAAATCGAAATAAACCAGGCGCGAGGAATGTTTTTTTAACTATCAGATTGTTTCCATTGGGAACTGTTTTATGCATGATAGACACGACCTTGGTTTTTCTTATTTCTACTATGCAATATGAATTGAAATGTCAAGTCGTTATGCTAAAATAAACTTCGAACCGAAAATAAATGAGATCATGAAATTATTTATTTTTTTTTAGCTTTTAGTGTATTCTAATGACTTTCATAATTCATCTTTTAATGGTAGAAAAATACTGAATATGTGAAAAACCAATGCATCATTGAATGTTAATGTGCAAATGTTCAAAAACGAGTTATTTATGGATAAATGGAATCGATATGGAATACTATTGAATATATGTTACTATAAATAATGTAATTTGGGAAAATTCCATTCACAACTTTAAAATACGAAATATCTTTTGATAAAGCTGGGAATTTGATATTATGTACTTATATTACACAGGCCAATGAAAAAACTGTTTGTAAAAACTTTTCCAACCAATTTACCTAAATCTTATGTATTTTTGAGGGGTGAAAACGTATTTGATTGTAGTTTTTCACAATCATCCTCCACAATTTTCTCACAATATGACATCCAATATATTCTTTTTAAAAATAGGGAAATTTGATATATAAAAATAAAAAATCAAGCTTTTTCTTCGGTGACAAACATTTTTTGTTCTGAACAGTAATCACCCATCATATTGACATTCCTCCGTCCTTGGTATAGTTTCTCCATCTATTTTATGTTCTGATGAAACTGTTCTCCTTGCTCTTCACTCACATCGCAATTTCAATAAATGTTTTTCTTTGAGTCTAGAACCAAGCAGTTCTGCTTTTTTCTTAGTCAAACCCAAATTCCAACCTAAATTGTTTAACTCGGCTTGTGTAGACAATTGTGATTTTAAATTTTCTGGAGAATATTGAAACTCATCATCTCATGCTTCACTTTTATTTGATTCGGGACTGGACTGTAAAACGTCATCTATAGACTCAGGTGGCATAGGGACAGGTGGACTACCAGCCGATCAACTGAAGTTCTGCTCTCTCTATTCCTTAGATACTGCAAATTGAAATGCTTTTTTCTCTTTCTTAAACCACTTCCGAAAAAAGTATAATGGACAGCATGGATGAGAAGTTGATACCTATAGTGGAAGAAAACAAATAGTTAAAAATCCGAGTGGATACTTAGGAAAAAGAGATAGAGAGTTTGAAAAGAGCAGGAAGGAGTAATAATATTGTGGTATTTGGCATCGAAGAAAAAGAAAAGTCTACGATCGAATTACTACGAGAATTGAAAGAGAACATCAAACAGGATTTGAATATTGATATCGTCAATAACGAGGTAAACAAAATACATCGCATAGGAAAAAAAGATCCCGAAAGCAACAAACCAAGGCCGGTAATATGTTCGTTTGTAAATAATTGGAAGAAGAACGAAATTATCAAAAGTAAAAAGAACCTTAAAAACATTTACATCGTGGAAGATTATTCTAAAGAGGCATTGAAAAAGAAGACAAACAAAGTTGGTTGAAGAGAGGAATAAAGGCAATATTGCATATTCGAAATACGACAAACCAATAATCAAAGAGAATAACACAAGTCAAGAAAAAAGAAAGAGAGATATGTCCAGTTCTCCCTCTTCCCCTAACACTCAGCCAAAAAAAAACCTACTCTGTTTACATCCATGGTAAACAGGACAAATGGTTTTGATAAAATGCGATCCAGATCGAACTCGTTCTCTAACATTTCTAATGTGACTAACTCTAATAATAATCAATAGCAACTGAGAAACGGCAGACGGAAACCAAAACCAATTGAAGGAAATAACAACAAAGTAACAGATATGCAACCACCTCCCCCAAACCAACTGGTCCTCGTGGGGGATAGAGACCACAACCATTCAACAGGAAAGGAAAGGAAAAATAACAACGAATATTGCAAACACCAAAAATCCATCATCTAAGGTTGGAGGAGGCCTTTGCCGACTGGCAAACAGATCTGCAGAAGATAAAGAAATCTCAAATAGTAGAATAAGATTAAATATTAGTGTAATAGTGTTTTGATATAAGATCTGAATAAACGGCTATATTAATATTATTAAACCACTTTCGAAGACCCTCGACATAAACATAACAAACTTTGCGAGGAACCCAACATTTGTCTTAATTACCGATATTTCTACATCAAAATATGCGAAATATACTTTTTTTACAAAATCAGTAATGTTCTTTTGATGTTTTTTAATTACAAAGTCACCACATATGTAACAAAAAGTATTGGGAGAATTTTTACGCCCACGATTAGCCATATTAGAGTATGGTCAAAAATCACTTAGTTTAAACACTGCAATGAGAGGTTATGTCAATCGAAAGAACATAAACAGTTGTGCAGTGTATTACAACCACCCACTATATATCATTTAATTTGATTGCCAACCTTAGAATACTAGAATATGTTGTCAACGTAATGTATTTAAATGATTATTATGAGTAGTTTGCTTATATTTTCCATTTTTTTTCATTTTATTTAATTTGGAAAAGTTTCGGAAATCGGTGGGTAATACAAGTTTTTTATTATTATTTTCGGAATCAACACATCCAATAACATAAGGATTAGATGAAATTGATAATGAAACAATATTTAAAATTTTCTCATAATTTTAATACGAATACCTACGCTTGACGACGTTTCGAAGTACTACTTCTTTATCAAATGCTGGATTAATGCTGTCAGTTAATTAATTAATACTAATCAGTATTAATCCAGCATTTGATAAAGAAGTAGTACTTCCAAACGTCGTCATGAGTATTTGTATTAAAATTATGAGAAAATTTTAAATATTGTTTCATTATTGATTTAATTTTCTCCAAGTATCGGCCTCATCAATCATCAATTAGATAAAATTATTGAAAAAGTTTTGTCATCGTTTCGTTTTCCAATGGCTTTCCCATTAACTCAACATTCCCTAAAAAAATATTTCCCTTCTAATGTACTTGCTGTGTATAATTTCTTAACAATGGCAAATCCTTTGAAAATTAAAAAATTTTATAGTTAATATTTCTGCATCGGTTCTTATTTTTCGAACATTTTGAATAAAAGTTTGAAATATTCGTCATCGTTGTCGATCGAAATCAGGTACAGATGATCACTTCAAGATGTACAAGTCAATACTTATATCCCTATACGTATGTGTAGGTATGTTTTTGTTGTATTTTTAAACGTACGAACTGCACTTTGTGCGAGTCAAATGTCTTGAATCACTGGAATTTTAGTTTCTATTTTATTTTAGGTACTTATGTGACATTTACATGGTATATGTTGTTATAATAATAATAATAATAATAATAAGTTCTTTATTTTTTCAACAGGTATAACACCCAATTACAGAAAATAATAACATTATATATATATTGAATACATAACTAAGTAATAACTAAATAATTAGAAAAAAGATTTAACTAAATAATTAAACAAAAGATTTAACAAAGAGATTAATCTAATCTAAAAAAAATATATATAGTAACTTATAACTACTTTATAGCATTCAATGAAATATCAATGGGTATAACACCCAATTACAGAAAATAATCACATTATATATATTGAATACATAACTAAGTAATAACTAAATAATTATAAAAAATATTTAACTATATATTAAACAAAGATTTAACAAAGAGATCAATCTAATCTAAAAAAAATAGTAACTTATAACTACATTATAGCATTCAATGAAATATTACAAAGAAGTCAATCTAAATCAATTCATTTAATCAATTTTCGTTGTTCACATAACTCCTGATAATAAATTCTATGGAGTCAAAGTGAATGTCACAATTACTGGCAATTCTATTCAGTGTAGACTCCATGAACTCAGTGTAGACTCCATGAACCAAATGGGGGATTGCATAAATTAATTGATTGCATAATTGTTACTTTTAACTTAATACGTTTAAATAGTCACTCTTATTCTGATATCACAAAAATGTATATGTTCCTTAAAATATAAAGCTAACGCTTAATTCGGACTTAGACTATTCACGAATCACATAAACAGTGCGTAGGTTTATGTCAGTGGCCTCTTGGAAAAAGATACAGTAGAGTACCTTCATATTTATCTTTAAATATGAGCGTTTATAACTCAAGGGCACAAACCTCCACTCTTACTGGGGATATGTATCCAGATCTCTAATTTGGCATTCACGTATTCCTATCTCCACTCTCTGAAGAGGGCAATAACTTGCTGAGTTGTACGCTTCCAATGACCATGTAAGAGCTTATCTCTCATCCTCATAAATGACAAATTGATGTGTCACTTGTGATACTGTAGAAGCTGATAAAAATAAAAATGAAACCCTGAATGTATCTGCAAAAAGTAATCTCATCAAAAAATTCCCTTGAACTCTATTCTAATAACTTTATACACAATTCATTAATCGAACTCAAAGAATGACGATTCGGATTGATATCCATTGCTGGTTGTTAACAAATAGGTTATCGGAGCAGTCATTAGAAGTGACTGGGAAAAGAATATCTGTTGAACTTCAGGTATTCACCAGATGACAATCATTAAGTCAAATGCTTCGGTTAGATTCCCAGAAGAGTGATAGTTATTTATGAACGTCCAGTTATTTCACAATGAAGTTCGTGAGTCACAGCATCGGTAAAATCCATTGATACGATTTGAAAAGAATCAGAAGTATATTTTGACCGTCACTAATTTTAATTGTGGGGAAAATAACGGAGAAAGTAATGGTCGTTCACTATTTGCCCGAAATTTATGAGTTTCTACTATGAATATCTATCAATGCATTAATATTATACCTTCTGATTCATCACAACGTAACACAATATATTAAGACTTATGTCTCAGGAGTAGTAAGCAGCTGATTTATTATTCCCTGAATATCAGTCACTTTCGATTTCGAGCTCGAATGATATCAAACTACATCAATGGTAAATTTGTCTCATTACATATATCAAAAATTAATATTATCAAGTTCTGCAGTGGTCCTTTCAAAACTGTTGGACTCGTGGCGGTGGTCTCCAAGAATATTGGAGCAAGTCTGACCCTGACAATTGATGCACACTGGCGAACAAAACAATCCCACTTTTTGACAGCCACAATTCTTATTACAATCCGTCTTGCAATTACAAAAAATTGTATTCAGCAGTTTTTCTGGAGGGGAGTAGAGTTTGAATTGGCTCCAAATAATTATTTGTTAATTTCCAACCCCATCCTTCTGGGTCCAGCTCATTGCCTAGCCACACTTGAACTTGATAATACACACGATACAAGTGTTGAAAGGCAGAAGCAGATGTTGGAGGCAGACAAGACAACTGTACTGTTTTATTGTTCCATGCAGATTTTACAAATCTCAAATATCTATATTTGTCTATGGAATCAATTTTTTTTGGAGCACCATACATTGCAAGAAGGAAACGAATTCCATTTGTAACAATGTCATGTGGAGAAGAGTCAATTTTTGCAAACACTTCTGCGCAATCAATTAAATCATTACGTTTTTCGAACAATTTAAATACTGCTATTTTTGAGGCAGTGATTGCCATCATATCAAGGATATTTTCTTATACTCCGAGCTCTAGAGAGCAGCTCAATCTCCTAGTGTTCTTGTAACAAGTGAACATTGCAACTCTTCTGACTCCAGTCTTCAGTCTGTGTTTGAAATTTTCTTTAGGTACCAGAGACTTCTGTTATTGTATTCCGATTGTTTTTGGTTATTGTGAATATTTACACAAAGAGTTCTCCAGATATCGGAGCATCCATTTGGTGTTATATTTCGAATAATTTTGAATTTTGTTTAAGATTTCGAATGTTCCATTTGGTGTTATATTTCAATAATTTTGAAGATTTCGAATGTTTACACAATGAGTAAAAAAAAAGTGGTCTGAGTGGAGTGATGGAGTTGATACATTTATACGAGGAACAAGAGTTCCTATGGGACGTGAAACATAAATGTTATTGAGAGTGAAAACTCTTTTCAAAAGAACTCTCGAACTAAATATTCTTCATAATGAAAACATTTAGCAATACAAGAGCGATTCAAGTTTCTGTTATCTGTTAAAATCAAGGCCTGAAAACCTAGTTGCGAGATCTGCAATATGCATGTCTACCTGTGGTAAGGACATGCTCTCTTTGTGAGTTGAGTCTCGAAAATACTCTTCAGACTGTTTCTTCTAAAATGGAGAGTCTCTTGGTCAGGTTGCTAGATCTTGAAATAACCACTTCAATCAGTTTGGTATTCTGAGTTTTTCATCAGTCAAGACTATATCAGGTCTATATTGATCAACAGTGACCCCAATTAAAGTTTTTGTTTCTCTAAAATTGTCTCCGGAATGTATTGGTCTTTATTATTTTTGGGATTTCAAACCCTATAGCTTTCAGACTTGTTCCCAGGGAACTTCCACTTAATCCAGATATTATATATCAGAGGGATTGATTTCTGTGGAGGTTCTTTACAAATTATCAGGTCTGTGGAGGTAATCAGTGGCCCCTAACTGAGATGATTGAAGCAGTCTTGTAGACGTTGATGTGCCACTTCCTCTGCACTCGCACTTCAGGTGCTAGATATTGAGAGACCTTATCAGCATTTTTCTCAACTAGGTTGTTTGTATTTAGAATGGACACCTCGATTAAAGTTTGGGTAATTTCTTAACCAGGATAAGGTCAGGTCTATTGTGGGTACTTGTTTTGTCAGTCAAGATGTCCCAAGTGTGGTCCCAGTAGAGTCTAAACTGGTTATCCACCCAAATATTTCTCGAATTAACAAATTTCTTATTTTTTGTATGTGTGTTAACGTTTTGTTGAATAAAGGCAGAAAGTACTTCGTCGATGTGTTCATCATAATAGTTTCAACATAAGTATAGGATAACATAGATTTTAATTTTAATGTTATTCTTGAAAGAGGCTAATATCATAATTGTTATAATTAGTAGTACTTATCAAACATAACAGTTTAATGAGGACGAAGATAAACTGTACTTCTTTTTATTTTCAGCAGTTATACGTAATTTCCTTATCTGCTGCATTAGTGGTGCTATTAACATAAAATATTCCCAATTCATTTCCTTTGTAATCATTTGTATTTCCTTAATTAGTTGCATTGACCACTTCTTCCAAATCTTCAATATGATACTTTGGATTTGAAATTTTGTAAGATGTGTAACCATTCCATAAGTGAAAGATTATTATTGGTTGCACTAATTATTAGTAAATGTTTTCCTTGAAACCACTCACAAGTTCGTTATGATATGAATCAATAACTTGTGTTCCTATAAATGAATCACTGGAAACACACGTGTTTATTGTTATAAATAAATTCATCGAACTTTCAACGATTGAGAAACCTCTTTATATACGCAAGAATAAGACGTAAGTATCCACTCCTAAATTCGTGAAAAACGTTCTGATAACGAGGCTCGACTGTATTTATTTCACGTTTTCTAAAAAATTACTACATCGGATGTTTCCCAAATTTATCATCGATACAATTGAAAAAACGTGTATTAGTATAGAGTGAAATAATTTCTCAAAACATTAATTGGACTGATTGTTCAGTCAAAAACAATGAATTAAAATTAACACACTTGGTTTAAGTCTCACTAAATATATTAAATATTCTACATATGTTTCGGGTGATTAACCCATTATCAAGAGTATACGATATGACAGTATAAAATATCAGTGATATTGTATTCTCTTGATAATGGGTTAACCATCCGAAACATAGAGTTATTGATATATTTAGTGAAACTTAAGCCAAGTGTGTAAATTTTATATAACAAAAACATGATTTGAAATCGTTTATATAATTTTAAAAGGGTCTGTTGATATCTTGTGACGATTCGTGACATGTAAATGTGTGACTTACACATAATACACTCGATTCTTCTGCGCAAGCTCGCTGGATATGGCTGTTTGAATGACTGCTGCGCTCTTATCGAATCATACTTCTCAGGTAGATCACAGACAGTGGATTTCAACAATAAGAAGTATGACCACCAAAATGTTTCATTAGGGTGTACCTCAGGGATCTGTCCTTGGGCCTTTATTATTTCTTGATTTTATAAACGATCTTTCTGTTTACCTAGAGAGGTTTTCTACAATTCTGTTTGCTGTCGATATAACTGTATCTGTTACATCTGCTGAGTGGAGAACTCTGCAGGAGGAAGGTGATTTGACACAGACAATGGCCTTTGGCTGGTTCGTATCAAATAGACTAGTAGCAAACGAACAAAAAACTTCAAAAATGGTATTCACGCTTAAGCGTGTGAAGGAACGGGATTTCATGGGGAATGCTGGATTTTTAGGGAATGATGTTGGATTTAGTTTTGAGCTGGGGGCACACACTGAATGTCTAGCACAAAAATTGTGCAGTGGTATATATTTACTCAGAAGCTTATCAGGTAGATTGTCCTCCAGTATCCTAAGAGTGGCTAACTACGCATTAATAGAAGCAAGAATGAGATCTGGCATTTTTTTGCTCTCCAGAGGAGAGCAGTAAGAATGATCCCATCTCTTCAATATCGTGACGACTGTAGAAGTGCTTTCAACAAATATAGAATTCTGAATATTTTTGAGACGCTCATGTTTGCTCATGGACACGGGTGCGGATTGCCATCGGTATTCCTTCCGAGATAGATACTGCCTGAGGCCACAAAATCTTTGTAGGCCCACAAAATGTAATGTAAAAATTGTTTTTGTAGGCTCACAAAATCTAAGAATGGGTCTGTTTACTTTTAATCATATTGTTTAACAATTTACCAAATCATGTTCGGATCTTGCCGTCTCCTCAATTTGGAAGAGACCATTCATTCAGAGACCATTTGGAGTATCATTCATTCGGTTTTGACTCGATGAGGTCGCCTTGAGACCATTTGTTATTTGGTTTCTGAACATAGTTGTATGTTAGCTATGGTTTGTTTGTTCATATTGTGTGTTTCTTGTATTCTATTTTAGTCCATTTTATTTATGATTATATGGTAGTATATGTGTAATGTATTTATAATTTTTTATTGTTTTTTTCAACTTTATACATTTTTTCTTTCATGACAATTGTAAGCACCATGTTGGAACACATGCAATAAAACTATCTATATATCTTCACATTCGTCCGTTACTTTGTGATAATGCATAGTATTATGGAGAGAAGTCCAATTTGATTTTATCACTTTGTTTCTAATTTGTGTCTGCAGTTTCCTGTTACTACATGAACATTCTGTAAATACCAAATTTTTTGTATATACGTCATATAATTATTCAAGAACGAACACGTCATCGTGTTTATGATTTCAATTCAATGTCACGGAAGTTCCTTTATAATTCCACCTACTCTAAATGAATAATTCAAATCCGTATAGACAGTCATTAAATATAGGTATTTAATAATTGGTCGTCTTTAGTCCAGTTAGTATTTCGTTCTGTGAATACCCCGGTGCGTTTAATTGTAATGAACAACAGACGATATTAGTTATTTGTTTGTCTTCATACTTTATATTGTTCAGTTTCCTTTTAGGACTAGATAGAGTGATGAGATAGCTAAACTGTAACCATTAATAGAATGTATTTAGGCATGAAGTTTATTTAGTTATTTTGGTCAACATATGTTTTCGTCATTTGTATGGTAAATATAAATATAAAGGTCAGTATATGTTAGTTGGACATCTCCATTGTATAGTGGTTGGAGTTAAGGTCCCTACCATATGCCCATTGTGCTGAAAAGACTGAGGACGATTTTGATACCACAGCCGTTTTACACATTCAGTGAATTTCTTAATTTTGATTTTATATGACAGTACAACTTTGTAAATTATTTCTACTAGTTTTAAGTGTGTTTTGTTCAGATTTTAATTTGTGTTGTCATTTGTGACATATTGTGTGTAATGTTGGTAATTTCACGACCAAGTTTTATTCAACTTTATAGCTTTTAATATGTGTATATGACATTTTAATTTTTGTATGTGACATTGTAATTTGGTTATCAAATTTACAGAAATAAACTACTACTATTACTATTATATCAATAACTGCTAATATTCCAAGTTAGATATAAATAATAAGTAGAGCAGTTCCAAAGGAGATTGTCTTTACTGAAAATTGAATATCAAAACCACGTTATTTCAAATAGTTTTCTGTAAATCAAATTATAATTATGAAAATAGAAAGAAAATCCGCGAAAATGTGAAGATATAACTAGTTTGAGGTAATATATATATATATATATATATATATATATATATATATATATATATATATATATATATATATATATATATATATATATATATATATATATATATATATATATATATATATGTGTGTAATTAACAATTAGGTCATGCCTTATGTAAATTTCTGGTAAAACCAGTAGCTAGGAAATGGCATGTATGAGTTGGTATTTACGACTAAATGCCTTATGATAAGTTCATGGTAATATTTACGATTTGATTTCTCATACGTCATAACACACAACGATGTACAATTTCTTTGAGTTTAGTGAAGGCCCCTACACAAGTAGATCTGGGTCCGAAGCTTGGGTAAAATATTGACGTTTGTGTATGTATATGAGTTTCAGCGGTTATAAAATTCGAAAATATTACTGTAATAATACTATTGTGAAAAATCAATGTACTCAGATTTGAATTAAAAAAGAAAGTCAATCAAAAGGAAAAAAGGTCGGTAGTTGGGATAAAGTAATTAACTTGAATATGAAGGATTCTTTGAACTGAAAATCTACAGTATGAATGACTCTTGTTTACAAATGCATAGAGTCCACAATGTTTACAATGTTGTCGATTACTTATACAGTACAAGTGTATGTAATTTAGATTCAGAGAAAATATGTTTTCTAGCGTTGAACACTATAAATGTAATTATTATCACAGCTATTCATCTCTTCAATCTGCTTCACTGATTCAATTGATTTCATTGGATTCATTAAGTTCAAAATTGTACTAAAAAGTCGTGGAAAGAAATCATTTTTCAAACAAGCAAAATTCAATTAGAAAAATTTTGGAAAAACTATAAAAATAAATGAAACAACATATTCAGGATTTCAATCTACCAGTGATTTATTCCTGTAAATCGCTGATAGAATATTCAAGGTTTAAGAATAAAAATATGTAAAAATATTAAATTTGGTGAAAACAGTTTAAATTGACTTTCTCATTCACTGATTGTTCAACATTGGACTAAGAAGTTGCGAAAAGTAATAGTTTTCCAATGAAGCAAAAATTTATGAAAATTTAAAAAAAATTTGAAAATAAATGAAAAACATATTTAGGCAAATTTCCATCTAAGAATGATTTCATTCTGTAAATCGCTGATAGAATATTCAGGTTTTAGTGAATAGAATTATGTAAAAATAATAAAGTGGGTGAAAACAGTTTAAATTGACTTTCTCATTCACTGATTGTTCAAAATTGGACTAAAAAGTCGCGAAAAGAAATCTTCTTTGAAAAGGTATTTCTGAATAAAATATTATGAAGCAAATAATTATGGAAATTTTGAAAAAATTATGAAAAAAATGAAACAACATAATTAGGCTTATTTCAATCTACCAATGATTCAATTCTGTAATTCGCTGATAAAATATTCAGGTTTGGTAGTTATCTTAAACCGCCGGAGTAACCATTCAAATTTTCATCTCTACTAGGATTGGTAGTATACGACACAGGAAAGAAAGTTTTGTAAAAACAATAATAAATTTGGAGAAAACAGTGGGCGTAAAATACTAATAAGAATCCTTGAATTTTTCCTAATCGTAGAATCACGTATTAACTTTTCCATTGTATTGTGTTGTAACAATATTTACAATTATATACCTAAATAATAACTAAAAAATTAATTTTTTCCTATTGATTCGTGCGAAATATGTTAATATTGAAGGACGTATACTTAATGAAATTGATATAAATATTGTTCCAAAACGATAGCTGTGATTAAAGAAGGTCATATGATATTTCGTGAGAAATACTAGTATAGTTAGAAAAAATAAATATATATTACTCGGAAAAGCGTCTTATTATTCGAAACTCCAGTTTGCTTCTTCCATTGTTTCAATATTCGTATGTTTGACCTCGAAATTGTTTTGATACTTTTTCATCTTTAATCTTTTATAATCGACAAAAAGTATATAATGAAAATAGCGCCATTCGTTCTCCATCTAAAGTGAATCGCAAGCATTACGAAACCTTTAATAGTATTTGAAACATGCAAATTGAAAACACAATATCTAGTAGTTTTCAGCTTGCAATTTTCAAAATTAACTCAGATTAGAAATTTCCTCGGGATTATGTTAAACAAATTTGATCCAAAGTTATGATTAGTTTATTATTGAATATTTTCATTCACTTGGTCCAAATCCATTATAATAGGTCTCTATGGGATAACTTTTGAATTTCATTTACACTTTTTTGGAAATCATATTCTGGTAGCATCTGAAGAAGTCGGCAATCCGATGAAACTTTATAACAATAAGAGTGTAAATCAAAGTCAAGTGTTAGTGATTATTATGCTATAGTGATCATGTTCCTAGACAAATTTTTTTTTCATTTGGTACTCCGAAAACTAATTCCCTCGTATAATCACCCATTAGATATATGTGTTCGCTATTCGAGGATGTGTCTGACAAATGCGATATCAACAGTGACTCATTTGCTTTCATTAGTCGGGTTTAATTTGACTCTTTTCATGTACCTATAGTGAATTCTGAAGTAAGACATAATCTCATTGACAATTATTTATTATAATCACTATTTTTATTAGTAATAATACGTAATAATAATTAAAAATAATCGTTTTTTAAACGTTTGAAATATCATTAGGTATTAATACTGTATATTATATATATATATATATATATATATATATATATATATATATATATATATATATATATATATATATATATCTGTACCTCGGAGGGATACAGCACTATGTCCATTTTCATAACTTTACAGGAGAGTTTTAAACTTTTTTTCAACAAAAATTGTTATTGGCACAGCTATTTGGTGTTGTTTCAAAACATGCTATATCCGGTTCTAACTGGTTTTGGACATAGTGCTCTATTCCTCTAAGAAATATGAGAAAAGCTGATTTTAACTCTTTAATAAAATCAATATGGAAAAAATGGACATGTGTTGTATCCCTCCGAGGTAGATATATATATATATATATATATATATATATATATATATATATATATATATATATATATATATATATATATATATATATATATATATATATATATATATATATATTTATTATTTTGGTATTTAAATAGTCAATGACTCTCGATGAACGTTTAAAACTGAAACAAGAATTTATTCAATAAATACAATATTAACTTATTCTAAAATATATCAAACCTGAAAAAAGAATCGAGACTTAAATGTCGATTGAATATTAATCTTGAGCTCTGCGTCCACAAAATATACAAACAGAATAGGAGGTTAAAATAATATGTCGCGCCTTAAGTACTGTCAGACAGTTCACATAATAATATGAGAATCACAGAGTGATAAAAGGTACAAGGATTACAGAATTTGTGATATGGTCTCTACCGTAACATATTACAATTAAAATCCAATAACGTTAGTGCATAGTGCACTAGATGGCGTTACATATATATATATATATATATATATATATATATATATATATATATATATATACATATATATATGTATATATATATATATATATATATTCATATATATATATATATATATATATATATATATATTTTTTGAATATTTCCTGTAACTGGGTGTTTTTACCTGTAGAAAAATAAAGACTTATTATTATATTATATTTTATTTCAAATATCATTATATTATAGCAATGTTTCTTTTGAAACGAATCCGGTTTTGAAAAGCGGGCCTACACCACGGAATCTACGTTTTTTCATACGAATTGTCCGAAGTTTCTTTCTATCTCTCGTAGTAAATCACTGAAACAAAGATGGCATTACCATTCATTCAGTTCTGGAATAATCAGCATTGCCGTAGCTTTGTATGTCAAGTAGAGGCAAGTGGAATATTAAAGCACGTAACGGCTAAACCCTCCCTTTGAGATTAGCAACATTTATGGGTCAGATATGGTGTTCTTCCTAATCCCTCGTTGAAGTTCACGTAAGGGTGCCATTACACTGCATAGAGAATTTTGTCTTGGAGTGTGAACCGACAATTCTGGAGTGACGTTCCTCTCTCATTCAGTGACTAAAAATCCTTAAATTTCCAAAGATGAATTAAAAACAAACGGGAGCGTAGCTGTAGCCAACTTCAAACACCCGTTGTGCTATAGCTTTCCCATGAAATGAGGGTTGGAAAGGAAAACTCGAGACTTACTGTAGCTTTGTACTAATTATTCTATAAATAAAATAGGAGGCATCTAGAGTTCCTTGATATTATGTATTTAATTTCCAAATAACTAAAGTTAACCTTTTACGTCTAACAACTAATTTATTGAAAATAGTTGATATCTGTTTTACATTTTGGTTAACATGCACCATCGTGAAAATCTCTCGTCTCTTTTTATTTCAGAGATAAGTTTTCAATCTTTTTAAAATGGGGAATCTTCTTAAGCACGCAACCTCAAAATCTACAGAACTTCTGAGTCTTCGAAAAAGTCTTAGGAGGAAAAACTGTTCATCGCTCTGGTCGATGTCACATTATATATTACGGAGTTCTCTGGTACAGGCCAATGATTTTGCCAGAGCCTAATCCTCAACAGGGCAATTATGGCAGTTTTTCCAAAATGAATCTGAGTTTTCCTGTTATAGATGCAATGGTACTCGAAACAGGAAATATTTGTTCAACATATATTAGCTTTACTCACTCTGTCGAAATAAAATTTTTAGTCTAGCTGCTCTCGCTCATTGAGACTTTTAGCAAACTATTCGTCAGGAGGAATTCCTGTATCAAAACCTAACGAAATTAAACATTACTTCGTGTGATAAAGTGTTGACAAATTGAACATTACTTATAGCAATGGAGCGTTTGAACCCTCTAAATACCACCTTTCTTATTTACGTCCCTGAATACCAGTTGATTGTTGTTGATTGCAATAACTAGAAAGGAGATTATGCGGCGGTGAATATATTCTTCAGTTATTAAGAATAAACTAAAAATCGTTTCGCAAAAGTTTTTTATTTCACAGACCGTAATGTTTGTCACAAAATTTGCCTGATACAGATTATTTAGATTAGTATTAAAACCGTTTCTTTCTTCAAAAGGACGTTCTGGATGCAGTTGAATTCCAAAGAAGAACCAAAATGAAAAAACTGTATCCAAGTTGATGCAAGAGATATCAAGTAAACATAAAGCAACATGAAACAACCTTCGTTCTCTCAATACTTTTTAGTTCTATACTCTTAAGAATTCATCTTGATAAAAATAATCAAGAGTTTTTTGATGTGGTACTTAATGATACTAATGGTACTTATGCATTATATCTGGGAGTTATTTCATTATTTTTATTACAACATTAATCGTTAGGTACTTTTCAACGTTCAGAGTATCTAGTTCGAGAATATTACAATCAGTTTCATCTTCTTTCTAATATGTGAATAAGAAGTAATTAGTATCTAATAAATTACAGTATTAGATGAAATAATGAAGAATATTTCAATATGGGGAAATTATGAAATGATTGAATGAGTAAAGAAGTTAATGAGTAAAAAATTAATGAAAATGCGCCCTGCAGTTAGAATGAAAGGTTTGGGAGGGGATGATTTCTACTTGTCCATGTTGACCATAATTATTAATGAACGTTGATAACTTTTGTCTTTCACGAATTAAATTACTGCATACACACTGCAGTGGTATGGTTCAAATGTGATTTTGATGTGAGTGATACACGTTCACGCCATCTGTGATATAGTAAAAATATTTTTCCAATAGTTGTCAACCAGTATCAGAACTAGAATAAGTACATATGCTGTTTTTATGTTCATATAGTGACTGACAATTTGAGTACGTTCGTTAAATTCGTCCATGTTGGCAATTCTGGTGGATGTTACTATTATTTTATGTTCAAATATAATAAGTTTTCTTTCATGAGAAAATTAATATAGTTTATTTTTCTAGGTAATTGAATCCGCACAACGCAGCTACTACACCTATCATTTAGATTCAGCAGTTCTTCTATGTAGTATGTAAGTACGAATATACAAAATCTGTCATAAAACTGCGATGAATATGCAGCTTGAAAACATTGTTTCTATTAACATTGCTATTGTTCAAATAAAATATGCAAAAAACAAAACTAATTGCGAATTCAGTCTATACGGACGGTTAAAAAGGATTTTCTTAACTAAACAAGCTCTCGACAACATTTGTCGATGTCTTCTAGACCTAGACAGACAAGACAATTAGTGAATACTAAATAGAGGAGATTCTAGAGATTATTGAAAATATTATAAAAAAATTTGTTGAAAAATATAGCAAAATCGAGTTCAACATTTCTTAAAATACAATATTAACCTAGAATCTGAAACGATGACATAATTGAACTGAATATCCAATATATATTGAATTTTATTTTATACGAGTACATATCATAGGATGGAGCCATAGTTATGAGTACAATCAAGTATAGAGCAGAAACACCCAAAAACTATATGCATTTTCAACCAGGATTTGGGTTTTGTATTATGTATTATATAACTGAATTGGTGTATCCTAACTACTGCCATTGAAAGGCTTCCAGATGAACTGATTCGTCAACCATTTTATTTATATGGTGGCGTCCATAAATTACGTAAGGTGTTTAAGGGGGGAGGGGATCGAGTCAAATCTCATATAATCTTACGTTGGAGAAAGGGGGGGTCTTGGCAAATATCACGCAATTTTTTTCTGATTGAAACAAAGAAAAATTATACTATTTTTGTACATTTAATCCAGATTGTACATACTTATGATTTAATCTTCAGCGTCATCGTAATACGATTAAGATCATTCACTAATTCGTTCGAAAGAAAATAATTTCATTCATACTTCGACGTTATACATCTACTGACTGTCAAACCACCATATTTGTTTTATACCAAATGGCTCAAATTAATCTGAATTTACGGTACAGTGTAGCCCGTCCTTTGTTTTCGCGCCACTGTCAGTCGAACGTGCGACTCGATGAACGAGAGCCTACGAGTTGAATGGCAGATACTCACGGACAGGTTCTAACCTGCTTGGGTTTAGTTTTATGAATGTTTTACTCGACTCAGTTACCTTCTAAGTATTCTATTGTTAAATTTTTATTACACTTATAATTAAAATCTCAGCAATATTGATTACTAGTCTCAACTAGTCCTAAATAAAAGCATGAAGCAAAATTTTTTTTTGAAACAATCCAACGTGTTTACGTAAGAAACCCACATTCTGAAAAATCTCACGTGAGATTGGGGGGGTAGGGGGTTGAATAAAATCTCACATCTCACCAGGGGGGAGGGAGGTACAGAAAATTGAAAAAACACCTCACGTAATTTATGGTCTATTGTAAAAATTCGATTCTTGGGTTTTTTGGTTCAATTAAAACAAAATGATGTTAAATTTTTACAATTACGTTTCGGTTATTATTTTAACCTTTATCAAATTGATACATGTCATATGATCGCACAAACATGAACTTCTCAGACACAAAAGTTAACTGAAATAACAATTATATTGACAATTATAATCAAAATATCTAAAATTTTTCCAAAGAACAATAACACCTTCATCTCTCAAAGCATATTGTATATATATATATATATATATATATATATATATATATATATATATATATATATATATATATATATATATATATATATGGCTCGCTTTGGAGATTGATCACGTTTATACTCTACAGTCATATATTTACAATATGCTTTGAGAGATGACCGTGTTATTGTTCTTCGGAAAAATTTCAGATATTTTGATTATAATTGTCAATATAATTGTTATTTCAGTCAACTTTTGTGTCTGAGGTGTTCATGTTTGTGCGATCATATGACATGTATCAATTTGTTAAAGGTTAAAATAACCGAAACGTAATTGGAAAAACTTAACATCATTTCGTTGTAATTGAACCAAAATCGAATTTTTACTGTAAGCGAGTGTTTCTTTTGTGTAATTCTCTACCATCAGTTACCGAATCACCAACTTTATGAATGAGCAGGAGACAGCATTATTTACAACCAAATTTGAAGCTAAAAGTCGTCCTGAAGATGTTCGAAATGATTCCGATGGCTGAATGATGGAAGCGATTGTCATCACACATTCATCAACCAGTTTTCTCCAGTTGAAGTAATACTTGACAATGGGTTAGCAACCCAAAACATATGTGACTGGAATTCGACTGTGTAATTTAAAAGCACTATCACAATATTCAAGAATGTTGCATCGAGTGTTCTGCGAGCAGTTAATTCTCATTGTCGATTTCATGATATTCAGAAAAATTATATTTTTTACGAGCTACTCCATCCCTTATAAGTGATCGATGTGATATTATGTTTAGACAAACACAATTCACCGCTTCAGTCTCGAACTATTCCAATAATTAAGAGTTATATGGATGAATGATATAAATAGGTCATTTGAATCAGTCAGAGAAAGATCATTTCTCAAGGTACATTGTATATTTTTGAATATAAGCTCATTGAAAATTTTGTCTGAAGTGCATAAACCCGTATAATTCAAACCTATGAGATATCTTTGTAATTCTTTCTGGGAACACTTCGAAGATAATATGCTCAAGATCCTCGGGATGGTTTTAT
This sequence comes from Henosepilachna vigintioctopunctata, assembly GCA_030704895.1. Taxonomy (NCBI): domain Eukaryota; kingdom Metazoa; phylum Arthropoda; class Insecta; order Coleoptera; family Coccinellidae; genus Henosepilachna; species Henosepilachna vigintioctopunctata. The sequence continues at coordinate 4,820,531 of JARQZJ010000093.1, read as the reverse complement.
CAGTGTTTTTGAGTCGTTACAAATGTCGTTTCTCAATTTGTAATGGTCAACACTTCTAAGGGTAGATCTTATAAGGGTGGGATTATTATGCATTTGTTCTACAAATCACCTTCTAGTCTTGATTTTATCTAGGATTACCTAACGTTTTTCAAACATTTTTCTTACTTGTTATTAAGTTCATTTCTCGATATTTCTAGACTTGAAATTTATTCGATAGAAAAAGATTCAAGAAAAGTACAATCTCAAATTATTACATTTTTTCTTGAGTTAGTAAAAATTTGTTGAAAACTGAATCCGGCGATTTCCGATGGCCATTCATTCATTTTAATGAAGTGATTTTCATTCCTCGTCCAGTCCTTACAAATTTTACTTTCACAAGTTATTTTATAAAATACACATGTACTTGTAGTTTGATTCGAATTGATAATACGTTTCACTTTTTCGTTCGGTTCCACTTCGATGTTGTATTCGGTCGGTTTTCCAATGAATGATTTTCTCAATTGACAAATATGCAATTCAAGTTGTTTTTGAAGATGAATTTCTACAGAAGGCAGTGTAGCAATTTTCAAAGAATTTTATAGCTAACGAATTTGGAGTTGAACATCCGTTTGAGGCTATAATCATCATAAAAATTAGATCTTAGAGTTATTTCATGTCGTGTCAACATTTATGATATAGTTTTTAACATTTTTAATAAGTATTTAATAGTGTTGGCGTTTACTTGATGTAAATCCATTATAATTGAATATAACGTAAATTCAAACACTTGAACTTATGATTTACACTTTATTGACTACATTGCATGACGCGTTTGAATTTAAGTTATATTCAATTTTTAATAAGCGGGAAACGTTAAATATTTTTGAGATCTATGTAAACTCACTTTTTGAACATTTAATCATAAAGCCATTTCATAAGATTTAGATATTAGTTGAGAAAATGGGTAAAACGGGTTGAAATGTTCCTTAATAATAATAATAATAATAATTTTGTGTTCGTGTAGTGACGAAGTGACGTTTTCTCAACTTTGTGCAATGTGCGTAGCGGTGTGCTGCAGGATTCAGTGCTGAGGCCGACTATTTTCTGGGATACTTGTCCTATCGACCACTTTATGGGAATAGTAATATCCCTATTTCTTCGGCCTTATCAAGTTCCATACCAATGCTTAATGCGGATATGACCGCAAGCCAAGATCATTTCAAGTTTAGTGTGTAGTTCTACATTTGTTTGAAAATAATCTCTGATAATACTCAGAAAATGTTGTTTGGTTCCGACACAATTCTTCGATGTTTAATAAAGCAGGATCTTCATTGTGTATGCTGTGTGTTAAAAGCATTTTCTGAAACTTCTTTAACCAATTTCATAAATTTATCCAACGTCAATTTGCCACTATGGAATAATGACTGGTTCGATGAGTTGAATTGATGAGTTGAATTCACAGGAATGCTTTATGGCTTTCGTTCACCATTTGGAGAAAGGCTGAAAATTTTGAAGTAACGGTCATTTACCAACGTGAAATTTATTGTGCATTCAATTCTAACATGTCCTGCATTGCACAATGAATAATTATGTTCGGATACTTTTTAATTATTACTTCATCAGTTATTTCACGCTTGAAGATCATTAAAAAAATTACATTTAAACATTTAAAAAACTTTCATACGCCTGACAGGCAAATACAACATCAGTAATCTTCTTGGAACTGAGCGCAAAGTTAAGTCGGTAAAATGTATAAAGTACGCCGCACGTTCTTAACGGATAAATAGGGATGACTGTACTCACGGTCAATTGTTGTTTTGGAAATAAGTTGGAAATTTATGAGAATAGTGCTTGGCTAGACTGATGTAAATATCCAAAAAATTTATGGTAGGGTGTTATTGTTAATAAATTTAAATGTTGTTCACGAACGTTAAACCGAAATTGTGAGTGACAACAGACAAAAATGACTCAGATTGGCGGGGGTACGTGCTTGTTGAATATTTAAAGTAGTTAGTGTCCATCCAGTACCATTCATAGTTGTTCTGTTTATTGTGTGATGTTCGAGAAGTTGTGTTGGTTGACATCAAGAATTGTTTTGAATATACTTCAAATACACAAGAAATACACTGAAGGTACGAATTATATTTTCTATGGACGTATTTATGTATTATAGATTCAAACAAGGCCAAAACTGTGATCACTGAGAATTCAAAATATTTGAGTATTAATTTCATACTTGACAGATGGTGCCTTTATCAAATTCAGCGAAATTTCCTGTAAATTGATTACTATTTCGTATTTCGAATATCAGTTACTTGTGCTGCGTACAGGTATCACTGAACGAATGTTCTAGTATTCATGTTTAAGGAAATCAATACTAGTTTTCTAGTATTAATGTTCAAGTATTCATTTTTAAGGAATTGAATAATAGAACATTCATTCGAAAAACTCAAATTGATCAAAATTGAAGTTGTGCAACTGACGATTTCTTTGTAGATGAAAACTGCTGTCTGGCACGTCCTTCAGGTATGGTATCGATTTTGATATTTCTCTAACTTTAATTCCTTGAAGGATAATGGAGTCATCATTGTTCATTTCACATAGCGATTTCTACTATATTTTTTGATGAATATATATATATATATATATATATATATATATATATATATATATATATATATATATATATATATATATATATATATATATATATATATATATATATATATATATATATATATATATATATATATATATATATATGAAGGTTTGATTAGGGGAAAAATTTAAACAAAAGCGAACATTATATATATATATATATATATATATATATATATATATATATATATATATATATATATTCAGTTGTGTAACCAACTCTATAGAGTTGCTATATAGATCTCTGACCTCCGCTATTAGAACAAGGATATTGATAATAATAATAGTAACTAGTGAGTGTAATGCTATTTCAATATTATCCTTAGAACGATTGCAAAGGACTCTTGGGCAAATATACATTTGTTTTATTGTTATATTTTTCACGCGTAGTATTACTTTTATTTATCTGAATTTTTCTGTTTTTGTTGTTGGTCAAACGTATCAGCATTTCGTTAAAACCCTCCCTATTGAATATATATCCTGAAACGTTTTTGGGGTGAACATATTTATGCATTTCAATATTAAAATTTTTAAATATATATTTATGTGTAAATCCTTATTGGCCTACATTTGATGTCGGAAACAAAAAATTATCGTTAAGTTTGTTGCATGATCGTTGATTCAATATTGCTGATATGTTATTATCATTATCCTTATCGTACCAGACTAATATTTTGTTTTAAGGACACATATATCGAACTATCCGTTTTTCCGGACATTTGGAAATTTCGTCGATTGAATAAAAACGTGACTCTCATTGGATTTATTGACATCTGAAACCTTTTATATAATGGGATTTTCTTGGAACAGACTGAAATACAGTAATATTAGGAGTATATTATCATGAGTAGAATGTATCTGAAGGCTTAGTATCATTTTGTATGTGTTGATTTGTTTTTCAGAATAAGATATCAACAATTTTTATAATACTCAATTTCTCGGTGTCATAAGAAATTTTCTCGAGGAAAATTGGATTTAACCTAGTCATTGTCATAAGCTAAGTTCATAGCCTAGAGGTAAAAGGAATGATTTCATAAAAAGTAAATCTTGGATCGAAACCAGTGGGAGGCATAGACATTTTTATGTGTTCCGCATTTCTTTGGCCATAAAATGTGTTGGGTAATATGTTAATTTACAAGCCTAATATAAGAAAGAAAAAACATTTATCTACTTAATTTTGTTTTCAAACCCATTGTCAATAGTTTTTACTACTCTAAAAATTATCTCTATTATACTTTTGAACAATGTGGAACAAAGTACCTAGAAGTCAATTGACATTATGATAAAAGCGAATCGTATAAATTACAGCATTTAACGTCATTTCATATTACCATCGTTTTTCCAGCTGTTGAACTAGTGACTATTACGATAAATGTTCTTCCATTTAAATAACGTTAATAAATTAATAATATACATTTAGGTTTGTCTTCGACACGCTCGAGACCACATTGTTTGTTTGGGGACTTTGTTTTGCTACAGATCATGTTAATAATTGTTCAACGAATTGTTGAATTGAGGCTCTAAAATTGAAACTTGTATCGATATTTCATAAACTTTTATTGCTGAGATTGAATTCTCGCTTAACTCTTGATGAAACATAATTAAATATTAAATTAAACTCTTGGCTTAATGTTTCACGATTATGATAATCGTGAAACATTAAGCCAAGAGTTAAATTTAATTTAAAACTTTTATTGCAATGATTATATATAGTATGATATGATATCTATAATTATATATATATATATATATATATATATATATATATATATATATATATATATATATATATATATTTATATTATATCAATTTATATTATATATAAAATTTATATATTTAGTATTATAAAACAACATTTTTGCCTGTCAAATTCATTGCTCTAGCTAGTGATTTTATCTATGATGCCTTTCGTATAAACAGAGTATAATATTGTATGTAAATGAAACGAATCATATTCTTATTAAGTTAAAAATGGAGAATTGTGGAAATTATTTTTGTCTACATTTTGTTACAAATTGCAATTTTGTCAAATCTTTGTGAGTGCTAATGTCATTAGTAAAGTATTATAGTAAAGTAGCGATAAATAATAATAGTATCCTAGGTAAAAGAAATACTTTTCACTGCGGTAAAATGTATGTGCAGCGAATCTAATAATTTTATAATCTAAAATCTAATTTTTAATCAGAATGAGTATTCATAAAAATAAGACATCATAAGTAATAATAATGATAAAGTTCAAAGATATTTCACAGAGATAAGATTTTCATGAAAAATTATCTGTACGTGACATAATTGCATTTCTATATAGTTAATTTGTAATATCCATTTCGATATATTCTTTGAGTTCTTGTTTATTTGTGTGTGTATTATCGATTGTAGAATTTAATAATAACATTTATTGTCTAGTTCGGGCTTCAATTACTATGTTGAACTGTCATTGATCGTTAAATTAACTCTAAATATATGTTTTTAGTTATATATTGCCACATAAGTCTATCAGTTCTCTGACTTTTATTGGTTGATGATGAACTCTCAAAAACTCCTTATTATTTGATAACAACCATCGTTTCATTTTCTTCTTGAAATTTCGGGATTTCAGATTTTTAAGGCTTAGTTGCAGGGCTGTGTACAGCTCGCCAGCTATGTAAGTATATAAATCTATCTGTTCTCTGACTTCTATTCGTTGATGATGACCTAAACACTCCCTACTCTTTGATAACACCATTGCTTTATTTTCTTCATGAAATTTCGGAATTTCAAAATTTTCAGGCTTAGTTGCAGGGCTGTGTACAGATTGCCAACTATGTAAGTACATAAATCTATTTGTTCTCTATTGGTTGATGATGACCTCTAAAAACTCCTTATTCTTTGATAAAATCCATTGCTTTATTTTGTTCTTGAAATTTCGGAATTTCAAAATTTTCAGGCTTAGTGGCAGGGCTGTGTACAGGTTTCCAACTATATAAGTACATAAATCTATTTGTTCTCTATTGGTTGATGATGACCTCTAAAAACTCCTTACTCTTTGATAAAAACCATTGTTTTATTTTCTTCATGGAATTTCGGGATTTCAAAATTTTTAGCCTTAGTGGCAGGGGTGTGTACAGCTTGCCACTATGTAAGTATGTATGCCACTATGTAGGTCTGTGTACATCTTGCCAGCTATTTATTTAAGTACATAAATCTATTTGTTCTCTGACTTCTATTGTTTGATGATGACCTCTAAATCTCCTTACTCTTTGATAAAAACCATTGCTTTATTTTCTTCATGAAATTTCGGTATTTCAAATTTTTCAGCCTTAGTGGCAGGAGTCTGTTCAGCTTGCCACTATGTAAGTATGTATGCCACTATGTTGGTCTGTGTACAGCTTGCCAGCTATGTAAGTACATAAATCTATCTGTTCTCTGACTTCTATTGTTTGATGATGACCTCTAAAAACTCCTTACTCTCTGATAAAAACCATTGCTTTATTTTCTTCATGAAATTTCGGTATTTCAAATTTTTCAGCCTTAGTGGCAGGAGTCTGTTCAGCTTGCCACTATGTAAGTATGTATGCCACTATGTTGGTCTGTGTACAGCTTGCCAGCTATGTAAGTACATAAATCTATCTGTTCTCTGACTTCTATTGTTTGATGATGACCTCTAAAAACTCCTTACTCTCTGATAAAAACCATTGCTTTATTTTCTTCATGAAATTTCGGGATTTCAAATTTTTCAGCCTTAGTGGCAGGGGTATGTACAAGTATGCTTGCCATGCTCAGCTATATGGACTATTGGATGCATGTCTACTCCTTAGCCATGCCACTATGTAGGTCTGTGTACAGCTTGGCAGCTATGTAAGTACATACATAAATCTATCTGTTCTCTGACTTCTATTGTTTGATGATGACCTCTAAAAACTCCTTACTCTCTGATAAAAAACCATTGCTTCATTTTCTTCATGAAATTTCGGGATTTCAAATTTTTCAGCTTTAGTGGCAGGGGTATGTACAGCTTGCCACTATGTAAGTATGTCTGCCACTATGTAGGTCTGTGTACAGCTTGCCAGCTATGTAAGTACATAAATCTATCTGTTTTCTGACTTCTATTGTTTGATGATGAGCTCTAAAAACTCCTTACTCTTTGATAACAACCATTGGTTTATTTTCTTTTTCAAATGTTATGTAAGTTTATGTAAATGTTTTTTAAGTGTTATGCTATGTAAGTGCTTGATCTTCGTCCATTTCTTTTCGAGCATTTTGTAGCTATGTAAGTATTCTCCTTATATTCGGTAGTGTATGTATGTTCCAGTACTTCGATTGAGATTTTGTTTTTGTTTATATTTGCAATGACTTGTTAAGCATATTGTTGTCGAATATCCAACACTTCACCTACTTCGAATAGCTGTTGAAAAGGTATAAGATTTTCACGAATAGTTTTTAAAAATAATTTTTGCGTAATTTGAGGCTTCTCAAATGACTATCGTATGCACTTGTCGAGATACGACACCATAAGTATGTAATGAAACATTATACAGGTTATAATAATTTTAATACGAGTATATTAGGAAACAAATATACATAAACAATATTGCATAGTAATAAGCTCAAATGAGCTTCAGCTTATTTGATTCAATGATATAGGACTTCATCGTGGTGTACTTGTTCTTTTCTTCGCGTGTTTTTTGTTCTTAACTTCTGATTATATTGATTGTGGAAAAATCAACACAGGGATTTATTTTGAATAGTAAATTACAAGCGATTACAAGGAAATGAATTTTTTAATGTTGTCGATCCAAACCTTAATAATTCATAGTTACGTCCATGTTCAGATATATTTACTCATTTTTTCTCATTGTATTAGCTGATTTTTAGCTGTATTTGTATTTGTTGTTATTTACTATAAGTTATATTACTTAGTAAGCAACATAGACAATTCAGTGAGAAGAAACAAGTGTATATTTCTAATTAATATCATTTATCACGGATACACCCAGCCAATATTTACTAAACATTACTCATAATGCTTAGATTTATGAAATAATGGCATTGTTTAGTTTACGGTCCTTTATCAAGACTTATCATGAAATATAACTTTTATCAGATTGAGTTTTCCCGGAAAAAGTCAAGCCACATACCGATCGAGATTGCAAGATTTTCGACAACATGCGTCGACACAAAATGCAATTCGATTATTTGAAGTTTCCTCTGACTTTAAGCAAATTGTTCCTGAATCAACATAATTTTTGACTGCACGGTATTTTCGCAATCGAGATTAAATTTGCATGATATTAAGCAAATATTTCCCCAAAGAACAAATTCACCTTTCAATTAAATAATATTAATAATATTTATCGTGAAACATCCCTCACATTTTACATTCATTCCAAATAATATAGTAATTACAACTTAGAATAATGCTCACAAAAGGATTGAATTCAGTCTTTTTATATATTAAATATATTATGATTACGAATATATTCGATAATTACAAAGTTTTTTTCATAAAGTATGGAAAAATATTTCATTAACTTCTGGATTACGCGTGACTTTGTAATAGATATTTTATTTTTGATTGTTCCAGTCAATTATTGTTTATTACTATTTCAATTTATTTCAATTTCATTTTCGTTGTATATGTTCGCTTATACTCCATTTTTTGTTTTTTTTCTTATTTTTATTTTTGTACAATTCGTTATTTTTTCTCTGTAATTGGATGTACATATCTATTTGGCATAAATATAAATGTATTACCGATAATAGAATGTGTCGTTTAGCATGCAATGAAATAAATTTGGAATAAACGAAGTTTAAACCGAGTAGAAAAAAGTACCCAACAAAAGTACAGTTTTCTTTGAATTTGTTGTCATTAGTGAATTAAACTTTTTCTAGTACGTTTAACTAGGAACGGTATCTTGATAACAGTATTTAGTAATTTAGAATGAAGATTTCCTTCACCTTTTTCGTTCAGAAGGTGAGTTCATCGTCTAGAACTTAATTTTTCGAGTCCCCGAGTCCGAATTTCCACCTCAATTTGAAGCTCTGCAATATATACATACCTACGGAATTATAGTTCTGAAATAAGATTTTTTGAAGTTACATTAGTGATATTACTGAGGTTTGAGTCATAGCAGTCATAACGTAACGAAAACGTGTTATGTTGACTAACATGTTCTGCTATTACTACTGCTTTGTTAGAGGATGTATACAAACTGTGCAGAACTATTAAAGCAACTAAAAACTCTTTCATTTCTTCTAGTTTTTCTAATTAGTTTAATTGAAAAAAATTATAAAAAATGAAATAGTATACCTAGATTTTGTAGAACTTGAACTTATATACTTTTCTTTTAATGTCATACCAAAGTTGGGCATGATGAAAAATTGTTGACATTGAAGAGCTTCTATACTGAATGTTTCGTTCTTATCTGCGACAGATATCCTCAGTAATTGCGACGACGATGCTTGATTTTAGTGTTATCGAGTCAAAGACCTGGACTGCGGAATTACTCTTCGCTACATTGAAAATGTCTCTGGTAGACGAAACATGTGAAAGAGAAGTTATATATACCTGGAAGGAGTTTTTACCATGAACTCAATATATCGGCTGTGAAAGCCAATTCCATCGATTTTTCACTAACTGATGAAAATCGTAGCAATTTCGTTTTTTGCTTCTTTGTTTTCGAATTGACGGCAGTAAAATTTAAAAAAGGTTGGTTCTTCGAATGTTAGTGAGGTAATTTTTACCTGTTCGTTACACACAAAATGATTTCTTGTATAAAAGTTGATTTAGTTTATTTTTATTGTTACCCCCTATAAGATATTTTACGTGACAAGTCGCTTTTATGCAAGAAATAGTCAGAACATTTAAGTTTTATTGTATAATAAAGGTTTCTTGTGCCAACCTCTGCGGTCTAGGCAACTGTGCAATTGGTCCCAAGATGGATACCTTGCTCCGATTTAGGATATAAACGTCGTAAATGTCCATTAGACGATGTTCTCATAACTCAAATGATGTACATTACTAACAAATTAGTCGAATCAAGAGTTCATTGGTTAAATTATATAGTGCATACGATCAATTTTATTTGCCACTGTTATAAAACATTTTTTTATTTATTTAGCTTTACTATTCTACTTTGATGTATTTGATAACCCTAAATTGAATGTTCTTAATAACTTATATGATTTGTTTTATAAAACATAAAGTACCTAACTAAACTACTTGTGGATAAATTAACCACATGTATTCTTTTTCGTATCTCCATATAGTGAACGTAATTTCCATAAAGAGCATTGAGAGTAGAACAAAAGAATATTTATCTGTTTACAATTTTGGTTGTCCACTTGTATATTTAAAGTCTAAATTTAAAGTTCTTCATTTCTCAATTTTGTCATGTTTCTTATAATTATGTCACTAAATGTTTATTTTGTTTTCTATTTCCTCAATAAATGTAGAGATAAACTTGTACCTAACTTGTGGATAAGTTAACCATGTTGTTCTTTTTCGTATCTAAATATAGTAAACGTAATTTCCATAGTGAATATCTGTCTACAATAAAGGTCCTTCACTTTTTTATATTTTTTTCTAATTCAGTTGACCTACAGTTTAACGCCGTGACCAATTAAACAGCATATATCGTTATTTAAGCTACTATCATAGACAAACACCACCCATGCCTTCAGCTGGGCTCGAACCCGAGATCTAACGCACTTTAGTCAGGTGTTATCCCGACTAACCAACGGGACCGGTTTTTTATATTTAATCTCAGAACGTTCGAACGTCTAGAAAAAGCGAACAACTTTTTGTAAAAAGAAAGGAAAAATTCCCAGCACCAAACAATTCAATGATAAGTTTACTTAGAAAAAAACAGAAAAGCAGTTTATGAAATCATGATTAAAATGTAAATGACGGTATATTTTGTTCCTTAGAATTTTACTCTACATATTTATGTAGAGTAGAATGAAAAAAGCGAATGTTTGATCACATATATTCGATTAGAAGAGAAGACCCTATTAATATAGATGTAATTTCTTATAATGACTTAAAAATTTGAGTTTTATTTCTCTTGCTGTAGCAATGTCAAAAAATTCTCTTAAGTATGTTACTCTCAAACTCATTTTTAATGTGGTAATTTCAAAATGCTGATGACTGAATGGTAAACTATCCAAGGTTATGAAATTAAAAAAAAGCATTTTTACATCATCGGTTATCCAAAGTCATGAAATTAAGAAAAAAGCATTTTTGCTTCATCGGTTTCAATTTAACATCCCTTAGAAATAATTGTGTCTTTCATCTGTGTCACTTAATCCTTTTTTTATCTTTGTTAATTCGTCTAATAGAGGAAACATTCTGGAGATATTTCCATTTGTTCAGTGGTGTGTAATTCTATAAAAAAAAATTGCTCTCTAGAAGTTCAATATAGCGCAAATTAATTTGATCCTACATAAATAAATCTATTAATGAAGATTTTGTTTTTTCTCATTTTAATTAACAGTATTACTTTTCATTGACAATCGAATAGACATTCTCACGTAGTACTAATTTACCTAACAAAAAATACAAATACAGTTACGGCATTGTCAAGTCATCAGAAAAAATGAATTTAAACAGAACTTCTTCTAATGAAAATGCTTTAGTGAGCACTACTTACAAATATTTTTGCAGTAGATGCGGTAACGATATCTTCGAGAACTGTTGATATCATAATCTTATTATTATCTTGTTATTTCGAGGTCGGAAATGATGAGTTCTTCCAAAATTTCGTCGGTGATTCTTTCTTATTTGGTAATAATTGAAGAAATACTAATAATAAACATGCATCCTTCGCTAATATAGATATTGCACATATTTAATGGTATAATTTTTTTGTTAATTGTATACTGCAGACGTTTTCTCCTCAAAGACGATGATTTCTGCAATAAATATAATGGAAATAATTTCAACTTTACACTAATGTACACGATAATAGCTTCATTGAGAAATTTAACCGTTACTTCATATACGTGAATATCTATACTGAAACAATATAATACCTTTTTTTCACATATATTGCAAAATTAATGCACGTCTCAAAATTAACTTCATTTAGCATCGAAAGATGAAATATAGTATAAAACCATAATTCGAAAACGGTTCCAAACAAAATGATAACTTCATGTAAATGTTGTCCACGGCTCCGTATCAAATGGTTCATTCGGATTTCCGATTATGCGTCATTTTTTCGAGCATTTCGGCCTATATCCCACGAATTACGCGTGTTATGTTATCCTGTAAGGCTTCAATCGCGTTCGCTTTTCCACATACACTAACGACTTCACATAACCCCACAAGAAATAATCCAGAGGCGTCAAATCGCATGATCTTGGCGGCCAATTCACAGTGCCATTTCGAGAGATAAGCTGCTCACCAAATTCATCCTTCAACATGTCTATTGTTTCACGAGCTGTGTGGCCGATGATGCCACCAGCCCATAAGCACACCAAAGTGTTGGTTTTTCTGGATGCATCGGTAATTCTTGTATGGAAAATGGCTGTTCATCACTCCAGATGCGACAGTTTTGTTTATTTACATATCCGTGAAGCCAGAAATTTTGATTCGGACAGCGGATTTTCATTAAGCTGTTCTAAAGCCCATTCACCAAAACTTAGACGTTGTGGTAGATCATTCGGCTTCAATTCTTGCAGAACACAAATCAACACGTAAAATTTTCCATGCGGTTGAGTAATATCTGCCCAATTAATATGGTCGTAACAAACGATACATATTTTTCACAGAGCACGAATTTTGATAGTAAATTCCAACAATTTGCAATCGTTGCTCGTTTGTAAGTTTTTCCTTGATGAAATGGCAGAGTATACTGAAAACTTTTCACTTTGACAGATTATGATTGGATGCCATTACCAACTAGTGCCGCCAACCTGAAAAACACAACTCTTAAAAAATCACCCGTTATTAAGTTTAGCAGCGAATAAATTGGTAATCTTTGGAATTAGGTTTAAAAAAATGTTAATTTATAAATTGGCTAATATATTCATCGATTGTAAGTTTTTATTGTGCAAATGAGGACTTAATTCTTATCCAGTAATATTTGGACAACAAGAAGTTTTTCAATATTTTCCCCTCCAACTAATTATACTATAGACCTTTGATAATAGCACAACGAAAAGCAAATTACTACAGTTACGAATCACTTTATCTGAATTGAAAATTGATGACAAGCTTGAAACGATAGTTTCAATTAGTTATGTTACTAATTGGTTGATTTATGTTTTTCAAAAAATGTGGTCTAGTTTCACTGGGATGTTATAGTGAATAATATGAATTAATATTCAGTTTATCGTTTGAATAGTCGGTTTATGTGAGCTATAATTCATTTGTTGTATTGTATGCTTTTTAAATTTCTCAGTTTATTTTTTTATTTATTTAGAAACAACTGTATCGTTTCAAAAATTATAAAATAAAAGGTTCGTATAAAAAATAAATGAATAAATATATCTATTGACATTAACAATGGCGTTTTATGAGAGTTTCAAAGGTTAGAATATCTTTATAATTCTATTTCCTTTTCGTTTTTTTGTAGTTGCATAGTTGTAAGTTTGTTTTTCAACAACAAAAACACTTATTTCGGAGTTTAAAGCGTCTGTGAGTGCTGGCAGTGATTGTGACGTGCGTTTCGAAGTACTGTTTGTAGTACATACTTGTTTGATATATTTAAAAATCATCATGTGTATTGTTCTATTATGAACTAATTTGTATTCGACAGGAGACTCAAATTTTCTACACTTAGATCATACATTTTAGGATAGACACGAAAATAACATATTACATAATAGTTCAGGAAATTGAAGGTTTTCCTGATGCAAATATTCTCGATTTTCACGGCCATATGCTAGGATAGTTGATAGTCTCTCTTTCATTCCAAATTGAAAAGTAGTTGGTTTATAAAAAAAATACATAACGTAAAGTACTTCTGAATTGATTTATTATATTTATTCACAAAGAACACAATACCAACAGGTTTTCGTGTAGACGCTTGCATAATGAACAACCTTGGCGAAACTTTCAAATCGAGATTCGAATCTCTAGTAAGGCGTAGGCACGGTTGTAGTAAACGTGAAACCGACTGAGAATTCCAATTTTTCGAATTCAAAGCCGTTGTGGAATGGAATCGCTTTCCTGCATTCTAAAAGGACTCGGTAAATGTGTGATATATATACTCACGCTTGAATAAAACGGTAAGCACTAAGTCTGAAGAAAAAGAATTGTCTTAGTCGGAATTCCTATAAATTCAAAATCATTTCAATGTTTAATTCAATTATGTGGATATGTACTTTGGGGAATAATTTAATATCGAATAATAATAAAAGGAATCAATAAATTAAAATTAACACACATAGCTTAAGTTTCACTAAATATACTAAAAACTTTACATATGTTGCGGGTGGTTAACCCATTATCAAGAGTACAATGTTATTGAATAATGCTCTTGACCTCCCAAAACATATGTAGAGTTTTTAATATATATTTAGTGAAACTCAAGTCAAGTGCGTTAATTTTAATTTATTATTTTCAATATAAATGTTTCACCAAGAGATAAGCGAAACCTCCGTGTCATTTATAAAAGGAATCAGTGGAATAATAATAATAAATAGTGATATTTATTTACCTCCAGCTATTACAAAATTCAAAAATGTTAAAATGTTAACATTTACGTTCAACATCATTTATATAGTATTATAAGCGTGCACATAAATGACATATGTTAAATTTTGTATTACTTTACATGGAAATAATTTATTTTTAATTTTAAATACAAATATAAAAGAAGCATAAAGTAGTCTTTGTTTAACTGGCATAAATTCTAAAGTTCTAAGCAATTCATCATTCTCTTGATTGGAGTATATCTATTACATTTCAAAATTGTTCCCATAGCCTATTCTGCAATTTTTGTAGAAGCTGAGGTTTTTATTTGCTCAAACCGAATATTTAGAGTGTGGCATTATTATTCACTCAAACTGTAATAACTTCATATGATATGTCGAGAGATTTTTTTTCCAATTCCTTACAGAAAGTTGATTTTTGTGGATATTTCAAAGGATATGAGGTCATCATTTAAACTTTTTTACCTTTCAACCTTTATTTTATATTATTTATATCCACTCTTTTATGCACCTTCAGAGTTCTGCTCCACCCAAAACTTTTGTACATTCAGCGATTAACTGTTATCGCACATCAATTGCTGTCAGGTCTCTATTGATCCACTCTGTCATAATTTTTTTATTTTTTCAACTGCTGTAAAGCATTATATCATCTTTGAATAATCATATAGAACATAATTTTATATGGGAAACAATATCGTTAACATATAGTGTGAATTAGGTACAGTAGACCTATGACCGATCCTTTAGGAACTCCAAAATAAACTCAAATATTGGTATAGTATCGATATACTTAACATGACCAGACCAATTTGTCCCATGGTCCACAAATATAACTCTGGGTAGCAAAAAAATCCGTTTTTTGGAATAATGTGAAAATTGTCTCTACTAGACTAATTTTTGAGCACCGAAATGTCTCCAATTATTAACGAACTTTTCTCAAAATCGCGCATCATTAAGTTGTAATAGCAATCGGTCAACTAAAAGACAATTTGGCTCAGAAACAGGTCAATCGGTTTCTTCTTTTTGACAGTTCGTAGTTTATTTTCGTGCGAAATTGAAAGTCGATGGCACTGACATTGGTGAAAAATATGTGGAACGTTCAAGACGTTCAGACGTTCAAAAAGCATTCTACACATTGACTGAAAATGGCATATATTGATTGTTATAAGACACGGAATTATTTGACGATTATCATTCATTTGTATTAACATTACGTTAAAAAATAACTGAATGGTATGATGGAAAAGCTTCTACGGAAGCTCGCTGGGTGGAATACCAATTATGAAAAAACTCAGTTACCTACCCATTTCAGTTTTAAAATCGATGTTGATAGTTTAAGTGCATATAAAAAAAGTGTCCAGAATTTTATTCTTTTCTAAAGTCCTCGCCTGTTGTGTTTAAAACAAATTTGTTCATCTGATAAATACAAAAAGAACTAGTTCCGAAAATATTTTGCAGAGTATTTTTAATACTCTTTCCATAATAATTAGCTTTTCTAATGAAAAATAAAGGTGTTATTGTTGTAATAGTGTTTTTGACAATACAAAGTCCCGTTTTGAGACAAAAAAATTGGACACGTTAGATACACTAGATAATAACCTGCATTAAATGCGATTTCATCGAATGTATTTTTTTATTCATTCTTAAACTTTCTCTCGATTAACTGGTGATAATTTTCAATTCTTTTGGCGTGTTACACAAATATGACGAGAGTGAATTTCTATTTCTGTGCAGCACACAGCGACATCTGCACCGAATCTCGGATACCACGATGTGATACCACGGTAATATAATTGAATGTTTGGAGAATAAGCTACCAATGAAGTGAAAGTAGGAAGTTAACCACCTATGCTAACGAGTTCGTGAGAACTAATAACTATAATTAAGGTAGTAATTCAAATTTTTCCTAATCTACAAGTCGTGTTCCATATCAGTCTAAATAAAATAAATTTTTTATACAAATCTAGATGTGCGAGTTTTTTTCAAGTTATATCAAGTTTTTGAGTTATATACCAGTCAAAACCTTTTTTCCTTCTAGAACTTCATGTTTTTGACATAATATGAGTTACATTTATAGAACATGTTCAAATGTTTGTTTCGAGGCACTACTTCAAATGCACGTTAACCTCAAATATTAGAAGGAGTACTACTTCTTTTATGTACTTCTTATGTACTTGTTTTATTTAAACATCGTTTTACATTTCATATTATTTTTTTTCTAATATTGGCCTCATCAATTATTAATTTGGAAAAATAATATTTGGACGTAAAATTATAAATTCTCCATAATTGAATCAAATATTCTGTTTTGGACACAAAAGGTGTTTTTCGCCCAAATTGGCTGAATTTTCCGATTTTATGAAAAAAAATTTCTGTTGTATATTTCAAATACTTTTTTTTTTCAAGTATATCACAGTTTAAACAGTATTTTTGAGTATTTTTTTTTTGTGAGATGCGATCAAATTGTTAACATATTTAAAATAATCAGTTTTCTTAGATGTTCTGAAATAGAATATATATCATTTAAATTATTAGTATATAATATAGTCTGTTGTTGGATCAGTTTATACAAATGCTAGTTCACTTAACGTATGTTTTAGACTAGAACTCGGATTAAAACATTGCCATTATATGTATAATGTATGTAGTTAGATCAAGACGAATGTGAAATCAGCCTGATTACATGAACTCTCTTTGTTTGTGTGAAAATCGTTGAGAAATAACTAATTATAACCAGAATCTTTCCCTTTTGTTTGCGACTGCTTTTAGCTTCGTTAATCTGATTGATTAACACAAATACACAGAAAACATTAGTTTACCATGAAATAACGTGACACCACAAAGACGCCAAAGAAATTCTTCTCATCATCAGTGCTTTGGCCTGAGTGTTGCATGTGGCTGTTATGAATAATTATTCTATTGTTATCTCCAATTCGTTTATGAAGATGAATATAGTTAAACTATTCCACTTTCAGTTTTTCGAAAAAGTGGAATAAATTTTTCACTGTTGAGCCATATAAGAGGAAAAACTTAAATTATTAATCAGATTGTCTTCTCAAAACTCACAGGCCTTTTATTATTATTTATTTATTTAAAATTAACGTGTCTCGACTACTTGGTCATTGACACATGGTACAATTTATACAATTTCATGTAATACTGTTAATGTTACAGATACTCAATTATAATTGACAATTTAATTGTAGTTAAATTAGATAGAGCCGTTATTTTTTCTACATGTGTAAGCTACAGAAGGTTGTATAAACCACATTTCTCGATGAACTTTAGTGCAACTTCGATTTGGCCTTTTGGAAAATATATTTATGTGATATTTTCAAAATATATTATTTATATAGATGGGGTTAGCTACATTACCTAACTAATAAATTGATATATACATTTGTGGATGAGAAGTGTATTTAAAATATGTGCCGTACTTGAGACAAATGTTTCCGGTTCGAATTTCAATATATGAAAAACTTTACATTATCATCCAGTGCTAAGTTAATATATGTATGTGCGTATCTTGACTACTAATGCAAAGACAGCTCTGATCGGTTTCGCAGTGCACAGAATATTCTATATTCTTTGTTTCGACGCCTGAGTTTCAATAAATTTTCTTAAAGACTTCAATCTTCCGAAATATATTTCGGTGTTCGATGTAATTTTTTGAATGTGGTACTCTGACTTATGTGCAAATCTTAACAATTAATTACGAAAATTTTCGAAATTTGTACGAATTTTTCTGTTATATTACATTCGAAACATTTGCTGAATTTCACAAAATTGTTCATCTACTCCTTATACGATTCGGGCTGCTAACCTTTTGTCAGGAGAATCTTCGTAAGAACTCTTCATAATTCTTTATTAGCCCGAAGCATGTTGTAACTGCATCAATTCTTAGTGAAATAGAACAAAGTGATTTTACTATACTTTTGAACTATTTCCAACAAATGTTGTGCTATAACTCAATTGAAACTATTACACTTGCGGTTCTCGTTGACAATTTATATATATATATATATATATATATATATATATATTCAAGATTTTTCCTGAATACTAAAGGAGCAAAAAAGCAAAGTTGATTTAAAAAAAATACTTTTGACGTTTTGATATCCATATCAACTTATAAAATTCAATTATTCATTAGATGTAATCAACAACTAAACGTCGACGAAAATGAAGATTTTTGCTTTACAGACAGCCTGTTTGTATATATAATTATTGAATTACAACAATAAATATTAAGTAAATAAGGAATATCTTAGTGTCACAATTATGTCGTCAGTCTCAAATACTCCTATCTACTGCTCCGTGCGTGTACTTATGGACATTGTTCTATCGACTGTTCTGTGATAAGTCAGTCAATCGGCTTTATCACTTTTGAGTTATTTGCTTGAAATTTAATCGTAATCGTAATTTCTGCTTTCAAAATCACCAATTGATATATGCTTATATGAATTTATGTCCCATATTGAATTGAATGTGAAATAATGTGTTTTTCGATTATATTTCAATGAGAAATATAATCAATAATCACCTTTCAAAATCACCAATATCCTATCCCTATATTTCGAAGCTATTGAGGGTGTAAGTCCCCTTGTCCCGTAATACTCGTATCAACAACCCTGGTTTCAAAAAACTTCTTGTATTCGAAATCCATTAAACGTTCAAGAATTAATTCATATATACAATAATTCCATTAATTCGATCAAGATAAATTTGAAGATAGCATCTACTAAATATCAGACCGGTGGGTCACAATTACTACAAACACAAATTCTGACACATTAAAAATCACTTTGTATCTACCTATGTTAACAGTGATTTTCTGAATAAAATTTGTAAAGTACATCACATAATTGCTCTATATAGCTGTACTTCATATGGAATTTTTTCTAAAAGAAAACACTCCTTATAAATTTGCTATGTATGTAACTACCAAAACGAACATACAGAGTTGCTCTATTCAGATAAACGTTTCAAAGTAAACGTTCATCGTCAGACGCTTATATGACATTTGAATAAGCGTCGGATGATGGCGTTTCTGATAAGTTCAAATGATGAATTCAAATGAAAGTGAAAAAATATATGACATAAGTTCATATATTAACTTATGTCCCATATTGAATTGAATGTGAAATTAATGTGTTTTTCGATTATATTTGAATGAGAAATTGAGAGAATTTTAGGAAATACATTTAAAAATGATGGTATGGTTTCAAAAAACTGTGTATTGGAATTACATTAAACGTATTATCAAATTCGATCAAGATAAATTTGAAGATAACATCTACTAAAATATCAGACCGGTGGGGTCTCAATTACTACGAACTAAAATTTTGACACATTAAAAATCATTTTGTATCTTGTTAACAATGATTTTCTGAATAAATTTTTAAAGTACATCACATAAAAGCGCTCTATAGCTTCACTTTATACGGGATATTTCTTATAAAAAAACATCTCTTACAAATTTACTATGTATGCAACTATCAAAATGAAGATACAAAGTGCTCTATTAGTTTCAAAGTAAACTTTTATCTTCAGACACACATCTCACTGAAATAACCGTCGGATGGTGACGTCTCCGATAAGTGTCAAATGGTGAACATTAAGTTTAAAACTATATTAACGCAGTTCTATATATTTATTAAAAAATTCAGATCAAACTCTTGGCTAAATGTTTCACAAATATATTGAATAATAAAATAATATTACAATGTTGAGTCCACAGATTTCAGCTATTTTACTATATATATTAACTATATATATATTAAGTATATATTCAGTATGTCGTGATAATGATTTTACTGCTCGAAACATATCAACTCAAAGTTGTATTGTTATTTTATTATTCAATATATTTGTGAAACATTTAGGCAATAGTTTGGTTTAATTTTTTATTTAATCATGTTTCACTCAGACGTAAGCAAGAATTCAATTTCAGTTACTACATTTATTCATTTTTATAATTTAATACCTACATAGTAAATACACAAACATTGTTTCATTATGATGAACAATGAAATCAACAGTCGATGTAGTTCGGTTTTTGAATTAGTTTTTCATTTTTCGTAGACATGTTTCGTGGAAGTGTTCTCTGCAGATTCTGTGGTAGGTTTAAAGTGTCTTACGAATCTAATAGGAATTACTTCTTTTTAATTTCAGTTACGTATAGTACATTCGAACCGAGAACCTTTTGTAGATAACTTTGCAAACGCAACACCAATATCGATATAATGCTGAATTATAGACTGCTTTCACTTTCTAGAATTGTTGCCTTAGGTAACTTCTATTACTAACATAGCACCAAAACCAGCTTGTGTTTCACACGTACCTACGCATACGATATTTAAATATACAAGAGGTATCATTCATGTTAACATGCCGCTGACATTTAGGTCACGTGCAGTCTTGCATTTTATAATGGCAATTATTGTAATTATTTGTCAACGTAAATGAAATGATAACGTACAAACATTTTAATCAGCTTCACAAAGTTTGTGGTTTTAGGGTGATATAAGATATTGTTCAATATCTACTAAACTTTTCCAAAATATCTTATTCGACATAAAAATTAAACTTTTTTAATTCTGAAAGTTATTAGGTGGGAATCTGTATACAGCCTTATAAATCTTATATATATTTGTATCTTATACCTACCACAAACTTATTTATCTTATATTAGCCAGGCTTCGAAACCAGTACATCTGTTTCATAAACAGTGAAACGCGGTTTCTGGGCTTTTTGGCTTTTTCTAATTGTTTGAACTGTTTTTTTCAAACACCTGGCCCACAAAAGCTTGGGATATGTGATATTTCTCTATAAAATATGGATATTTATATCTAAAAAAAGTTTTTATTACCGTGTTTTCTTTATACCTTCTCGTTCTGATAAGGTGTTAGATCTTGGTGTAGTTTTCGATCAGAAGCTTTCCTTCGTTCCACGCATCACCCGACTTATTTCATCGGCCTCGAAAATATATGGATTCATCATACGCAATGGCAAATATTTTATAATTCCGCAACATTCATAAGACTTTAATACCCTAATACGTAGCAAGTTGGAGTATGGCAGCATGAACTGGCATCCTATTTACACTTGCCATCAACGCCATCTTGAGGCTATTCAGAGAAGTTTCTTGAAATTCTCAGTTTGGAGGGAGGTTAAAGTTTATCCACAGAGAGGAGTCAATCATAACGAATTATTGAGTCGATTTAGTTTAATCTCATTGCAGAGCAGGAGAGAAAATTTTTCTCTAAAATTTTTGTACAAATTACTGTATTGATTGTCCACTTTGAAATTTCGGGTTCCTAGACAAAATTCTCGTACTAAAGAATTATTCCACCTGAAGACTCCAAGGACCAACTCGCTAATACAATCCCCATTAAGTTTATGCAGTCTACATTCAATAGAGTTACTAATAATTGCGACATTCACTTTGACACCATAGAAGTTATTATTTGGAGTTATGTGAACAAAGGAAATTGACTAAAATGAATTGATTTAGATTGAGTTCTTTTTAATATTTCATTTAATTCTATTATTTAGTTATTAGTTACTTTTTCAGTTTTTTTTATTAGATTGAGCTCTTTGTTATATTTCTTTCATTTTATATATTTAGTTATTATTCAACAGTATGTTATTATTTTCTGTAATTGGGGATTATACCTGTTGAGAATGAAGAACTTATTATTATTATTATTATTATACTATCGTTCATTTTTACTAAGTGTTCAATGCGCTATATGTTGATAAATTATGAATTCTATCAATTTCATTCATGATCAAAGTTAATATAACGTCCCGTTTCATTCAAAATAGCTTCCATTACTTAGGTCAGATAAAATTCGGGGATATGATCATTCCTAATTAAGAGAACGATGTTTGCAATTTTTAATATTGTTTATTTCAAAAAGTTTCATTTAAATATTTTTCCTACTTTCTTCGAAAATTGGATATGAAAGTTTCAACCATCTCATTCTACGCAACAATCACGGCCACCTACAATACAGACCATGAAATGAACATCTCTTTAAAAAAGATAGTGGTCCAACAATCCCGCCATTAGTTGGGCTGGTATACTAATGCAAATAGTACGCTTTCCAAAACTTTCGCAGTTTGAAGTTAAATAATTTGAGCTTTTGGTATAAATTGTATATTTTTCAATTGTGTACAGTGTATTACAAGTGTTGATGTTGATAATTTGTTGAAATCTCAACATCAAAATATAAAAAACAAAGTGTTTAGTTTGTTTACAAATTTAAGTGAAACGAAATCAATTTTGTGTTGTTTGTGCGAAAGGTGGCCGTGCAAACAATCTAAACTTAAATGAAGAAGGGTTAACCTCATTTAATTTCAGTCAAACTTAGAATTATGCAGCAATTTTTACAGCAAAGTATATTAGTTATATATACAGTTGTGTGCTTACTCAATATAATAGTGCTTGATTTCGATATATAAAATACTGACAATTAAAAAAATGAAAATTTTAACGAAAAACACTTTTTTAGATTCACACTTCATCAAACAATTGATGTTTCGTCATTACGATGCGATGTTGGCTTCTTCGGACTTGGTGTGGTACGTCACATTGATATCAATAATTCGTTCCCATTTTAATTTTTGCAAAGTATTAACATCAAAGTAACGCCCGTAAACATTCAATCTGTTGATAATAGTTTAACTAAACTATACATTTACCTTTTTCGATTGTTTGAATACATGCATTTTATCAATTCTTGAATATGCTCTTGTCGCAAGCATTCTTTCTCTAATGAAACTTGCCATAGATAACTTTGCTCCCTTATCTTGAGTTGTGTAATTAATGCTCTCAAATTTGTCGTATTGAAGACGTTTCGAGATGACATTGACAATTACTTGTTTTAGTTATTGTAAATTTTTATAATATCCAACTGATGAAATACTTTTTCAATTTTTAACTACATTTTCGACAACTGTTGTGGATAACGTTTGCATAATTATATTTCAGACAAATGATATTTTTGTTGAACTCATTTAAAGTACTTGCGACAAGTGATGGAATGAGAGAGTTTCATAAATTGAATGTGATGGCAAATTACAACTGATAAAATGATACCATAATGCTACATTCAAAATCTCAAGTATTGATTGCAGAAATAGAAAGAAGCATTGAGTAAGTTTATAATATTATATCTTTTCATATTGTTGCTGAGTTCTGCTCACATCCTACAAAGTCAGTACATATATAATGTAGATCATATAGTAATTAATTATTTCAAAAGCTTAAAGATTTCAAAATGTACGCTTTTGCTATAAGTTACTAAAATAAAGATTCTTTCCTGTGCATATAAAATATAAATGATAACGTCACGTATATTAGCTGTCATAAACGTAACCTCACAAACGTATTCACTTCAATCTTTGATGGTTTTACATTTACTTTTAGGTGATACTGTTTTCTAATAAAAATGTATCGAAAATTTCCCGTTCAGTAACAAAATAGTCGATTCCGTTTGATCATGCCATAACAAAAATTAACTATTTACATGTTATTGTAAACAGTATTGTATTATTTTCTGTAATTGAGTATTATACCTGTTGAGAATAAAGAACTCATTATTATTATTATTATGACGTATAAACCTGGATCTGACGAATTTCATTCCTTTATGCTTTTTTAGTAGGTACCGCTTACCTTGACATTTAAAAAACTGTATCGATTATAATCGATAATAATCGATGAATAATTATTCACTACGCGGTTCAAAGTTTTGAATAAAGTTTCGTAATTATAATGTTCATCTGCAAGTTTTCATATTCTTTCTAGATTCTTGAATATATTGGATTATGAACCCAATTCTCATTGTGAAATTTTCGGTCTTATTCTTCAAGATTGACTCAAATTTTGAAATGCTGAGTTTTCCATCAACAATAGGTGAAAACGTAATTTTCTCGAATTTATTGAGTACTTACTGAAACGAATTTTGGGATATCGGAAGTTTAATCACCCATAACATTTTTAAGTAGCTAGACTTAACTATAGAGCTTGATGCACGAGTGTTTCGAAAATATTACGAATATTAAGGATATACAGGATCTTTGTATATATTCACATATATGTTCCTAGTGATTGTATTACATAGCCACAAAGAAATGAATTGTTGATTATTATCATTAGTATTATCAGGTCTCAAACAATTGATTCTTAGGTTTCAAAATATAATCTTGTTTTTTTCAACATGGGTCTTGGTGTATAATCTATTTGGTAGTTCAAGTCCCACACGAGCGATTGAAATTGTTATTAAGTCACACATAACTTATTTCCCTACCATCATAATCACATTTTTCATAATATCTTCAAATTATTTATTAATTCCATATCGAAACAATTGGGATCAGAATGTACGTTTTTTGATTTTATCGAACGTGAACATAAATACAGTTATTTCATATCAGTAATTTGGCGCCAATTCGAAGTCTTCGGATTTTCGGATGATCTAAACCTTTTGTCTAACCTATTTTCACGATAATACCTTTAAGTCAATTTCCCTACCATCATATATCGAAACAATTGGGATTATGATTCAGAATGTACGTTTTTTGATTTTATGCATTGAACGAACATGAACATAAATACAGTGTAAATATGATTCATATCAGTTGCGTTGCTTTTTTGGCGCCAATTCGAAGTTTTCGGATTTTCGGATGATCTACAACCTTTGTCTAATCTATTTTCACGATAATACTTTTAAGTCACTTATTTCCCTACCATCATAATCTGATTATTTTGCAAAGTAATATCTGTTCAAATCGATATTTATTAATTCAATATCGAAACAATTGGGATCATGATGCAAAATGTACGTTTTCTGATTTTATGCATTGAAGGAAGATAAAATACAGTGTAACTATGATTCATGTCAATTGAGTTGCTCTTTTGGTACCAGTTTGAAATTTTTTGGATTTTCGGATGATCTAGAACATTTGTCTAACTTATTTTCACTTACTTACAGTTTTCGATCAAAATTGAATTTAATTTTGTACTTTTGACCTGGAATAAATTTTTCTGTAGAAGAAGGATCGAAGGGGATTTTTGACATTTCATTTATAATGCTGTATTCAACTTATCTGCCAATTTTCAGCTCTATGCGAATTTTGGCTAGTAATACTTATTTTCATCTATTTTGACTGGATTAATTTCCAACACGCGTGCAAGACAAGTATCCTGAATTCAGAGGGACATTTTGGCTGTTTGATGTTTGAGGCAAATCTAATAGATGATCCATGCAGTCATTATCTCATACTCAAACCAATATATGTTCAAAATTTAATTATTTATAGATCTTGATATACTTGAACCCTTCTGAATTTTGACATTTTTGGTAGTGGGGGATGTTCCCCAGAGTTCTATAAGGAAGTCTATTTTTGTTTTATTTGGTATTAGCTTTCTGATGATCTAGTTAAAGGCCCTATCTCGAATTGTGTTGCAGCTTCCATTACAACAAATCCGTTCGGAAATGAAAGAAGTTAGAGTATGGAAAATAAGACGAAATGAGCTTGTACATTCAAGCCTAGAATGCAAGAATGTGAATGGGAATTCATTTTAATTTCTGGTAAAAGACCGATATGATTGTCGGTCAGCCGAACACGGAATATTCAAAGCCAGTTGAGTAACTGGAAAAACGGGGATGCTAAATTCCCGTTTTTCTAGTTACTTTCCTCCTAGTTCTTTGTTATATTGGTAACATTTTTGGTGTTCGTTGTAAGGCGAACATCAAAAGGTGGAACTGCAGCTGTGACGTCTCTAACTTCCACAGATTGGAAGCGTTTATAAGGAGTCAGGTTTGGAACTTATCAGAAGGAATGAGCTTGGTTCCATTATAATTTCAAGGAAGTTGAGCTCTCTGTTTTGTAACCATATTTCGATCTTTTACTCACAAGAACGGAGACCAGCAGAGTGCATAGACTCTATGCGGGGTATACGGCTCTCACTCACCAGCATTTGCTCAGTGGTGAGGTGGTACTTTGTGAAGGCTGGCGGTTCTCACTGACTGCAGTTACGACATGTATCATTGAAATGCTCTATGTATGTACAGCAAAGGTCCCAGTTGGGTATGATTCACCGGTAAGCAGTCTTGGAGATTCTCGTGCCATGCTCGATCTATTGGCAATAATTAGAAATATCAATATTTTGTCAAAGTTCTGAATGCACTGAAAATGTTTTTTCCTATTTATCCGAATATTTATCTATTCATTCATTATTCTATTCGTTCATATGATTTTTCATTTGTTTTTTTCGTTATATTCAATGATTTATATATTTTACTGTGATTTACGGCTATACTGGATGGTAACTCAGGTACTATGTACTAACTAGTGACGAAATGACACAAGCATTTGAAATCACTATAATTCCAAAAACACAAAATAGTTATTGATTGAGCGAAGTATAAATTGGGTAAGAACCTGTAGAAGTGTGTTTCTTTTGAAATGAATTGAAGCATGTAATAAATAAAAATATAAAAACTGCTTTTCGCTAGTTCATCCAAGTAGGCTTCTGTGAGAGTTCCGTGTTGTGTATGACATTACAAAACCACTGCAAAGTTTGACGCACATTAATGTGTTATTAGTTCAGTAATTACGTCGAGTAACATTTCCCCGAGTTTCGAATGGCTCAGAAACTTCGAAAGTAATTGTTTTAGGAGCGAGAAGGAACCCCCAGACGTTTGGCCTGTAACCTTTTCACCCACCACCCCTTGATTTTCAAGGAAAACTCTAACCAATTTCCAAGTATCGAAGATACGGGTTCTCTATATACGAAAATGAACGTACTGCGAGATATTGACATTTCGCTATAGAAACAAGTAGTTATGAATCGATATTTTATTTTGTTAAACGTTATTTCAGGGCTCTTTTGAAGATATAGGAGTAATCGGTTTGAACCAAAAAATTTTCAAGGCAGATGAAATAAGTGGGGTGATGTGTGGAATGAAAGAAAGTTTCTGATCAAACGCTATAACAAGATCTCTCATCCTATCAGAACGAGAAAGAACCTGTCCACTGGATTTATTTATATGTTTTTTACAAACCTACAATGTGTAGCGAAACGGAAAAAAAATTAATTTTTACAGTCGAAGTTGAATTGTTTAAAGTCTAAATTGATATCTGAATATATGAAGGAGAGTTTCCGATCAAAGTCTATACTAAGATCTCTTACCTTATCAGAACGAGAAACAACCTGATCATCAAATTTATTTTTATGAGTAGCGAAACGAAAAACAAGAAATGAATTTTCAAAGTCTTAAGTCGAATTGTTTAAAGTCTAATTTGATATTTCAAGTAAATAACAATTTGCTAAGAATAATCAAATATATGAAAAAGAGTTTCTGATTCAGAGTCTAAATTGATATTCTAAGCAAATGAAAATTTGCATAAAATATCTGAATATAGGAAGAAGAGTTTCTGATCAAAGATTCTACCAAGATCTCTCACCTTATCAGAACTAGAAAGCACATGACCACCAAATTTATTTCTGAGTAGCAAAACGAAAAATAAGAAATGAATTTTTAGAGTCTTAAGTCGAATTGTTTAAAATCTAAATTGATATTCTAAGTAAATACAAATTTGCATAAAATATCTGAATATAGGAAGAAGAGTTTCTGATCAAAGATTCTACCAAGATCTCTCACCTTATCAGAACTAGAAAGCACATGACCACCAAATTTATTTCTGAGTAGCAAAACGAAAAATAAGAAATGAATTTTTAGAGTCTTAAGTCGAATTGTTTAAAGTCTAAATTGATATTCTAAGTAAATACAAATTTGCATAAAATATCTGAATATAGGAAGAAGAGTTTCTGATCAAAGATTCTACCAAGATCTCTCACCTTATCAGAACTAGAAAGCACCTGACCACCAAATTTATTTCTGAGTAGCAAAACGAACTTTAAGAAATGAATTTTTAGAGTCTTAAGTCGAATTGTTTAAAGTCTAAATTGATATTCTAAGTAAATACAAATTTGCATAAAATATCTGAATATAGGAAGAAGAGTTTCTGATCAAAGATTCTACCAAGATCTCTCACCTTATCAGAACTAGAAAGCACCTGACCACCAAATTTATTTCTGAGTAGCAAAACGAAAAATAAGAAATGAATTTTTAGAGTCTTAAGTCGAATTGTTTAAAGTCTAAATTGATATTCTAAGTAAATACAAATTTGCATAAAATATCTGAATATAGGAAGAAGAGTTTCTGATCAAAGATTCTACCAAGATCTCTCACCTTATCAGAACTAGAAAGCACCTGACCACCAAATTTATTTCTGAGTAGCAAAACGAAATTTAAGAAATGAATTTTTAGAGTCTTAAGTCGAATTGTTTAAAGTCTAAATTGATATTCTAAGTAAATAACAATTTGCTAAGCTTATCTGAATAGATGAGGGAGAGTTTCTGATCAAAGACCACCTGACAACCTGACCACCAAGTTTATTTCTATTTTTTGACAGAGCAACAATGTGTAGTGAAACGAAAAGCAAGAAATGCATGTTTACAGAGTTAAGTTGAATTTTTTAAAACCTAAATTAATATTCTAACCAAATAACAATTTGCTAAGAATATCAACTTTTAGTTGAAATATCCACGAAGAACAAAAGTATATATAAATTGGTATTTGAATTTGAATGGGTAATGTATTTGAATTGAAATGAGAGGATGACTAGTCAATATATGTTCTAATAAATTGTACGAAAAGCACAGAGAATTTTAATATATTGCACCTAATATATTATTACATGAAAATTTGTGTTTTCACCATTGATACCATTTTGGTCACTAGTTACGCTCAATATTAATTTTTAGCATTTTTACTTTTAGCATTTAGTGCACTGATTTTACTTTGACGTAATCATACTAGCACTTAAGGAATGATGAGGACCAGCGATGTCTTAAACCATTTTGATTGAATTAGTGAAATTATTTGATCTATAAACCTTTCATTGCATGAAGCTGTTTCTTTTTTCTGCATTTTATTGTTACTATTTCGTACAGACAACCAGAGGTTCACCCAAATTGGGTCTCAACTAGAATCATTAGCCAATAACATTTCTGAATTTTATAACCTATACAAAATGTAGTGAAATAACTCGAGGAATAAGACAGGAGCACTTTACGCCAAGGGGCTCTTCAAAGCGATTTTATTCTTCATATACATACAGGAATTAAGCCACTGCAGATTTTTTCTACATGTTTGGTGATGGTACTCCTTTCAGATTTTTCAGATTAACTAACATAGTTTTAATTTCTGCGAAACGAGTCTTTTTGATGTTAAGAAATTTACTCTAGAACCTTGTACTCATTTCCATCGTTTGGAACTAATATTAGCTTGTCGCTAGAATATTCCATCGAATCTATGAGAAAGGAATATACAAAAGTGTTGGAACATGTCTTCAATTACAATTACTAAGGTTTGAGTTTAATTCGAGAATTTTCGTTAAAATATTGTGTAAATATTTACTGAATATATTAGGAATAAACTCAAGGACGCTTATCATAATGACATGTTTCGAAAAATTGATTTATTTTTAAGAGATTCTTTCAAAATTTTCAAAACAAACGATGATTCGAAACAAAACAGATTAACGTCAGATTTCATCAAATTGAATCATTACCTACACAGTTGTTTTCTATTCTAATTCATTTTCTTTAGATTAATGTTATACTTAAAATTACAGGATAGTTTTTCATAGTTTCATAGTTTATTTTTCATCGTATTGGAATTCCGCAATAATTGAAATATTATTGGGAAATTCTATGAGCCAACATAAACGAGCCTGCCAAATCGAATGAACTAATAATATTCTATAATAATAGTATCCCATATTGTAGTATTCAACCTTGAACCTTCTATATAAATTTTGGCAATGGCATACTTCTATCCTATAAATAAATTCTGTGATGTATATTCCTGTTTCTATCGAATAAATTCAATGATATGTATATATCGAAGATCGCACAGTTTGCCGACAGGATGATGATACATTCACAGGAATTATAAATCGTCAGAATCGTCCGGTGTTCATGAAAAACAAAATATTTCACGCGCAAATTATTTTGTCATTTTTATACGGAACCGGTGGTTCCCCAAACCAAAATTTTTAATGGAAATTAAACTTTTTCTATCCGGTCGGTGAACTTTTATTTTATTTCTGGTTTATTTTTAATTTAATGCAAATATTTATGTTGATTCATTCTGTTGCCAATTATTCTCATTGGTTCATAACTTGTTTACTATCGAAATCAGCAATAGAGACAAATTTTGTAGAAGTAAAAAAAATTGCTGTTTTATCTAGATATTTTCAATATCGTTCAGTTAGAAATGGCATCACATTATCCTTGTTTATTCGATTTCAAGTTATTATGGATTAGATTCTTTGTACAGTGAATTTTATACGAAATCTATTCAAAATACTAACTTTTCGGGGAATGGTGTAACATTTAAAGTTGTAATAGGATTTCCATGAAAATATTCTGTTGAAATTTAGGATAAATTCCAAAATTTTCTCATAGGAGAAAGCCTTGCAATAAGGAAGATATGAGGTTAAAATGCAATATAATAAACTCAAGTATCCAGGAAATTCTTTCTGAAGAATTTCGTCAAGTCTTTCCCTAGTTTATTTTATAATGCATATTTTAAAATTTCGAGAAATTATCGATTTTCATCGGCGGATATAAACTCCAAAACCACTGAAAATCTTTAAGTTAGGAATTTTATATCCAATCGAATCTAATTCAATTTTCTACACAACTTCTTCGGGTATGATTTTGTGGTTCCACTGTAACATATGGCATCGTAACGTTGAAGCCTCAAGTTGTTTACCTTCATACTTATGATTCAATTTTGCCCAAAATGAATCGGCTATCATCATTTTGTATCTCTCGTCAAAGACGGTGATGGCCCCATTAATAATCTTGAATAAAGGAAATATTAAAAATTCTTTATGTTTATTTCACACTTTGCAAAATAGATCACTCGAAATTTCTTTCTTGCATTAATAAAATGAATTTAATTCAATTGAAATTACAAATTCAAATAATAATTTATGAATACGAGTATACTGTATATCTTATAACTACAAATTTTCAGTTATAAGATATACATATTAGATATAACTTAGTTTATAGGTAATTAACATTTGTAATATGTGCTCTTCTATTATAGGACAGCTTTAAACTGTCTAATGAGTGAGCCCTTGAATGTAAAAATAAAAAAAAATACTCATCAAAAGCGAAAGACTTTTTCTATTTTCTTGAAAAGTGTTATCATCACTTTAAAACACAATAGATTTTTCAACGAATAGGCACTCCTTCAATTCCTATGCTTAGATATATCACAAGAAACCGAAATCAGTCTTATTGTTACCTCTCAATAAAATAATTAAAATAATGCGGATAAAGTAGTTTTTTTTTATTATCTACCAAAATTAAAATAATGCGGATAAAGTAGTTTTTTTTATTATCTGCCTTTGTCTCAACTTCTTTTCAACCGAGGATGCAAGTTATAGATCATTAGCAAATATTGTGATTTTTATCTTAATTATCTTTAATTTGATTTTATTTTGTGTTATCTAATGAATTTTATTTTGAATATGTATAATGGTTTGTATTTATGTTATTACAGATATAGTATGTTGGCTAATGATATTGTCAAGGCCATTTATTTTTAAATAAAAAAGTAGATTACAAAATTTTTAAGACATTAGCAGTTTGATGTTGATTTTATAGATTTTTGTTTGATTAGATATTCGAACTGTAAACGAACATATTGAAATAATTATAAGTTTTTACCTGGAATGTTTGAAAAAGTATATGTTGGTGCGTAAGACCTTTGGTTTTAGGTATGGTCCGTCATTCAACGAAAAGTTTTCTTATCTTCAGTTGCTGGCAAACAATCTCTTTCGTTTGATATGTACTGTGTTATATAATTAATGAATCGTTTTCAATTTTATGTTTTGGTAACTTTGCTAAAATTTCTATGGGTACTTTACGTTGAAAATACCTTTTATAATTAACGCAACCAAAATTTTTCTCATATGGCAGTTGCTTGAAAACTCATCTCAATGAAGTACTCAATATGTTTAAACATAAACAAACATACATTGGTAGTAAATTAAACTAGCCCTTAGTAATCATATAATTAATATTTATCAACTGGCACAAGTTTGACCTAAATTTCTAGTATCGATTTTAAAATTTCTCTAAGTTAGATTCCAATAATGATTAAGTTTGAAAATATTACGAGAAAATTGCTGTTTCTTTCGTACTCAATATTTCAAATATTTAATTCTAACCGTTTCAATGTTTTCTGAAAATGTTGAAACTTCAACTAAGAGGAGCAGTTTTTGTGTCCCACCTTAGCCTTTCTAAATTTCCTATGTCCCCCCACCCATGTAACATGGATGATTCTTAATATTACATACAAAATTGACATTTTCACTTGAAAAATTTTGAGTTTTAGGTAAAAATTGTAAGTTAATTTCCAAAACATGCAATGTAAAACTGAAATCAAAATTTGATTGATGCCTACTGCACAGATTTTATATTAGGTTCAATTTGGTTAGCTTAAGTATCGAGTCACCATGTAATATTAGATATATCCAGCCGATATTTTTTACCGGTAAATCATTTATAGCAGTAAATCCACAATCAGACTATTTTTTACCGCAATTATTCGAGTTTTCCCTTTTAGTTAAATTTGGTACTCAATTCTTGCATTGAGTTAGAACATAACTTAAGCACATACGAAGTTATGTGTCTGTAAACAACAATATGATATTAAAAATATTATTATAATTAATTGAAGTAAATATGTGTCTGTTAAACAACATTGATATGATTATTAAAAATTATTATTATTATTATTTTTCCCATAAAATATATTGTATTGATAACTCTGAAATCAATAAATTGAAATAAAAAAGTAATGAATTATATCTTGAGAGTACATAAATATTTTGATATAATTCATGCGTTCACTAACGTAATCTCCTTAATTTGCCAACTTCAGACTCAATTTGTGGTAGTCGGGTTATGTTTTTTAAATTCAGATAACTAAAATTCAAATTTATATTAATTAAAATATATATTTACAAACGAAAAAATGTGATGGGTGATTTTTTAAGCGTAGTTTTTTTTAAATCGAATAAAACACTCAATTTGCATCATATATTCAAATATTAATATTGATAACTTGGCCTTTGTCATTTACATTTTAAAGATAACTTCATGTAAACGTTGTGCGCGGCTCCGTATCAAATGATCCATTCGGAAGGTCCAATTTTGCGTCACTGTTTCGAGCATTTCGGCCTGTATAACACGAATTACGCGTGTTATGTTATCCTGTAAGGCTTCCATCGTGTTCGGCTTGTGCACATACACTAACGACTTTACATAACCCCACAAGAAATAATCCAGATGCGTCAAATCGCATGATCTTGGCGGCCAATTCACAGGGTCATTTCGAGAGATAAGCTGCTTACCAAACTCATCATTCAACATGTCCATTGTTTCACGAGCTGTGTGGCATGTGGCACCGTCTTGATGAAACCACATGGCAACCAAGTTCAACTCGGCCAACTGT
The DNA here is from genome assembly GCA_030704895.1 of Henosepilachna vigintioctopunctata. NCBI lineage: Eukaryota > Metazoa > Arthropoda > Insecta > Coleoptera > Coccinellidae > Henosepilachna > Henosepilachna vigintioctopunctata. The sequence goes on along the minus strand of JARQZJ010000093.1, from coordinate 4,786,631 downwards.
GGCGAAAAAAGTTGCGTATCATGGCTCGATATCGTTCGACGTTGACCGTAACGTTACTTCCACGGTCGTTTTCGAAGAAAAATGGACCAATGCTGCCACCAGCCCATAAACCACACCAAACTGTCGTTTTCGACATGTTTGGTGTGAGAAATGAGCCTAATCGCTGAACACAATTTTCGATAAAACAGCGGATTTTAATTAAGTTGCTTCTAAGGCCCATTCACCAGAAATTAGACGTTGTTGTAGCTTCAATTCTTGCAGAAATTGAATTTTATTGGCTTTGAAATCCAAATCAACACGTAAAATTTTCCATGTGGTTGAGAAACACATGCCCAATTTCTGAGAACGGCAACGAATTGAGATTTCACGATCCTCATCAACACTGTACGCAGGCGAGACAATGGTTTAATGTCCAACTAAGTAAACTTGGTGCAATTTGGTGATAACAGCACGAATTGTTGATTCACCAGGTCGATTATGACGACAATTATATGGTCGTAACAAACAATACACATTTTTCACAGAGCACGAATTTTGATAGTAAATTTCAACAATTTGCAATCGTTGCTCGTTTGTAAATCTTTCCATGATGAAATGGCAAAGTATAGGTACTGAAAATTATTCACTTTGACAGATGACGTTTGGATGCCATTACCAACCAGTGCCGCCAACCTGAAAAACTTAACTCTTAAAAAATCACTCGTTATTTGTGAATGAAAAATTTGGATTTTATCATTTATTCGTGCATTCATCAAAAACATAATATTTAATATTCTATATTATGAAAGTACAGAAAAAAGTGCACATTTCCTAGACATTTTCTCTGTGTACAAAAACTATGCATCAAAAATGCACACATCAAATTGGTAGTGCTGCTAAGAAATTCAAATATAAACAACCATAAAATAAAATGAGGTATATCTCTTTTTGGAAAGTTTTTAAATGAATTGCAATATTGTGTATTCCTTATTATATTTACCCTTCGTCTATAGATGTAGAACTATAGATGTAAAATTCAATTGGCATTTTGTTACTTTCTTTCTGTTATCAAAATTCAGATCAATATAAATTATGGTTACAAAATTAGTACTAATAGTTATTTCAACAATTTAGAAATGTAATTCGAAACAATTTGTTGATCCGGCAAGGGATTTTGAATTGAAAAAAATATATATGTAATATTTTATCATAAGTGCGTTTCAACATTATAGTTCTTTGCATCTACAGCAATACATAGTAAGGAACAATTATTATAAATTTTAATATTTTTTATCAAACCATTTTCAATTTTGAAATGTGTTTTTTGTATATGCATAACTTTGTAACCACAATTTATTTCGAAATGGACACGGATTTTCATTCACGACTTTCATGCTCACCAATGGTTTTTCCATTTTGTATAACGTAACACTTCGCAAATATCCAACAAATTTGTATCTGTTAGTAGTTTATCCGGTTTGTAGAACTGACCTTTCCCATTCGTTTATTTAGGATATTTGAATTTCGTTATGCAAACAACTGGATAACCTTGTTTTGGTAGTTTGGTCCAATGATGTATTGGTGAAATCGCATTCCAAAATTATATCAGGAACTCTCCAGCTGCTATTCTATTTTTCACGATATAAATATTCTATTCTATATGCTGTATGCTGCAATTGAAAATATTATCACATTCTTTTCTCTGTTGTTTCAATTTTACAGAAAAAGTAATATTTGTTGAATTCTCTGATAATTTTAGGTCTTAATTGGGTATTTATATTGGAATTATATTTATATTTATTTATCATTTGACTCTTTTTTTTCCGAATTTTTTCCGAATTATTCGTAATTTATTTTTTCATTCAGTGTGGAACAGTTTTTATATTATTTACGTAGAAATTGCAATAATGCAACATAATTTCATTCAACCCTATTCATTCATAATTCAATAGGGTTGGTTCATTTTGTTTGTAAAATTATTGAATTCTTTCGTAGATTATTTATTTATCATTCATTTATAGTGAATAATAATAATAACCACGCTTCATTTAGCTATAAGCTATTGATAACAAACAAGGTTATTACATCCACTCAATACTCAATCTCAACCAACACATTTCGTAAAAAAATATGTTACTAACAATATTTTGAATTTTCTATAATCTTCACAATATTTCAAATTTGTTGGCAAATAAATGCATGACTGACATTGAATTTTCGCTTAACTCTTGGTGAAACATAATCAAATATTAAATGAAATTAAACTCTTGGCTTAATGTTTCACGATTATATTCAACAACGTGAATTTGTCGACATGTTTCGAGCGTGAGCTCCTTTTCGAGACTTCAATTTAATATTTGATATCATGGATTCTAGAAATGTTATAACATAAGTTAAAGCTAGCCCTAGAGGGCATGGAACACGTCAACAGAAAAAAAGCTGCTATTGGACTTAACAATAAATATAGATATTTCATACTACACACTACACTTTAATACATTTATATTGATATCATATCTAACGCTAATTTCTGATCAAATTTCCAATACTCTTATTCTCTATTCTACACTTGATACAATTTTATTTTACTGGATACCCATCCAGTTGACTAATTAAGACAGAATTTTAAAAGTAGCTAAAAACTTTTGCAACTCGATATCGAATGTGTCACATGCGTAGAATGTTTCCATATAATTAAGGCATTTTGACGTAGAACCTTTTGAGTACAGAAGTACTCTCCTTCTTGGTAGATTGCGGTAATTGATTTTATACTTTATTGATAATTATTCGGCATTCTTCTAGATAAATAGCCGAAATTATGTCTATCGGATATAAGGTTAATTTTGTTTGTAGTTGGATATTAGTGACTAAGTGTAGCATATTCAAACTAGTCTTTATTACTAACTACAAATAGAACACAGTCCAAGATATATAATATTAACGATGTTGAAGATATATTTATATTGTCTTTAGTAATTTCCATAAAACTTCCATATCTATTTTACAGGTAATGTTTTAAATAGTGATTTTTAATGATATTATGAATTTCAATGTAATTAGTTTGAAACTATAGCATTGTACCATTGCTCGTGGATTTAATCAACACAATCTAATTCGTTGTTTATTTTATTACAGTTTTCAAAATGACTTCAGTTACGATTATGTTCACTTGAGATTGACAGTATACCATGAGAACATCATTCGACAGCGACGTAACGCCCTGCGTTGCAGGACAACGCAAGAAAAGGTTTCCCACTCGATGGTCCCTACGTCAGCTGATCTATTCTAGTCCTTTATTGAACCGACGTCGTAATCACAACGGACCTGCATCTTCCAAATCTTCGAAAAACTACGGTAAGATAGGAGAGAGCCTTCAGTTGTCGATGATAAGTTTTCAAACACATCAAAATACTGAATAATTATATTCTAATCTCATTTATAACGTAATTTTTATGCTTGCTGTTTTCGTTTTTATGCTACTTCTTATGCATGATTATTTCGTGATTTTTTTTATCCATCCTTATTTTATGTGAACTATTTATATACGTTTGTACAACATTTGTAGAACATTTCTAAATAATGTTATAAAGTGAAATATTCACTCAATGTCGCAAAAATCATTCTATTCGACATGTTTCGGGTTGCCAACCTATTATCATGTGCTAAAAGGTATTGTACTGGTCTCAATCTGGTTCAAAATTGTGTTTCACAATTTCGAAAAATATTAATCGTAATCAAAGTGATTCAAGAGATTTCAACGTCTTTCTGATCGATTTCATTCCATTCCTTATTGTTCTGGATTTGAATAACTTTATTCAATGACTTTTTTCGTTCATCAATTTCTTGTTTTATCAGGTGTTTAAAAATGTTAGTTTTCATGCAGTGATTATTCATATGAATTTTCACATTCAAATTGAATTTCATTGAAAGTTTTTTAGTGGCATATTATAAAATACAATAAAATCTCTAATCATTGTGGATTTACATAAAATACGTATCACACCTATTTCTTGAAAATCGTTATGGTATCTAGTAATCACGATATTCGTTAGCAAAATGTAGTTTTTTTTTAATAAACAGGCAACATATTATCTCTTATCATATATATATATATATATATATATATATATATATATATGTGAAATAATAAGAACTTCAATATGATTATTTTGTGTTCAAACAAAAGAGTCCACGTTTTGATCAAATCATTTGAGTTACTCAATGTAATCACATAAATAATTCGGCCCAAAAACTTTTCCTCTAAAACACAGTTTCCAAAACAAAATATAGCAATTAATCAAATAGTAAAAATCGGAAAACATTTCTTATATGCTCTAAACTTTTTTTATTAGAGCCAGTAATGGTCCACCCCTTTCTGTGAAGTGAAGTCTTAGGCTGTCGATTATGTTTTAATTAATTTGTATTCGATGTCATATGAATTCACGTCTTTTCGTACGTAGTACTTTTTGCCTATTTCTACTATATTATACGCATAAATTGCATCATAAGCCCAAGTTTTAAATTTATACAACCCTTATTTTCTGAAGATTTTGATTATTCTTGTGATTAACCATTGAGAAACTACATTTTATCCCTTATTGAGTCCATTAATTTCCTCCTAGATCATTACAAGTTCAACAATGGATTGGAAAAAAAACCACAATTAAAACTATTAGTTTAGGTGGAAAATTTTGGATTTCTCATGACTTATATAACATTCAATAATAACTTTAATTTAAACACTTGAACTTATTATCAACTTTACATAATTTTTTTACACTTTATTAACTACATAGTATGACGCGTTTCGTCGATACAAACGACTTCTTCAGATGCTAACAGAGTAATAAGTCGTTTGTAACGACAAAACGCGTTATGCTATGTAGTCGATAAAGTGTAAAATCATAAGTTCAAGTGTTTGAATTTAAGTTTATATTCAATATAATGGATTTACATCAAGTAAACACCAACACTATTAATTAAATACTTATTTAACAGTTATGGTGAAGAAGCTGTCTTTGAATATTCAGGGCTCTACAAATTCAGATGAAATTCAATTTATCATTTTTACTGATACGCATGCTCACATCTTCGAAACTAGAGTATCACTAAAATATTTGCCAGAATTTAGGTGTCAAAATTGTGCGTACTGGAAATTTTGCAATTTTAACAAGGGAAAATTGATTATAATAGAGTACCTTAAGATCATCTCCTTATCACCAACATGGACAGACTGAAGCGTGGAGATCACCACCTTTAGAGTCTTGAATGAAATTTTATAGTTTTGAATAGTCCTTTCTATTGTTTTGAGTGAAATATTCGCTTTGAGTGAGGACAATCTTCTACGGAGTCATTTGCTGAAACTAGAGTGCCAAAGATTTAAAAATATCATTAGACAGTCGTTTTTAACTAATCGAGTTTTTGGTGTTTAAAGGTGTTTTCAACATCAGAGTAATTACAAAACTTGCCTTACTCACATATGAGGGTAGGGTGAACAGTTTCCGGCCTGACGAAGAAATACAATGCTTTAAAAATTTTTTGCTTTATTTTTCAAACATAATCTCCATCAACACTGATAAGTTTCTCATAACGGTGTTCTTATTTAGTTATACCAGTTTTAAACGTAGATTCGTCAAGCTCCTCAAAATACTGATTAATAATTTCGATAACTTCTTCGTTGATTTCAAATCTTTTAACGCCAAGCCATTTTTTGAGGTTAGGAAACAGGTGATACTAGCTGGGGGCTAAGTCTGGAGAGTAGGGAGGATACGGCATCAATTCTAACTTCAATTCGTGAATCTTGTACATGGAAACAATCGACGAATGCGCTGGAGCGTTATCATGATGAAACAAAATTTTTTTCTTTGCTGAGTGAGGTCGTTTAATTTGCACCTCGTCCTTCGAAGAAGTCTACGTAGTATTGACCAGTGATAGTATTACCCTTTTCAAGATGATCAATGTATATAATTCCTGTCGCATCCCAAAAAACAGTAGTCATAACCCTGTTTGCCGATAAAATTGTTTTTGTCTTCTTTGGAGTTTTCCCCCTTTCCAACCCTCTCTTTTGATTGTTCTTTATTTTCAGGAGTGTAGTGGTGAACCCAAGTCTCATCAACAGTTATGAATCGACGCAAAAGTTCGTTTGGATTACTCCTACACAGCGCCAAATTTTCGGTAGAAATGTTTTTTCTAGTCAGTTTTTGGTCGAGCGTTAGCAAATGCGGCACCTATCTTGCACACAGCTTGTCCATGCTCAAATGGTTGTGCAAAATATTTCGCACACTTCAGCTGACATCCTACAAGTCCCAGCTATCTAATGCACTTTCAATCTGCGGTCTTCCAATACTATTTTATGGATTTCACCCCACCCTCGTATTGTGTAAATGTGAAAACATTTAAGCTTTGTTTTGAACGTTTTTTTTTATTTAGTAGATTTATTAGATGTAATTTGTTGCATTGTAATTTTAGATTTGGTATCATTTGATTTTATATGTTCAATGTATGATGTACACTTCTTTCAGAAATTTTCTAATTAAATAGGATGTTTATCCTCCACTATAATCATGTTTTTAATAATAATATTCATGTTGGCAATTAAAAGATGGAATTGACCGGAGCAATGAAATTGCGTACTAAATGGTAAATCAAGAATATAAATAGATATTATTACCTGTTTTAAATCACTGAATTTAAATAATACACTCGACCTTTGTTTCGTCAATTTGAATAATTTCGTTATATTATTGGTGGAATTTAGATATGTGTTTTGAATTATACTATTATTCGTATTTAACTGACGACGTTTCATAGTTTTCGATTGAGTCATGTCTCGAAATAGAAAATGATTTCTTTTGAATCGCTTTAAGTCTTTTGTTGACCTAATAATACTGCCTTCTTTTAGACCTTCGGATATTTTTTCTGAATTAAATGTGTCAATAGTTTACACAAATTACCTCAAGACTGCTCTGCTTACTGCTTTGACCTGTTGTAAACTCATAAGCTAGCTGTGGTACTTGTGTTTTCACCTTCGTAAACTGTACATCTAATACCTGCCAGCATGTTTACTCACTTGAATATTATAAACCAGTTCAAAACGAGTGAACTAAATTTCACATTCGCTAGGTTATGTACATATGTAAACCTTTAAAATAAATGAATAGTGACTAAAAGTTGCAAGTTGCTGAGCATACGTAACATGTGCGAATGTGTAAAATTCAATCCATGATTGGTTTTCCAAAGTAAAGTATTTGTTCTAAAGAACGAACTATTCGAGTAGATATTTTCGAAGACGAACTAGCCTAGGTTTACCGTTGGTCAATTTTCAAATCATATTAATTCAAAATCAACTTATTTTCCCTTCCTTTCCGCAGTCTTCGATATTCGTCAAGGTTCATAACTTCTATTGAGAAAAGAATTGAACATTCGACGTTTTTTTACTTATATATTCAAATATTTTTCAGATACTTGCGGATTAAATATTTAAGGTTTAATGAAATAATAAATTAAAATTAACTCACTTGACTTAAGTTATACTGAATATATTAAAAACTCTACATATGTTTCGGGTGCTTAACCCATTATCAAGAGTATACAATGTTACTAATAATAGGTTTGATAATGATTCAAATGATAATGTTCAGATAACCACCCGAAACATGTAGAGTTTTTAATATATTAAGTGAAACTTAAGTAAAGTGTGTCAATTTTAATTTTTTGGTTTTAACATGTTTCACCAAGAGATAAGCGAAACCTCCCTGTCAATTATTTAATGAAATGTAATAATTTTGATAGTAATGATAAATACTTCATTCGACTTCTATGCAAATAAGTTTGGCGTGAAAATTTAAATTTGACATTTCTTTGTCAAATTTGACAGTTAACAAATTTGACAATTTCAAATGTGAAGACCACAATAAAAAACTTATGGTGCATTTTTCTTTTGTGGAAAAGTGGATCTGAATTTTTATGAATCCTCTTTCAAAACGGATTAATGTTTTCGAACTATTTTTGTACTATTGTAATATATATAACAATTATTGTTCTGCCTTGTAAAATACATAAAACTAATGGTTTTTTTAATCATACGTTGAAATCTTCAGTGATTTCCTATTAATATACGCTGTTTTCCACGAAGCATCGTCATCAACAATTAATGTTTCAATTTTGATGTCTACTTTACGTCTTGTTGTTATTTTCTTCAAGCTATGAATAATGTGTCATTTCATATCGTAGCTGTAATGGGGATATATCGACATGCACTCAATTTCAATATGATACGCACTTTCCATTGACTCTAAACTGATTCCAGTAAGATGTTATCATTGTAGTTATTTATTTATTGGCACTAGAGTTGATTAACGCTAGTGTGTCGCTCAATGTTCAGTCATTTATGCTACTCGCATTGTCACTTGCGTTTGTTATTATTAGAATTCAGTCTCTTATATTTCCATCTATGAAATTATAAATAATTTAGATAAATGGGATATGATTCAGACTTGCGTGTGCAGTATTTAAAACGATTTAAAGATGAACTGGGAAAATGAAACTGTTTTATTACTTCCATTTTTCATGTGTTATGATAGACATTGTTCATTTGTCTTTCATGTAACCATTTTCATAGGAAATATCAAAAATTTTAAAAGCATCGTTTAAATGGGAATTTGAATGGATCTAATAAAAAGCTTTAGGTAATTTATGTTAAAATTAAATCAATAGAAATTTTAAGAATTTGTTATTGAAACTTTTGTTATATGGTTTCTAATATTCATTTTAAATTATTGCTTTTTGTTGTATTATACAGGTCAAACTAAACTAAAACCGTAGTTGTTGTAGTTGTAATCCAGGAATTTTGCCTGGACTATGTATATTTCGAAGTATGCTGTCCCCATCTTCAGTCCCCAATTAGTAACAATTTTAGAGTTTTTCCAAATTAAAGACAATGGTGAAATGAACAGAGATTTTATTAAGATATACTTTTACATTACAGAGTAAAATATTGGAGAGTTTACTTTAAAGATTTTACTTTAGAGTTCAAATTTACTTGCACTAATATCATGACAACAATAAAAAGATGAATTATCCTATAATTGAAAACATGATTAAATTATAGAAAATTCCTCTTCAAATTCTAAATATATTTCGGAGTACCATATAAATTATATGGGAAATAATTTTTATCGTGTCGTTTAGGCATAATGCAAATATAAATTCAATAATAACCTATCAGTATGTAAAAGAACACTAGACGTACTCTTCTTTATCATAAAACAAACTTTTACATTTGGAAATCTTTTCATAATTTTGGTTTATTGACACTTGGAACAGTGTTGCTGTATTGCCTTACTGACAACTATATTTTATTGATAACGCAATATTTGAGGAGGCAACATTTAATAAGAGACTGAAAATTCACAGTAAGATTCAATAGAATCAGTCACTGGAGGAAAAAATGGAGAATCAGACTAAATGACACAAGAGGTATGTGTTGATTTCACAAATGTGTATTAATTGTGAATAGACACCAGTGAATAACAGTAACAACCTAGTGTGCCACACAGAAATTCTTCGAAATATCCAGAAATATGGAATAACAGTGAGCAGAAAGCTCCAATGGAAATATCATGCCAATAAAAAAGCGAACTAAAATGCAAATACAGAAGATGTATCGAGTAATGGGTCGTAAATCTCATCGATCTGTGCAAAACAAGCGTTCGTTATACAAGCAAATATCAAAATCAGTCATACATTTTTAGGGCTGTACCAAACGAAATCTATATATTAGTCAACGCTTTCGAATAAAGTAGAGCTCTGAATCGAGATACTATCGAAAAAACATTCCCAGGTTGTCAAAATACTACATTAGTAACAATGAAAATATATATTAGATTTGCTTCATTACAGAATTACATCTTAAGAATTATTGAAGCAGTTTTGTCATTGAAGAAGTTTACCTTGTAGTTTCTATATATAATATTTAAAATTCTGAAAAATTATTCGCAACTTTCGTTTCAGTAATGTATACTGAAAATACATGCGAGTTCACTTGAGTTTTTGTTGTGAAACTTGGGTTTTTGAGATTGCAGCAGTTTTATTTCTATTACTATTGATATTCATATTCAAGGAATGATAATGATTTGAATCTGAAAGTGCAAACAATACCAATTTTTACGGTTACCTAAAGGAAAATCTAGATCGTTTGATAACAGATCTTGATTACTCGAAATGTGTGCTCTATAAAGTACTCAGCTTGATCAAATTGAATGAATCTCCGAAGACGAAAATTCAAATAGAGATAAGCAGAGTACGTGTCCTTCAAATGCCATTTCATAGCAAACCGTATAATAAACCTGAAAATAACAAGATGATATTTGATTAAACATAACTTTAATCAATCGAGATAACAAATTCATTGTATTATAAATCTGAATGTCATCAATTATAATAGGATATCAATTCAGTATATGAATGAAAGTCTGTGAAAGCTAAATACTCACAAAACCATATCGAAATAATTATTGTAAATTCGTATAAACGTACACATTAATAACTTATCAGCCTACTACTATTGTATTACGATTCGAATTTTCGATATATTGTGGAATTCTATAGATAATGAGGATTGCTTGTCAGTCGTAGTAACTTAGATTCGAAGACTGGTAAATATTATTTCTGTGTCGTTGGTAAACCTTTAAAGTTAATATACATCTTCAATATTTCTGACAATTATAATGTCATGGTAATTTGGAAATTTTTTCAATTATATTTTCGATAACATTATAGATATTATAATTACTATCAGGAAATGCCAAGACGTGTTTGAACATAATGTCACTCTGAAATTAACAGAAATTCATTTCGTTGATCATTAGCTTTCAAGTGTGTTCATTTCATTAGATTTTTGTGTGAATTTATTCTAGATGACAGAATAATATGCAGTACTGCAGGCCTTTGAGGCCCATGAATTACTTTTGGTTCTTCAATGCCTTTTACTACTCTTCTCCTTAGGTTGTGGTTTTCGACTTTTGCACTCAAATTTGGTTCTAATCTTTAAACACTGAAACCATTGCTAAAACTATTTTTTTTGGCCTCGTTCTTTTACCTTTTTTTGTTCTTCAATGGCATATTAGGTATATTTATCGTCCGGCATCCTTTTCGTATGTCCCAACCATCACTGTGAGCTTTTAAGAAACGTGTTACTGATTAGTATTTATATTGTTACGAATTATGGGTTTCAACGGATGAATTCCAATAAGTAACTTTTAACAATCAATAATAATCCTTTATTTACAAACTGAAAATAAACACAACAAATGTCAATATCGCTTATGTCACACTTCTGTCTATTTCACTGTACTCTAGATAACTGTTGTGATATATTATTCTATGATTGGAAATATTCAACGACACTAGTATTTTAACTTATCTTTATCCTTATTTGCAAAGGCCAATATTCCACACGTGGTTGTTGTTCTCGAGCGAAGGCCGGAACGAGAGTCACAGAGGCAGTGACATATCCCCTGAACATCGAAAATGAACCTACGAGAAGAGCTCTCTGGTCGTGCCTACGACAATTCTCGGCAGTCTTATCTTTTCTCGAAACGTCCATAAACCATAGAGGCGGCTTCAGGGCAAATCTCATCTTTCTCGAAACGTCCATAAACCATAGAGGCGGCTTCAGGGCAAATCTGTAATAATATGTATTTGTTAGTTATTGGTTCGCTCTTCTTCTCCAAAGTGTTTCATTTGACTTTATTCCCCCAAACATTTTCCTCAGTACCATATTTTTCCGTATGCTTCCTGCACCTTGGTTAAAACCCATGTTTCACTTTCGTATATTACTGTTGATCGTATTATTGTTTGATATATTCTAATTTTGGCTGCTCTTTTGATTTTATTAACTTACTGAATGATCCCACGGATTTGCTCCCTCCGCTAATGTTCTATTTATTTCTGTCTGTTCTTCGTTTTATTTGTCAATGTTGCTACCAAGTATTGGAATTCACACAGTTAAAAGCTTATATTTTCTGTCTCATCCCGCTTTCAATATATGACATATAAAGAAACGATATATTCCTACACGAATCCGTCCAATTAGTATTCACGTTGCTGTCAAGACATTTTCATCGTGATAAGTGATTCTATATCACTTGTTCACTCCCCGATATCATATTTGATACAATTTTCTTAAACCAAAAACTTGATTCACATTTCCTGTATTATCGGCTAGCTCATCTCGATTTATTTTAAGGCTACCTTTGTTATTCAGATGTTGACGTAACACAGAACTAGGTTTAAACAATATGTATTGAATTGTGTAACTCGGATAGAATACACTCGGCTTATGTGTCCTTCCAGAAAATTCTCGCTATTGATACTTAATAACAATAAATGACCTAAATCTAAAAAATTACTAACAAAATATCAAGACTATTGGCATAATAAATCGACTGAAGTTCTCGAATTCAAAATACAAAAGGGTTCATAGATACATATCTGTTCGCAGGAAAGTTTTCCTAAATTATCTATCTCAAGTAAGTGAAAATTAAATTATATAAATATATTAGGTCTATCTATATTAATCCTTAACTTGCTAAACTTAAATAGTTTACTCCTCAACTTCATTGCTATTAGGCTATAGATTTCAAGTTCACTGACCTTGTAAATTCTTATAAATGTCACATAATCAATTCAATAAAAAACCTGATATATTGACTGAAAAACTTCAGCTTCTTTCGTGTGCCACTTATTGATAATCGTTACCAAAAAAACCAAAGAAATAATTAACTCTACAATAAAGCGTTAAATCCAACTTAGAACTGGACTTAAACCTGTATCTAGAATCTGTGAGGAAATCACTATTAAAACAATAGCCTAAAAAAATATATAGTTGACCTACACGTATGCAGAAGATTCCAAACGTGCATATAAATGCCAAAATCCAAATAAAAATACATTAATTCAAGGAATATTTTAACCCCAAAATTAATTAATACATTTTCAAAATCAAACACACTCACAATTCTCCTTCTAATTTTCTCAACGGAAAGAATAAAATAAAAATTGTTTATTCATTCAAATGTCAAACTGCAATAGTGACTAATATTGCCAACTGAAAATTTGAGGCTGCATGTCATGTGTGAAGTTATTACTTATTACAATGCCGAAATTAAATCACTAACAAGGTACTGAAATCGTATGAGAAATTTTATTTTCCATTTCATACGTGACATCGAGTAAAATCAAAATATTTTGTCAGGGTTTTATAATGTTCTCGTACTTTCTATGCTAAGAAATAAAAACATATATACATTGAAATACGAAAGTTTTGCAGTTGCAATGATCGTGACGATAATGATGTAACTGATGAAACGAATATTATCTCTGTTTTTATATTCTATGGCCTCTACTTGTCAGGTGAGTTAATCCTGAAAAAGATATGGATAATAATATTCAATTTCGTGAATTCCTTTCGTCAAACTTTTCGGGAAGCACTGCAATTTATACGGATGCTTCCGATCCTCATGATGGTTCTAACTTGGGAATTGGGGTGTTCTGTCCACATATGAATGTTAAGCTTTCGGGTAGCCTTCCATCCTATTTCTCCATCTGTTCTGCTGAAATGGCAGCAATTATGATAGCTCTTAATTTTATAAAAATAAACAAACTTCGTAAATGTGTTATTCTGAGTGACTCCAAGAGTGCACTCGAAACTATATGCAATTGGAGGATGGGAACATCCAATACTGAATTTGGTTTGCGTATTAGAAAAGTATTATATGAATTTGCATCTCATAATGTCAATGTTCAGTTGGTTTGGATCCCTAGTCATTCTAATATAAATGGTAACGATATTGCTGATAACCTCGCAGCAAAAGGCAGATCTTGTAACTTGATTAACTCTTTTAAGGCTCATTATAAAGAAATGTATCCAGTTTTCAAACAGGAAGCAATGATAGAGTGGAGGATCGCCTGGGAAACTCTTAGAAATCGAACATACTATAAAATGAATCACACAATACAGATATCGAAAACATGGTTTAAGAGTATAAATTTACCTCGTAAATATATTACCATCTTTAGCCGTATGCGATCGAACCATTGTCTAACACCCTATCACCTTAATAAAATCCGTATTCTGCCTAATAATACTTGTTCATGTGGAGAAATTGGAACATTAAGACATATATTACTCGAGTGTAAAGATAATTCGGTGAATTGTTCTCTTTTGTATGTAGACCTTATTAAGAGCGGTTTGAAAGCACCCATCAACTTCCTAGATATAATATTTCTCGATAAACCCAATATTCATATTATTAAATCTGTGGTACACTTTTTATCATCCTCACATATAAAATTATAACTAATACACTTTGGGCCCTTCGGGCTTCTGATATAATAATTTTTGTAAGTCATCAAATATTATACAAACAAGTCAGGTATTGGACCCCAAGACCCCTGTTTCTCTTTCTCACAAATGGGAATTATATTTATCCTGCTCAATAGCAAGCGAATATAATATATATTTTGTTTATAGATTTATCCATCGTTCGAAAAAAAGGTTGTGGAAAAAACATAGTATTACGTTTATTGAACAGGATATGGCTTTTCTGATTCTCTTCAATTAACATTCGTAACAAATTTAAAGCTGTACAACTGATAATTTAACAATGGAATGTTGAGGTCTACTGGAAATTACTATATATTTTCAGTCATTTGTTATTGAGAGTTGTCAATGTTGGAAATAGATGAATTTTTCTCACTAGAATTAATTTTGCGAGCAGAAAATTGATTTCGGTCCTATCTGATGAAACAAAAATCGGTTGGTTATTCTTTGCTATTTATTCTGTGGCTGTATTAGCCTGAGGCTTATATTATTTTCGTTTGCATTTTATCAAGGGGCATTTCGTTTCGTGACATTCAGATGAAGGTTTCATGAAGTATATATGTAGTTAGATTAGTTTTGCTCTAATATCGTTAGTACTTTCGGTAATATATAATGGTATCACATAAATGGTTAATAAGAATGTGTAAGTTTGAATAATGTAAATATTTATTATAGGCAAACTATACGTACTCCTGAACAACTTTCGTGATTTTTGAATCTCAAGATCATAGATATATATATATATATATATATATATATATATATATATATATATATATATATATATATATTTATAATTTATGAAATTTCGCAATTAATATGATAATTCTTATACCTATAGTTCACATAACGTTGATAAATTAAGTCAAAAATCAAAAATGGCGAAGTCGAGTGACGAGATCTCCCAGTCTCACTCGCCCTGCTGCAGTCACCAATACTTAATACCGATAATTTTATTCTGTAATAATTAAACAAAAACGATAGGAGGAAACTTCTTTCAGATCCTGCTTTTTTAACTCCGATTGAAACATCCAAAAAAACACAAGTTATAGACGATTGTCTGTAGAAATATTGAAAGAAACAAATTTCCAACATAATATACAAGGTTTAGCAGCTTGTTTTAATGTAGGCAATTAACTTATTTTAATAGTAGACGGAATATGATTATATAGGTGCACGTATAACAGTATGTTATCTGAAAAGTATTAGTATTATGACTAGATGCTAAGATCTTTATTTGCCTGATGTTAGTATTGTGCTTTTGGTTTGTAACTTAGATTTTGTTTCGTAAATCTTGAGGTTCGCCCACTAGCAATACTGAGTAGTGGGTCAGACAAGCTAACTTCAAACGTATTCTATTGTTTATGTGTAACAACCCATATTTTTCAAATTACATGGTAAAATTTTTTGAGACAATGAAGTCTCAAGTTCTAAAACTATAAAAATTAAAAATTTACTTCAATTAAAAATAATTTGCTGCGGTTGATTGCAAAAATACAGTATTTGCCTAAAACTGTAAAAGTCCAAGTAATTGCAATGATCAATTTTACTTACAGTTTTATCAGTTACATTAAACTAATGTTGAGTAACTGCATGACGCAGTTAAGCTTTTCAAAATTAAGGTTAGAGGAATATTTGTCAGCGGTGTCAATTTTCTTTGTATTTATCTTCAATGTTTAATAACAAAGGATTGCAACTAGAAATCATATAGAGAAGTCTAATAAGTTGAATGTTTTAATTTCAAAAGGTCCATTAGTTGATTAATATTTTTTTTATATATAGACATAACTGTATCTCGGAAATCTACAGTAAATTTTCGGATACTTATATATTATTTTGAATTAAATACCGTATGAACAGAAACGGAGAGAACTAAGAGTTGTCTCCTTCAAGATAATCAAGAGTTTGAAAATCCTTCACAAGGGTTACCAGATTGAACTACAGATTACATATTCTCAAAGTCAGAAGTAAATCGGGCCTGAGGGTTGCCCAAACATGTTCTAATTTGTTTTTCTATAGGAAGATCATTTGTGGCCGAACCCAAATGGTTCGTTATAAGAACTACATTTCCACAGAATTTGAAGTGCTGTCAGGTGTGCCCCAGGGTTCGCACTTGGGACCTATTTTATTCAACTTATTTATGAATGTCGTCAAGGGTTCCATACATGCTAATTTTTTGATGTTTGCGGATGATATGAAGATATATTCAGCAGTAGATTGTATCTCAGGCAGTGATGACTTCCAGCTTCAAATTGATTCTTTTGTTAGATGGACTGAAACGAATTGTTTGGAACTTAATATGAGCAAGTGCAGCATCATCTCTTTTCATAAATCCGGTTCTTCGATTTCTCATGACTATCATCTGGGAGATCACATGTTGACTCGAGTAGATTCGGTTCGTGACCTTGGTGTGGTATTCCATGTACGTCTTAATTTCAAGGAACATTTGAGGAGTGTAATTTCCAGATCTTACCAGATGCTGGGTTTCATTATCCGCAACTCTGCCGAATTCTCATCCAACACTATCAGAATACTATATTGTTGCCTTTGTAGGTCAATACTAGAGTATGGCTCCAGTATTTGGTCTCCATACTACCGCTGCGATATCGGGAGCCTTGGGGGAGTTCAACGTAAATGCCTGCTTTTTTTTGGGTTATAAATCTGGTTTCCAAGTCAGACGATACTATGACTTCATGCGTGTCTATTTTAACTTGGATTCATTCGAAAACAGACGACGTGTGTCCGATATGTGTTTCCTATTTAAAATACTGAATGGTTACGTTGATTCTGCGGATGTGTTACTCAAAGTGGATTTTAATTTACCATACAGAATTACAAGGCACACTCCTCTCTTTCGCTTGAGAACATGCAAAGCGAACTATATTTCTAATTTTTTTGTTAATCGCGTTCTGTGGCTGAGCAACCAGGTATCCCATGACATTGACTTTTTCTCTGGTTCACCAAGATCATTTAAATTGATAGTACGTAGAGTAGTGAATTTGAATTTTAAATAAGATTTGTATTTGTATTTGTTTTTAAGTAAAATTGTATATCGGCTACTTTGCCCCTATATGTAAGATTTATATGTGTTTTTAAGTTGGTTGTTACTTTATTCTGTGTTCTATATTTGTTAAAAGGGGTTTCCCGTTCACTAGGTAGTATATATATATATATATATATATATATATATATATATATATATATATATATATATATATATATATATATATATATATATATATATATATATATATATATATGTTCATATTATATCTATGCTTAAATAAATAAAAAATAAATAAAATATCAGTATTAAATTTTTATTCATTGTACATAGACGATAAGACCGCTCTAAGTGGATCTGTATTTCATAGATCTGGCCTATCTAAATGAATCTGTTTTTCTTAGGTGGATCTATATTCTCATAGATCATCTCACTAGTATATTTTGTCATTATTTTTAAAAAGTATAATATAGGGAATTATGTGTGTTTTACTATAGTAAATATTTATATTTTCATAGGAAGAGATATACAAGATGGGCGTCACGGACATTCGTCTAAAGATCCTGAATGCGGCTTCTCACCTCAGGTAGAAATGCATCAGGCTACCAGTCGAAGCTCCGTCTTCACCGGGAGTACACGAGTAAGTATGCAGATTATGTATTTCTGTAGACTGATCTAGAGTTGTTTACATAAACGTGCAGAAGTGATACTCATCGTGCTCGAAATTTCAAATACATCTTTATCTACACTGTTTGAAAAGAATAGAAATGCGTGTTTTTCAAAGAAAACTTCGTTTCAATATCATACTTGATTATTTCGTCATTGTGTTCTAAGTAAAAAATGCTTAAGTTGTTCTTAATTATTAATTGTCATAGATTTTTTACTTATGCCAGTTTATATTTCGAAAATGCTAAGTGTCGATGTATTTAAACATGAACAACTTCTGAACAGGTTTTGGCCATTTTAGACTTCATCAGTGTCTGATGTGTTCTTTCTGAAATTACCATCTGTATATTCCTGTACTTGACAGAATTTGACAGAAAAGGAATACTTCACTTGTGAAGAGCTATATCGAATCATTATGTGCTTTTTTCTTCTTCTTATAATAGCAACTTGTGTATTGTATTAAAGTTTAAGAGACAATAAATCCATATTAGTGTATTCAAATTTGTTTCCTTCAGGTATGATGATCAACTTTTCATCTTCGGAAAATGTATCCGAAATCGTTATTGTTCTTATTTATTTATACATAAATTTAAAAAAATCACGTTTTTTTTTAGAGTGCCGATGGCGTACCGTTCTACCTAGAATGTCCATTGTGTCTGGCGGATTTGGGCATTGAGGAATTTTTCGAAATAAGGGAATGTGGCCATCGCGCTTGCATACCATGCCTGAAACAATATCTGCGAGTGGAGATTACAGAATCGCGTGTTTGCATTTCTTGTCCAGAATGTTCGGAGTATTTGCATCCTAACGGTTAGTATTAATCTTTATATTGTGTTTGTTCGCCCTGAAACCATTCATGTAGATATGAAATTGTGAAGTATGTTGTTATAACATACTGTGACCCTGTGGCCGAGCGGTACAGCAACTCTATAACGCTTTCGACTTGATCAATTTGATCAAGTCGAAAGGTGCTTGATGGGTTCGATTCCTACCGTAATCTTGGGCCTTTAGGAATCTGCGTTAAACTGTTCGGTCCAACGGAGCTATGTAGGTCTCTGACCTCCGCTCTTAGAACAGTGATAATAATAGGAATGATAAGATAATAATGAAGAGTGAGGGAGGAAGAGAGAAGAGTTGAAGAAGATTATTTAAACTCGAGAAGTCTAACAGTGAATTTCAATGAAACTTTCCTTAAACCATTCTCCATATATAATAATACTCCATCCCACATGGAGCAGAATGCTGGACTACGATAAAACTTCACAAACAACAACTACACACGAATAAGATGAAGATGTTGATATAAGCGAGTGGATATAGTGCGCAATGAGTACATGAGTGGTTCCTTCAAAGTAGCTCCGATCGTAAAAAAGTTAGAGAAATTTTACGCTGGTAAGGTCATATCCTCATACCACTCAACATACCAAACCCGATCAGTAGAATGGACAGGCCACCCTCCACCTTTTGAAACAACATCAGATGAAGATGGACCAGGACAACCTGACTATTCAGACTATCCTCAACAGTGTTCTTAGGCGAAAAGGTATAGGGAGACCAGACCTCAAATAAAATGGGAAAATGGTTTGGAAAAGTAATGAACTGCCTAATTTTGAATATCTAGCGATCGTACAAAACAACGAATCAATTAAAGGACAAACTGAAATACTTAGCAGTGACACAAGATGACCATTTGCGATGCGATAAGAACTTCAGATATGTAACGAGAACCTTGTGATTACTGCTGTACAAATTCAAATATTGCAAAAAAATCTTTGGCCCATCTACGTGTTATCTACTTTGCACTCGTACAGAACAGGATAGAGGATTGCATCCTTGCATGAGGTCTAGCATCAAGTAACCACCTTAATCAGATTGAAATTGTACAGAAAAAAAACTGAAGACTATTTACAACAGGAACTTGCTGTAGTCTTCAGATTTAGTTTTGAAAGAGAGCAAGATATTCGATGTTATACAAATCTACATTTACAACTTTATTGTTCACGTACTAGCATAAGGAAAATATCCATGATATCGAACATACACTTTGGAAAACCCACTGTGGAAAAGTTGCTTCAATTTGGACCTCCCAATTTTAAAAATACAATAACCCAAATTATTTTTGTCATTCAAACATGCAGTGCTATTCATTACTACTTTTATTTTTATTTTTTTGCTTTGTATAGAGAAAATTTTCCTTTACTTTGTACACTTGGAGGAAATAAACCACGAAATTACAGACTTTACAAGAGGAAAATCTATTTATTTTGCCTAATTAAAAAAAATTGGTCTTTCTTCATCATTCAATATATAGAAAGAATGCCTGCAAAACATACTCTAATCAGTAAACTAAGTATGGTGCACAAGAAAATTGGCTCACAAACCTTAGGAAAGCTTGATTTCATAAAGCTAAATATAAAATGATATTTAAATAGATTAGATTGTGCAGGGTATCAAAAAATATTTGTTTATTTATTAAAAATATCAGCTATGTAAAATGTTATCTATCATTTTATCTTAATTATACACATTTAATTCCCTGTAGTAACCAAAGCTCGTAAATGAATTCCTAGAGTAAGAACGAGTGAATTAGGCAATAGCTTTGAGAATAGAAAGTCATGTATTGATTCATTGAAAACGAGCAAAATATTTAGTGCGTTTGATTGTAAGAACGTTGTACATAATTTTAAAAGTTCGTTTCATTACTATATACATTTGAAGTCTACTCGACAAAATCCAGTTTAATTTTTTCATAACAACCTAATGTTTTTAATATTAGTTTTTTATTTTCCAGAAATTGTTTTGTATCTTTTTTCAATGCTGTTATTACTTTTCAGGTGTGTCATAAAGTCTTTAATTGAGGTTAAAACAATATCAGATCATTGATACTTCGTTTTGATTTATCCTGATTCCGAGGGTACTTCACGTTTTTAATGCTCATTGTCTTAGGTTAAGCGTGCTTCTTCCTATAATATGTGCATTATTTTGCATATCGGGCGGATGGACTCAATTCATTTTTTTCCACGTTTCATGATATTATATATTCTCTTTTGGCACATGCAGTTGCTTGATTTTCACTGATAGGTTTTCATTTTCCTGCAGCAACTCATTTAATCCCACCGAAAGCAATATTTCTAAACTGTAGTGACGATAACATGATGTCAAATTTAGATTGAAAATGTAATTTAATTAGCAATTTCTAATGTATTCCAAAAAGTTATTTAGATATTAATGAATAAATCTCTGACTTGTTCGTCAGAAGGGGGGAGGTTATTTTGCTTTATTTACATGGACTTTTAAGATGTGTCATATGTCGCTCGTTAGACAAATATATTATCGCATAGACAAAAAAAAACTATCGTAATGAATGGTACTATATTTCCACTACCTAGTCCATGAAACAAAAATTCAGACAATGGCTTGACGGCGTATCAGATTAAACGTAAGCAATCTTATCGGGTAATGATTTTTATGATGGATTTGTAATCGTCATCTCATATTGATAGCATTGTTAAATCATATTTCCGCATGAAATCAACTCGAATAGAAATATTATAACGTTAATGCTACGTAAAATGAAGTAATCAATAAAGAAATAGCAACACTGGTTGATTTAAGTTTTACGAATCGATTTCTTGAGATTAATTGCTACAATTTCATTATATCCTTTCAGTGATATTATATGTATTATTATTCTAATAATATAGATATCACTGAATCGTCCAATTTGAAGTATTGTTGGTATTAAGGCAAGCAGATTTTTAGAGCCAAAAAAGCAGTTTCTAAAGTTTGAATTCAAATTGTTTTAAAAAAAGGTGAAAATTTACCACGAATAAATTTTCATGAACAACATGAAAGTCCATTCAATCGTTATTCGGTTATATAAGTCTGAATGATTTCTTTTTGATAGTCCATTTTGCTTATTATTCTGTTGGAATAATGAAGTCAAAGTTACATTCATTATTCTTGTTTTTCTATTTTAACCACCACTCGCTATTGAAAATAACTTAAGTAAAAAGAATAATTTTGAAATTATTCGTCTGAATTTTGGAGAGAATCATCAATGGTTTACAACATGAGCAAGCTCATTGAAATTTCTATAAGATATAAATGATTTATATATTCGAAATATGTTTTCAGAGATTAAATCTATCCTGGATGATCGCGTCTTGTTTGCTAAGTATGAGGACTTCATGGTTAGACGAGTTTTAGCTATAGAACCAGACACTAGATGGTGTCCTGCCCCAGACTGTGGGTAAGTACAAAATTTTTAGTTAAAAAAAAATTTGTAATATAAGTCGATATCAATATTTTTATTGTTCTCTTTCAAAGGTATCAAATATTATTGACAATGTACTTAGCTCAACAAGTATATATCATTTAAATATGATAATGATTTATAAATAATATATTATAATAATTATAATATATAATTTATAATATAAATTATAAATTCATGAAGTATATTCCAAAAGTTTTAAAATTCATAATTTTGCTAAAAAGAAAGCCACTGCCTTAGATTTTGGCTTTGTAGTGAGAATTAAAAGGATGTACATATATGTATGGATGCTACAATGTATGTATGTCTTCATTTCTTTAGTATAATTTTAATTTAGGTCATCTTTATTTGAGTAAGATTTTTTATTAATATTTCTTTAAGTTCATGGTTTGCGAATTCCTTTTTATATCCATATTTTATGACGTATGGATATAAATGATATTTATGTATAATATTGTCACATAATATAATCTCAATACTAATTATTAAAGGACAGCAAATTGGAACTGACAGTGATATACGCTGATATTGATATTTGTTTTTATGAATATTTCAGATTTGCTGTGATAGCGACTGAGTGCGCCAGTTGTCCAAAACTCAAGTGCGAAAGACCGGGATGTGATTCTTTCTTCTGTTATCATTGTAAGGCCGAATGGCATCCCAACCAGACTTGCGATGCTGCTCGTGCTCAAAGATCTCCTAATATTAGGTCATCGTCAATTAGTTATAGCCAGGATTCTCAATATAGTAAGTATGACACTAATTGTCAAATAGTAATTTCACCTAAATTTCGCACATTTTACAATCAATGTCGGATATTATTGTGTAATAAAAATTGAAGTTTTCGTTATTTGTTTGATAAAATTAAAAAGTCGAATGATCGAAGAGGCATAGGTATTTAATAAAAATTTAAATTGAAGTAAAAAATTAAACTGTTGAGGAAAAGATGTTTAGCAGTTAAACTTCGACTTCAGATAAATATAAATAAAAAGAAACAAGCAGTTAATATACAAGAACTATCAAAACCAATAGGGACTTAGCATCTGAATTCAGAACTGAACCAATAATTTAAATAAAACTAAGTACTTTTTCGATTTTCACTATACTTAATTCAAAAACATGACAATATCGTTTCGACAACACAGTGGCTTTCATCAGCTGATGATCAACTGTTTAAAACTGTGTACACTGTTTTAAACTGTGTAAAAAAAACAGTTTTAATATACAAGAACTATCAAAATCGATAGGGACTTAGCATCTGAATTCAGAACTAATAATAATAATAATAATAATACTTTATTCCCAAAATCAATAAGCACAAAATAAATAAAACAATATCAGAGTGAACAAAGTAGAGGGAGTTCTTCTCACAAAAGACTACACTTGTGTGTGAGATTTGTATGAACACAATCCTAAATAATGCTCCTTTGGAACATGTACTTAATTTCAAAATATTACAATTACAATAACATAATACCATAACAAATATAACATAACATGTTATATTTGTTATTAACATGTACTTAATTTCAAAATATTACAATTACAATAACATAATACCATAACAAATATAACATAACCATCTAAATCATTGTTAACAAAATTTATTCCTTTTCAGGAAATTATTTATAGAGTTCCTTCCGTATTGCCATATCCATTTCTTTATGTATCTCTTGAATGATTTTATCGAACTGCAATTTCTTACTATACTAGATATTTCATTATAAAGAATTGGACTTAGGTAAGAGAATGATTTTTGCCCAATAGTTTTTTTCATGAACGGCACTCTAAGACTTGTTCCATCTCGCAAATTTCCTACTATCACTCTCTTATTTACTGGTTGTTGCTTTCTTCTTTCATATTGATAAATCAGTAGTGCTCTAGCGTATAGTTGACGTACAGTAAATATCTCAGCCATGTTGAACAGGTCGTCTGTTGGAAAAGTGGAGTTTTTCCTATATATTATCTTCAGAATAAATTTTTGGACAATTTCAATATGCCTATAATGACAGTCCGCTAAACTTCCCCATGCCAAAACACCATAAGACAAATGTGGTTGCACTAGTCCATAATAAATTTTGAATAGTTCCGACTCCTCACATACATTCCTTAATTGTTTGAATTTCACAAATAAACTTCTAATCTTCTTTATAATATTATCTGAGTGCTCATCCCATCGTAAGTGACTATCTATTGTAATCCCTAAGTACTTAATCACGTCAGCAGATGAAACTATGAAAATAGTGTTGTTGAGTTCAATTTCGAGCCTATTGAAGTTAGGTAGACCATCTCTATAACTAGCAAATTTCATAAATTTCGTTTTCTCCATATTAATGGTTAATTTTTTCAACGCGAAAAATTCCATCATCCGCTGAAGTACTTCCTGGGACTTATTTTTCAACTCAACTCATACTCATACTCATACAACTAACGAGT
Organism: Henosepilachna vigintioctopunctata; assembly: GCA_030704895.1. Classification (NCBI taxonomy): domain Eukaryota; kingdom Metazoa; phylum Arthropoda; class Insecta; order Coleoptera; family Coccinellidae; genus Henosepilachna; species Henosepilachna vigintioctopunctata. The sequence continues at coordinate 4,761,887 of JARQZJ010000093.1, read as the reverse complement.
ATCACAGTATCATCAGCAAAGCTAATTATTTCACTGTGTGGGTCTATGGAAAAAATTTCATTTATATAAAGAATGAATAATATAGGTCCAAGAACTGTTCCCTGAGGTACTCCACAGGTAACCAGGGATTCCTCGCTGATGACCCCTCCTATTTTAACTATTTGCTTCCTATTCTCCAGATAGTTTTTAATTAAATTGTAGGCTATCCCTCTCCAACCCATGCACTCCAGTGTCTCTAGTAGTTCGTTGTGGTTGACGGTGTCAAACGCCTTCGCCAAGTCTACGAAAATTGTTAATATTGGTACATTCTTGTCTATTGCGTTCGTTATATGTGAAACCAGGTTTGCAATTGCATCCTGTGTTGATTTACCTTTTGAAATCCAAATTGGCGGTCAGATATAAGTGAGTATTTTTCCACAAATTTACATATGCGTATTTTTAAAATTTTTTCGAATATTTTTGATAACGTTGTTGTGAGTGCTATGGGTCTATAGTTTGTAACATTCAATTTATCACCATTTTTGTAGATCGGAGTTATTACTACTTTTTTCAGGGCATCAGGAAAGATTCCGTTTTCAATACTCCGATTTATGAGACTTGCAATTGGTACAGAAATGCATCTTGTGTTGGCTTTGAAAATTTCCGCTGTAAGACCATCATACCCTGGTGACCTGCTATTCTTAAGTTCCTTTATCACTTTCATTATTTCGTTTTCATCGGTATTAAAAATAACAATGGTATTCGGGTTCCGGCGACAATTAATTTTCAATTCCCCATTCTTTTTCCTTTCAATTTTTGCTGCTAATTTCTCGCCGACACTCGAAAAATGTTTGTTAAACTCATCTACAATTCTCGTCCTATCTTCAATCAACATACCTTTTCGATCATTTATTTTAGTAATGCCCTCGTTCTGTTTCATTTCTCCCTTAACAAATTTCCAAAGACCTTTAGAAGAATTTTTATTTTTTTCAATTTGTTTTCTGTAGTACTCCTTTTTTACGGTTTTTATTAATGATTCTAGTTGATTTTTAAATTTCCTAAAGTTGTTTTTCATTTCTGGATTGTTTGGATTTTTCATCATATCCTTGTACAATCTATTTTTTTGCGAAACTGATTTTATTAGACCATTTGTGATCCATGGGGTTCGTTTTCTTTGTTGGTGTTTAATTTCTATCGTCTGTGTACATTCCACCACCTTTCCCTGTAGATTCTCAACAAATGAATTCCAAGCTAAGTTCGTATCTTGGACTTCACTTATTTTATCCCATTTCTCAGTTCTGAGTTTCTCACTCAGTTTAGAATAATTAGTAATTTTTTTCAGGTATGTTTTTGGTTGGCTTTTATAGCAAAATTCGTCGTCTGAGAATTCCACAAAGGTGGAAAAATGGTCCGTAACAGTTGTTTGAAGTATAGCTGGCACAAACCTCTCTTTTTCGTATCTGCTCTGTATGAAGATGTGGTCTATGCAAGATCCGGACTTTGAGTTAAGTCTGGTCAATCCATTAATCATGGAGATGAATCCATACTGCATCATAGTTGCGAGATACATTTCCGAAATACTTGTTTTGTCTAAAATGTCTATATTGATATCTCCCAAAAATAATACAACATCATACTCACTGTTTCTGTTGCAATTACCAAGATAATCCTCCAAATCCACAATGAAGTCTCTGGCTGATAAACTTGGAGCCCTATATACACAGTTCACTTGAATTTTTCTACCAAGGCTATTCACATTGAGTACAATTATTTTCACCGCACCAACGTTAACAATGTCACAAGTATATTGTAAATTATCTCTTATAAATACGACGAGACCGTCATTTTGACTGTTCTTACTATGATTATATATAAGCTTATATCCAGCAATATGATATAAATCAATGTTCCGTATTTCCCAAGTTTCTGAGAATACTATACAGTCCATTTCACAATCAATTTGAGCAAGTACAACCCTGAATTCATCAAGATTCTTAGATATGGATCTTATGTTGGTATGTAGTACTCTAAACGTTTTACTTTTTTCTTTTTTCAAAGATAATTTGAGTTCCTCTAAATTTTTCACTTGTATCGTTTTAACTTGTTCACTGTCAAAGTCCCTGATATACTGATCCATGAATAAATAATAACTCAAAAAAAAAATACAAAAATAAACCGATTTAATTCAAATGTAATATATCCAAAGATACAAAAATATGCTCAATCAATTGTCTTTCAGTAGATCAATTAGACCTTCATGTGACACCTGAATTATCCTTGAAAATTCACTTTTCCTACAAAGAACTTTTCCCTCTTTAACCCATACATACATATAACCCATATTCTTCAGTTCAGACGCCTTCCTAAATAGATCTCGTGTAATCTTTGGTAGATCTTCATTTATATATATATTACGCCTATCCCCATCGAGTTCCATGTTTTCTGAATTTAGTAATCCTTTCGCCTTCCTCTTTAGCAATACTTCATTTCTAACACTCTCGCTTGGAAATGTAACCAAGATTGGTTTCATATGGCCTTTTGAAGATATTTGTCTGGTTTTAATTTCTTCATCCTTGATGTTAATATCTAGTTTATTCAGAACCTTTACAACTTCAGCCGTCTTACTTAGTCCAATCATAATGACATTATTTCTCCGTGTCTGAAAATCTGCTGTCACTGCGTTAGCTACAGCCTGATTTTTTAAAATGGCCATTTCGTTCTTCAAAGATTGTACTTCAATTTTTAGTTTTTCATGTTCCCTCTTTAAGTTCTTATTTTCTTTTTTAATTTCTTCTAAATCTTTTTTGATACCTTCCATCATATTACCATTAAATGATATCGCTATCTCCAAATCACTAACTTTTCCGATTAGCTGCTTGAACATTTCTTCCGTTGTGAGTACACTGCTCTGTGTAGATCCTTTTTTTTAATCTTACTAGACATCTTTTTCATAGGTATTTCTTCCTCTTCAGAAGTTTCTCCAGGGCTAGCTGTATCTCTTTCTTCACATTCAGGACATATCCATTTCAATTTCTTCTTCTGGATTATCTCTTCCTTCTTGATACTTGTACATGCTAAGTGAGCCCATCCACCGCATTCACCCGCGCATTGAATCTTGTATCCATTCTTTCCAATTGACTTGCGGCATGTAATACATACCATATTTCCGGTCATTTTATTAAGCAAGGTCTTCTCGTTCCTATGTTCTTATCTCTTCACTCGATTTAAACTCGCGTGATAAGGATGCACCATATGTTCAGAAGGGATCGATTCGTGTATATTGCATTCAATAAATTTGTACAAATTTCCTTTCGAAATATTCTAGATTTTGCAGAAATAATATTCACATCGAAACAAGAAAATTTTTAGCTTTATGTTGTTATATTTTTCTATATTACTTTCGCTCTTATTCGACTTCAATTTACCAACTATTTAGGAGCACTTGCAACACTTGTTATCTTGTCTAATTCCACAATGAAACTCGTACTGAACCAATAATTTAAATAAAACTAAGTACTTTTTCGATTTTCACTATACTCAATTCAAAAACATGACAATATCGTTTCGCCAACACAGTGGCTTTCATCAGCTGATGATCAACTGTTTAAAACTGTGTAAACTGTTTTAAACTGTGTAAAAAAAACGGTTTATCATCAAAATCTGATGTGAAGCCACTGTGTTGTCGAAACGATATTGTCATGTTTTGTTTCGAAACTTATCCAGATTTTTTAAAATTCAAGTACTGAGATGCATTGTACATGCCATATGGTATAGCCATCATGTAAGCTCATTATATTGAATAGTACTTTTGATCAAGAGTTACTGTTAGTCGGGAAAAAACAGAGAACACACTGAAATGAAGATTTGAATCATTTCATATATGAATCAAATTTTACGATTATGATATTTTACGATTAAGTGAGACCATATATAAAATTTGTTATAAAGAGTGAATCTGAATGTAATATTCAATGTGTGCCTGTTATAAAAAAAAATGTATCTGAAACAATGAGTAGGTAATGTTACAACTTTATAATTAATACCTTTCTAAATTACATTTACATCAGAACAAGCAAAATTTGTTACTTTTAATTTTTCATTAATATTCCATTAAATCAAATGTAATGGTAGCTAGTGTTTAATTGTTATTTTGCTCTTCACTATCACATTATCAAAGACTATTCTACAAAAAAACTTAATAAAAAATTCAATAAAAAAAGGTATAGGGCATATAGAATTAGTCAACAATTATAATGTATTTAACAATTAACAATTATTAAACTCTCTGTTGCGAGGAATAACTAAACCACAAAGATTGTGCTTGCAAAATGAGCAAAGTGAATTAAATTTTATCATAATCTTACTTTTGAGACGTATTTGTAATTATCCAGTTTAAAATAAAATTCTTGTAATTATTTGAAACTACTTGAAATGTATTTAAAAGGTCTTATGTTAACATATTGACTATTTAAGCATCCATTACTTCATAATATTTTTTTTGATAGGTAATTACAATATTAGATGAATTTGACTAATCCTAAATTCTGGCCCTGTTAAATTGATAATAAAAGTAAAATTAAACAATAGTTTCACTATCGCTAGCTAACACATTGTATTCAACTGGTGTATATGATATATTGATTGCTATATTGTCTTTACTCGTCAGGAATGAAAGTAAAAATTTCTTTTTTTTTCAGAAGAGGATATCAAACCCTGTCCACGATGTCAAGTTTTAATAGTGAAAATGGACGATGGTTCCTGTAACCATATGATGTGTGCTGTGTGTGGTGCGGAATTCTGTTGGCTGTGTATGAAAGAAATAAGTGATCTGCATTATTTAAGGTTTGTTAAATAAGTGACAAAAAAATTTCAATAGATATTCTATAAAATCAAATATGCAACCTTTGTTGAACGTTTGCAATAAATGATTTCGTAGTAAAAGAGAGCTCTTAAATATGTCAGTAGATTTTGCACATTTAGAACACATTAAAATATTTCCTATCATCAAAAAATTGAGCTGTTCTTCTCTTCAACTGGAACCTATTTGACCAGGGTAGGAGGTATTTTTACATAGGTCTTTATGGGTAAATGCTGGAATATTTAGCATGTACTAATATTACTCAAAGAAACATGTCAAGAACCTAATAGTACTGCTTTTCTTACTAATTTTTTGATGTTTTCATAATCACACATAAGTCAGATAAATATTAATTTATCTGCCTGAAGTAATTATTTTGTCTCAAGTAAATATTAGTTGATTAGTTTTATTTCTATAACCATCAACAAATATTTTTTATGATTAACATTTGTTTCTTTACAGTCCTTCCGGTTGCACGTTTTGGGGGAAAAAACCTTGGTCCAGAAAAAAGAAGATATTATGGCAGCTAGGAACTTTAGTAGGAGCACCAGTAGGAATTGCATTGGTTGCTGGTATAACTGTACCAGCTATGATAATTGGTATGTGTAATGGGTTAATAATTTGTTGATTGAATGTTCGCTGATCTCTTGGTGAACATTGTTAACTATATTGAATAAAAAAACTAAGCTTGGTTTCACATAAATTATATTTAATTGATTGCTGGACAATTGTTTTGAGGTTTTTTTTTACCCCATTAGCCATGTAGGTGATATACATTTTCAAAGCTGTGTTTACTGCAGTTTTTGATTATGAGTTATGTCTACAACTAACCTTCATATATTTGGGCGTTATATTTCTCTTCAAACATTTCTTGCTGAACCAAATATGATAGTAGTTTTGAACTTGAGTTGTGTTCGTTTATAAAAAACGAGTCTTTCCTTGCTTGCGTTCTTATAAACGTTTAAATTTCGCTGATCTCTTGGTGAAAGTATGTTAAATATATTGAATAAAAACACCCCATTTTCAAAAATTTGTGAATCAGCTGTGTTTTTTATTATTTTAAATAATAATTTTATATAGTTTGGTTACAAGGAAGTGTTCTGGGCCCCGTGCTGTATCTGTTATACACAGCAGACTTAGCTTCAAATCCACTTACTGCTATTTTAGCGAGCGATGAGGACGCAGTAGAAGCTGCTCACCTGTCACAGAACCATTTACATCAAATACAAACATGATTGCAAAAATGGAGAATCAAGATTAATGAGACTAAATCCTTGCAGGTCAACTTCACTCTACGAAAGGGCGAATGTCCCCCAGTCTATATAAATCAAGTTGAAATACCTGCATCTCATACAGTTAAATACCTGGGTATGCACATGGATACAAAATTAACATGGAAAGAGCATGTTACTAAGAAGCGGAAGCAAATGGACCTAAAAGTTAAGGAACTGCACTGGCTAATTGGTAGAAAATCAAAACTAACGTTGGAGAGTAAACTCCTTATCTATAAAAACATCATCAAACCAATCTGGACATATGGAGTCGAGTTTTGGGGATGCACCATCAAGTCAAACATGGCAATAATTAAAAGCAGCCAGTCCAAAATCCTAAGAATGGTAACGAATGCATCGTGGTATGTTTTGAATCAAACACTGCACGAAGACCTGAACGTGCCACACGTGTGGGACGTCATCAAGGAAAGAAGTGAAAAACATCACACAAGGCTGGAAGGCCATATGAATGCTCTACTTCAGCCGCTGACTGAGGTGCAAATAATTCGGCGATACAAAAGAAAATGGCCAGCAGATCTGAAAGAGTTGAAGCAGAACTGTATCTGGACAGCACTCCAATCATGACATTTAAAGCCAGCAAATAAGCTTATAAAAAGCTTATACAATGTATTCTGATTGCTTGTGGTTAATATTATAATATATATATATATATATATATATATATATATATATATATATATATATATATATATATATATATAAATTCAAAAACAAAAGCTCTTCTGGCTATGATCATATCCCTATGAGGATTATAAAACAAAGCATAAAGTTCATTGTAAGGCCACTTTGCTACATTTTAAACAGCTCTTACATTAATGGTATATTTCCAGACCTATTAAAAGTTGCCATAGTTAAACATTTAGATAAGAAGGTAGATGAGAATGACAAGAGTAACTACCGGTAACGATCAGTTTGCGTACGTCATTTTCCAAGATATTTGAAAAATACTTGCTGAACGTTTGTTGCAATTTTTCAGAAAGTTTGAGATTTTCAGCATGGTTTTCTAAAAAACAGTAACACGGAAACTGCAATCTTCGAGTTAACTCAGTCTATAACTGCAGCGTTGGAGAGAAATGAAATACCTGTCTGTTTTTGGATCTGTCAAAAGTATTTGACTCTGTGCACCATGACTACTATGGAAGTTGTCATTATATGGTATCAGAGATAAACAACTCCATTTGAGGCTGATTTTGGCTCAATTTGAGGCTCAATATAAGGCTGATTTATTGAAACCTCTAAACATGTTTAAATTTTGAGCACTATCTGTTAGAATTGTTTGAATTATTATTTGTTTAACTAAGTTGGTATTTCATCAGGTCATACTGTGTAGGATTTAGTTTCTAGAGTACAAATTAAAGTTTATGTAATTATGTCTGTTACCATAGAACAACTTAGATTAATGAATAAAACATTATTATTAAATAATTACATTTCTTTTCTAGGAATTCCTGTCTGGGTAGGACGAAAAATGTACACAAGATACAAGAATACTAATAAACATAAGAGAAATGGTGCAATAATTGGTGGAGTCTTGGCTTCGGTAAGTGAATTTCACTTGATTATATTAATTATAGATTGAATTATCTCAGGGTGTATCCCCTGTCACTATGAATTAATTAAGTAAAAATTGAACAATGAAGATCTTATAGTTAGTTGAGTCAGTGATGATAATAAAGGTGATCGATTAGCTATGTCGATATATAACATTGAGTAATGAAACAACTTTCCCTATAGGCTTTTATGTCCCTTAATTTATATCATGACATTAAGCATGCTTGATCAGTAAAACACTTATCCATAAAATTGAAAAACTTACAATCAGAGAAATATTTTCCATTGTAAAGTATTGACCCTTGAGTTATTGTGATAATAATTCATCTTTATATAAGGTTAATGAAATGTTGAATTTTTGTTTCTTATTGAATTCTGTTTAATTTTCGAATACCAGATATCAATTGTGATATCTAGATATCAATTGTATTATTTGTATTGTTATCCCAGATTTCAAAGTCACTCCCAAAGGAGGATTTTCACTATTAAAAGAATAAATGTCGCCGATTAACAAACTCCTAAGAAAAACTTTGATCTAAGCTAAGAGAGTGGTAGATCCATGTTGATTCTTGTAGACTTCACATGCTACAAAGATTACATGCTTCTTAGATTATTTTGAATTTCGTTGAATTCTAAGTCCCTGGTTGATTTCAGTAGGTTTTCAGAATTTTTCTACTGCACCTACAATGATTGGCAATGCCTTGGCCGAATTCATTTGTCATCTTTTTTTTTTTTGCATGATTCACACATAATTAGATATGTATGTAGCTGGTATTTGTAATTTACACTTCGATAAATGAAGATTTTGATCCAATAGGGATAGTGCGGCTAGAGCCGCAGGTGAAAAAAAGGTGTACTCTAGTAAACCATGAAATTAATATCCTTCAAAATTTACTCCAGTTTGTAGTTGTTATATACACCTTTTTTTCTGCTAGAGTTGTAGATTTAGTACTACTTCTTTATGTATAATCTTTGCTACTACAGACTTCATTATTGACTATTACAACTTGATATTACTTCTGTAATATGGTGAATTGTTCTTCATATTCGTCATCCATACTGACATCTATTAAACACATTAAATCTTGTGTATAGAAATAACCACAGAACCTTGGAGAGCCAGCAGTGATCCTTTCGTTTTAGTGAACGGAAACCATTCAGTATTTCGATTCTGTGTGATGAAATATACTTCTTGATCTCATTACATAGCATTGTCTACCAACAAGAATCTTCTCTTAGTATAAAAGCATATAGAATATATTTATTTCAAAAGTTACTCAAAGTAAAAATTTCAAAAGGTATTTAATAGACTTAGTATGAAAATAATGTTTACTATTTGCGGGTCTAATCGATAAAACATTAGTATTATCATTATTTTACTAGAAATTTACTACTAAAAATATATATAAATGCATTCTTTTCATGAAGTGCGTTTTTATTCAATTCATAATAACTTTTGATTGAAATAAATATATTTCAATTTTGGTCTCAAAATCCATTCATGAATAGGCGCTGCGACGGCACTGTTATTGTGGGAATTCTATCCTTGAATAGAAAATATGCAAGCGAAACATTTCTTCGGAGAGGTGCTGATGTAGGAAGTTTTCAGGTTGACCTATAAATCTTAAGAGGTTCAGGTCGACGATCGATATGAAGCACTCTTCAAATCCGCCGCAAATCCCCATTTACTTCCAGATTCCTATCATGATTTTATTCTACGACTTGTTTGCTAAAGATATTGTGAGACGAAGAGGAATAATATTTTTCGAAACTCATCAAAACGAAAAATAAACTCGTAGTTCCGAATCCCTAATGATATATTGTACGCAATATATCAGCGTACAATTCGAGTAATTTGAATCATGTTTTATTTCTACGATTCAATTCCTTATTCCTTTAAACCAAATTTTCAGTGCGAAAATCTTAAATTATCAGTTAATGCCCTTTATTTCTTTAGAACTTTAGTTTAGGTACATAAAAAAGACATGACTTATAGCGAAAAAGAATTCAAAAATACATCAAAATAAAAATGATATTGGCGTATGAAATAAGGTTATATCCTAATTATATTTTGTATTATGTAATTATTGTATGTAATTATTGCTAATAAAATTGAACTATTGAAATAGTTGAATAAAAGTGTTTCCATAACGTGACATATGTTTCCATTGTTACAAGTGCAAACAACAACACAAAAACAAACACAAGTTTGTTCTACAAGTAACTAATCAGTTTTAGCACGTACAGTGAATAAGAATTGTATTGTTATCAGTACTTTTCAACAAAATCTCTTTTGTCTTTGTTTTTGTTGTATCATGGGGAACAACCTTTCTATGCATGTAGTTATAAATTACACATTCATTTCGAAATAACTTTATTAATACATTTCTAATTGCGATATAAATAATTACACAAAATGGACTAATATTTGTCATCTAATAAAAGGATCTGGCAAGTGTCATTTTCATAGAAGCTTTACAATAAACGTCCCATTCTAAACCCGCGGGGAACGCGATAAGATTTATAGAATCTTAAGAATATTAATATAACGTTACTGGCTAAATAAAATAAATTTCAAGATGGACCTGATTTCGAATGATCTCTACATCATTTGATGAGTATGCAGAATTGTAAGAATTGTTCGTTTAATTTTCTTGTTTTATTACATCGGCACATAATAAACCTTCCGTGTGTAAATCTTGCAAGAGTTCGAGAAGTCTCTCTTCCATTTGAGCGTTGCCCAATGCCAAATCCACACTACCTATGCACAGCAACAAAGCCAAAAGTTGTGATCGTTTGAAATCTTCACCGAGCTGCTTCCTGTCGTATTCTAAGGTAGTCTCGACGTTCAGTCCCAAGCTCCTACACGAGCTGATCATCGTTTCCCAATAAGCGTCCAACAGTTTCTCCGTGTGCAATCTTCGCAGTTCGGCAGGAACTGAACTTATGAGTAGTAAAGCCAAATCGTTTGTGGCTCTACTGTACGTGACCATTTGCCAATCGAGTATGGAACACTGACAGACGGTGTCGTCCTCTTTGAACATTAAATTGTTGCACCAGAAATCGGTGTGGGTGATCAACGCCATCGGTTCTTTCGGAGTCAACAGACTCTCGATGATCGCTTTTGTATGTGGTCGTAAGTCGTTCAGAGCCGCTAAGATGTCGGCCAGTCCCGGTCTCGTTTCCAAAAATTGCGATAACTGTGGTAAGCCCCGTTCGATAAGTTGCTGGTAAGAGTCGGAAGCTCTCGTGGTTTGAAAGAGAAAGGCGTACTTATCCGTCAAACTGTTGGCCTTCAGGATCTTATAGGATAGAGACAGTGCGTGTATTTGCGCGATGGCTTGGACGGCTGCCGTGGTCTGCCTGAGGGTGAGACCACGCGAGAAGTCCGAACTGACGTAGCCGCAAGTCTTGATGTTCTCCAGGACAAGGACGGATTCTGGCGGACTGGGTTCGGGTTCGTTGGTGCCCGCGAAATAGTGGCCGTAGTAACATTTGGGTATCGGAAGTCTCATCTCTTGACCGTCATTCGTATTTTCCTGTTTGAATTTTTCTAAATCTGGCACTACCTGAAACCAAAATAGAGTATTATTCGATATGACTTCCATCTGCCATTACTTTCCATCATATAACCGCTAGATGTCTTGTTTGAATACCAAAATTCTAAATACACATATCACTAACAAAGTTTATCAAACAAAAATTTCAATACCATTTCTATATAAAAGTGTGTATGGAATACTCAATCTATTCTTTTTTCTTCGCAAAATTGCATTTGACTACATAGTATTGTTGAATATTACGGTAAAAATTGTGTCATTGAAGAGTCATTAAAATATAAACATTCAAAATCTGTGACGACATCATTGAAGAATGCACGACTTATTTGTAATATTTTACTGTGGGTTTATTCCATGCTCACATTCATTGTCGATCCGAAATTAACTTTCATCAAGCAACAATAAATACGTTTAAGCTGGCAATACGTATTATGCAAATGGTTTCTGTACTTCCGTTCTTTTATATGAATGGTAAAATCATATGCTAGGTGAAGATGATTCGAAAATCAAAAGATATGGACGTAATTCAGAAATTAATCTTAAGATAGAATTCAAATTTTAATATCGATGTGAGCTAGCTAAGTTTGCACTTGATATTTTAGAGCATAAAAAATTGTATTTATACTTTTATGAGAGAATGTTCTTTCAGTTAGTAAGTGACAAGATTTCATCAATACTTTTATTATCAGCACTTTTATATGTTTTGTACTTATTCCACTATTTTCTTAATTTAATTTTTGATGATTAGTTCATCTTACGGAATCATATTGTTGCCCGATGATTATTCTGAAGTATTGGAAGTTGTTGGTAATTATTAGATATTGTATATCAAGCTAATATTTTCGATGAGAAAATCAAGGATGCTATGATTTCTATTGAAATATATTGTTCTTATTTTCAAAAAATATATGTTTCAAAATATTTAACGAGTAGTAATGAAATTATTGTTCAATGATTTCTGATTACTGTTACGATCATATCAATGGATGTTTCAGGGAAACATTAATGTTTGAACGATTGTGTTCATAAGAAGAATTTTATTTATCATAACACTTCAAATGTGTTATAAATTCAAAGTGAATTGAAAGTATTTGGTCTTGACAATAATAATGTAGTATATTTGGTAGTACTATGAATTGATTACAACATGCTTATAATAAAAAAGGTGAAAACGTTACGTAAGCTTAAATTAAAGCATACCAACATATTTATAAGTAAAAATACAATAAGCCAAAGCAATAACCTGAAAATTAAAAGTAATAAGTGAGAGACAAAAATGGAGCAATGAAAATATAAACTTTATATATTTAATCTATTTATGTTTAAATTTTCCAAGATCTTATTGGTGATATTAAAATTCATTCAAATGTAGGATATTGAAACTGAATTAAAAAATTAGTTTCAGCAATATAGAAAAATGGTTCAGTTTATTTTCACTGATTGAATAATAAATTAATATAATTGCGCAAGTGGTAACGATCAACAAACATTTAACATATTTATTCTTCTCCTCGGTTATTATCAGGAAAAGTGTAGTTAATGGATTGGTTTCCCGACAGGTTTACGACCTTTGTTAACTCGACCAAATCATGCTTACTCTTGTTCCGATTGTTCTTGAACGTAATAAAAGGACCAATTGAGCGTGACCGATAACGGTTGGAGCTCATCACTGGAATTCCTTCGCTTCTATTGTATCGCCGCGATGGCATTGTATCATGCCTCTGTAGCCTGGTCATCCATTTCAACCACTCCGAAGCGAAAACACGGATGACATTATTTCCGCAAACGTAATTTCGTTTGCCACGGACTAGAGGACAAACACTACAGGCCTTTGTAGCATTGGAGACCTGCTAGTATGTTGTCATTTAATTTGAAATTTAGATTGCTTTAGTTTTTCCGAATATAACTAGGAATAGTGACGGGGGCCTTCCATTTAATCTATCATAGTTTGAAGTGATTCCGTCGTTTGTTATGATTTTTTTCGTATAAAATTCATAAAATGATCAGATTGATAAAATACATAATGAATGTAACAATTAGAAATTTTTAAATTGAAAATTAATTAAAACTAGACATCGGTATCGATAGCTACGTATCGAATCACACAAATTTTCATACGATATAAATTTCTATAAGAGGTTAATTTGAATTGTTAATTACTTCGAATTCTATGGAAAGTGCTTGTAAAAGTCCTACAAACTTCTATAATTTACAGTTGAACCGAAAAAAAAAGAAAATAATTTTTTCCTTCAAATTCTATATCTTTTCATTAATATGCAATTAAATTTTCTTTCTTGTGGGCTACGTAATGCTGCAACATAACGGTTTATTGGTTGCTTAAAATTTTTTTTATTATTTTTCAAATAAGTTTGAGTAATTTGAAGCAACATGAATTTCTGAATAAAACAAAAATTTAGGCGAAGTTGACAAGAATCGTCATAATTTTTTCATTCTGAAACTGAAACTCAGAAGTTTTTTTCGAGGTCAAATATGAATTCTTGAGTATAAATAAAACAAAAATTTATTAAAAAAAAAAGGAAGTTTAACTAAAATCTTACATTCGTGAAAAATGAAATCAAGAAATATCAAATAGATTGGCAATTGTATGGTTTATTACCTTCTAGGTAATAATTACTCAATTTAGAAAACATTATTCGCCCATTATTCCAAGAAAATAAAAATATTCAGTTACATTTTATCAATTTTATATGAAATAATCAATTGGAATGTCTTTGATACAATTTTTGATTTGTTCACAAAAATATTTCAAAAACTTTTTCATTCTTCAATGTTTCTACTGCCATCGTTATTCGTGTATTACTTTCAACACATTTCGCTACAAATTATATCTAAACGTCATCAGAAAGCTATAAAATAATCAATATCATCATAATTGTAATTAATAATAACACGTGAAGTAATTAATTTCACTTTAACTATGTGCCTAATTAATTCATATTTTAATTCATATTCGATGTTGATTAGTTACAAAATCAAATAGATTTCGCCCCATTTTCTTATTAAGTATGTCGATCAAGCCTACGTTGACTGGTTACATCCCATATTTTTTTTATAACGGAGTAGTGCCAATTAAAATAAATAAATGAATAAATTTAGTTTATCCAGGCAGAAAATTGTGTTCAACAAAACGTGATGATTGTTTTCTAAAATGTAATGTTTTTCAATTGTAATAATAAGTAAATGAAATAGTAAACTCTCGAAAACAATCAAAATTATTCAATTTATTTGATAGGGAAAATGTTTACAAAATTTCAAATCAGTGCCTAGTTTTATTTAATGAGTAGCTATTAAATATTATTGCTTCTCTTATATTCGATGATAATATAATTATTTTGATAGTGCAGAAAATATTTGAGTAATTTTGTTTAATTGATAGCAACTAGAGGGCTGGTTCCTATCAATATGGAACTGTTTTTCTTTAAGGAAGTGTTTCAACGAGGATAAGTTTCCGATAAAATTTAGAAGTTAGTGATTTTTTAAATATATTTCTGTTTGAAGATTGATTAGATTTAATATTTGCTATATTTGATATATAAATGAACTTAGGGTAGATGAATAGGGTGTATTAACGTCAAAAATATTAAAAACACTGAACGCAAAAGTAAGGTGCATGAAAATAAATATCACTGTTAGAATTTCATTTTATTGTTGTCGTATACTCACTTCTGTATAAAATTTGATCTCCCTAAGATCGAATTGTGCCTCGGTAACGAAAAACCTGCTGAAGGGATCCTGAGGTAGCATCTTAATGATGAGCTTGAGGCTATGCGTATTCGAAGATCCATCATTTTTGATGCAGTATTGAACTGTCACGGCGACGATGTGACTCAAGACACTCTCGCTGGGTTCGCACCCCGGTTTGACGCTAAAGGCTATGATGGTGATCGCGGGATCCTCCAGGTCCTTGTGATGGTTTTTGAGGATGTTCTGTAGCCACTCAGCCGAAACGGGCCAGTCGGACTCGCTGGTGGCCTCATCCTCACTATCGGACATTCTAGTCGATCTTTCGCGTCTATAATCTCATTGTAAAACTTTTTCTAGGCGTGTATCAAACGACGAACGGCCTTCGCTGTGTGCGTGAAACTGAGCAATACTATCGGCCGAGTTGTGCGTTCTCGCTCGGGCCCTCTCTGCCTTGCCGTCGTCATTGAATAAGGTATTCTGTCGTCGTCTCCCTCACTTGTAGTGCCGGGTTGCCAGTTGGTTAGTATAGATTTTCTGGAAAATGGGACGTCGGCCCCAGGGGCCCAGCGAAATATCGTCGGACTGGGCGTTATTCGGAACCGGCTTTTCCCATTTTACGATGCGTTTAGGAATTAATTTCACGTTAGAATTGAAGAATATCAGTATATTAGTTTTATGTCGTCCAACTATATTCGCTTTATTGATATACTTCGCTTTATTGATTTGATATAATTAGTAAATAAAATATCCAATAAAGTTTTTAATATTTCAGAGAAAAAAGTGGATTATCATTCGCATGTCAAACATGCTAGAAAGCCAAATTTTCGAGTTTTTTTCAGAAGCTTTAATATTATCAATCACTGTAAATTATTTCTTTCAAAATTTTGACAATGATTCAGTTGGTGGCGAAACGTAGACAAAAAAATGAATTTTTCAATTTTCAATTTATGCTGTCTCTTATTGCTACAAAGAACAATATTTCCTAAAAATACTAAACGGACAAGAAAACTTAGAACACTAATTAATCACTAACACCAATCTCGGATCTTGTCCGAGAAAGCGATGTGCCATGCTCGGGAGAGTTTATCTCGTTTCTTCGATAGAGGGAGCTCACGTGATTATTTTACGTATAAATGTTAGCCTAATTTTGGAGATACAGTCTAGGTGCATTTGGAAAACCATCGAAGCGATTATTTTTATGCATGCCACTGAAGATTCATAATATGATCATAATAATCATAATGCGATGAAACAATTGTATATTATTTCAATTCAATAAGTTTGATGTTTTTCGGAAAGCACTTAATATTCAATCTCGAAAGTGACATTCAACGATTTGTATAAACAGGTCCCTAGGAGTTTTGGTGGAAATATTTAGATATTTCGAATAAAAATGAAATATTAACATTGACAGTAGGACATTTATTAAAAAAATTGAAATAAATCTGCAAAATTCCTTAAAGCAGCAGTCTGAATGAACATGTAGACTGTGACATCTTCACCATCCTTCATGTTACAGTATACTGAAGTCGATCTCAGACTTGATGTTTGACACACAAGACATTTGTGTCATTCTACCAAGAACTGGTCGATTGTACTACGTCCATCACCATGCAATATTAAATGTATTTCATGACGATAGAATAGCTTTAAATATATATTCCATGACGATATAATTATAGTTCCACTGTGATTAATATTCTTTTGATCATCTGACAAACTTTATACCTTGCATAATTCAAGCTTCTTTGTATTATATGTGTAAAATCCACTATAAAAAACAAGAAATGCTAGATTCACAAAATTCAAGCAAACCTGACTGACATACGGCATTATTGGAAATATTTTTTGCCTTTCAATTTCGCGTGAAAATTTTTTTGAATTGATATTTTGTCTTTCAGAATATTTAGTTACATTTATTCATATTGTAGAAAATCTTAATACAAATATTTGTATCAATATATTCGTTTTGTAAAGACTAAAATATATCCAAAGAATACCTATATATATATATATATATATATATATATATATATATATATATATATATATATATATATATATATATATATATATATATATATATATATATATATATATATATATATACGGGAATGTTTTCCATGTATTCAATAGTATTGGCATTTACTCGGTGCAAAATCATCATAATAAAATATAATATAAAGTCAAACACTTGAACTTTGGATTTACGCTTTCATTGAATAAAAAGTACCTATCTAACATTGCGCGTCTCGCCGGGTTCATGAATTCTTCAGGCACTTTTAGAATATTAATAATTAACTCTTAGAATTACTATTACTTATAATTAACTATTTTAATTACAGAATTTATGTTATTGCCTCATATTCTGTAAGCGTCTGAAGAACATGACCCGACGAAATGCGTCAGCTATCAGTCAATAAAGTTTAAATCAGAAGTTCAAGTGTTTGAATTAATCTTATGTTATCATCATTTAGTGGAATTGAAAATATTTTAAGTTTTAGTGTTTTTCTCTAGTTCAGAATGTAAATTCAATTTTTCAAATGATTATGCACGACGCTGCTTTGAATAATTGGTTCTAGTGAAATGAATTGTGCTTTGTTTTACAAATTGTTAATCAGGCCTATGTTTGTAATTCGAATGAATATTGCATCTTTTTTATCTAGAGGATACTATGAAAAATAACTGATAATGTTATATCCTCGTAAAAAAGAACAACTGTATTATTGTGGTTGCACTAATCGAGGGTGTTTCACATTAATCAAGTCGGGAAATCTAAGTCATTGAAATATAAGAATGTTCGCAAGTTGTGGCATCGATGCTGGTGGATTGTTTCCCGTTTAGAAATTAGTTGTACATGTTCGATGGACGCCCAGTCCTGCGTTCTGAGCAACGTCTGGCATCCAGTCTGAGTCTGACATCGCTAAACAGGGTGCAGTATTATCCACAGGAACAAACACACGCTCGAAAACTTTTAGCGTTAATTATTTTATTTTCCTGCACACTCCCTTTACCACCGTTATCCCTAGATACTTACAAAGTCGGGCCTTTGTCGATAATTCCTCCATTAATTTTCGTTTTCATTAAATCCGTTCACGGATGGAAAGATGGAGGTCGAAGAGGTTTTAGTAGATCGGTCTTATTACCATGCTTTCTGATACCGATCATTTTCGTTTTTCACTCAATTTAAATATATTTATAATTATATTTAAATATAATTTGTTTTCAATAGGTTTCACGGAGTTGTGAAAATTGTTTCATCTTTGGATATTTCTGCTATTTTTTGATATTCAATCATACACATAGCTGGTTCCGTTATTATAAATTACCTCATTTCTTAATCCAAGTTTTAAATTCATTTCTTCGTCTGAAGTAGAAGTGAATTATGTTTCTGCTCTGACTTGAATTAGATGAGTTTTGAATTTCGATATATTAAGACGATTAAGCAGTTAAATTAAAATGGACTAATCATGGAATCTTTCAATTTATCTATTAAGAGCGAATGTCGAAATATATTCAGGGAAATTTCATTCTGCGGTTAATCAATCATCGGTGCTCATTTTCAATACTCTCTCCCCACTACTGACGTAATGAGACAACGTATCATTTAGTCGGATGGCGTTATTCAAAGGGCGTCACAAAGTGCAGGAGCTTCAGCGGAGGGTGTGGCACGGTCTATTTTTTGTTATCAACCTGCGGACAGCGATGCCAAATTTTTTCATCGTTACACTAAATTAAGTGTTTCAGTCAATGTGAAGTCGAAATTATGGTATAAAATGCCAAGGTCACATACAATTACAAGTTTTAAGTCCTTTTTTTGGGAATAGGATCTGAGAATATTAGAAAATATAGGCACATGCATAGCCCCTCGTGTTGAAAGCATTGAAGCAAAAAATGTCAATATAGCATATATTTCAAACAATTTGTTTAAGTTTCACGAGTTGAATTAAACTCTTGATAATGGGTTGCCATCTCGAAAAATATATAGAGTTTATTGAATAATTTCAAAATGTTCCAAGACATCACACAATAACAAATATCGTTCCAAAAATTGCAAGTGTACATCTTAAGCAATCCAATTAATGTTATGAAACATTTTTTCTTGAAATTACTTCAACAGCTGTTTGTACTCGGGATTGTCACGGTATCCCACTTCTGATCATCGAATATATGAAAAAATCAGCTATTACTTCTTAAGAAATAATGCCAAATAGATTTGAGATTCGAAATCTACTGAATATAACGGTATAATACCCAATTACTCAATATTACATATATTTTTTTAAATATTTAATATGTAGTGTTGGCGTTTACTTGATGTAAATCCATTATAATTGAATATAAACTTAAATTCATTTACACTTTATTGACTACATATCATGACGCGTTTCGTCGTTACAAACGACTTCTTCAGATGCTTACAGAATAATGAATGAAAATTATTCTGTAAGCATCTGAAGAAGTCGTTTGTAACGACGAAACGCGTAATGATATGTAGTCAATAAAGTGTAAATCATAAATTCAAGTGTTTGAATTTAAGTTTATATTCAATATATTTTTTTGTTAATGTGTGTGTTGTTATTGTCATGATTTTGACCATTCATGTGACTTTTTACTGCTATGGATGTGTTAAAACTGTAAATACATATATCTGAGCTTTCTGACGTATTATTTGTCCTCCGCTGTTTTTTCACGTTTACTTATGTGTTTATCATATATCTACTTTTTTCTATTTTGCTCATATTATCATAATTTTTATTTTTTTTTTCTAGTTAATATCCTTATTGCTGCTGTTGCTGATTTATTTCATGTGTGTGCGTTAGGCGTTTTTAGTTAAGCAAGATATATTGTTTGTACCTTAATTTGCTAATGGTGTCTTTTATCCGAATTGTTTTAATATACGATCTTTGAATTACGAGGTGTAAGTGTATTTTATTTATTTATAAAATACTGTGTCTCCCAGCCGTGCACTCTTCTGCTAGATTCTGTTTTAAGTATTATATATGCAGTTTTATTGTGTGTGTGTGTCCAAACAGAAAATTGTTATAGGCAATGATGTAAATTTTTATATTCAAGAAGTATGAAAAAAAAGAAGTAGTTGACACCTTCAAAAAGTGTCATAAATTGCGCAAAAAAGGAGTTATGAATAGCTTATTCCTGATAACCATGAATTTTTGGAGATGTCTAGCTTTCGAAATAGCATAAAATGTTAGTTTAACAGTGTTCGAAAATTTTCATTATGAGCTTAATTTATTTCGTTTGATCTTCAGACCTTTATCCTTATTATAGTTCCATTAGAAACTTTTTATTAGGATAATAATCATTACCAATACAATTTTTCATGCATTTAACTGACAACGTCATCGGTTGAAATTTCATTTTGTTTATCATCATTACTTGGGTTGGATCATTGAGATAATTACCGCACATGAATCATCTGTTTAAATTTGAATTTTTACTGAGTGCCTACTCGTAAATATTTCTAATTTAACCAGATGAACATCAGCTGGTCCAAGTTACTTTACAGTTTTCAGTTAGCGATTGAATATATCAGACAGTGGAAGGCAAACTGAACTTGCCTTGAAAATAAAATGAAATTACCATTGCGCTTCAATAAATACACATCATTGAAATATTTATCGTATTATAAAGGCGTGGTTTCGGAATTCGAACAACAAAATCGATAAATTATGCATTAAATGAAATTATACAAAAAATATTGAAAATGCCTGAAAATTAAATATAGCTAAATAAATTGAGAGACGATACGAGTAGTTCTACTACACGCTCGTGAATCCTTCTGGATTTTAAAAAAATTCTAATTAAAAGTTCAGTTTTTTCAATTGAAAGGACATTCAGTCAAAGATCGATCTTCTCAACAGCGAAAATAAAACAAATGCAAGAAATCCTCTTCTATCAATAGAGAAATGATGAAAAGCATCACTTGTAATGTCCAATCAATGAGCACTATGCCAAGTCAACTTTTAATTATTTTTACTTTATTATATTTTAAACAAGTTTTGCCTTATTCTACTTTCCATCCAAGTTGGAATATAGGATTCATTTAAAACAAGGGATAATGAAGGTATATAGAAGTATAATAGAAGGCATAATTCATTTCATTATAAATCGAAGAGCTGATTTTATTCAAGCTTCATCTATAATTTCATATTTCGCAGTTTTAACAGGCTTGGAGATAATGAATTTCTATGAAGTCGATGTCATATTTATACATTTAATTTTTATAAATATATCACCGGATTCTATAGCTTATAGCTATTATTTCGAAATGCACAACCATTCGAAAACTATCTTTGTTCCGCATCCTCATAAGATTAACTTTTACAAGTGTTCTTGAGCAAAATCAGAAAACTAAAACCGAATTCTTCTTGTGAATTGACGTGGCATTATATAAATCCTTGATTGAAATTTTTTTTTATCACGATATTGTTAATTAACACCGAATAAGTTGAGAAACTATAGTACATACCAGACGTAATTGGAAAATCGGTAGGTTTTTCCCAAGTTCAATTTAGTGTCATTATTTTATCTGCTAATTTGTTGTTTATCGTTATTTCATTAAATATTTTTATATTTGTATGTATGGAAAGAATTTATATATAGTAAAGCAATATTTTTAGGTGGTAATATCTCCGATTCTTGCCGGTTTGGCAGTAGGAATAGGCGTGCCAATTCTTCTATTTTACGTTTATGGCGTAGTTCCAGTATCTCTTTGCCGTTCAGGAGGATGGGGCGGAGGCTCGCAAACGGATGACGTGGCCGAAATTGTTTCTACTAGAGCAGTCGATGCTACTTCCATTGACGCAGCTAGCGTCAGTACGAAAGCTCCAAATCCATCTATAGGAGAAGCCAGTTTATCTCTGGCTAGTGACAGTCATATTTTACGAGAGCCTGATAGGGAGTCTGCAAGTACGGTGGCGTTAGCTGGAAGTATGGCCGGAAACCGTTTGGAGGTTCAAGCAGATCTGAACTCCAGCCAGAGATACAGCATTACCAGTTTGTCCGCGGAATCGAATAACGCTAGTTTCGCAGACGATGGAGCTGCATCCACTAGAGCATTAGCAGGATCTATTGTTAATTATAAGGTGAACTATAATAATGATAATTCATTTAATCAAAGCAAAATATACAAAAGTTTTACATATTGAAAAGAAGTACACGAGTAGTTGAACTGGAAGCCAACCAATTGGTGCAGTGCACCTGTTTGACAGAATAGTTCAGAACCAGATTTTCTGTTACACATCAATATATTTATTTTATTCGTTTTGTACAATTTTAATATATTTTTAATTTTTGTGCAAAAAGATATTTCTAAACAGACTTAAAGATCTGGAAATATTATCAGTCGTGGTGGCATCTCTATTGATTTTCTAACCGATTTTAATCGCTTTTAAAAAATAAGTGTATATCGACTCACTCAGATATATCACTTTTACATTGTGTAAATTTTAAATGTAATAAATATTATAGTTTCTGAAATTCTGATTTTTCGTTTCATTAAATTGTGCGTTTTTGTTACTACTGTAATTATTTTTCTCGCGATTTTAAGGTTTCTGCTAACAAAAGTATATAATAATAATTTCAATAAAAAATAAATCTTCAAAATGAAAATAATGTATGGTTTCATAGTTTAAGTGCATTTGAGATTGGGAATTTCAAGATTAGGTATATATGTATATAATTTATAAAATACACAGTATTGTGAACTATTGTATGTTTATTATAAAAATTTTTCTAATATTTCCAGGGCAACGGTAGCGATTCATGTAGTTTCAACACAAATGAGGATGGCACGTCAGAAAGAGTTCGATTTGACGATAATGTGAGTTACATAGCATCTCAAGCAGAGAAAGTGAGTATTGGTAGCAGTTGCAGTTATAGATCAAAATCTAGGAGTATGCTATCCAGAGTTGATCGGATTTACGATTCATTGAGCAACGACAGCATCTACATAGATATAACTCCAACAGAAGAAAAAGCACCTAGGAAGTATGTATCACAAACCGCATTATTGAGGAGTCAGTTTTTCCATTCAAGTGTAACGGAACAGAAACCAGTAGCTAGGAGTATGGACGATAGAACCATAATTGAAGTCTCAAATGAAACTTTAGATAGACCGTCATCCCATGCTAGTTCATCACAGTCGGTAAAGTCCACTTTGGCCAACGAAACAACAGAGTTATGAGTTACCTTGTAAATTTGTTTTTACTAAGACTGATGTCCATAATCACTATTTATTTTATATGTTACCTAAACTTACCACAGGTCTTAATATTTACCGTTTTGTCTTTAATCAATAATGGCTTTAGTTTTTATGTTTTATTATTCTTAAGAAAAAATTACTTTTCTTGAAGAATATTCAGTTATATCATCTATTTTTTTATTTTAATTGTCTAAAAAAATTTTTGATTGTTTCATCCAGGAATTGAAAACTGATATTTATTATTTAAGAGTTTTTTACTCCATAATTGCGTCATTTTGGAATTTGTATATTCATTTGATTATTAGCATGTATGTACTATGATAATATTAATAAATGAATGTTTCATGTAATTACTATAACACTTTGTCATAAGAAATTAACTTGTGTAAACTCTCCAGTGTGCATCAACTTTCCTTATAATCAATATTCAAAAATGCACCAAATTAAATTCATAAAATTTGAGATAATCAATTTGATTTGCTGATATAGATCAATTTTGTTGATTAATTTGCAGTTGCGGAGAAAATATTAAAATTTTGAACATAAATCAATTATGAAATTTGGATTTTTACTAAGCAGTTGAGATTTTGAAAATTCATTGTATACAGATGTTAACTGTAAGCCATTTAGAAAATTACCGAACCTGGAATTTTCAGCATTATTCTGTTGATAGGTAAATCTGTAAACATTGTAATTCAGTTGTTTCAACTATTGGTATGAAGTTCAACAGTGAGGTATAGAAGTTTTTTTGGAATTTGGCCACTTGTTTTTGAATTACCGTTGTAATTTTTAGATTTACAATATTATTTTTTATGAATTTGTTCAAGTTTGAAACCAAAACCGTAAGCAAGGTGAAAAAACTTGGAAAGGAATTTTCTAGATTATAATAAATACATTTAAAGTACGAGGCGTGATAGTACAAAAATGCTACAGTAATATGTTGAATGTGACTATGAATATGTTCTACATGTGCACTACAAATGGGCAGGTCGATCGCAGCATATGTAAAATATGTTTTATTAAACAATCAAAAAAATACTTTTTTGTGTCATCAAGAATGACAAGAAATTTTGCTTGCTTCATTGTTTTATACACTTTTTGTTTAATTAAATATTGTCAACGCTATAATTATATCTAGCCCTACTATACAGAAAATCGTGTTACTATAAAGAAAAATTACAAAGTTGGCTTGGCTCCATTTGATCCAGTGCAAATTACCCAAAGAAAATATTTTGAAGCAATCACATTTCTCTGTAGGTAGTTTTAAAATAACTTTGTAACAATGAAAACCACATCTATATAAACTAAGATTTATTTTTGCAACTGTATATACATAGGTAAGTTCAAAAATTTTTTCAAAAAAACACCTTACAAGTTGTTGCAATATCAGGAAATTTCCCAATATTACATGAATGAACATAATGATATCTTTTAGATTGCTTTATTAATTTCTATTCATTATGTCTCGGTTACAAATGGAGAATATATTTATATATACAAATTATCTCTTCAAGATTGAATGAATTTATGTATGCCAGGAAAATAAGATACTTGAATAAATACTTGAAGGTAATCAATTTACTACCATTTGAAACAACCATATTTTTCATTTTGCAAATTTAACGTCCTTCTAAATCAATAAAAGTTATCATATGCTCAATAGACGTTTCTGCAAAAGGTGGATCAATAAATAACATTTGACCTTAATATAATCTAAGCCTATCTTGATAAGCTTCTCTTTCGGTCTCCTGATCCTTGTTCACCAAGCTTTTGGTGAGATGGAATTCTGTCGAAAAATGGATGCGACAGAGCATCTTTCAATGTTATCCTCTGCGTCGGCTCATATTCTAACATTTTGAAAATCATGTCAAATAACTGACTATGCTCAACATCATCAATTTGCTTATACCTCTGTAAGAATCAAATTAAATTACTTCAACCAATCCAAGAAATGTGAAAGGAATAATTGAAAATATTCCTATATCAATATTTCAATCAAGTACTTTAAAAAAATTTCTCTGATTATATTATATGACATTCTGATAGTATTGAAGTTTTTTATAATAATGATACATATGTAATATATATTTAATTGATTATTTATTTAAAGCTTGCTTTAGCGAGAAAATGACGTCAGCAAAGTTACTCAATGTTGCTAATCCAAATTAAATAATATTTATTATTCAATGCTGACATGCAGTTCATATTTATTATTCCATTAAGAATATAAATATGATGTCAGTGGTGAGTTGGAAGATCTGAATCTATGAAAATATATTGAATAAATAGAACTTACCAAAAGCGGTTTGCAGTTGTCTCTTACGTAGCGGCCAGCTGAACTTTTCTCATCCCATTCCAGCTTTCCTTTATAAAAATATTTAGTTTTGGTACACTTAGCCATCCTATAAATAGAGAACGTGAAAAATGTTTTAATATAACTACTTCTTGTGGTTTACAATAAGTCATATGACCATTGGCAACTAATTTGTACTATTCTTTAGTTACAACCTAACTTTTAGGTTGAGTATTGAGAGAAAACATAATATGAAATGTTGTGGTGAAGTTATTTCCATGCATGTACTATTTGAGAGTTTTGAATGAAATTGCCCATTGTATTGAATAAATGTACAATACAGATGTGATGCTAATGTGTATGCAGATCAGATGTTGATGAACAGCATAAAATGAAAATCATTAAACTACTTTCTAAATGAAATTGTAAAACTTAACTAAAAATAGTGATTTTTAGTTAATGAGTTTTTAACAATATGGAACAAATATTTAAGAAAATAGTTTATGGAGATAAAAGATCAACATATTCTTGAAAATTGAGCATATTAAACATAATGATAAACCTGGAGATAGAGGATGAATAAGAGACAACATGGTTGATTATCAGCACATAAGATGCAAAAGTTCTGAATCAAATATGTACAATACTCGTACGTGTAAAAGGAAAAACAATGGGGAAGACAAACCCAAAAGATAGTATGAAATCATCAACATGACAAAGAGATTTCTTTTATCTTGTTATTGTACAAATTTCCGTTTTACATTAATTCAATATTGTCATATGAATGAAGATTAGCAAGGCTATCAAATACTATTTTGTATCGACTAATTTTGTATTCTACTTTCGGGATACGTACCTCACAGGTATTTCACCCAATATGCGTTGCATCATAGCCAGATGTTCTCTGTTATCGTGAGTTTGAAAGAGTGTTATTCCAAGGTATAATTCGAATAAAATACAACCGATCGACCATACATCACAGGGCTGTTCCCAACCTAATTCTATAAATGAAAATTAACGTTAAAAAAACATTCAGGTGAATTGGGAAAACCATATAATCTACCTAATATCACTTCAGGTGCTCTGTAATGACGAGTCGAAACTATGGTGCTATGATGTTCATGATCGAATGTTGCACTACCAAAATCTATCAACCTCACATCTGTCTTCTTCACTCTTTTTACATCTCTCCGCTAAAAAAAAAACATCTGTACAGTAATATGAAATTCTAAAATCAAAATTAGGCATTTATATTCTGTTATAACAATAATGTGAAAAAATTGTATTAAATATATAATATTTGAAACTTCAACATATTTACAGATTCTTGTATTCATTTGAAAGGATGTATGTGCCAAAAATTCTACAAAATATGAACATTCTTGCCGAAAAATATTCATATAGGTACATTAGAACAAGTAATTATATTACACATATAACAAAATATTATAAGAAGTAATATTTTGTAATATGTGATGTTTATAACATAGAACATATCGAACAAAAAATCATGGCCAAACACAACACTTCCCAACATACAGAAATTATTTAAGAATTCAACAATCTACACCTTCTGTTAAAAGGAGAGAACGCAACAGATTATATTTTCTCAATGCAGAAAACTACTCACGATATGGCAAAGAAAAAAACAGAACACATTTTGGATTAACAAATCTTACAACTTACCTATTCACAATTTCTTCAAGAAATGTTATACCAAATGAATCATTATTAGAAGAAAACCACCACCCAAGAAAACTGATAACAAGTACCATAAAAGAAAAACACACAAACTCTACAATTCGGAAAAAAATGAAAAGAAAAACAAGATAACACCACCTGAATCGCACTTCCATTGATGGGAAACCTCTCATATAAAATAAGAAATATTTTACTGGTTCAAAACTTCAAAAACATGATATGCAAACCTTCAGTAAATTACATCCACCACCCACCAAATTCCATCCCTCGTAAAGACTGCATCTCACACAAAATCGGCAATAAAGGCGTTGAGCAAGCACAAAATGACAATAAGAAGATTTCAAAATGGAGAAAGAAAAATACAAACAGAAAAAAATATAGGGAAATACAAGAAAATCTTTCATATATAAAAAAAATTTCAAGAACACATTAAATCATGAGACGAGATCAGAATAACTAAAAAGAACAAGGGGGCCTTTAGGTTTTTCAAGGAGGAACATACAAAGCCTTTTGAAGATTTTACACAAACTTCTTGACATATAAAACAAATAAATTTCATAATAAACATTTTTACTTATTTATTAGGAAATTCTCCTCTTATATATATATATATATATATATATATATATATATATATATATATATATATATATATATATATATTATATATATATATATATATATATATATATATATATATATATATATATATATATATATATATATATATATATATATATAATATATATATATATATATATATATATATATATATATAAATATATATATATATATATATATATATATATATATATATATATATATATATATATATATATATTAAAAAAACTAGTTTTCATTTATAAACTATTGTACTTTTTCACACAACAACGAAACATCCAAAAGAAAAGCAAAGTTAATATTATAAATATCCAGGTAACCAAATCAGTTTCCTAATGTAGATATATATATATATATATATATATATATATATATATATATATATATATATATATATATATATATATATATAATGCAACACCTCTTCTAGCTTTCTCACCACATCTTATAGTGTTGATTACTTTTGGTAAAATACGATTTATATGATTAACAATAATTTACACTATTCACATGATCAATTATTATGTAGGGATATAGATGACGTACTACAGAATAGAAATCATTAAATAATTCTGATCTCACCTTCTTGGTATTGTATACTAAATCGTAATCAGAGTCCACGAATAATATATTCTCTGGCTTGAGATCAGTGTGCGTCAACTTGTTGTCGTGCAAAAACTTGACGGAATAGCATAGTTGGTAACCAATGTGCCTGACCTGATCCAACGGATATGGCTGGTAATTGTTGTCTTTCTGAAAACGAAGGTTGAAATTGGGAGATCATTTTCTTATTGATCAATCAACAATAAACACGTTTTATTTCAATATGATATTCAAGCATCTGGCCAAGAATCATATTATCTTCGGATAAATATAGATCACTGGACCACTGTATAAATAGCGAGTGTGTGAAAACATTTTATTAAGGAGTTCAAGGCAGCGATATACTTACTAAGAAATCGAAAACACTCAATCCCAACATCTCAAAAGCTATGCACATGTGTCCATGATAGTCAAACCAGTCCAACATTTTCACACATAAACTGAAAGAAAATTTATAATGTAATGTGTTAATGTAAAAAAAAAATTTGTAGATATAATAATGTGCTTATGTATTAAAACCCTTTAGTCAACGCCAAGAGTTTGAAATTAACTTCTGATGGTTTTAAATTGGTAATTCGCCAATTAATAAACGTTACTTATGATAAATAATGTTTGTATAATGCAACAAATTTATTTTGTTATTCCTTTTTAGATGAAACAAAAAAGTGTTGTTAATGTAATAATAACATTTTGAAAC
The DNA here is from genome assembly GCA_030704895.1 of Henosepilachna vigintioctopunctata. Taxonomy (NCBI): domain Eukaryota; kingdom Metazoa; phylum Arthropoda; class Insecta; order Coleoptera; family Coccinellidae; genus Henosepilachna; species Henosepilachna vigintioctopunctata. The sequence goes on along the minus strand of JARQZJ010000093.1, from coordinate 4,732,803 downwards.
ATAAATTGATCACAATGTTAGAAATAATCAGTTGATGATTCAATAATTTTAACGGCAACGAACATAGGATATTGATAAAAAGATACTTACTGTATGCTTTCAGGATCTTTATCGGCTATTTTTTCAAGTACGTTAATTTCCAATTTTGCGGCTTCTCTGTATTTCTCTACATTTTTTATAATTTTTAATGCCATGGAATGGTCCCTGAAAATGCAAACATTTAAATTCAAACCTATTTCCAAATTTTCTCAAGTTTAGAAATTTATCATAAATATTTTATATGGTCTTGATTTAAGTAGACTGATTGAGGAAGTGATTTTTTTTCAACAATTATATAAAAAAAGAGTGAAATTTCTGTTTGAAGGAATAAAAATAATAAATAATAAAAATTCGTAATTGCCATTGAAATTCGAATTTTTAAATTATAAAATTTTGTTTGCGATATATACTGGTTTTAATTGTGTGGGTAGAGGAACTATTAGTGATTATTTCAGAAATCATGTCAAACCAATTCAAGAGAATTTGCGAACCTGCAGATGTGCAATATTATGCCACTTTTGAATATAACGAACAAATTTGTATAAATGTCAGCTATAAGGATGTGAATGATGAATTAATTTTAAAACCATTTTTGAATGAATGGATTCTTTAATCAGTTGTTTTCTGAGTTGATATAACGTCAGATTAATAATTAGTTTCAACAATATAACTGATCAGTTTAAATGAACCACTTCACTGACAAGAATAACACTAATATTATTTTTAATTTAATTAATTAATATTAGCTTTTATTTGGAATTTATAAATATTTATTTTATCAAAGAAAAATAACTTGATGGCTCTGAAGACATCGTAAAGATAAAACTTTTATGCATATTACTGGAAGCTTGGCATAGTCCTTCAAAATCAGTTTCCAAACAGAATTCCATATAATAGACTATTGCTGTGCAATATAAATAATAATCTTTGATCACAAAGTACATCAATGTATTTATTTATACTTATGGATGACTTGAGTAATGGCAATTTCAATATAACGTTGTAATAAGGGAGATGTGGGGAAAATATTGGATCTGTTGTATTTATTACCTTTTCCTTATTTCCTATTTCTAATAGAACTTCTTTTTATATAATTTCTAATAGAACTTCTTTTAATATATTACATTTGTCCAATACATATGCAAATTTTACTAATCTCCAATTTGATTCTAATTACATACATGTCAATTCAATATTCAACAATATATCGTACTTTGCAGTTTGAATATTTTTCACAATATTAAACGAACATTTTGATATAGGTGTGATATAGTGTAGTGCTATAATACACTACTTGGCAAATTGGTTTGTAATAAACCTATTCTTCTGATTTCATATTGATATGTGGAGTTCAATATGAAAAGGGAGGTAAGTCAATAGAGTAGACTAGAATTTATGCAAAGAAATTCTTTGAACATATTCCTCTACAATGGTTAAAAAAAAGTGATTATTTATACTACAAAATATTTTGTTAAGTTAATTATCACTATTCCCTCGCCATAGTGAAAGATTTTGGTTCAATATTTGAATAGAATTCACAGTAATATCCAAATGGACATTTGGATAAATAACCCATTAGGCACCACTTTGGCATCTTTGTAACAATACAAATAGAGGGTAATGCGCACCTGAATAAATCTATTTCTCAATCATTCAAATTGGAGTGGAACATTCAGCGCAACGTCACTGGCCTCGCCTCGTAAAAATAGAAAATTACATCAATTCGTTGTCCAATAAAGCATCTCATTTCGAAATGAACCAACAAAGAACTAATGATTTAAATTGCAACAATATTCGACGATTTCGAGACACAGATCTACTGTAAGATCTGTAAGATCAATGCAAGAAAACGTGTAGATCTGAATTTTATTGAGAACGATTATATTGATCATATAGAAATATGGTGTAGCAGATAATTTCTTTTTATTTCTTCAGTTCATAGATTCAAAATTCTAAGACACTATTATTCACTATTGCTTTGTTGATTTTCTCCAGATGAAAAAATAGTTTCATACAGTTCATCACTCCAAATACTTAAATTAAGGTCTATCTGAACGACTGTTATAAAAGAATTACTATTTATAACAGTCGTACCATATTTTTAAATTATATCCTTATATGTATAATTTCTATTGTTTTTACAAAGTCATATGGATACTTGTTTAAAAGATGATTTTTGTAGAAAAGAGATTTTCTGTTAGCCATTGCAGCTTCAATTCCTAAAAATAATGTCGAGGTTTTAATAGGTCTGCAGTTCTCGATCAAGGTACAATCTCGTAAGGTTTAATTCTGGCTGGTTTCACAAAGTCCGTAAAATGCTTGCTCTCTATTCACCTATTCCTTTCAGGTTTCTCTTAGTTATACCCAGTATTATTTTCTTAATAGAACATTGTTAAACCTAGACTTTTCTTACGATATCTACTTTTGATGACAGGTTTCACAACCATGTGATAATACAAAATTCTAGAAATATTGACTAATCATTAATTAGATTAATTAATCATTAAATATTGACTAATCTTGACCCGAGTAAGAGTTAATACAAATCATTCGAACTATATCAAGTCTGTATTATAAGGGTTAGTCCAAAGCATATGTTGGGGGAATTTTTACCCCAATCAATAACTTGTTTCGGATTTTGCAAAGTATTTTTTTGATTCATACTTTGGGAAAGTATAATTCAAAACACTTGTGTTTACTTTTAAGATCTAAGACCTTAGGTTACTCTGTATTCTTTGATCTTTTTTGAGGGTAGTCACATTTTGTGCCAATTTGATAATTGACTAGCAGGGTCTCAGAAAGTATAGAAGTTTTTAGAAGTATTAATCAGAAGAATTTCACCCAGGTATATGTAATATTCTATTATTTTTATTGTTGTGCTTTTCGTATTTCTTGTTGGTTTATATTCATTATTTTTGTCGAGTTCATTTTCAAGTCTTCTTGATTGACTAAAATGTTTACCTCATCAATTTGTTGTCTTTAAGTTACTGGCAATTAATACTCTCTGATTTAAATTTAGCTTTCTATATGTTCGCAACTGTTTCTACAAATGGAATAGAGCTTTTGTAATTTTAGTTCAATGTCTATTCAAAGTCAACAAGTAGTTAACAGCTGGTGCTAGCCTAACAATGTTTCATCTTCCTCTGTATAAATATTTAGTATAAATTGAGGCACAAAGTATAAATAAAAAAATAACTAGACTTTCTTTGCTAATACTAATGCGAGGTGGAACACTCACATCTGGCAGTAAAAACTTTAGGTTCATTTTTGTGAAGTCGTAATGATACGAGTCAAAACCTATACATATACAAATGTAAAATGGATACTTACAAATCAACATCTTTTACTTTGACCACCTTCCCAAAAGTTCCTTCTCCAAGCGTTCCAAGAATTTTATCTGAAAGAGTAACAAATATGTTCTTAGTTTATTGCCATGAACAGAAACTGGTGCAATTGAATTCGATTAACAATGAAAGGAATCAATTTTTACTGGATATTCAATTGCGCCAGTTTTATCGATTCATAAAACAAAACCATCTGGAGGGCATGCAAAATCATTTGAATTTGAACGGAATTTGGTAATGACAAAACCATATTTCGCGTATTATGCAACAGTGACTATTGCATGTAAATTAAAATTCGAGAAAAAGATATCGCTTTTAAAATTTAGAACGGGGAACTACAAATCAATCGTCCCCTGCTGAAAAGAGAGGTAGCATATTAAAAAACTGGATGAGGGGGAGCAATGTTTACAGGATATGACAGAGTAAGACTTATCCGATATTATCTAAGTAACAAAGTGTATTCACGAACATCGGTCTTGCAGAATGTCTCCCGTTCTGTAAATGAGGTGACCCTCTTCGTCATCTTCAATCGATGGCGCCCTTGAGCTCTGGTTACAATCGAACACAGTTCCAACAGCGGTTGCGAGGGATGCGGCCGATCCGGGTGCGCACAAAGTCGACAGGATGGTCATCGTTTTGACAGGCCATTGCGGTCCGACACAGGCGGGAAGAGGACAGTCATTGAACGGTCATCATCGTCATCATCATCACCGAGGGGATATCGAGGCCAGAGTCATCATCATCACATCGATTCCAAAGCCAATACAATGGAGTTGTGCGTGGCCCAATAAGCAGACAGAGGAAAGGGCAAACGGATTGCCAAATCAACAATCATTCTCGTAAATGGCACAAATGTGCACCAGAATAAACAGTTCAAGGTATATATGTGGGATTAAGGATACTGGTTGTATTTCTAAAGGTAACATATACTTATTCGTTAAATGTCATACACTATTTGAAAGTTACTGCAATCCCTGAATATACCTTTATCTGTCAAGTTTGTGCAATGCATTATTAAAACGATAAAACGGAAGCAATCGAAAACCAAGTTAAATAGTTGAATATATATATATATATATATATATATATATATATATATATATATATATATATATATATATATATATATATATATATATATAATACTGAACGGGTTCTTAAAAGATTTGATGCATTCATTATAGCAAAATTTTCACAATTAAACTATCAAAACTAGATGTTGTCATTTATAGTTAATAAACAATTCAAATCAAAACATTTGCCAACAAAGAATATGAAATTTGGTCCAATATTGAGCAGTGAAAATAGGACAAACGTCTGAATAATACTCGGGTAACACATCAATTATATCACCGTGTAGATCAGTTGATTACGGTGACATAATGTGTGTAAAAAGTCTTCATCGCATATAATTCTCCGACTTTCACCTACGTTATGTTACAAATGGAAGCATAAATCAAACATGAATCACTGTAATCTTTTTTAGATTTTTGGCGTCAACTTGCTTCTATTTTGGTAAATTCTCAACGGATGTTTTCCGCTCACAGCAACATTCAATTGACAGTATATATTATTCTTATTGTGTTGTGATAGCTGACCGTGTTCATATCAGTTAATTCATAGTAAATTCAAGTATTTTTATGAAGCCACTAAAATAACTCCATTGAAATATTTCCAGCTATAAAGCCTATGAAATATACTTTACCTAACAAGCTACATTACGAATTGGTTCTGAATTACATTATTTTAAGCACGTTCTAATAACCAATACCGATCGATGAGAATCTGTACAATAATAACCCGAAGACAATTTAATTTTGGTATATTTAGACATTTGACTTGCAGAAAAGCCAAATAAAGATTGTCTACATTAAATTATAATTTTTAATCTTTTAAATCGAAGATACGTCAAAACGCTGGGAACAACGATAAATAAATTGCTATTTTGCAATTTAGAGAATTGCAGTTGTCAATTACGTAAAGAGTTTCTGAAGAAATTTTCAACCTGAATTCTATATCTAACGGCGTGAACGAAAAACCCCAAGACACTTAACTAAAATTATATCAAACTTTTTTATATAAATGCCCTAATTTATGAATGTAAGTTTGGATAAAATTGCATTTTTTAAAACAATTCTTGAATTATTAACTACTGAATATTTAATGAGTTCACAAGATTGCTGAAAAATAAGTGACATGATTCAATAAATTTCAAGAAAAGTAATATATATTCAAGTAGCTGCAATAATTTAATTCGAAAATTTGTGGAAAACGTTTCCGCAAAACTTGAATCCTGAATAAAATACAAACATATAATACTACGTGGAAACTATCTCAATATATCAGCAGCTATAGATATTCTTAGGGTACTTGAAAATATAACAAATAAGTTAAATCTTTCATTTTCAATTGTTCTTTGTTCGATCATTCGCCAAATTTTAACTTAATGAAATGAAACAACAAAGATAGGTCCGCCCATTTTAAGTTATTGTCATCGTTTAGGATTATAAATGAAAAGTAACATTGCTATTTGTTCTAAAATTAAATATTCTTAATAAATGTTAGGATTATTATGTATGAATTTTTCGCTCTCAATTTTACTTTGGTAATTCGGAATAAGCAAGGAATTTTTATTGTCAGTTAATACAATCAGTTATTAAATTACCTGATCATTCTTAGGATTATTTTCATAACACGAAAAATGTTGAATCGATTGCTGTAAGTACTGTTCCGATTGTAGTCTCGACGATTTATAAGATAAGCACTTCAACATTCGTCTTGAAAAAGATTTCTTGAACACTATTTGATCACGCCTTCCGAAAAACCTACACTTTTTTTCGACTACTTCCAACGGTAAGGCGCAGTCTTTACATTCTAGGTTATGTTCATTTTCAGAATTGAACAATTTTCCACATTTTGCAAAAGTGTTCTTAGTAAATAATTTCAATTTAACGCCACATTTTTTACCAACACTTTTTAACTGATCGCCCATTGTGATATCTCAACACTATGAAACACTATTTTGCAAGTAGAAAATATAAACCTAAACATTCATTTCACAGTGAATTTATGAACTGTACTAACCATCTTGCCCCAACTACCTGAAGTATGAGTCGTATAGTAACTCCCTCTAGACATAGTCAAATTACCCCTAACAATAAACAAATTTGCAGAATGATAGCAACATTTAGCAAATAGTTTTTGAATTGGGTACTAACAGGTTTTTCGGTCATTCTTTCAACAGATGCTATTTTTGAATAAACTTTAATTCTTTCTAAACTGTATCTCGAAGATGAGATTTGAGAATTTAAGAAAATGGAACCAAGTTTTATTGTATATCAATAAGAACTAATCAGGTAGAAACTTGCAGTTGAACTGTAATTTCATTATGTAAAGAGCAAACTTCGGAGACCTTCATTGCCCAATTTGTTACTGAAGATAACATCAATGTGAATTTAAAGCGTTTACTGGCATGCTTAAATAAGGCCTTATGCATTTTTACAGAATTTTACATCTTTAAGAAGAAATCTTCACTTCAAAATATAAAAATGACTTTTGTAGTTTCCATTAACTGAAAGCGAAACTAAAAAAGTACTAAAATTCATCATCTGTAACTCAACATAAATTCTTTTGTTTGTTTATTATCCAAATGCTTTATCAAAACTTTGGAATGCAGTTTGGGAAAGAAAATATAGAGTAAGAATTACAATAAAAGACGAAATCTCAAATTCAACAAATATAATTTTGAAAAATCTGTTCGGTTTCAACATTCACTGCAAAGAGAATGAGAATAATCTGATGTATTTTAAAAAGATAGAATTTCGATTCTTTCGATTGCTATGATTGATTACGGGAATGATAAATTTTCATCTTTAAGAGTTAATAATGATCAAGGGTAGGCACACGAAGGAATTGATTGAAAGTGACCCAGCGACCTTCTCGGAAAATTAGTGTGATTTAGTAGTAGTTATTAGGTGATCAAAAACTCTAATTTTAACAATACACTAGTACGTTTTCAAACTTCAACGTATTATAAACGTAGATACCGAGTTATAAACGATAAAATCTACAGCAATTTCCTAAAATTTACTACACAGGTAGGTAACTAAATTTGCTATATTTCTTTCCTAAGAATTTCTTGATCTTTAGAAACATTTAAACTTTTCCAAAATAATTAATATTGTCTATTTGTGTCTTATTCCTTAAAATCTGCAGAGAAAAACCTTCACAGAAAATATTTCAGCGAATTTCTAAGTCAACAACAAAATTCAATTTAAAGTTAAAATATGATTATCTCTGAAAATTCGTTTTATTTTTAAAACTAAACTGTAATAACAGTATTTTTCAATACTAAACATTCAAAAAAATATCTAGTATTGAGGACACTCTCCGAAGCTTTTCTTCTTCAAAAAAGAATTCAATTTCAACAATTATCCCGTATTTAGTCCCGGTGCAGTAAAATTTCGAACATTAAAAAAGACGCGTCATAGACTTACTAATCTAGCCGCAATATGACGAATAAGATTCGTTGGCTTCATATAAATATATCTTATTTAGTCATATTTATGTATCATGTATGTTGATGAAACATTTTCAGTCAATTGATATTGCCTAGACATTGACTGATTCGGGGGGTAGTATGAGGGGAACTAGATTTTGAACAGACAATAGACAGCTGATCGACAAAAAAAAACCTAAGCTTATATGTAATAGTAATGATTCAAAAAACTAAAGAGGTTTTTCACGACCAAAATGTTATTACTGCGAAGTAGTCAGTAAAGTTTCTTGGCGTCGTGATGGATAGACACCTTAAATGAAGAAACCCTTTGAAGAGTCTCAGAAAGAGGCTTAACAAAGTTGTGCATATGTCATTTGTTCTTTCTTTGTTTGAATTTGCAGTCCATCATGTCGAATGGGATATTTTTTTGGGACGAACTCTATGTATATAAAGCATTTTCGTAATGCAAATTTGGGCTTAGATAATAATGGTCAAGCTTCAGTAGTATTTTCGACTACCATATTCTCACAGTATGAGAATATTGAGCTGAAAAATGGAAAAACAGCCCTGAAGATGTTTTTATATTTATATCCCATACACTACCCAACATCGAGAGAGAAAGAGAGATTCTCGTTTTTTAATTTCGATCTGCAGCTACAGTGGGCAAGTGGCACAAGACAATACGGAAAAAGGATTTATAATTCTTTGATGAATTGTGAACCATAAATGTGAGTACCAACTGTGTTCAATTTCCAGAGAGACGTGAACGCTTCGACCGCCTCCGAGGTTATAGAATTTACAATAAAAAATAAACGAAAAAAATATAAACAAAAAAGTATCCACTATTTTACAAGCTGAACTGAAGTGCGTAACTAACATTAATTGTAGTTTGTCATTATATATAAAATAATATGATTATTTCAAAGTTTATTAAAAGAATCGTCAGTGTAGTCAGGCGTAACAGCCTCTGACCGTGACATTCGTTATCGGGAAGGAAATCGAAAAAGTTATTTAGGAAACACGTCCGGTATAATTAATTCGTCAAAAAAAAATTGTTAATCACTATACCGTTTGATTATACTGATGTTTAATGCATTTTAGTGGCGTTATTGAAGGAACACCAAATTGGGAATTGTTCCGATACGTCTAGAGGTTGATGTGCAAGGATGACATCCCAATTTATATACTACATCCTCTCGTTAATTGAATAAAACAGGATCGATTGAATAGAAAACCTTTGAAAAGTAATTTTCAAGACTGAATAAAACAAAATATATTACTCCGGTCATTCAAATGACGATAAACTTGAAAAGGAAATAAAAGCACATTTGACAATCACTACCCATTCGAAATAAAATTTTAGAGAAATGTCTCTATATTAATATTTAAATATATACATTGCATCCATTACTATATATCATTACATATATAGTTGCATGCAACTGACAGTTTTGTGATTTTTTCAACTATAAATTATTGAAATTACTTTTTTTTCATTAATAACTCGAAGCAAAATAAGTAGTGAAAAACAAGCATTCGAAAATCGAAAATTTCCACTCATTTTTAGAGGAGAACACGTCTTTAATTTAGAATAGGCACAAGCAGAGAGCATTTCAAAAATGTTTGAATACTTAATACATTTCTCCTTCACGAAGAAAATCTATTCATAATCATCAATTAATTGAAATCTAGTTGCTTAAATCATTTGTCAGTAAGAAATACAGAAATTCTAGTATCTATTTTCAATTGATATTTTGCGACTTCAGTCTTTATTATCAATAAATGATCTTCGCATTTTATTAATAGATTTTGGCCACTTGCCCGCCAACATCTGACTTAGTAAACGAGCACTACTTCGCGCTTAGAAACGAAGAGACACGTGGTAATTCAATCGCATTAAAATTATAATAATCGCTCACCTGCAAAGAGCGATCTATTAAAGAAATGACCAACTCGGAGAATTTGTTTTCAAAGAGTGTTCTAGATGAGTGTGACCCGCCTTTTATGAGATAAAAAATTAACCGTGTCAATGACAAAATGTACACGACGTAAAATATTCTATTTACTGTAGATATGACTGAATACCGTTAATATGGAAAGAAACATTCAATTCGTACCGAATATCTAGAGAATAATTATATATATATAGCATAATCTATAATTATGGAACTTGAACAAAACAACCAAATAACTACCTTAGCTCAAAAACTTTTCATGAATTTTTTTCTCCGAAAGTTATTATATTACGTTTATGTTATACATAATATATGACGACATATACTTGACAAATACTGCTCACATTTCCGTAATTCACACAAAATGAATTACGGAAAACAGAAGGAATTCCTCCACTTTCTAATTATTAGAGATTTATAGAAGATATTTTACCGGAATTTCGGGAATTAGCTAAAGAAACTATTAATATTTGAGGTTTCAAAAGAAACGCTTCTGTCAACCTTCCCGAGAATATGAATTATAATATGTATGTAACTACCCTTTCAATAATATCAATGACCTATCTTTTCTGGTAAACGAAGCAATACTGCTACATATAAATATATGACGACATATACGTGACATATACTGCTCGCATTTCCGTAATTCACACAAAATGCCATCAGAAAGGGAATTTGTAAATTCAAAACAGAAGGAATTCGTTCACTTTCTAATTATTTACAGATTTATAGGCGTTGGAGATATATTACCGGAATTTCGGGAATTAACGAAAGAAACTATTAATATTTGAGGTTTCAAAACAAACGCTTCTGTAAACCTTGCGGAGAATATGAAATATAATATGTATGTAACTACCCTTTCAATAATATCACTGACCTATCTTTTGTGGTTAACGAAGCTATACTGCTACGAACATATAAAAAATTCTGGATATAATGTGAGAGGACTTACACAATAACAACGGTAATTAGGTCGTAAGCGGCACACTATGTTAGTGACGGGAACCGAGCAAATGGAACGAAGAAATCACACACACACACGTGCGCCTCGCTACTTACGACCGACGCAGCTAATTTGGGGTGGTAATATTTTTGCGCAATAGCTGTTGTGGTAACATTTCTACTAGTGGAACAAACGAGCGAATTGGTCTTCTGCGTTTGCTGACAATTTTGACTGGTAGTAGCGTTGGTGGTCGGTTCGAGGCGATTGTAGAATTCGTCTAGGGCGGAGTATTTCTTGATCAGGCTCTGTATCTCCTTCCTTTTCGCCTCTCTTTCCGTTAAAATTCCGGAAGCGGAATTGGTTTCTGCAATCGATTGAACGCCGTTATCCGCCACATTAACCGAATTTTGATAATGGCTAGACGGCGAGTGGACTGGTACGGGTTTTTCGTCTACTAGCGGAATTTCCACGGGAAACAGTTTCAGGTTGGCGGCAGCGGATGATGATGATGTCGAAGAGTTCCCTTTTCTATCGCCAACTTCGCTAATTCCGCTCCGGTGGGGCTTACACGATTTGCGTGGTCTTAGTTCGGAATGATTGGATCTGTGACGTGCTCGATAAGCGGAATCTCTGTCCAAATATGAATACGGCGGTTCAGGATATTGTTGTCGCCACTGATTGTGATTGGAACGACGAGATTCGCCGCGATACGGCGTTTTCTCCCTCTGCACCTTACCTACGTAAGGATACGCTTTTTCCGAGAGCAAGACGTTGGTGGTTGTTGAACTTTTGCTCAACGTTCTGCCCGGTACAGGTTCGTCAGGTCTTTCCGAATACCTCTTCTTGTGATAAATTTTATCGAGAACAGTGGAATATTTGTCTTCCAATCGACTTCTTGTCGCTCCGAAATTTGGAACGATTGTTGAACTTTTACTGGTTGCGAGTGGATGTCCTCCGAAAAACGGATTTTGATTGTACGCGTTGTTCTTTTTGTGGTCATTGTTGTTGTTGTTCGATGAGGTTTCTGTCGAAGCGGACGGTCCGCGCACTCGAGTGGTCAGCTTCTGAAGTAAACTGGTGCACGAATCGCTGAGAAGCTGCGCGACACTTGCGGTAGAGGACCGAGAGTAACGAGTTCTTCTTGCGGGATTGTTGGAGTGAGAGTTATTCGCCATGTAGTCATTAGGTCGGCTATTGTTCACACTCGAATCAAAACCATTGATACTATTATTATTATTAGTATGGGTTCTGGGTGTCCACGAATTTTGCGAGTTCCACTCCCGAAAACCTCGCCAATATCTGCCGTCCTCGTTGGAGGGACGGTACGAATGAAAGGACGAATAGTCAGAGTCGTACATTTGAGTGAGACATCTCCGACACAGAAAGGAATTTAAGGGCGCGCACCACACGGTCAACACCAAACGCCACAATTATATCAATCGGATCTAAAGTACACGCCACATGAGTCTGCCAAATACTGCCGGACTAAAAATAGCCGATTATAAAGAGCTCGCAAGCTTAGCGTTCACGAAACTCGCGCTCTGTAAGATTGAAACTGTGTAAAGTTAAAGTAAGGTGGGTGAATGTCGACGTTTTTCAGTCGATCGACGCGCCAATTTCCAAAATAAAAAGCGGTCAGGCGCGGCCCCAATTCCTGCGAATAGGACTCCCGTAGCTCTGTTACACTAATTATACGGAATCAATGAGACAGATTATAACATTTCCTCCACGATGATTATACGTATATTTTTATTATGGTGCTTGGGCGCGAAATTCAATTTGGCGCCAATATCCATACGATTTATTCTAAATTCGAAAAACTCTAAACAATTAGTTTGTTGCAGGTAACTTTGTTTTCAGTGCAACACGACCAAATTTTCTACATAGTTGATTACCCGCCAGTAATTGTCTTGCTAGTAAAACTTATTTATTTTTTGTTTTAACAATACCCAGATTTCTTTCATGATGAATACAATTGACATTTTGTTACTTACTTAAGTTGACAATTTTCTAAAAATTCACTAATTATTCATGAAACACCTGCTTGTGAAGGTGTCCCGATTGTTGGTAACACTATTTGCCGATGGTAGTTCCAGGCCGGAGCCTTGGGGAGCATGCATGTGAATACATTGTGAGGGACTAAATGTTAAATATGGAGATAAAACTGTATCATCTTCTGAATCAAAAAATGTCGATTATATCTCGACAAAAATTTAATATGGACAAACTCTCATTGATGTTTTATTAAAAAAATCAGTTGATTTTGTATCTCTAATAATACGGCTTTAATAATTTAACGGCTGTTATATAGAAAAATGTGTAGGTTTTCAACGTAAGTTTCTTTTACTTAATGTCTCTAATAATCTCTAGAATTGAAAAAATTGTACCTAAAAACTGTTATGAATGTGTATCACATATATAGATAGTGTGTTTATTACTCAGAAGCGAATAGATCGTTTAATATTCGATATTGATCGACGAACATCTTGTAAGCTTATTTTCTTCAAAAATTATCTTCTCGACCCACCTTGTTTATATATTTATAGATGTTTATCATAAGTTGAAGAAAACTATGATCAGATTATTAAATTGAATATTAATCATGAGTATTCAACGAAAAACAGGGATGTGCTACTTTTTTTCCAAGCAGATTAATTAAATATGAGTATATGATGAGTAATTTATCAATCAATTTTTAATATCATATATTTGTTTTTTTAATATGACTCATTCTACAATGTGAAATTGTCTTAAATGAATAATATTTTCAAGGTTATTTTTCTTTTTCAAATATCGTTGCATATGATTGTGAATTTGACATAAAATTGAAGCCATTTTTGTTGTAATTAACGTATTAAATGAATGAACGTAATAAACAACCTAAGAAATGTTTCACAGTAAATATTTTTATTACATATTATATTATAACGAACTAAAGTGATAATCATGAATAAACGATACCAATCATTGGTTGAAAATCGATTGAAATATCTAAAAATATTCTCCCATTAATAATAACCAATATCGACCTCGAAAAATCATGTTAAATAACCAAAAATACAAAAATTAACTGAAATAATCAAATTGTACACATAAAAAAACAAATCACAAAGCTGGATTCATAAACTTGATCTGACATCGTATTTTCAACATTGTATACGCATTTGTTGAAAAAATTTGTCTGCCTTATTGAATATTTTGACATCACAACATATATTTTTAATGACTCTGTATAAAAAACAATCGATATTTGTTATATTTATAATTGAGTTCCAGAAGTTATGCGCAACTATTTGTTTGAGCCAGATGTCAATAATAAACAAATACTGTTTACTCATTACTTTTTAGAATAAGCCGCATAAGAAAACGATATAATTGTTATTTTTACAATTGTTTCTTGCGATTTAATTTTAAATATGAATTATTAGAGCAAACCTATTGAATGACCCTAATTAAATGAAAAAACACAACTGATTACTTAGAATTACAATTAGAAATGAAAGAAGCAATGATTATACATGAAATATTTCCTGTATTTCAAAATAATAAAATTTAAAAATAATAAATTTGAAATTAAAAAGTGTACAGTTATATTTGGAACGAGATTTTGACCATATATGAAAAAAGTTTGACCATACAAATACAACCATATATTTGCGGAGAATTTAAATTTCACAAATATTCTGAAATTGGGAACACCAAAAAGAAGCAAGAAGACACCACCAACTACACGAAAAAGAAATTTGATAAATTGGAATCATGAAAAGAATTAAGGAACAAAATCAGTGAAACTATTGACAAAGATTATATCTTTAATTGTAGCAAACTAAACATACAAACAGATAAAAAACTTCCAAAACATAGGGTTACATAGCAAAAGAAACTTCTATTCATAAAATAAAATATTTTATAAATGAAAAAATTTATTTTTTGAAATATTTTTGAAATTTTTATTTGAGATAAACAGCAAATTAAATTAGGCAGAATTTTGAAAAAGAAAAATTTCACATTTTATTGTCTAAAAGCGCAGAATGTAACTTTGATTGTCGTAATAAATTATAAAAACAAAAAATACACACTCTAAACACTTGAATCGAAAATTATCTTCTAAACGTTTCATTCGACAAAATGTTTAATTTTTTAAAATCCTTTCAGCTTTAAAATATTGCTAACTGAAGTAAAAAAAAAATACGTCAAATTGTTATTACATACGTTCAATAATAAACGTCTTTATCCTGTGGAAAACTCGTTATCAACGAATTCTTTGAATCACATGATAATTCTTTTTGCAGTAAAGCATACATTCTATTCTATCAAACAAAGCTTACATTCACCTCACATAAAACTATAGCGACATGAAAATAAATTCTGTATTTCATTAACCAAAGTACTGGAGGATGCACCAAATCAATTTCCCGATCAAATTTAACGACACGACAACTTCTAATAAAATTGTTAACCTATTGCGGAAGTTTCCTTCGTAATGTTTACATTATTACAAATCACTATACAGCGAAAACAAAGGTGGATGATAAGACACTAACCTTAAGGAACTTGTATATCTTTCTACCAATCACAGAAAATCGCAGTTTGGCACTAGCCCTCTCGAAACGAAAATCTAAATCTATCAGTCTCATTTTGATGGAAATTTCAATTTAACTATCATCGCTGTTAAGCAACACTAGACGATCTTGTCTATGTCATCGTGCGATAGGACTAAACCGATTAAAACTGCTTACTTAAAACATAAGCCACTATTCATAAATATTTACAGCGTTTGTTATATTTCCAAGAGATAAGTTTTAAATATAGGCAGCCACTACCATGCGCAAATAAGTAATCTTCTCTTTCTTAGCGTTATCTAGCCTCACGATATGATGAAATTGCTTCATAAACCGCAATCGCTATTTATATCAACTTTTGCGGAAACCGCCGTTAATTGACATTTCGAATTTTTTTATGACAAATTCATACGGAATCGACTCTAAAAGGCAGAAGCTCTATCAATAGTCAACTACTTCTCATTATCGAATATAATTTACGTTACGAATACAGAAAGTTGATAATTTATTGTCAGCAAATTAGCAAACTCCATTCTGTACGAAATGAATCAATCGTACTGTTTCGTCAATTTTTTATATTTACAAAACTCCATTAATGAAATAATTAAACTGAATTGAAAAGAAAAATTAGTTGAATAAGTCATTCGACTTGTTGTAAACAAGGAGTCATGAGGAATGAAGTGAACGTTCTATGAAAAATGAAAAAAGCTCATAAAATTGTAGAATATGATTGCAACATCGCAAAATTCCTACATTGGCGAATTTGAAAATTGTAAGTAAACCAAGATTGACCTTGCTGTTCTAAAGATGTCCAAAATGACTGAAATATTCGTATGTTGACTTCTGTGCACTTTCAACTTAGATTTCATCATTCAAGATATTATGTAGGTATGTGTGTGATGATTCAGAAAAATAAAAACGTATATTCGTCCATTCACTTTGTATAAACTAATGAACATCATTCTTGAAATGGGTAAAATGGTGTTTTATCATTCGAATTAATTATTTCGAAAATCAAATGAAATTAACCGAGTACTTAGCTAAATTGAACAAAAATTCTGCAATATGCAATGCATATAATATGGCTGATTCTCAAATAAAATCGAAAATGTTGTCCTTGCTGATTTCTAAAAAAAAAAGGGATCGAAAGTTGAAATTAAGAATATTCCCTCATGAAACTTCATCACAAAGTGAACTAAATTATGAATTTTTTTTCCATTATTATAAATGAAAAACATATTCTTAAATATACACCTCAAAAATCATTCCCTTGTTGTGTCCCAACTACCGAACTTCAAAACATTTTCAAATATTTTAGGTAGCTTTTCTGAAGCAAAATTAAATGATTTATTTTTCATTCATTTATAATATTATCTTTTTAAAAATGCATATTTGTTAGTAAAAAAAACTAAGAAAGAAACACAAATTACATTTTTTGATGTGTCCTTAAAAGGCGAATCATTCCCTCATAGTTTTTAAACAGTGAAATAAGAGCGAAATTTTAAATCAAACTGAACGCAGAGTTATATTTTTAGTAATGTGGTAGCAGTACTATCAAAAAAATTTGGCGAACTCGAAAGTCACTGATCAACAGTATTGTTAAAATTACTTTAAAGGAATAATTATTCTAATATAGGTACATGGTAAGAGTTTGTTTTTTCATTATAAACTACTTATCGTATGTGTTTTTGAGCGCATTTGATCAGTATGCATTGCCATAGAAAAGTAAGGGTATTTTCGCAGGTTTTGTACTTTTAACGTTTTTTTCGTAATTTCCTCATACTATTTATTGGTGAGGAAATGACGGTTGTGTGAGGAAATCATAACGAATTTGGGAAATTCATTCGGGTTGTATGTTTTATTAGAGCGATATAAGAAAGAGATGCAACGAAAAAATAAAGTCACAGAAGCAGAAACTAAATTAAAGAAAAAGGGATGAGACAGAAAAAGAATTTTTTTTTTATTTTCACGAAAAATATGCTCGAGTTTAGATCGTGTTTTGACTGCTTCAAAAAAAATGTCAACATTTTCACCTTGGTTATTATAAAGTCTGTAAGTCTCCTAATATTAATTTTGCATTAAAAAAATTGATTGAGATATTAAAGAACATTTTATTTTCGTTTAATTCCTTAGAAAAATCAATCCTTGACTGTGCTATCATTCCCTCATTTTTCAATTTAAGTAACAACTCCCCTATCCCCCTTGAAAGTCATGAATGTTGGGGACCAGTATAATCCTTAAGACAATTGCGTTATACTCTTTTATAATAAGAAATTCTATAATAATAAAAATATTTCGCGACATTAACAATACCTTTTTTATAATTTGTTTGAGAATTAGCCATATACGAGTTTTCAATACAAGTTCCTCCTTGTATGAAAGTAGTAGGTTTTAGGAATCCGGGACAATCACGGATTTTACTGGAGAAGGGACGAAAAGCAACATTCCAGGACAATCACGGAGGATTTCCCGGCCATGCGACGAGCCTAGCCGTTAACATATTTTACGAAAGAAGTTTTTTATAATATAAAATAGAGTATAATATTGGGAACTATTTGTGTCAAAGTTTCGACAGTTATAATTTGTATCGAAACGTAAACAAAAAATACATTTTTTCACCTACAATGTAGGTCATTGCTATATCTAGAAAGTGAAATTTTTCTCTTATATTGAATAACACACATTCGCGTTTCGAAGTATCACTTCCTCTTCAGATTAACTAAATTGACGTTATAACTTTATAAAACGTCTTGCGCATTATTTAATATAAGAGAAAATTTAAATTACTGTTTCATCATGGATGCTAATTTTCTTCAAGTATCGGCTTAATCAATTATTAATTTCAAGTAAAATTCATTTTGAATGTTGTTCCAATATATACTTTTCAGCCCTAAGTGTTAGACAATTCCCTAGATGCACAAACTCCAGGTAACTAACGATTGCAGTAACTTTCTCATAAATCATTCCAACTCTATCATTCTTAGGTGTCCTTACCGTTCATCGTCCTACACCAGTCGAACGTAAACACTCAGGGGATAAAAATACTGACCTGTTCGGAGGTGTGAGACCTTCGGGAGTGGTTCTTGCGAGACGAACTATCATGACGATGGCGGTGACGCTTCTTGGACGTCGGCGACCTCCGATGGCTGCGCTTGTAGCGACGTTCTGCGCTCGAGCCACGCTCGTATTGTCGCGATCGGTGCGCCCTCTGACTGCTACAATGAAGACTAGATTTGAAGAAAAAGACACTTACTATTTAATCAGTTGGACCGACTGTACACGAGTTAATTGTCAGAACTCGAATACAGCACCTCGAATTAAAAGTGACCAATATGAATAAGATGAAACTATTAAAAAGATTTGAATTCTTGTAGGATCATTTAACTACCCACCCAAGAAACTATTATAAAATAATTTATCATTACAATATATAGAGTAAATATAAAAATGTAAAATAAGTGTTTCCTAAATAGAGATAGGACTTAATTCTTCACTATATATTTAAGGCTTTTTATTTTTTAAAAAACATTATAACGAATGCTAGTTATAATTTCAGAAACACTCAGAGCTTATGCGAAAGCTGGACCTACAGTTTAATGCAGATTCCGAGCGGTTCAAGAACATGGATGGAATTGAACCCACCAGCACTAGTAAACCGAAAGCGTTATAGGGTCACTATACCGCTTGGCACCTGATCCCCCAACAAGAATCTAGAAATGGAATATTATTATGCTAAATCTGATAATCATACATCATAAAAGATGTAATCTTTTAAAATAAGAGAAACAGAAAATAACTAAGTCACTGACAATGAAGTTAAAATGTGCATCAGTATTGCAAATACAATTTTCACTACGTCGAAGCTACATGGTAATTGATCATGAAGAGAAACGATTTTACCTTTAGTATACAAGAATTAGGAAAGATTTTATTACAAAAGGAATCTTCTGACAACTTAAATCTACGTACAGTTGAAATTGCCAGAGCATGGTTGTGTAATCCAAATTGTAAATCGCAGTAATAATTATTTCCTTAACTTTTAAAATATGTATAAAACCAAATTCGTTTGCTATTTACTTAGATAGCAGAAAGTCGAGAAACCTCCATGTACGTTTGAACTATTCCTAAACAAAAATAAATTTATAAATATATTAGAATTTGATCGATGAAACGAGCAAATCATTTCAAAGACATTTTCTAGAGAATAACATTTTATTTGTAAAATCTCAAGATAAATCACATTTTACATACAATTAATGGATTAATAATACGTTTCTACAAAATAGAAAAAAAATTGTATCGCGAACTGAATAGTTCAATTTTAGTATAACAAATAGATGTTATATTATCAATAGAATTGCAAGCTTCTTGCGCTTGTTGATTCTAGCTTTCAAGATACATTTTCCATTTCAAATATGTTTTATTTTCGATAGAACTGTACACAAACACGCACAATACAAAAAATGGATCAACAATGTTGGTTCAAATTGCAAAACAATTGATAATGTAATTGCAACAAAGAATAATATATGACGTTTCTAAAGAATGAAAACAAATTCAAATACATTATAATGGAACGAAACAAGATACAAAATTAAAGAAATTATATTACGATTTACTCAAAAAATTACTTGACTCGCTAATAGAAATAGTATCAATTTTTTTCTAATTATACCGAAATTCTGCTTAAGAACCTTGGTTACATTTTCAGCACAAAAAAAGATCATTTACTCATCTCAAATCTCAACTCATTAGAACAATAAAAAATTAGAGATAAGAAAAAAGGCATTTAATATAATTTTATTATTGAAACATCAAGCATATTGTATTTTCTTGTATTTATTCAGTTACAAAAACTGTTACATACTCAGAATACTAATTTTGACACTCCACAGTTACAGCGATTGACTTGTTGATGTGATAATATAAAGCAGCAAAAGATTACAATTTATAAAATTGGAATATCTGCAAAGGAACCTATTTAAGTTAACAGAGGAATGACCAGCTAAGGCACATATGTGTTATATTTATACAAAACTCTTCAATTTATTCTATACAACTGGATTTCAATCATTTGGTAAAGCCAAGTCGACACCGTATTTTTCGGCCACATCTTTTTTGACTATCCAAATCATTCCTTTGTTTTTTGAATGTTTCGTCCAATCAGCTACATTTGTGATATGTCTAAAAAGAGCAGACTTGGGTAATTCCATTCCACAGTTATTGCTTTGAAGATATTTCAGATATTCATTGGCCAGAGCAGTTCGCTTCACTGAACTCCCATGTACCAATTTCAATAGAACAATCATAAGATTATCCGGTATCTCCTTGAGGGGAGGTATTCTTCTCTTCCTGGGCATAGAACTTTCTTCGGTACTACTGACATCTCTTTTTTTTATTGTAATTTGTCCAGTTGTTATAACTGCTAACGGTAGTAAATATCTGTCAATCGCTGCATCAACGTTTTTGCCATCTTTATCGTACCATATACAACCGATCGATCGTGGTTTAATTTTGTGAGTTTTAGATTTTATATCTTCATCGAATGCATCTTTGAGTAATTTCAATTTTTCTTTAAGAGATTCTGGTGAAAGTCGAGATGTCTCTTCATCGTCCACCTCGTCGTCACTCAAGTGACCATGAGGAACGAAGAACTCATTATCAACTTCGTAGTCATCGTTTTCGGCTTCGTTTTCCTTATCATCATCTGATAATACTTCTAAATTTTCCCCTTGTTCTTCCTCCTCCCATTCGTCATCTGAATCGACCTCGTAATCGAATATTTTTTCCTTGGCAAACGGATTTCGACCAGAGAGACAATTAGATTTCTTTCTCCATGTACCATAATAGGCTGGCCTCCGATTTTCATGAAACTTCAAGTATTTCGCCCTCATTATTTCCGATTTGGTCTGTTGCTCACAAATTGTCTCTCCAAAAACTTCTTCGTCTTCGACTATTGTTACATCATCAACATCCGAATCTATACACGGCCATGTTTTTGGACAAGTTCTTGGAGTTGATGATTTCAAGTCTTTTAAGTAAGAGGATTCTTGTTGGTTGCTTCTCAACAATTTCACTAGTTCATCTTTTTCCTTTTGCGTTAAAGGTTTCCTTCGGGGTAATGGCAATTTCATATCAGATTTTACCTCAAATGGCATGAACGCCATATCTGTGTCATCAACTTTCTTCTCTTCTACATTGTTCGCTTTCTTTGGCACAAAAAAGCTAACGAATGCCGCAGCTGCCTTTTGTTTCTTTTCTTCTTCTTTTTGTTTCTCTCTGTTCTTTTCGTCTAATTCTTGTTGTTTCTTCAGTTTTTCTTCTTCCTTTTCCTTTCGTTTTTGTTCCTCTTTCTTTTCCTTCTCTTGTTTCTTTTGTTCTCTTTCCAGTCTCTTTTGCTCATCTTTTTCTTCCTTTTCCTTTTGTTTCATTTCAATTTCCTTTTGTTTTTGTTCTTTTTTCTTCAATTTCTCTGCTTCTTTTTTCTCTTTTTCATCTTGTTTCTGCCTCTCTCTATCTTCCCGCTCTTTCTCCCTCTCCAAACGCTTCTTTTCGGATTCCAATTTTTTCTGGATTTGTTTCGGTGTAATTCGTCGCTTGGGTGTTTTATCATTCGTTACCCTTAACACATTTTTTGAAGTCGGTGTGGTTGCTTCATCTAAAGCATCTGGATGAATTGACGGTTTCGAATCATTATTTGTTCCGGCTTTTTTGCATTCATTTTCTGTATCACTGTCCGTATTAGATTCCGGCAATAACTCTTTTTTTGGGGATTTAATAAATTTCTCTTTGGAAACATCATCTGATTTTGATGTGGGACTGGGATAACCCTGTTCTGAATCCGAATCAATTACAATGACGTCCACTTTTTTTTCTTCGGATAGTTGAGTTTCCCTAAGAACTTTCGGGGATTTCATTTCCACTGACGATCCATGCTCAAGGCTGCAAAAAATACGACGATATAGATGTAATTTTCAAGCCCGCAAGTCATCAGCTCCATCTCGAGACCAAAATAAATACTAAAACAGAATTAAACAAAAATTTTAATTGAATTTAATAAGATATACTGCTCCACCTACCTGCTTTTGTTCTCGAATTAAAGAAAAAATCTATTTCGGTCTAAAGTGGAAATGATAACCCGCAAAAAATCAACAAAAACAGTCACTGAAACGGCATTTTTATCCAAAATGGGAATATTTAATTATACATACATCGAAAGTGATGAAAATCATATATGAAAAACGAAACTATTCTCAGTATTCCCGTTCGCGTTTAGAAATATACCAAAGCATTAAAATAATCGAAAAAAATTAGTTTTGTTGATTCAAAATCGTAAATTATCCAATCAGGCTTTCGATGATCATTTCTCGGGCAATTTGTCGCATGGAAATCTCGAATCGTGCACATTTTTAAACCCTTCTGATAATTAATTGAATTAAATCTTCAATTTACTTCAATTAACGAAAAGTCACGTTATCAATGGTTAGTGCGCAAACAATTCAAGGAAGAATCTAGTGATGTCCATTGTGGCTGCTATGCTGGATAAAGGTTTCTCTGTTTATAAAATTCACGGTATTAATCATACTCTAAGGAATTCCCATTTTATTTTTTCGTTCGTGGGATCAAAAAACTGCTTACACAGGGAACAGTAGATAGTCAATCTCTTGAAGATCAATTATTTTTTCGTTTCAAATATAACTTGAATAATAACATAAAATACATTTTGCTTCTTCTTTCCCTATTTTAAAGCAAATGTATTTTATGTACTCGTATGATATATTTATTAGTAGGCTACTATTCTATTCTATTCTACTATTAGACTATTTATCAGGTTTCTCCAAGGGAGAGTATTAATCATATTCATTATCATTAAAATTTTGCCTTTCAAATAACACAAAGGAGAAAATTTTCGGTTTTGATTTTCAAATTTTCAATTTATTGATTAAAATTTGCATATACCTCTATCAATACGAATATTGAATGCAAAAAAATTCATTCATATTCAAACTGAATCAGAATGTCTATCGTTAATATGGGTGGCAAATCTTTTGACAGGCCGGAATCAATTTCAGAAATTATTCACTTGATTCTTTAAATCGATTGAAAAAATATCAAACGTATTAGATTTTCGATAATATAGTGGACCGATTTCACCTAGGGCACAACGTAACTTCCGCTGGAGACCCTGTTAGCGACATCTCTCGTAAACGGAGCAAAAATCACTAACAATAACAATTCCATCAGTTATTGATTTTGAACTATACTCAACCAGTCCAAGAGTTTGAAAGATGTATATTTATCCTGAATGTATAATTAAATACCATTATCAAAATTTGCACCAAGAGTTGCAAATTTTGATAATGGTATTTAGACCACATCTCCTATAGAATTTTTCTCTCCATTAATGGATTAAACTGTAGAATCTGTAAATGTACTGGCCACTGCGATTCTGATTGCCGTTCACAAAGAGTTGAAATAACATGCCCAGAAGACTCACTCGAAGTATCTCTACAAACCTGAACCCATGTCGTGATGATACACAATCCACCAAATTTTATAAATACAGAGTTCACCAGAAATTGTAATGGCAATGAACGAACCGCCTTTTGAGGCAAACAGAGAACAAGCAAATTCTAGTACATCACAAATTCAATCAAAAGTGGTCACTGAGTCCGCTAAGCGTCAACTTTCTTAGACCCCTGAAAATGCACCTTCAGCACTTCCATTTTTTTCACAACCGAAAAACCAACCAAAGCGTACAAAATTTTCGACCTCAATAAACGACAAAGCAATTTCGAATTCCATGAAAATACTCACTGAATGATATAAATAATGAAAGAAAAGCTCAGGAAATTCGCATTGTTTCCTGAATTTTGTGGAGACTTGCGTATTACTAGAAAACAGCCTCAACGCAAAACATCCTGATTTTATCACCTCAAATTTTAGAGACGACTCTTCTAAACTAATTGATCTACTTAATGAAATCCATGGAAATTAAAAGACAGAAGACTAAAAAATAATATTACTCGATTAAAAAGGAAACTATTGCTTAACACCAATGTTTCTACCACCGAGGATGAACAATGACTTTTTTCTAACTGAACAATGACTTTCTACCTGAACAATGACGTGAAAACTTTCTTGGCTACTAAATGGAGTAACACTATCAGATTTTTACTTAAATATCTCGATCTTAATTAAAAATTCAGCTAAATTGAGCTGGATTTGCTGAAATTTATTTGAGATTTTTGATTTTGTTAGATCAGTTGTTTATGTTATATTATTTTAGTTATATCATTCATGTTATTCTACAGTACCCCTCGCGGTTGATGTGGGCAATTTTCTAATAGAAAAAAATCTCCGCATTTATTCATAGAACTTTCCAATTTGAAAAAGAGCATTTCATCAAAAGATTGAGTATTTAATAGTGTTGGCGTTTACTTGATGTAAATCCATTATAATTGAATATAAACTTAAATTCAAACACTTGAACTTTTGATTTACACTTTTTTGACAACATAGCACGACGCGTTTCGTCGTTACAAACGACTTCAGTATTCTGTTAGCATCTGAACAAGTCGTTTGTAACGACGAAACGCGTCATGCTATGTTGTCAATAAAGTGTAAGTCAAAAGTTCAAGTGTTTGATTTTAGTTTATATTCAAAAGATTGAATAATGAATTATTGAATGAAATAATTAAAGTTAAAAATTTTAAATAACGAAAATTTCGAACATTTTTCCATAGTACTTATCTGTGATAACAAGCATTTAAACTGATAAAATACATTAAATTTATTTCTTTTTAAGAGTGTACTACTATACATAATTGATAATTAATCTGAACAAGTGTCGTTCGATTTATATTTCCGTATTATCGCATTTCTTCACACATACACACCCACTTTATAAAATTGTGACAATTCGGTATCTTTTCTCTTTTTTTGAGATTTAGGTCCCATGTTATTATATACCGGTTTGGCAAGAATTGGGCGAAATTTGATGTAAAAACTCTTAGAACACAGACATGCCTATCTCAATTCACGCAAAAGATATGGAAATAAATAAATCCAATAAATTTCCAACTGCAACATAAAATAGGAATAAAAAGAGATATTTATATGATATTAAAAAAAGACGAAAATACGAATTGGCATACATACTCAATAATATGTCGATATACATTGCACTTGGGAATCCAAGTGGCCATAGTTACATAAAGAACGGGCTGTTCTCTTGGCGTTTCTAGGGTCATCCGGTTGAAGTTGTGGAGGAAATTATCGTGCGATTGAATTTTCGACATCACGTCGTAGTTGTAGCTGAGGGCGTAAGTCATTTTGGTTTGATTCGATCACAGACGAGCAACACTGGACACACTACACTCGACTACGACGTAAAAGTTCACACTTCTAATTCGAACATGATTACAATTTGGAGATTGCGATAATCTCAAAAACGTAATCAATTTCCTAAATATTCAGCATTTACATCCCAATAAAGATTTAAGAATACGAAAACACCGCTAGTGAATTCCTTGGAAGGTGCTATCTGGGAATACCCAAAAGAAAATCAATTTTCAAAATATCCTACCACGATCTACATAAGTTTATTTTTTTGACTGATTTGATACATAATTACTAGGGAAATATATAATTCAGATAGCAGTCTAAGGCGAAATGGGTGTTGTATTTTACTTTCATTTACTTAAGCTTTCGTAAACTATAACTGTATTTCTTCAGGAGCAGCAACATTAATAGCCTGACCTCAATATTTTCCTGCCTGATGATTAAGAGCAATCAGTCGTTTCAATCCTAGTACTTGCAGCACCACTTAGTGGGAAGTTCTTACTGGCTAAATGTTATTTGGTAAAGGACCTTTTACGTGCCGCGGTAATGTGTTCCTGTTTTTGCGCTTGTATTTCGACCTACAATTGTCACAACGTATATTCGAATCGAAACCGAACTATTTTAAGTAGATATACTTTAAATTATAAGATAATTCGGAGTATTTTACCATCAAGAGTCAAGGTGTGTCACATATATGTATTTGTTTAAAAATTTCCTACTTTCAATGTTGTAGCTGCCCATGAAGAAGAGACAATTATACTCTTGGAAAGCTCGAGTAAAAGGAAAAGAGGACACTCGTTTCGCCCTAGTCTGCTATCCGAAATAATTTTTAACGTTTGGTTTGATTAATAACAGAACTCTTATTGGTTTTTCACAACCTTCAACTACTTACTGATAGAAAATTGAAAAAAAAAACAGTTTTATATTCAATGATGGAGCTCATGTATTTCATTTCAAGACTTTGTATTTTCATGTAATGACGTATAACAATTTCAATGGGAAATGGAGATGAAAACCTTAAAATGAACGTAATTGAGTTGTTTATGCAAAAAAAAAACATTTTATATAGAATTAAGTCGACTAATATTTCATTAACACACTTGATTTAAGTTTCACTGAATATATTAAAAAACTCTACATATGTTTCGGGTGGTTAACCCATTATCAAGAGTATACAATATTACTGTATACTCTCTATGTGTTCAGTTATATTGTATACAACTCTTGATAATGGGTTGACCACCCGAAACATAAGTAGAGTTTTTCAATATGCTCAGTGAAACTTAAGTGTGTTAATTTTAATTTATTGTTTTTGGCATATTGTTTCACCAAGAGATAAGCGAAACCCCCGTGTCATTTATTAATATTTCATGCATTTTTATTCAAAATACTCTGAAAAAAGTCTAATACATTGTAATTTTTTGATTTCAGAACAAAAATTTTAAATCCATAAATCTTGATATGATCTTACCTACTTAAAAATGTTCCTCCCAATATTTGACTAAGGAAAACCGTATATAGTTACCGGAATATACCCCTAATCTTGATATGATCTTACCTACTTAAAAATGTTCCTCCCAATATTTGACTAAGGAAAACCGTATATAGTTACCGGAATATACCCCTAGGACGGCATTCTATAATGTCGAAAGATATTCTGACAAAGACGTAGTAAATCACAGAGAATTTTCGAAAAACAAAACAACCACAACATGTGCAATAATTCCTGAAGCTAAAAGAGTAACTGGAATAGGCATTTCAGATATCATGTCGCATAGTCTAGAAAAATATCACTGGTGATATTTTTCTAGCAATTGCTGTTCAATACATCTTTCAAAATCACTTCAAAAATGACTATGCAAATTTAAAATCCGAATTTCGAAAACACTCCCATCAAAACAGATAATTATTGTGGAATATGCATTCAGATGATGTATTTTTAGTCTTCGGGACATTTATTGACAACTCCAATTGAAAGGCACACCTTAGTGATATATTACTTGCCACGGTTGTTCTTACATCCTTCAAAATCACTTCGAAAATGACCATGCAAATTTGAAATGAGAATTTCGAAAGCACTCCCATCAAAACAGATAATTATTGTGAAATATGCAATCAGATTATGTATTTTTAGTCTTCCGGACATTTATTGACAACCCCAATCGAAAGGCACACATTAGTGATATTTTACTAGCCACAGTTGTTATAATACATCCTTCGGAATAACTTCGTAAAAAATAACCATGCAATTTAAAATGAGAATTTCGAAAGCACTCCCATCAAAACAGATAATTATTGTGAAATATGCATTCAGATTATATATTTTGTCTTCGGGACATTTATTGACAACTCCAACCGAAAGGCACACACTAGAGATATTTTACTAGCCACAGTTGTTCAATACATCCTTCGGAATAACTTCGAAAATGACCATGCAAATTAAAAATGAGAATTTCAAAAGCACTCCCATCAAAACAGAGGATAATTGTGAAATATGCATTCGGATTATGTATTTTTAGTCTTCGGGACATTTATTGACAACTCCAATCGAAAGGCACACATCTGCGCGCATTATCTCTTTCGATCTGCCGCGTTATACTTATTAATCGTCGTAATTAAACCCTGAATTGACTGTATTTGGAATGAAATATATTACGTTGGCAGAACGGCGAGTTGGTGACCTTTATTTTTTCAGGACAAGGTCGCGGCAGCCATCTCTCTTCAATGCCGTCCGCATCGATCTATTCCTCCTTCGCAGGTTCGCAATTGCAAATTTGCAGGTAGTACTTACTTTGCGTGTACTTGCACCTCAATTTCTATATGCGGCAGAAAGCTTGTGACATTTTCTCGAAAAAATTAACGTAAGTTTTTATTATCGTCTATAGCCGCGAAAACGATCTAAAGGAGAAGCATTTAATTTGACATTGACAAATTAATTTCTTCGGGTTGCCGGAAGCTGCGATGAAATTTGAAGGAGAAGTTGCGCGGACACGCCCACAGAACTTATGCTTCCTTCGCTGAACCGAACAATGGATTTATTAATGGATTTCTCGTAACCGGAAAAATATAGATGACAGATGCCTAAATTTATAGCCCTTGGTATTATACCCTCAAATGACCACAGTTACTATGAATACATAACCAAATAAAACGAGTTTGAAATTAATTTTGTCGATGTATTTTCTCCAATTGATAAATAAGACATCTCTACAAAAGGCCATTCTTTGAGAAAAATATATCAACTTACTGTAAAGTTGCAATTATTTGAAAATGTATAAATTCAATGTATGAAATATATGAAAAATTCAGAGAATTGTCGAACTACATACCAAGACTTTTTGCAAGAAACCAATATAAAAGCGAAAATACTTAAGTATTTTCTTTATTTGGATGTTAGTATTGTAACTATATGAAAATAAATAATTCGTTGGCAATGCAAGTATTGATAGATAAATTATATGGTTCAATAAACGAATGTAATAATTTGCATCGGGACAACTGAAAATTTACAAAAAGTTTAATTGAATGTGTGATTAAAGAAGTTCTTTGTCAATTAAAATCATATGATATGATTTTATCACACAAAAATCAATGCCTACCGTTGTTCGGAATATTTGAATTAAATTTTTTATATTTACATTTAATCTACATTATATTTCTTGTTATAAGGACTTATGATTACTCTCCACCAATACCTTCACGATAAAAGCCGAGATGTATGCAGTGCATACGTTAAATTTAAAATGATAGAAGAATGACACAATCAATGATTGATTAGTGGTAATCTTGATGTGTAAAAGTCAAGTATCTATGAATTGCGAAAATCAAATTATCGATGTAAATTCCTAGATATGCAGATACGATATGTCTCGGACTGCAAAAAATTATCGTGGTATTGAAGGAACAACGATCATCTATCATTTTCAAAAGTGGACGCTCTCTCACATCATTATACAAAAAAAATTATAACTGCAACGCACATATCAAAAATGTTCAAACTTCTACATAGTATTTCACGACTAAAGATGTAAATTTTTCAAATGAGTTCTCAATATTTGGAATTTTAATAATTTCACGTATGAATACTGCATGTCGGTTCTGTATTATTTGAGGTTTCCATTGTGAATTAATTAAATCAAGAATTGGTACTTGAAATTTTTAGGAATTTTATCAACTGAAAAAATGTCAATATAAGATAATTTGACTTGGGATGATTTCTTTGGTTACCAATTTCATTTTAAAATTAACCTTTATGGTTCATTCGACCGAACTATGGTAGACGCAACTAATGGCGAAGGAGCCATTTAATTCAAACCGAAAAACGAAATAAAATTTCATTGTAAATCGATTACAAATTAAAATGACAGGGCCAATAATTTTCTGAAGATTTTAATTTTCTTTCGAATGAATTTCAACTTTGAAACTTGTGATAGCAATGCGACTAATAGAAATTACTAATAGATTTAATACGGTCTAATTAAATTTCCGTTAATTATGGCTATTAAGTACAAATTGAGGTCACATAAAAAAGTATCAATATATCTGTTCATTAGTAAGTGTACCTATTTCAAAGCAGGTGATAATTTGACATAACATTATATTTCACGATCAATTTTGAGGACAAAGCAGAACTTGAAACAGAATTGATGAAACAATGTAACTTTGTAATATTGTGCTGTGTAATAGACAAATTATAACTAATTAAGAGGTTGACATCCTCTTAATTGAGAAAGAAATATCTTAATAGATCCATTTATATAATCAAGCGGAATTCTATCTGGATCATTAGGTCAATAGTGTCTTTCCAAAATATAGATGAAATGTAGACGAAACGTGTTTTTCATTTTCGAGATTTTCATAATTCTGTTAAGAAAATTTCATATAATCTCAACAGCGAATTTTTGTAGTTATATTCTCAATACTATCCGACAATTTTTGAGTTGATCTATAGTTTCAATTTTCTTCGAAACATCGTAAACATGTTACGGCTTTCAGCGATTATGATGAGGAATATAAACAATCCAATTTTCAAGAAATTGGAAATTGGGACAATATGGATTTTATGGTATTAACGAAACTAACAAGTTCATGCATTTAAAAAGGATGTTTACCAAGTACCATCTGGAATTGAAAAGACAGTAGAAACGTTGTATAGTATTCGGTTACACATTTTATAAATAGAAACTGTGATAAACAATTTACACCATCTTGGTGTGCAGAATTGTTGACATTTCGTTCATTTGAGATATAAAGAACGCAGTAATGGATTTACGTCTTGGCCAATGAAGATCAAGGCGACATAATTTTAGTGAAGTCAAAATTTCCAAGACCTAACATTGAAGAGGAAATTATAATTCAAAATTTTAATTGGATGAATTTTCACGAAAATCTAAAAAATATTTGCATTAAAATATAATTCAATAATAAAATTATACTGTTTAAAGTCTTCTATGCAATATTAATTTTTATATACATCAAATTAGCCTTCAATGTTTCAATAATAAAATTATACTGTTCAAAGTTTTCTATGCAATATTAATTTTTATATAGATCAAATTAGCCTTCAATGTATGTATGTCAATGAAACATACCAAATTATGATTTCTGGCATAAAAGTTTAATTATTACGTCTATTTATTACGAAAACTCAAAGAATATTTCACGTTAAACGCTCTATCAATGAATTGTTGTTGAGGTTGACGTTAACCGAACTATTTCAACTCTGTCGACAATTATAAGTAAAAAAAAATGAACAAAATGTCATGGACGTAGAAAGCCCTAATACCATTCATGAAAAATAAAAAACTTGTTGCAAAAGCAATTTAAGAAAAAGTTAATTACTTGTCTGAAAAGATATTGACATAACTCAATGACATTTGAATGTATCGCTAAATTAACGAAATGCTCAAGCGATCAATGCAATAATAACGATTGTTAAATATTTCGTTTAGTCTTACTCTCCTAATAAACCATCCTGCGGCTTAAATGAAATACATGATTACGTGAAGCAGAAAACATATGAATTTAAAAAAGTAGGTATGTTTTTTATGCAGAAATCGAATGAATAAAATATGTAAGATTGTATGTGTAATCAAACCAAAACGTTAGTCCCAACAAAATTAACAGGTGAATATTGAAT
Source organism: Henosepilachna vigintioctopunctata (assembly GCA_030704895.1). Taxonomy (NCBI): domain Eukaryota; kingdom Metazoa; phylum Arthropoda; class Insecta; order Coleoptera; family Coccinellidae; genus Henosepilachna; species Henosepilachna vigintioctopunctata. The sequence goes on along the minus strand of JARQZJ010000093.1, from coordinate 4,700,979 downwards.
AACGAAAATTACTAAATTAAGGAAGAAGTAAAGAAAAATAATAATTTTATAATTTTGCGATAGATTGCATTATTTTAGAAACGAGTTCATCCCAATCAAGGAATCTCGAATATAAATCTTCTATATAGATGATTATTGACTTGATTTTTCAAAGCCTTAGTCAGATGAGAAAGAAGTCCCAAATAATTGAAACAATTAAATATCAAAAAATCTGAAACTATTAATGATATTGAAGTCTACGAAGAAAGTAATTTGTTAAAAATTACATACAATTTATCTCATCTATTCGAAAAATAGTTACGAAGATTTTTTGACCGACGCGACTGATTAAACTAGATTTCAAAGCAAACAGAAATGCTGGAAAAATTAAGGGAAAAATCCACAAAAAAAGCGAACTAACGACACGGTTCTCTGTCGAACTTTACATTTTTTCTCTCACTGAACACTCGCGTAAAGTCATTCGCAAAGGACCGAAATCGCGATCCGCGTAAGGGAAGATCGGTACTGAAAGTGGCAGTGTGTACCGAACGGAGGAGATCGCGGTACCCAAGCGTTGGAGGTCGTCGGCGACGTTTCGGTACCAGACGAGGGATAATGACAAACACGACGCGACGAAATCTCACGTCACGGATGAACGACCGATAGAAAACCGATTGCTTTGTTGTATTGATGCCGTAAGATTATCGAAACGTCAGATTAGATACGACTTCCTACTTGCACAGAAGTTTAAATCAGGCTAGATAAATTTCATTTACTCCATTTTTAATCGTTGGTATTTTTCGCTTCGAAAAACGCGGTTATAAAAAGTAAGCAGAGTAGAACATTATAAGTATATTTGTCATAAAGCACGATTGAATTTAGAACGAATTTTCGCATTAGCACAATGAAGGTTCAAATTTCAAAATATACTGCTCACTTATTTCAGTTCCACTTTAAAAATTGCATATTATTGGCGAAGCAAAAGAAAATGATCGATTACGTGATTTGTTCTAAAATATCTACACTGATTATCGGGCGAATTAGGATTTCAATTCGTAAAAAGTTGTAAAAAATTGTTAAAATTTCATTTAAATTGATGTCATTGTTTACTTCTATTTTTAAAAGTCAAATTATTAATTTATGCATCGATTCACTCATTTTCATTTTTTTAAAAATTCAAATGGACAAAATTCAATTCCTCGATATCGATAATCAATGTCAATCCTTCAACATGATGAATTAGTTTCATCAAATTTCTACCCAATAACTTATCAACTTTATTTTTATTTCTATTTGTTCTCAAAATACGATTAAATGAAAATAATAAATTATTATTGACGGAAAATAAACATTTATCAGCATTTCACATAATTATTCAATTTCCCCCTAGTAATATAAAATTGATTTCGCTGATGAACTTTTAATCGATTATTCTACTTGAATTCAAGCCCACTTGTCTAAGTCCTAAGGCATAATTTTAAAAAATGGCAAAAAAAACAAACCCTTCAATTCATTATACGCGCCGTCACCTTTTTCGAAAAATTAATAAAGACAAGCTATTTGAAGTAATTGAATGTAATCACACTAAATATTATTCTCTATGTCTACTTCTTCTTGTCGATTCATTATTTCAACAGTTTAAACAAGAAAAAGTCTAATATTAAGCAAAATATTCGGCAGCATAGCACAAAAATCGTTCAATTTCTTCGATATATAGGTACCGCGGTTAACCAAGATATGTAGTTGTATGCTCTTTAAAATAGGTTTGTAGCCCGAAACATATGTTTGAACAATCTGTTCAAACAATATGTTTAAACATAATTAAACAATTTTTGTGGATTTAACCGATTGTCTCAATTAATTTTCAAGACATTATGAAATCAGATATTTTAACAGATATAGATGGACGATTTAACAGACTTATCGGATTCTGCTTTCTATAATAATTGTTTTCCATTTTAAAACACGAACTCGTTGAAAACCTGTTGAAATGATTTTTGAAAATCGTTTACAATCATAAGCATGATTGAATTTTCATAATGCTCTATTTGGTGTGAAATATCGATTTTCCTGTTGTTGCGAGATAAAGTATAAATTCTCGCTAAGACATTGCGTGAAATTTCCTTTTGGCGCTTAATTTAGAGCACCTCTAATCAGCACTACTCCACATTTAACGAAAAATCGCACTGAATCTATTTATATTCGTTAAGCATAAACTGCAGCACAATGGTATTACAGAAAAGCAAGAGATTATGCATACCTACTTCAATCGATGTCAAATAGACATCGTATTATTTATGTAATTACCTACTCAATTTCAAACATCATTTCTCTATAATCAGCTGAAATTTATTAACAATCTAATGAATTATTTTCACAAGTCAATTGACGATATTTTGCAGAGAAGTTGTGAATGCCAAACAGGCCATTCTAGTAAAATTTAATATTCAAAAGACTAATTAATAAGATTGAAATACTCTAATTTGCACTAAGTTTCCTTTCAGCAGCGGAAATAACGTAATAAATTTAGATTCTATGCAAAAATCTACAAATATAACTCCTTCAAATTATTAAACAGAAATGAATTAGTAATAAATGTTAAATTAAATTGAAAAACGCCGTAATTTAACTCAATTAATTTCCAGTTTGACATTCAACATAAAATATGCCTTTCAACTGGACTGACAATTAAAAATAAAATACTACTCAAAACCAATGAAAATGTTTGATTTTGAATGCACATTTTACAGCATCACCGACATTTAAAATTAAATTCACTGATGAAATTATCAATATTTTTCAAACGAAATAGCTTTAGAAAACATGCCAATTAAATTTATACATTGAAAATGATCTGTTTTTGAGATAGGCAATAGAAATTATACTTATGTTGAATGAATAAATTGAAATAATGAAATAAGAAATGACGGAAGTCTTAGTGACATTTTACATGATTATAAACGACAAATGTTAACGAATAAATTTGTTTCGAATAATACTGAAATTTACGGATATGCATATATGTTTGAAAACGTTAATTAAAAATGTTGATGACCCGTTTTTTAATACACAATACCGACATTTTTCATCAACAAAGAACATCCGTTAGATTAAGAAATTTTACTTTCATAAACAAGAATATATAAATGGCGAATAAATATCAGGAAAAACATAAATTCGGCATATATACCGCTGGTAAATATATTTTCCAACACACTTAAGTATATTTGAAACCTAAAATGAACTTATCAATCAGTATTAATTAGTCTAAAAAGTATGAATTTATTTCTACTGTTCAATATAGAGAAAAAATTTATTATTCTCGAAAAGATATGGATATCTCTTGTAGCTCATATAAAATGAAAATTAAATACTTGGCGTTACCGCTAGATATATAAAATTCAACAATCTTGAATAATTATTGGAATTTGAAAAATTAATTTGCGACTACAAGATGCTGATTAATTATTATCATTATACAGATATAATGTTTAACGGTGATGAAGGAATGTTGATTCATTCAACTGAATGAAACGGTATCGACGAATAACACCTTTCAATTAATATTGATACCTCTATTTAATAGATTGTAAATATACAGGAAGTTTAATGCTAATAAAGAGTTTATCTATATAAATATCGTTCTCTTGCTGCAGAAATTCGAGCGCGTATTCTTCGTTTAAAAACATTAATTATCGGACGGAGATCGACATACCAAGCATATAAAAATATGCTTTAGCTTCATTCGAAGCAGTAATAGGTATACGATGAAGTATTAGAAAAGTGCAGAAACCCAGCAAAGACTTTTTGTGTAATTTATATACGTTATCCAAAAATCTACATATCACTTTTGAAATTTGATGGAAGAATTTAGGATGGTAGCTTCTGATAGCACCACAAAGTATTTCACCAATTCAGTCAACGAAAAAACAAACAACATTTGCTTTAGTTTGTTGAAATTTGAAAAAAGGCAATACTTTCATGGAAACTATACCAAATTTCCACTAAACTGTATATTAATTGTACTGGGATTTTGAATATGAAGTACATTGTTGTGGTTTTATGTGGTATATTCTGTGAAAATATGTATTTTAGTTCTTTTAATTTTACATTAAATGATTATATTCAGACCATTTGAGTTGTTAACGAATATTGGAATTCACGGAAACTCCTTTACATGTAGTCTTCAAGTGTTATTATCGTAATTGCAATTATATAACTAATCAAACTTTCTTTTTTTTAGAATAAATTCGATCGAAAAAATAAAACGGACAATTCTGAGAAAATTAGGAATATCAAGTTTATAACTCTATTCCCAATGATGATTAATAGTCTCATATTTCGACATTAAAGTACATACTATGAAAATTTTGTGTTCTTAAAAATTAATTCAATAATGCTTGAATAAAATGATGTGTATGTAAACACCCTCAGCAAAAGTAAGTTTTTTACCTAGAAGTCCGTTCCCAAGTAAATTTTCTATTAATTAATTGAAAAATAATTGAAAAAATTGGGAATTACTTGAATTTGTAAAGTAATAACATAACTTCCAATCATGCATAATTAATAGATAGACATTGTATGGGAAATTAAAAAGAACTTTCCCATGAAATTTATACGCTAGGTTAATTTTTTAATATTGTGAAAGTCTTCACATACATAAAAATTGAAAAAAAACTTTTCAAATGTAATTCGAAAATATTATAAATGAAAATAGTTATATCTTCCACAAGAGCCAGTTTTTATAAAACTGTTTGAAATACATAATTTTCGCCACTCACGACACAAACATTCACAATATTTTTGAATAGATTTTTTTTGGTGTTGAATTTAATGAAACTAACGCCCAAACAGAACTGTTCATGTGGTTGAACGATATCCATACTCATTGCGGTAATCTGAATTTAAACGGAATAGTAACAGTCTTTAATAAATTAACGGATTTATGTGTCTCAACAGACCTCTGCTTATCGTTGATACCAAATTCGGAATAATCTATGCACGAAAATCTTCGAAAAATAAACGTGTGGGCACATTTGCGGCTGTCGAACTAGATCTTATTGCGCGAAATTTGATAAAGCGAAATTCAATTCATCAATATGAATGAGTCGCCTATTGTAGTTACGAAAAAATTGTGAAATGGGTCAATATTTCTAAACGAAAATGAAGTGGGCCGCAGTACCTAAACCGTTAGCTTTTTTATCTTACATTTACATATTGGGGGCGGAAAACGTAGATGAATCCACAGATTTTATTTCCATTGTCATAATTTCCAATTTTTTTATGGCACGTGCATCACTCCCACCGTGCACAATTTATTCCAAACAGCAATGTCGAAAAAAGCTATTTGACGACCACTGACCCAAGACTTTTTTTTAGCACCCTTAGTGAGCTTTTCAGAATTTTGGAAATTTTCTAGACTTAGTTATATACTCGAACTTCATCTTTAAGTATTTTTCCGACTTAAATACTCCAGTTTGCTCTTAATAATCTTGATGGGTACTTTAAAGTTCCTTCGGTACCTTGTTGCAAGATTTTTCTATAAAAATTGAAAGCGAAAGAAATAAATTAGCGGTGTGAATGAAACTTAAAAACTATACATTTTAAATTCAAATTCACACAAAAACAAAAATTGCCAACTTTGATTTAGAACAGTTAACTGGGCAAGATATAACATAAGATTAAAAGTGAATGTGAAAATAAATAAAATACTATTACGACTTCCTAATAGAGTGGATATTTAAAACACCTATTTTTCACAAAATTGTGAGATTGCGAAGAATATGTGACGAAACTGATCATTTCGAAACAATAGACCATTCTTAAGAGAAACGTTTTCTCTTCAAGAGTTCAATTGTCCGAAATTCTCAGAACTATGAAAATAGCATATTTCTCATTACTCCTGGTAATGACATAGTGTTGACAACGAAATAAATCAAAGAAGGAACACACTAATTACACATATAACGAAAAATTTGAAGCACAGAAAGCAATATAAAATTTTTGAATTGGAGTAAAGACATTCCAGAGAATAACTTAAAACCTCAAGAATGGGTAAATATGAAAGCGTCCCAAAAGTTGAAGAAATTTCTTGACTAAAATCAACACATAAAATTAACATTGCGTACCTTGAATTGTAAAGTGCAAGTTAATGCATACTTGAAAAATTGAATGAAATGGAATCGAGATATCCGGGAAGTTTGAAACGTAACACGTAAAAATGAAGAAACGTAAAAAAGAATTAAAAGATAGAGTGCAAGTTTGAAAAATTGTTTTTTTATTCGAAATTATGGCCTTGTATAAAAAATCATTAGCCAACGAAAAATTCTAAAAACAGAGAAAACTCACAGCGAAATTTTAAAGAAACATCGAACAAATTCAGAAAAAAATATGTATATTTGATTAGCAGAATAGGCAGATGCAACGAATCTAGAGGGCTATGTCAATAGATAGCATCAGACTCATGAGAATTCAGTCCTTTCGAAAGTGTTAAGGGCAAGACTAGAATTGAAAAAAAAGGCATTTCTTCGTCAATACGTCGAAGACACTGCAATATTCGAAGCTTTCGTCAATTAAATAATGCATCAGCATCCTCTCGTCCGAAAATGGACCAAAAAAATTACATCAACAGGTTTGAATCATTATAACAGTCGTAGTCATAAACCATTATCTCCAGGAAAAACAGCATAAACTGATCTACCCGCCGTCTATAACATTTTTCATCTGGGTTTATTTCTAGTTCAAGGATTACAACAATAAATCGAAAATGATTATATTCATCCCGAAATGACAGTTGGTCAGGTGAGTCGTCATCAGAATTTTGAGAGTTCGAAGTGCCGTTAACGCAAAATGATCGATTTTTGAAGAATATTATGTTTAAATGGTATAGTGAAATCATGTAGGCTTTCACGACCGATGTCCATTGTGAAACATGGTGATGTACTCTTCCGGGCTGATTGGCCGTGGTCAACTGGAACTCCTCTTCCAGACGTTTGTTCTCCAACTGCAAGAGGCATCTTCAGTGGCGGCGAGTGCTTCGACGTAATTGTGTACTGGGCGACGACTCTGGAGCAACTGATGAAAGTTCAGTTCCTCCAGAGAGAGTCGTCGCCCTGTACACAACTATGTCGAAGCACTCGCTGCCACTGAAGATGTGGCAGCGATGTGTCTCTTGCAGTAAGAGACGAAACGTCTGGAAGAGGAGTTCCGGTTGACCACGGCCAATCAGCCCGGAAGATTATATCACCGTGTTTCATAAATGGTGTAGTTTAATGATATTTTTTTATCAATACATCTTCATTTTTACTTTAACCAATTACTAAATATATTTTTGTATTACAGATACTCTTACATTTATAGATTTCTTGTTGGTTTTAAACTAAGTAAAAAATATGGCCTGAAAAGTCTGTTAAACCTTCATAAGTGTCCACCAGCTTACTTCCTATAAATACAATTGTTCACCCTGTGGGTAAACAATAGAGATATGACAAATACATTCCTTTATGAAGCAATTTGTACGGATAACCTTTAATTACCACCAAATCATTACGTGCCAGTTATTTTTTCAAAAGAATGTTAACAAGATTTTTAATTTAAATTCATCTGATAAAGCCAACTTGTGAGAAAGCCACGCGTTACATTTTCATTATACCAAACGTTCTTATCTAATTATACGAAAAAGAATTGACAATTTATCTAACGAGGCTATCTAATTTCGGCAATAATCTTAAGAATGGTTCACCGTCGCCTCAAATTGATTCGTTACAGAACCGAGCGTTCGGATGCAACAACGTGCGAAAATAGAACAATATTTATTCATATCTACAAACAATATACTGAATAGACTTGCGTAACGACCAAACTTGCAGCGCCACCGCATACAGGAATACCTTCTTTGGTAATGTCAGAACGAAACGCGATACGAGCCGTAATCAGAGATATATAGCTCTAGGACACCAGAACGAAATACTTTTTGCATTATAGATCGATTAATTATGTTCGCCGTTATCTCCAGACCAACTGTCGCGAAAGATCGATGCTTATATTCGATGGATGCAATAGATATGGATATTTGTCAATTATAATAAGCTTTATGTACTTGATTTGTATGCATCTATATATTTACCTTTCGTTCTTTTGCACATACGTAGAATGATATCGTTGCGGCTATTTCGGGAAAAAAACATGAAAGGAAACTATAGGACAGAAGTTAATAACGAAGAATAATATTTATGCAGAGATAATAGTCGAATTATTTATATTGAAATGATTCCTTAAAGAATGTATATTCAAATACAAAAAAAGACAAATATATTGATCCAAATGACACATTTTATCCGCACATTGATTCACATTTGCAATTTATTGAAATTTGATGTAATTTATATGGAACAATCTGAACAAAATAATCCTATAAAGCAAAAGCTTTACCGAAATATCTTATTAGTCAATAAAAAATAACCATTTTTAAATTTGAAATGGTACCTACTTTAAAATTCTACAGGTTTTCAAAATTATAGTAGTATATCTTAGTAACAATTATCCACCTATGGTTATGCAATAAGTTAATTGCAATATCAGTACTATGTGCCGAAAGATTTAAGCTTAGTTTTCACCGGCTTGAAATCGTTCGAATAACTTGAAATTTTTCAGTTATAAAAAACTTGCGACAATTTGATATTTCTATATTTTGACAAATTCTATGAAAATAATTCCATATTTCTTGGTAGGTAGGTACTAGTCGATATTGATGATTGATGAGGCCGATACTTGGAGAAAATTAATATCCATAATGAAACAATATTTAGAATTTTCTGATAATTTTAATTCAAATACCGTTGACGACGTTTCGAAGCACTACTTCTTTATCAAATGCTGGATTAATACTAAAATTACATGTCATACTGATTAATACTCGGTATTAATCCAGCATTTGATGAAGTAGTGCTTCGAACATCGTCATGCGTATTTGTATTAAAATTATGAGAAAATTCTAAATATTGTTTTACTAGTTGATATATTGGCCAACCAAAATTCGTTATTTCTATAAAACTTCTGATTTTTTTGTAACGAAAATCAGATAATCAGATCGTGCGTATCGCAGACGTATATTGAATAACAGCAATTCGATGTTTCGCAAGGAGCTATTTCGTGTATCGCTCGGTGTTTTTAGAGAAATCTATTATTGCAGAAGACTACAAGATATTGCACTCGTATTTCCTGTGCCACGTTTGTTTTTCTTCAATTTATAAGTTTTAAACCTACACTCCCTTCGTTCGGATATAGATTTCTTATTATATTAAATGAGTATGAGGGAAAAAAGAGAAAATGAATATAAACTATAATACATATCGTAGAATATAAATACGAAGAATCTCGTATAGAACCAAACGAATCGGAAATCTTTGTATACTTGAGAAATAACAAAAAAAATTTATGATGATGTAAATGAAAACCAGTAAAATCCAGTAACATGAAAAAAAGAGTGAACTTGGTACATGAGCAAAATAGTAGAGAAAACAACTACAACTACGTTAAGAGAATTCTCCTTGTCATGTTATTAAATCCGTTTAACGCATTTTCGTAGTTTAATAACGTCAGAGGAAAACTTGATGACAACAGGAAGAGGTTATGTGAAAAACAATGAAATTGGTAAACACGTAGAAAAAGAATTTAGTCTGACCAAGCACGAAAATTGGATTTTACTACAACAATGAATACTGACTACATCATTGTACCCTTGAATAAAATGAGCCAAACCGTATAGCATATAAAACCATAGCAGATCATAGATCTTTTCTCAATCTACATTAATTATTTCAAAATCTTCCAGTCGTATCAAAAAATCAATTTTCGACTGAGCTGGTTGGTAAGATTTTCCGGTAAAAATATATGCCATTTGTACTTCAAATTTCTTTAAAAATAATGCTTTCGGAAACCGGAATGTTAAAAAATAACAAACTTAATTTTTCAACAAAATATCAACAAATGAAATTAACTTGTTCTCACTTGATGTCGATTATCAAAGCCGATAAAGTTCTGTATATGTTGCTCATAAAATACGGCCATATTGTTTAAAAAGAATGAGCAATTGAAATTTGCGCTAGAAGTACGTACAAATATCACAAAAGAATAATTTAAAAAAATAATAATAACGCCCATACAAAATACCGTTCAAATATAAAAAATATTTCCCTTAGTCATTCCAATTTCCAGTGAATTCATGATAATTATAATTGACTATTCAACAAGAAAGTCATACAACTCTTCACTGCAACAATGGTATCCTTCGAGACGGTCATCCGAAGCGAGTCATAACGTCTGCAACGAAATCCCACGCCGCGCGCCGGCTGTAGGTCTCGAACGAGGTGCATGGCCTTTGCCACTAAACCCGAAGAGATTTTAGACGAGGACGATTTAAAAAGGCGACAAATTGACTGAATAATTTTGACTTTTAATGTGAACAAGACCACCGGGAAACTGATTCAAATATAATTACAACCATCGAAGAATATTCGAACGGAAGGTGAAACGATTACTTCCGCAAGAAATGGGAAGCACACGAGGTTGCGGTTTATCAAATCGATTCATTCGGTGGAATGAATCGCAAATGAAAGCGACCCTTTAATAATCGCAAGAATACTTCAGTTATATCAAACACTAGCAGCCATTAAAAATATTGAAACATAAATATTAATAACGACTCATATATTCGTTGTTGTTAATCCCATAAATTCTATAATTTCTAATTTTAATTCTTTGATAATCAAATACTGGCAGCTGGGCATTTCAAATTAAAAATACAATAAAAAATTATAAAAATCAGGTAATTCGATTAATCAATGTAAGTACCTCAATAAAAGTGACATTTCATTATACAAGAGTGGGGTGAAAAGTTTCCGGCCTGACCAAGAAAAACGATGCTTTAAATTTTTTTTGCTTCATTTTTCAACATAATCTTCATAAAAAATTATACATTTCTCATAACAGAGAAAAATCTTTGTGAGAGCCTCGTCTTGTCGATTTTGAATTATGGTTTGATCCTCTACTACCCTTGCCTCTACGCACTTACTAGAAGTAGGTTGCAGAGAATTGTTAATTCCTGTTGTAGGTTCATATATGGACTTCGTAAGTATACAAGAGTATCGTCTTATATCAAGGAACTTGCTTGGTTGAAGTTGGAAAATCTATTTCGCTATCATTTGGGGTCGGTTGTTTTTCGTATTCTCTCATCTTCTTCTCCTCCTTACCTCAGAAATAAATTGGTTTATAGAGGCGAGATGCACACCCGCGATCTAAGACATCTTTACCTCTGGCTTTGACACGTTTTGAACGGTCAGGCTTCCGTAAATGTTTCTTCTTCAATGCTGTTCATGTCTACAACTCCATTGTTGGACGTTAAAACTGAAGGCTTGGCTAGGTTTAAGCGTATGTATAAGGCATTTCTTCTCAGCAATCAGAGTTGATTCTTGCATCCTTTGAAGTTGTAAAAAAAATTTTTTTTTGTCATTATTTTTTGTTTGGAATTTAGTTTCTGTTATTTTATTTAATTATAATGTTATGTTTTGTTTCTCTTTGAACATATTGTTTCTGTGATTAATTTTCGCTTCCTTATGCTATTAATTTGTTATCCATTTCATGTATTATTTTTATATATAGAGGTTAAGTGGAGTAGCTTTTAGCTAGACTTCGCCTCTCTTTTTGTACAATTTGGCAATAAAGACAATTTATTATTATTATTATTATTATTTTTAGTTTCGATGATATGTTCACTGCTCTCAAATCTTTTACCGCCAAGTCATTTTTTTGAGGTTAGGAAACAGGCAATAGTCGTGGCAGCTAAGTCTGGAGGGGAGGATTCGACATCAATTCAAATTTCAATTCGTGGATTTTGGACATGGCAACAATCGACGAATGCGATGGTGCGTTATGGTGATGAAACAAAGTTCCCCCTTTCCAACCCACTGTTTTGACTGTTTTTTATTTTCAGGAGTGTAGTGGTGAACCCAAGTCTCATCAACAGTTATGAATTGACGCAAAAATTTGTTTAAATTACGCCTATACATCGCCAAAATTTCGGCAGAAATGTTTTTTTGAATCAGTTTTTGAACGAGTGTTAGCAAACGCGGTACCCATCTTACACACAGCTTTTTCATGATCAAATGGTTGTACAAAATTTCGCACACGTTCAGCTGACATCCTACAGGTCTCAGCTATCTCATGCACTTAATCTCACTTATCTCATAACTCAATCTGAGGTCTTCCAATACTATTTGATGTATTTTCTCAATCTTTTCTGAAGTTTGATTAATGAATAAATACATTTTTAAATGCTTGTTCTTGATTTATTGAAGATGTCTACTGATTAGTATTTTTCTAGTCATGAAAGATGATCGAAGTAGATTAAGACAAATAAATTAATATTTAGAGCACGAATATTCTCTGTTAAATCACAACGATATATCGATATTTTTTAATAAAAATATCAATATCGATATTTTCAAAAAATATCGATGATATACATATATCGATACTTAATGCATTTCCGACATCCCTAAGCGATTAGGCTGAAACTTTACATACCTCAGTAGGTACTGTAGGGCACCACTCCAAAAGTAGGCCTAGTGGCGCCATCTCTTGGTCAGGTCGGAAACTTTTCACTCCACTTTTGTATAGTCATTACTTCATATTATAAAGAGTCAGTTAAAAAGAAATTCGCCAATAATTTCAACTGATTTCAATATCTTGAATTTCAAATAATTCCATACGATTATTGTGGTTACTTAGGTTACCTTACGAAGATGGAAGTGATATTAGTTTGTGGAGTACTATGGAAAATGTAACTTATCAAGTAAAACACAGAAGAAGTTTTAATCTTACAGATCCAGTTCAAAGATTATATGCAATAATAACGTGGACCATTCCAACACTAACAATACCTGAAATTATCAAAACATTTTTTCAAAGTCCTTTGTTTCCAAGAGTCAGGTTCAGTTTTTTTTTTGTGAGTTTCAATTAAATTATTGTATGAAAACGATGACATAAATAAGAGGCAAATCTGTTCAGATTATCCCGCCTACCACTAAATTTCTCTGTTGCATATAGATAAATCTATAAAGTAAATTGTGTTCACTCTAATAAAATTTTTTGATTAGTATTTCAGGGATTGTTATTGTTATATATATATATATATATATATATATATATATATATATATATATATATATATGCTAATAATTTCTTCAAAAGCTCTGCTAGTCTGATATTTTGACCTATAATTTAACGCAGATTCCAATTGGTCCAATAACACGATGGGAAAGGAATCCACCATCACCATTAAGCCAAAAGCGTTACAGGAATATACCATTCAACTACTGAGCCTTAAAGGCTCATGAAAGATTAAAAATTGTTGCACAAGAAAAAGAAAAGACAAAAAGAAATGATAGCACAAGAAAATCATCTGGGCTTTTTTTTTCAGTTTCTTTTTAATAGTTGTAATATTATAATACTTAGAATGAGCATTGAAACTTATTAATTTACCTATGAGAGGCAAAATTTGTGTTATCTCCACACACAGCTTTATTCAATCCCAAGTGAAATAGGGCTTGACATTCAAGAGAAATAAAAACAATCTTAATAGAATTTTGACATTTCAATACATTGAAAATTAAACAAGGAAAAGTGTTCATTTATCAAAAATATTTTTGTAATTATTAGTATATTTAACAATGGATCAACCTACTTGCATGCTCAGTATGAAATCATGAATAATAATTATAATCTGCAAGCAATAACTGATGTTTCTTGCTATAAAGAAACAAACTTGACATATTAACACCTTAAATCTTGATACCACATAGATAAGAATAATCTAATTAGGCTGTGATAATGCACACATTATTTAGCAATTAAACTCATTTAGTTACGAAAAATTTCATAACAATAGAAAATATTACTCTTAATGAAAATAACTTGCACAAGTTATATGGGTATGAAATAATATTTACGAAAATATACCCTCAAGTATAAATCAGGAGGTATTATCAAAAATTATATTCCGATTGGGTGAAAATGACCATAGCTAATTTATTTTATTCATATTGATCACTATTAGAAACTAAAACTAAAAGTTGTGGAGTATATATTAAGATAACTAAAACTTAATAACAAGTACTCACCTAACTGATCTCTTGTGATTTGGGCTGTCATACACTTCAACTCTACGTCTTTTGGCATCTCGATCTTTATCTTGGGAATGTGACCGAGAACGTGATCTGGATCTTGAGTGATGCCTTCTTCTTTGACGTGGCATCTGTAAGTATCATTAAATAGTATTTCAAATAGCCCCAATATTTTTATTTCAAAATTTTCAATGCAACAAACTAAAATAGAAAGCGAAATAACGTATTCCACGATAATCGAAATGGATGTACCCCGATGAAATCCCAGGTATAATAAACCAGTAAAAATAGAAACGTATTCATTTTAAATATATAAAAGAATTTTAAAAATATGAGGAAACGCTGACAACACCATACTGGCAATTCAAGTAATTTGACACATGACTAGTACTAGAAAATATATTTTAAATAATTACAGGTATACCATTAAAATGATTGTACTATTTACAATTGTAAATGTCCTGTAGTATTTCAAGTAATTAAATTTATTTCAATCATACATCCAATGCAATCATTCTGCACCAGTTTACATAGCCGCCATGACACTAATGCATGGCGCCAATATTTTTCCTTTTTCCAGCAACGCAAAAAAAAAATACAATAAGAGGTTTGTAAATTCATTTCATCTTGCCTGTAATATATACTTACGATCGGTTGTCTTCTATTATTCAATTTGTACCACAATAAATTTGTAATTTGACTAACGCAGTTCCAAGTTCTCTTAGCTGAACCTTGTATCAATTGACCGCCCAAAGACAAGCCAAACATCGACCCAACCTTATTGGTCGGTACAAAAAGTCGTTGACTTTATGTCCAATAATAAAATCATGAGTGAAAAATATCTCTAATTTTCAGAAGATCCGAACAACACCACATTTATGATCAAATTTACAGGTATAATAACTTATTTTCCACGAAATAATCAATTTCACTTAAATATACCCACAAATACTACAGCAGGCAGCAACAGTGCACGACCATAGAATAGTATATTATTCTTGGACTTACAATTCACAAATGATCAGAATTTGGCGGCCTATTTATCCAGAAGACAGTAAAACATAGAGTGTTAAAAGTTTATAGAATTCAATGAAAAATAGAGTGCCAAATGAAACTTCAAAACAGTGAGGTATTCAATAAAATTAAAAACAGTAAAGGTTTTATGAAATTTTACTATAATGTTATGGGGATAAAAAACTTCCCAACATCAGTTATCTGTAGTGGAGACTGGCAAAAGCTCTTCTTCAAATTTTGCAATAGTATCAAAAAAGTTGCTATTGTTATTGGTTATAGTATATCTTATTATAAAGCAATGTTCAATACTCATATTCAAATTTCAATTTCTACAAAAATAATATTCAACATTCAAAAATATACGTGAAGTATAATTGAATCATGAAAATTTTTTTATTAGAAAAACAATTTTTCTAAAACTTTGATGGTACAGATTAGAATTGAATAGGACAGAATTTATTATTGAAACTATATGTAATTAAGGCATCAACGACATTCTATTTCGAAATGAACTGTGCCTCAGAGGCATAATAAGCAAATAACGGAGCTAAAAACAGTGTATGATCAAGAAAATCCAGTGAGGATTAAGATTAAAGACATGAAAGTAATAATTTAAAAAAGACTTCATGGGTTTTACGATTTTAAATGAAAATTTGAAAAGGTATCTATTCGATTTATAAAACGAATATAGAAACGGCAGTTGTTCGAATGTGCTTGATGACTAAATAATTTTTCACAGTAGCAAATGAATTAGCAGTCCTACCTTCGAATAAGCTTACCGAAACCAATCTATATCATGTAGAGAAGGCAGAGATAACCACCCTGAGACTAATATCGATAGAATAACGTTTTATTTATGTCTATTGGCTGTGATTTTGAATAAAACCTTGAGCAAGACCATCAGTCATGGAGCCTTTGATGATTGAAGTGGACAGTCAAATATAACCACAATTTAGTGACGGATACAAGGAAATTCATTATTCATTGAACTTGAAATAGATGTTGGAATTCATATTAATTCACAGTAATAAGACAGTATTAAAAAAGAAATAGAGTAGGTAAAGTCTAATTGACTCTAATAATATTTCCAATTGTAAATGAGGAATACTTTGACAGTTTAGATTGTCAAATATTCAATGGACGATGAATCTACTCTGTGATAGTTCATACACAGCCTAACTCTACTTACTTACGTAAGTAGAGTTAGGCTGTGGTTCATATTTAAATGAGAGGTAATAATAAAAACTTGTCTAAAAATCACTGACTGAACAATTCTTTATTCGACTAGTTTCTAGCATTCTTGATAATGCTGTAAAAGGCGAAACTAGTCGAATAAAGAATTGTTCAGTCAGTGATTTTTAGACAAGTTTTTATTTTTACCTCTCATTGTCAAATATTAATTGGAATTCATTCGCGAAACACTAAAGGTGTAACAATATAGCTTAATGGACTATAATCGAAAAGCTCTTTTCGCGCACAAATATATATTTTAATGTATTTTCAATTTCGATGTTGGGCCATCTGGATATGCCCTACGACTTTAATAATGAGGGAGGATCATGCGGACTAGTTGATGAGAATAAAGTGATTTTATATTCTGTGACTGTCTTGAAGGACTTGTTCGTGTTGTTGTTGTTCAAGGTTATGTCAAAATTCAAGTATATGTCATTGATTTTCCATAAATAATTGTTTCTGGAAGGTAAAGTTATTAAGTCAAATTATATTTTGGATCTGATGGGCAGTAATTGTAACACGTACAAGTTATATTCTATAATATCTCATTTCTGTGGATTACGAAAAATTTTTTATATTTAAAACGATCTTATATTTCAGTCTTACACATAAGTAGTACTAATAAAGTGGAATTTTTCTTAGTTTTCAAAAATGAATCGATTATTCGGAAAGGGAAAGCCTAAAGAACCAGGACCAAGTATAGACGATTGCATAAAAGGGGTAAGCAATGTTGCGATTTCAAATTCATCATTGTAATTACCTTCCTTATCAAGGTTGATCAACGGGCTGAGGGCGTAGAAAGAAAAATACAGGCTCTTGAGAATGATCTGAGGAAATTTCGAGATCAGATGAGTAAGATGCGGGAAGGCCCAGGAAAAAATGCAGTAAAAGCAAAAGCATTGAGGATATTAAAACAAAAAAAAATGTATGAACAACAGCTGGACAATTTACGAGGTCAATCTTTTAATATGGAGCAAGCCAACTATGCAAATCAAGCTCTGAAAGATACTCACACAACTGTTATTGCTATGAGAGAAGGAATGAATCAAATGAAGAAGGAATTCAAAAAGATTAATATAGATGACATAGATGTGAGTAAATTTCTAATTATAAATAGTTGATATGATACTGTACTCATGCCCTGCTTTATGATTCTGTGCTCATTTCAATATCTGGTATTGAATCTGAATAATACCTAGAGTAGTACAAAAAAAATTAATTATAGTTATCCATGGTATTTATAGAATTTAGTTTCCCTCAGCAAAGAACTCATTCATTTCTGTAACAATATGAGCTCAACATTTCCTTTCATAGGGCTAATACATTGGTAAACTTAGTGGGAACAAAGTATAATGCAAAGAAACACAAGAAAGAAATGTCAAGGTGTACACAATAATTGTGATAGCTATGGCGAGTTTTTTAATGGAACTCTGAAAATTTTGAAATTAAATTATCTGAAAACATATGTTTTCATGAATGATAACTCACTTTTATGAATGATAACCAAGTATTTTATGCAGATTTGAAACTATGAAGTAGAAATGAGGGATTAAAAATTCCTAGAATCTCTACAAATGAATAAATCCAATAACGTTAAAGCATCGGTTTCAAACCAGACTCCACTGTCCGACCATTTGGGTTTTTTTCACTTTAAAACGTTTAAAATTTTTATAAAAAGTTGTGAAATAACACGCATTCAATTGAATCACTCATTGTATATCACATATCAAAACTTGTCTTTCATGCGTTAATGGAAGTTCCGTCAATTCAACAAAATCTACGAGAGGATTTGTATTCGTATTATATTGACCTCGGAAAAACATAAATTAGCGAAAACAAATATCTGGATTTTTTTTTGAAGGATTCATTGATAAGTTCTGGGTTTATTTATTTCAAATGCTTTATTGGTTCATTGACACTTTAAAATCTCAAGATGTAAGCAAAAATTATATATTTTCATTGATATATCGAGTAAATAATAATGGACGGAATGCGGAGCCCTAAAAACCACAACATTGACATGAACATTTTTCCTTTCGACCACTTGGTTGGTAAAAAGAGTTTTGCACTTTGTAGATGATGCTAATTTTGTATTTTACTTTTTTTTTTGAGTGTTTTATATTCATTTATCTACGATATCTCTGCATAATACACCTGTATAAGACCGAGCTAACTTTAATAGATTCTTTGTAATAAGAGTTTCAATTTCCAGTATTTTTCTAATTTCTAACAAAATGAATCAAAATAAATCCCTTTTCCTGGAAACTCATATTTTTTGTTTATTGCACATATTTGCATACTTACGATATTATAATATCTTTATAAGTATGTGTGAAGCGGAAACGTACTGAAAATACGTAGAAATTTCAATTTAGGGGCTTTATCACACTAATATACGATTGATCGGAATAATATTTTTCGTCTGCCATTATTTCAAAATTGTGGATTGTATCCATTTGATGAGGATGCTATACTTACATCCCTCTTAGTTTGTAAAGAAATGATCTGATAACGAAGATATAATAAAAAATGTAAAAATACATCTTCTGCTAATGTATGTGTCACTTGCAAGAAAGAAACACTGACATTGCACTTATTGAGTTAAGCAGCCTGAATTCCTAAGGAAGTTCTCAATCAATTAGATATGAAAAAGTTAAAAACGATTCTTCATTCAATATTATAGATAGTAATTTTATTTTTTTCAAGTAGCTTCAAAGAAGTAACCTTGAATAACATTGGAAGATATCAGAATCCAGAATTTTATGAATAAGACTTACATCATAAAGGAGAGAAAAACTGCTGAATTCATAGAAAATCTGACTATTAGAATTTATTAGATTATCTGAATTCTAGAAAATATTTAATGTTTCTTTTTATCTTTAATACCTTTTCCTGATTTTACGTCCTGTGAGATATGGAATATATTAATTAATTTTTTTTTTTTGAGATGTTTGTTGCCCGTCATTGTCGATATAACTATATCCCAGTAAATACAGAATTTCTATTTCAAATAGTCGGTTTTTAGGCATTCACACTATATTTTGTAAGCCATAAAGTTAATTTCAGTAGGGGAATATGGCTGGTCAGAATCACGATCCTCATTGGTCGGATATAGGGATAGTTGTTGTTAGCCGGTCGTTACCGTTTAATATCAAATATATGAATAATACAGTCAATATAAGATGAAACATTATCTACACTTCTAGAAAAAGAATATGCAATCTTTCAGGAAAGCCTTTTTCCAAATGAATTTTTGAGTAATTTCACCATATTT
Organism: Henosepilachna vigintioctopunctata; assembly: GCA_030704895.1. Lineage (NCBI taxonomy): Eukaryota > Metazoa > Arthropoda > Insecta > Coleoptera > Coccinellidae > Henosepilachna > Henosepilachna vigintioctopunctata. Next base: position 4,681,299 of record JARQZJ010000093.1, on the reverse strand, counting down.
CGAAGAATTCTTTTAATCATATCGAGTGGTCGGAATTTAACAAGAATAACAGAATAACAAGTTTCCTTATCAACTTTTTTCTTTCATAATTAACTCGAATGTTTCAACTTTTTCGGTCTTTTTAATAATTCTTTATTTTATTGTTGTGAAAATTATTTGTTTTAAAGTTTTGATGAAGCTGAAACATCTAGTGTGTTAATAATGTTTCCTTTTTTTAGTTTGTTATTTGTTAAGAAATTCATTATTTTTCATTAGAAATTAGAATCATTATAAATATAGACAGACTAAAAGTCTAATAGTAAGTACTTATATTCATTGATATTAATATTTATGTTCATATTTGCAGGATGTTCAAGATGATCTAGCAGATATGTTAGACCAAGCAAATGAGGTTCAGGAAGCCCTTGGCAGATCTTATAATACGCCTGAAATTGATGAAGATGAATTAAATGCTGAATTAGATGCTCTTGGAGAAGAAATCGGCTTAGATGAAGATGCAAGTTACTTGGATGATGTTCTTAAAGCTCCTGAAGCACCTATTACAAAGCCAGAAGCAGCAACTAGTAAAAATAAGGTATGCTCAATGTTGATGAATTATAAACTTGATAAGAATAAGCAAAAACAGACATATTTGACATAACGAACATTTTAAGTCGATTTCATATTTTATATTTTTGTATGTATTTATTATCAATTCACATCCAGATTCAGATCTTAATTTTCATCACACGATATTTTTTTGATTGCGGATGTTTTTGATTTTTGATAAAACAATTTAAAAAATTACAAAGCTTCATTTACTCATATGTTTCATAAATAATATTTATTTGAATGACTCATTGAAAACATTTTTAATTGTCGCACTTTTACATAATAAATTGATTGTATTCATAGATATGCCAAGCAACAAGGAACAACTGATAAGGGATTTTTGACATTATTTATTTCAGCAAACCGACTGTGTCATTAGAAGAAAGGTACTGTATGCTTTATTTTTGTTATAATTTTGACAATCAAATACCAATAATAAATTTTTTATTGACGATTTATACCAAAAAATCGCATTTTTTAAAGTTTTTTATTTATAACATTAAAAGTAATTATGCAAATTCAATGACATCAATAGATATATTGTAGGCGATTCAAAAACGAACAAAATGAGCCGTCACTCTACCCGATCGAATCATTAGAAGTGGAGAAAATTTGGATAAACTCGGAAATTTATTGCTTATTTAACTAATTATTTCGTTAATTTTTATCTTACCTGGCTGCGATTTGGTGGAAAAGTAAAACTCTTGGCACATTGACAAAATACATGAAAAAAAGGTGTAAACATGACTCCGAACGGCCAAGGGCTCATAAAGGACGCAGTGGAAGGGGGACTTGGACAGTAGGAGAGGGAAGTATTACTATATATACTGACTACTATAAAAAAATGAAATTTTTTGGCATAAACCGTCAATAAAAAATTTATTATTGGTATTTGCATGTCCAAATTATAACGAAAATAAAGTATGAAGTACCTTTCTTCTATTGACACAGTCAGTTTGATGAAATAAATAATGTCACAACAAATTCCCTGTTGCTTGGCCTAAGAATATAATGACATAATCACTGGATAATGATAAAAAATATATATCAAATGAGTTTCATATAATGAATTATAAATTCGAAAGTTGAAACATTAATTCAAATTCTCAATGTATCAGACCAATTTTGAGTTATCATTTTAAAACTTACACATCTATCTGACCTTTGAAACATTAAAAAAGGTAGATGGACTGAGTCACATGAATAACTTATCTCATTTGCACTCTTGTGGTAATGTTTTTGGTACTCGTAGATGGTTTGTGATATAAATTATTTCTAGCATTATACAATTCACTTTCCAGATGCCTTTTTTTATTGCTTGTAAATTTTGGACGTACTGATATGACAAAACTACAGTTATGTAATAAATATTTATAGCATTCTCGCAACAATTAGGAGGAAAGAAAAAGTTCTGGTGATTTATTTGTGGATTTAAAATATTATTGGAAGTAATTTCCCAAAGTTTTGTAACTGATGATATAACAAAATTGAATCTTTTTTCCTACTCCTTTTGATATGATACGGTAGTGTACTATGGCCAGAAATGACTTTTGTCTTCAAACAGGTATTGAATATTGGTAGGTGAGTTTTGGTGGCTTTTGAAATGACAACTCAATATTGGTCACTGGCTCTCCTTCTATATTATATGTGGTAAAACTGAATTAATTTCCAAAGTATGATAATACTTCCTGTAAAATTAGTCAAACTAATGATGTTATTTCCAACATTGAGTGTGATAATGCTCGTATCTGTATTACTTATTAACAATGATTTCAAATTTCTGAACATAATTCTACTGTTAATATTTTAATGTGAATAAACATTTTTTCAAACAAACTAGGTGTTCTGGATTATAATTCTTTTTTGTTTGTGATTTGAAAATTTTTTGATAAATGTTCTTGAATGTTTTATAAATCATTAATTTTCACATCATTACAGGATGGAGTTGCAGTGGATGAATTTGGTTTGCCACAAATATCCAATACACACTAAATAACTGTTTACCATTCTGCTTATCATTTTTATTGTATTTAAAGAGCTTTAATTCTAAGATATCTGATAAATTTTTAAACTAAACATTATTTTTTAACATTATATATAGTTGTAGATTTTGTTCAAGTTTATGCCTGCTTCTTTGTTTTATTCTTAAAATTAATTATTTTGCACAACATGTTTCAATAAAAGTTTCCAGTTCTGTATTTCAATGGCATTTTTTTTTATCAAAAGTTGAAACAATTATGTGTGAATTTACATTTCAAATATAACTTCACAATTAGCTGTCCAAGTAATTAAGGGCTACTTGTTTGATGATTAAATGATTTTGTGAATATATATTAAGTGGAGAACATATTTTGAATCCACACATAGTTTTTTCAAATAATTGTGTGCTACCTTATGATGACTCATATTATTACGTAGTAAGTTTACAAAGTAATTTGCTAAACATATGATATTGCTCAAATCATATATATATATATATATATATATATATATATATATATATATATATATATATATATATATATATATATATATATATATATATATATATATATATATATATATATATATATATATATATATATATATATATATATATATATATATATATATATATATATATATATATATCTATAATATAAAAATGAATCGCAAAATGCGTTAGTAAGCGCATAACTCAACAACGCCTGGACCAATTTTCCCAATTCTTTTTTTTAAATGTTCGTTGAAGTCCAAGGATGGTTTTTACGGCGAGAAAAGTTCGAATAATTGCCGGAAAACCCTAAAAACAGCTCATTTTTTTCCCTATACAAACGTTTTCTATCTAAAATGTAGATTAAACGTCTGGACAGATGTCACTATTTTTTTGTTGTGTTCATTATTGGCAGGGAAACAATTTTAAAAAATTGCGTACAAAATTAGAAAATTTGAGAATATTTAATTAATAATATCATATTAATTCTCAAAAAGGGGATGTAAAAAAACTGAATATCTTCTCACACATCACGGGTAGTTCAGAGTAGTTCATCACGACTAATATTAAAACTTCAATTTAACAACATAGCACGTGGTATATTTAATTATAAAGAAGAACGCATAGTTTCCTTTAATTTACAGTTGAAATTTCGTATTGAAAAATGATAGCTATTAGATGCACAAACTTGAGTCGCAAAAGTTGAACGGATTTGATGGAATCGAAGTTGTTGATTGAATCGAAGTTGAGTTGAATCGAAAGGTTGTGTTAACTCCTATCGACCTGCATTCAATTATAACGTTGAAATAGATTACAGTTCACAACAAATCGTTGCTTTTGGACCGATGAACGTCGTGTGTCAATATTGCAAGGCAAAGTTTAATTGTTATCCATAAGAAAGTACTACCAATGATGCGACAAAATATTGTGAAATGAATGTTCTAGTGTTCATTTTCTTAAGTATTTCATTCAGTACCATAAGCACAAAAAAATTTCATTTCCTTATATATATATATATATATATATATATATATATATATATATATATATATATATATGTAATGAAACATAGTCAAGTGTTTGACTATGTTTCTTCAACAAAATAATTTTACTAGTTTATACTAGTACTTGTGGTTTTTCGATATTAGAGTTCAATTATTTAAAGAATAATTCATTCTGAACAACTGCTGTAAATTTTATGATATATTTGGATGGAGGAAGAGTGTTTATGACTTTACTTTCCGTGCATAAGTATTGATTTATATATCAATATTCAAGTATTGTCGTACATTTGATTTACACTTCTGTAGTTGTGTAAACTCTTCATACTCTCAGGTTTGGTAAGGAAGAAGCATTGGCAGGTTGATGCCACGGCAACTGTACTTCGTGTAAATTTATATATATTACCTATCTCGTAAGACTTCATGGTTCCACATGAAATTGGAAGTTATTTGACAATTCTCTGGAATAGATGCAATCAAATCAAATCTTCGACGTGAGAACACTATGAGAAAGAGGTAAATTGACATTTCTCTTGTCAGGTGTATGAAAGTAAGAATGAATCAGGCGTCGAGTTCTGAATCTTCACTGAAACAAGGAGTGTAAAACTGAAAAGTTTCCCGGTTGTTTACAATAAATTTGTTAATTTTAAACATTAAAAGTAACTAAATCTTCTGGTTCTGTTTGAGAATTGATAGGTGCTTCTCAAGAATTACCTGAGTTAAGTATATGTATCTTATTCAGTGAATAATTTTATATAAACAACATTCAAAATGGAAGAATCATTATGTCGATATATTATTTTTTTCTGAATATTTTCTAAATTCTGTTCAACAGTAAAATATTCTTATTTTGGAATATATTCAAAAACATTAACATCTTCTCCTTTACAACGCAGTAGGAATCATTTACGAATGAAATTTGTAGTTTGGAGCAGTAACAAAGCTATTCATAGGCAACATCAACGTTTATTGGGGTAAGGTAAGTAGCCTGATTTTCTAGTTCTGGCGCACCGAATAATCGGTATTTAATAAATGGAACTGCGTAGTTAAAAGACAAGATGTCGGTGCTTTTTGATTATATTCCAAATGACTTCTATTGCTGCTTTAATTGATTTATAAAGATACGTTAATACATTACCTTAGACGGTAATATCATGTCTTATAATCATTACTTTAAGCTGCAAATTAACTTAAAATAGAAAATTATGTTGGAGATTTCGGTAAAAGAGAAACAGATGTAGTGAAACGAAAATTAGTTTCTGCACGAATGTGAACGAAATCGTATCGATTGAAAAGTAACATAATTTTATTAAAAGTGTAATAATTATTGGAAACCTTTCTTAATTTGAATATTGTTTCATATTGTAGTAATAAGTATTGTTTTTGATTGCGTGGTAAGTTTTGATCCTGTAATGTTATATAGATGCCTATCATTTTCTTTTTTCTGTTTAGTGATGACAATATATTGATACACCTAATTTGAAAAAGGCCCAAAAAATGGAACGAAACGTATTGTGCTGAAGATTTTTAATGAACGATTTTGAGAACCAAAAAACCCAATAATTTCTTTCCGAATATATATATATATATATATATATATATATATATATATATATATATATATATATATATATATATATATATATATATATATTGAATTAAGTCACATGTTAATAACGATATAGGTACTCGTCCGAAAACAAGTTTTTAACTTAATAAGCAGTGAAAAGTGCAAACTAAGAAGTAGACACGTTTGTCATGAAGCAGATACTCGACTAGACAACAAACAACCCACATGAGCATAGCACCAGAGTGTCATAATGCCAGTAACACTTGTCATTCTGGCTGGGTTGTACCAACCTATTGACTCCAGCCCACTCTATTATTCTTTTTAAAAACCCTATTTCATTATTTGTATCCAATGTTCTAGCATTCATTGTGGTTTTCTTAGGAGGGCACAGACGAGAACATAAATGGTAATTTAAAACTGAATAGGAAATGTATAGCCATTTTGAAGCTATATATATATATATATATATATATATATATATATATATATATATATATATATATATATATATGAAACGCGGTTCTGAAGAGAGCGTACAAGCTCGAAACACGTGTCAAAGTTTTAACCTTTGTACTTTTTCCCGCATTAAACTTCTTTTCATTCGATTGAATATAACTTAAATTAAAACACTTGAACTTATGATTACACTTTATTGACTACATAGCATGACGCGTTTCGTCGTTACAAACGACTTCTTCAGATGCTTACAGAATAATCTATATATAAATAGATAATATATAAATAGATTATTCTGTAAGCATCTGAAGAAGTCGTTTGTAACGACGAAACGCGTCATGCTATGTAGTCAATAAAGTGTAAATCATAAGTTCAAGTGTTTGAATTTAAGTTATATTCAATTATAATGGATTTACATCAAGTAAACGCCAACACTATTAAATATTTAAAAAAATAAAAATTCTCTTCATTCATTATTCACAATCTCGGTTTGAAATTTCGTAAAGGATAAATAGTCGCCGCAAAGAAGAAATAATGACCAAATCTTCCAACCTAGAGAGTTCATGTAGAAGCCTAACAGAGGTGACCTTTGTATGTTCATACAGCCATTTCGGGTGTATCACAAAACTCTTAATTTAGGTCTACTGTTGTATCTTCTTTTTGTAAATGTTCTAATAGACTGTCTAGCAGTGCATAGTCTCATGTATGCTGATGATTTAAGTTGATATGAGGACTGCATAAGCTTACAGGAAGACCTCACAGCTGTTTCTGATTGGTGTTACCGCAATTAACTCAATATCTACTAATAACGTTGTTACATTCACTAAAAAGAAACGACCTATACAATTTGACTACACAATTAACAAAACCATTCTAACCAGGGTCTCCGAAATTCGAGACCTCGGTATCATATTTGATCAGAAATTCACTTTTGTAACTCATATAAATAAAACAAATTCAACAGCATTCAAATTTTATGGATTTATTGTGCGTAATGCAGGGCACTTTTCGAATACAAAAATACTTATACAATTATTTAATGCGCTCATAAATAGCAAATTAGATTTCGGATGTATGATTTGGCGTCCCATTTACAATTGTCAAATCATTTAGAGTCAATACAAGGAAAATTTCTCAAATATCTAATTTGGAGAGAAGATCACGTTTATCCTGCCAGAGGATATAGCCAAACTGATCTGTTAAACAGGTTCAGAGCTAAATCATTCGAAGTTGGCAGGAACATGTTGTCTCAGAAGTTTCTGTATAACCTCTTACACGGTTATATATACTGTCCTACCCTTATTAGCTCTATTGATTTTCATGTTTCTAGACAATGTTCACGTTCAAGTTAATTTTTTTCATTGGGTACTCCATACAATCACCCATTAGATATGTGTTCGCTATTCGAGGATGTGTCGGACAAATGCGATATCAACATTGACCCATTTGCTTTCATTGCATAGTGAATTTTGAAGTATAGCTATATTCTCATTGTCTATTATTTATTATAATTACTACATACTTTTATTGATAATCATTAATAAACTTTTGCGTTATATCATTAGATGTTAATACTGTAGGTATATATATTTTTTAATATTTTCTGTAACGCGGTATTTTTACTTGTAGGAAGACAAAGTATTATTATTATTATTATTATATATATATATATATATATATACTTGACAGAAGATTTTACCTGAAAATTGATATTATTAGAACAGACGTAAAAGTGAAAAATGTATTTCTTTATTCGTTTAACAAATTTTGTTGCTTAAACCATAATAATCTTTATTTCAACTTAAGTGTACTAGTGTTGCGTGAAGCTCTGAGATTTAATAGTTACAAGATTTCATTTAAATTTTGCTTATGTTACAAAGTCTTGCACGTTGTATGGTTTGATATTTGCAAAGATTTTGCAAAGATATATTTTTGAAGAATTCGTTCTTTTCTCTATTTTTATAATATTTTATTGTGATATCCGATCTGCATTCTTTTTTTTTCAGTGAACCTTAATTTGTGCTAAGTATGGATATTTCAGTGTTGTAGTTCTTGTTTTATAATTAGCTACTGCTTTCATTAGAAGGAGTTGTATTTTTATGAGGGAATATCCGACATTATTGAAAGTGTATATGCGTTTGGCATGTATAATTAGTTAGTTACACTGTTTGTATTATTATAATATATATTGTTATAATACTATTATTATTGTTTACGCCCTGTGCACATTATATTTCTTTTAGTTTCCAATTGCTTAAAATAGTTGTCAAGAATTGTGAAAACAAAAATGCACCTGTCACACGTGACCGGTTAATTGAATAAGAATTGCTAACCACATTTCTAACCATTTTTACACATCTTGTTTTCAAATGTTTTCATTTTGAAAAATGAAATGAAATATTGGTTAGATAATGACTTTATGGTGACTCTTAAATTCAACAGACAAATCCTACGTACTTATCTTTACCTTCAATATCTTCCATTAGGTACCTGATATGCCATTTCACAATTCGTTGTGTCTACTTCTTCTCAAACGAGCAATGGCTTTCGTTTTTTCACTACCACACCTCACGGCGACATCCTACTCACATCGGGCCCCCTCCCTTTTCTACCTTTCATTCATAAAACCCACGACACGACCTTAATTTTAGATTGCAATTCTCAGTTTTTATCATGGCTGGTTGTAACATATGGTGCGGAAATAAAAATGACAGGACCGCCATTAACAATTCAAATGCCTAGTGGCGATAATTCATATTAGGATTTTCGATGAAAGATGTTACACAACTTCCTTTTGATTATATCCGAGGATATGAAACTTGATGAGCAAATTATAGAGAATATATGGAATCACATCTATTGCAATAAATGAATAATAAAAATACAATTAGGTTCAAAATATATTATTTACAATTATATGTTTAAGACGAACTTAGCTAATTTAGGCTTGAATACCAAGGTCACTAACTGTTTTTATGGAGCTAGGCAATTTATTAAATGCGTTGAATCCTTCATAAAATATACTTACATTATATATTATATATTTCTGAATTTAAAAAGTTTACAAACTTGCATGTAGAAATTGTCAGCATTTCTTGTATTGTAACCATGCACATCACTGACACATTTTTATGTGTCAGTGTTACTGATTACATTTTTTATTACTCTATATGGGAACAATTTGTTTTTAATTTTGAATGAAAATATATATCTAGTAGAAAGTATTCTATGTTTAACTGACATTAGTCAGTTGAACAGATAATACTTTTGCTTATTGAACAATTTAGCATGCTTTCGATTGGAGTATATCTATTACATTTCAAAATTGATTTTTCTTTACTCAGTCCCAATAACAGAGTGGAACAATATTCAAAGTGTGGCATTATTATTGACTCAAAAAGCAATAACTTAATATTTGTCGTCAGATTTTTTCCAATTCTTTTGAGAAAATTGATTTTCTTAGAGGTTTTAGACGATATGAGGTCGACTTGATCATTGAAACTCAATTTTTCATCAACATAACGACTAAGTATTTAACAAGCTTTACTCTTTCAATGTTCTGGTTTTCAATTTTAATACTTATATTTTTGTTACAATTTACCTCAAGAATTTTACTTGTACCAAAAATTATAAATTTAGACTTTGTTACATTCAGCGATAAACTGTTATCGCTTAGCCATTCATTTATTTCTGCCAAGTCTCTATTTATCCATTTTGTCATAGTCTGGATATTTTTACCACTAACATAAACCATTGTATCATTTGCGAACAATCGTATAGAGCAATTTTTCAAATGAAAGTCAATATCATCAATGTATAAGGAGAATAGCAGTGGACCTAAGACCTTACTCTGAGGTACGCCAAAATTAACTCCAATGCTGTCCGAAAGAACACCATTGAACTTAACTTTTTGAGATCGCGAATGTAAATCAGAGTTGAACCATTTTTTTACTAAACCTTCAAAACCAATTTTATTTAGTTTTTCAACAGCAATGATCTACATAAAGTTTCGAAGGCTCTTTTGAAGTGCAGTAATACTACAATCACTACCTTTCCTTTATCTATAGCTCTATACCATTCCTCCAATATGTTTAACAGTGCTGTCTCATAGGACGAATTTCTCTTGAAACCTGATTGTAAGTCAGAAATAACTGAATGTTTGTCCTATAATTGTAGAACCTGAATATAGGTGTTTATTCCTCATTTTCACTTATTATTTTTTCAGTGTCCATAGAGAATATCCAAACTTGATTGCTAACACTATATCTGGAGAAAAAATATTGAAATTTAACTGCTCTTAGCTTGGTACCACAGATAGTTTTTTAATTATAGAAAATAAATCTTTTTGTGCTATACAAAAACTTCCTTTTATATAATTAAAATATTCAAAGAGTTCCTTTGAATATAGAATTAAATTGCTCTGATAATAATTTAGATTAGGTATATTTAAAATTTTCACTGCATTTAAGGGAAGTCCAAAATAAAATGTTTTACAGAAACTGTCCCTCTTCAAATGTTACATATCAACTAGTACATAGGTACTGATTTATGCGGTATTTTAGTATATGGCAGCTAAAAATAATCATTAATGATGCCTTGCAAAACACAACTGTGGACTAAAAATATAGAAGCCATCTTAACACAAACAAAAAGGAGCGAAATATTCATATATTCAGGACGTCTTGCGAGAAAAAGTCATCTTCAGCATGTTTCCACGAGTGTTGGCCCACTTCTTTTAGATTTTGTCCTATTTCTACCGCATAGTGTAAAGGTAAAGTGCTTCTGGTAAAGTAATAGTGCCAATGCTTCAAGTTTGTCGATATATTTTAGTATAATTCCGAAGGGGTGTGAGACTCCACGAGTGTTATCAATTAATATTATATTACTTGATCAAATTCTATATACGTGAACGAGTTCAGACTTTCCATCGTCTCTTTAGCTGGCATTAGGGAGTTCCTAAAACTGGTTATTTCTTCAGAGATGAGATTTTTTTAATTATTCGTAGGCTTGGGCTGAACAATTCAATGAGACTCTTTTTTCTTCGGGTCTATCTGGTATTATTATAAAAGATGGTGACAACTGACATAAAGGGTGACAAAGTTGCAAATTTCTCTTAGGTTTTTCTGAATTATATATTAACAGTGACAGCAAATTTCGAAGAAACGAAGTTTTTGATATGAAAATCCAAATCTGTCCTCAGTTCCGCATAAAGCTGCACAATTTGCAATGCAACAAGTTTTGTTGAAATTACTTTTTTGTGTTATGAAGAATATAAATTTTCCATCTTTTTAAGGAAAATAAAGCACTCCGTAAATTTCGGTCATGGTTTTCCAACCTTCTCATCTTTTCCATTTCTAACTTTATTCACGTAAGAGAGTGAGACATTCCTATTTCTCAACATCTAAGCTATTACGTGGTGACATAAAATTCAGATCGTTTTAGAGGAATTTGTTTCATCACAAGTCCATCTATATAATTTTCGGTAGAACTTCCAATGAATTTGACTTTAAAAATCTTTCTTCTCAATGTCGTGCTGTTGAATTGATCTGTTAATACATAACTGAGAAAAAAAAAGATAGGACTCTGAAACCCTGCATTTCAATTATCATTAACTCTTGTAGCGAACTGTTTGCAGTAAAATCTCATTATTTTGCCATTAACACGTTGTACTTGTATTTAAGTGCCGACTATATTGTTAGATTTTACTCCTGTTTTCATAATTTCCTCCAAGTTAAATGAACCTTCCAGTATCGTTTAAATTATCAGTTGAAGATTTTGTGTAAGATTAAAAGTAAGTTCCTTGACGAGGCAATGATCAAGTCTTCCAATCCGGAGAGTTCATTCGGAGTTGGAAGCGGTCCTCATTGGTATAAAATATTTCCCTCTCCATTTAACTGAAAGCGATGTCTTTCTTCCGGTTGAGCTTTCACAAACAGAGATTAAATCCGTTTAGTGATTTTGTACTACTTAAAATAATTGATTGTTTTTACTTAATATAATCGATTAAATTCCTTTTGTAATGAAAACTCAATTCTGAAAAATATTTAGATGTGAAACTTTAATATTTAGAAGTATTCGCTGGATATTACCAATATTGTCGTATATTTACCGTTATGACATAAACTTTACTGATATAAATCACTTAATATCACCATAGATAATAATATTGAATTCATAAATCTAAAGAAAATTTAATTTTTTGTGGAGATTATGTTTCCCAAAGAAAGAAAGTGTTACCCATTTATAGCTACAATCATTATAATTCGTGATTTTTATTTGTATACTTCTACGGTTATCAAGATAGAAGAAATCTTGTCTGACTGTTTTGACATTCGTATTATTTTCTTGACAACTGCTATCATTAGTAAGAAATTTAAGCAACACTAAAGCGTTAGAGATTACATCTTCTACTTTAAGCACTTATTTCATGATAAATATCTATTTTATCATATCTGTATAATAGGTTGGTTCTTTCTAATCACATCATTATAAGCATATTATATCAGGGTACGAATCTTTGAGCAATCTTCTTCAAGAAGAAATCAAATGTTAACGAATAAGAAGCATATAATAAATTAAGTGAGACATGCTTATATTTTGTTTTTGATATTCTTTTCATAGTGCGTTCATGATGAACACTGTTAGAATGGGTAATAACAATATAAACTGATTATTTTTTATTTTCGTTGAAGCAATGATTACATTGTGAAATGATATTACTCTTAAAGAATGGTTATAACTTGGGATTGATTACAGCTTTATTATTTAAAATAAGAACTGTTCTTGTAATAAGCATAAGAACATAATTGTTTGACCTTTATTTTTTTTGTTCAATACAAATGTGTTAATTGACGTGTGATCAAATATCTTACAAAGAGAAACGTTCATTCAGATATCAAATTTTCTTCTAGGGAATTAGCAAATTTTTACATTATGTTCAGTAAGTGGAAAGTTTGGATTATGAAAGATGTGTAGCACCAGAAATCAGATTATTTTATATTCAGAAATCAGATAACTATATATTTATATAATAAGTCTATTTCTGATGAATTTTTCAAATCGAAATTGTTAATTATATATTTATCTATTCATATGGCTAACAGTTCGAAAATAAGGGTTTATAATAAATATAATATAATTTCAAATTGAAGTTTGTATAAACGTTTTTATTGTTTTTCATTAAGTTGATTGACTTACATATCTCTTGAGGAGATATTTTTCAATATTCATTTTTAACTTTTTGGTTATATTTTCATTATATATATATATATATATATATATATATATATATATATATATATATATATATATAATATATTTATAAGGGTTTATTGACTCAGTATTTGCAGTGGTACTCTTTCTATTTACCAAGCTTTTGCAATCTACTTTATTGCTTCATCAGGGTTATGAGAGTTGAAGTTACAATAATTAAACTATTGAATAGCAACAATATAAACGTAATGTGTTAAATTCATCAAATATTAACAATTTTATTTCAATTTTTAATTTGAGTATATTACTTGAGGTTAAATGTCTCTGACATTTCCAATATTTTTATTTACCAAAGTTTGGTAAAGAGAAAAGAGTACCACTGCAAATACTGAGTCAATAAACCCTTATAAATTATTATAATTAATTTATACTACAGACTCTTAAATATCACACAAATTATTATTAGATGATATTTGATGATTATTTATCATCATTAGATATAGAAATTCATTTATATATAGTTTATTATATATAAATTTAATATTAATATTTGATAAACAATAATAATAAAATAATAATTTGTATAAAAAACACTTGGCTCAATTTCACAAAATTATTTCAATTGCTGGACAATTGCTTCGGGGTATTATCCCATATTCAAAAGTTGAATTGAGGTCCAAACTTCAGGTGAACTTTTGAAACTATGATATTATTTTCAATCAATTCATTTGGGTTTTTCGCTGGTCATGAATACGGAAATTTATTAGTTTTTCTAATATGAAGGATTTTATTGCAGTTCACTATTACTAGTTTTTATTATCATTGCATAAAATAATATAACTAGTATACCTATTACTAGGACATCAACTGTATTTAATCATGTATGTGGCACTTTCACCCTGAATACTTTCTCATTGAGCGTAAAGCAAGAGAGTTCGATTGAAGTGAGAGACATTGTCATGTAAACAAACACATAACTTCAATTTTTCAAATCAGTTCAGGAGATGAATTTTTTTTTCTACAATTGAATGTAGATACATTTAATCATAGAAGTTCAATAGTATTTTTTTTCGAAACGTAACGTTCTCCTCATGTATTTCAAGATGGTGACATCGGAAATACTTGACAACCCTTGAAAATATATCAGAGAGGGGTACACCTCAAAAAGTCTTCAGTGTTAAACACAACGTTTTTTCATTGTTTCTGACAATTGAATTTATGACAATTTAGTGAGTGTAACTTCACTGAAGTTTGAAATATGTAGTTACAATTTGTATCGAAACGCAAACTGAAATTGAAAATTTCTTAAGTTTCAAATTGCTAAGAATCCTGAGAATATATATACCTACATTTTGTTATAGGAATATATTCCAAATGTATGATCAATATTTTTCTTTTCCTCGTTGAGATTTATCAACATTCCTAAAATTATTATTTTCCTTTATTGTTTCCGTTAGTGATCAAATTTTTACGAGGTAAACAATTGTCCGCAAACCACAAAAATACGGAAAATTGAAGAAATTAGCAACAAATGAAATCTATCGTAAGAGTAGGGCTTTGAATAATCACAAGACAGAATTGGAAATGACATTCAAAAGAATATGTAGGTATCTGTAATTTTACCTGATTTGCAAAAAATTGAACTTCATTTATTCTTTTTTTCAACTACGAATGAATTTGTTGAGTAAAATTCATTTATTATTCCTCAAACGTACAAATCTTTGTATTATTAGGTCTGTCGTGTTGGGATGATATTTTATAGGCTCGAACATATGTTTTTACATGTTCGAAGAATTGTCGTTTAGAAATGCACAAATATAAACAAATTATGTTTTGATGTTAACTTAATCCGAGTTGAGATAATATAAGTCACTTTTTTTTTGAAAATGACGACTTTTGATAGACATTCATACTTTCATCTAACGTATTATTATCTTCACGAATTCAAAATGTTTTTTGGGCACCATTCATTATGAATACCTAACGGTAAGTTTTTCAAAAAATTTAGTATTATGTATCAATATATCGAAATCTGTTGAGCCTCTGAATTATTTTTATGTATATATAAAACGAAAAAAGTTCATAAGGAAAAGGAAAAAATTTCAGAAAACAATTCTCTACTAAAGTTTTCATTTTCCACTAGCAAAATAGGTTCTTTCAGCTCAACAAACAAGCTCGTTAGTTTTTAATGCCCAGAGTTACATACGATGTACTTTCCGAATAAAAAAGTATCGTCTGCGTTTCACATAAAAATGTTAGAGACGGTGCTGACAGTGACATTACCTGGCTATAAAACAGCGAGCAATAAGTGGAAAATACGCATTACGATCCCGATCTCGGTTAGATGTCATTTCATTCAACATTGTTTTCAACTGCGAAGAATGCCATTCACAATTCTCCAGGCACGTTCTTAGATACCCTTCCACTGATTATTTCCTTTACTTCATTCATGTGTTTCTTCCTTGCCATATATAGTGTCTTTATTACGTAAGCTTCTGTGTTTGCCACAGGCCATTACGGCTACCGATTGCCGACATCATTTTACTCAGTTGCGTAAGGTGAATTTCATATGCATATATCTGGTCCATTCACAAAATGAAAATCGTTGGTTAGAAAAAGGTATTCAGGGATCTTATATTGAGATATTCATAATACGATGTATACAAAAATAGTTTAGATTCAGGCTTTTTTAAAGCAAGAGATATGGAAGAAAATCTTTTGTAATGAATAAAAATAATTGTTAAAATGTGAGCTAAAAAAATTTATTTTTGCAAAGTTGTGATGTACAACGAAACGTCAACGGAAATAAAGCTTATATATATATATATATATATATATATATATATATATATATATATATATATATATATATATATATATATATATAGTGTACTGTAATACTGTATAAAAGACTCTTAATCGAAATATCGAAATATTTCAAATAAAACTCTCAGGGAGCTGTCTACACATATGTTGTCAACGAGAACGAACCCATCACTTTTGTCAGTGGATATTAAGAGCGTTTCGAAAAATTTTTCGAACTTGTTGAATGAAAATAGGATACAATTGTTTAATCAATATTATAAATCATCAGTCCATATTTAATCTATCAATCAAGAATCGATTTCAAAACGAACATAGGTCCTATACCAAATTGAGGGCAATTTTTCCTAGTGAAATATTCACGTAGGTTCCCTCTATCGGAGAAAAGACGTATAAACTCTACCTAGCGTTCAAGATTCCTACTCATGACAACAGTAACGACAGTGAAAGCCTTCGTAGATATTTCTTTCGTTCGAACACTTCAGAAAATTGTCCGCAATGTGTACGAATAGTCCCATGCCTAATCGCTATTATCGAGAGTTTCTATTCAGTGATTTGTGAATCTTGAAACTATATATATATATATATATATATATATATATATATATATATATATATATATATATATATATATATATATATATATATATATATATATAATTTACAGTTTCCAGATTAATGAATACTTCACAGTTAGTCACACTGAGATTTTTTATAGAAATAAAACTCCCAACAAAATATCTAAACAGATGTTGTCAACATTGAACTTGTTGGAAATACCATAGAGCTGTTTAATCTTATTATGGGAATCTTCAGTGGCATGCATCTGAACAATCAAGTTTCGATGGTTTTTCAAACCGATGATTCTCTGAATTTTAATAAGGTCCGGAATTACCTTCCTCTTCGTCGTTGATTTCCACTTTGTTCTACATCTTAAGGTGTTGCCCCATTATCAATCACAACAATTATCATTCTAGGGATAATTGTTAAAGACATGGCGTCGGAGATTTCTGCTTGGCTGATCACGTTTACACAGCGTCCGGCAGATCTCGCCGGTCGTTCATGATGAGTGGATGGTTTTCCAAACGCATCTAGGTCCAAAATGAAATATATATTTTGTAATTTAAATAAAACTAAGTAGTTTTTCGATTTTCACTATAATTAATTCAAAACATGACAATATTGTTTCGACAACACAGTGGCTTCATCAGATGTTGATGATAAACTGATGATAGATGAAGCCACTGTGTTGGCGAAACAATACTATCATGTTTTGAATTAATTATACCAAAAATACCGAAAATATCGAAAAACTACTTAGTTTTATTTGAATTATGTATTTAGCGAGCTCGTGAGCTCCCTCTATCGAAGAAATGAATTAAACTCTCTCTATCATAGCCGAGCGTATTCTGGTGACAAGATCATTACTACTTAAAGGCTTTGTAGACGTTCCATTCAATCACCTCACAAGTTTCTCTGTAGATGTGTAAGAACGCCTATGCAAGAACGTGAGAATATAGATGTATAAGATGTGTTTTAGTTGCCAACATTTGTGTACACAAATCTCTGAAAGTTTCATTGGATTTATTTCGACATTTTGATTAAAAATCTCAGTATTGAATAATTACCAAGGATTTGTGAATCTGGAAACTGTTCATTCAATTGCTCGCTAGGATTTGAACAGTAGCGGTAAGAAATAGGATCATTCTTACACATAAAGAGAGGAAGCTCTGAGGTGTTTTTATGAAAACTCTACAAAGCCTAAGTTCCTACGCATTGATTTTGTGACTCACGTGATTAGTTCACGACCGAATGTTTGCCTCATTTTGAAGTTAGCATTTGGAAACCCTTCAAAAGTTGATTTTTTGGATGCATGTCACTGGAGATTCCCTGGGATTAGTTGCCTAACGGAAGTTTGCCTCATTTTGAAGGAATAGTTGCACCATGTGGTTTTCATAGGCAGTAAATTCATTTTACTAGACATATATATCCATTGTCAAGAGCTAACTTAACTTGAAGTGGTAGAAGGTGAAAAACGCAAGCTTCATGGGTTGATATATATTTTACAATATAGTTACATATTTCGTAGGCAAACCTACGAAATAATTGTAACTTGATTTTGAAAATTATCAATATAAAATGCAACCCTTGTTATTCATTGAATTTATTATAATATAATTATATATTATATAATTTATGATCGTGTTTCCGCTGTTATTGTATCATATTACGTTCTTAATTGCATCCATTATTTCGTAAATGAGCCTTAAAAAACTCTCAAACATAATTACTCAGGTTATATCAGGAACAAACAGTTGAATACCTAGTTGTTTTCAACATTTTTCGCGTTAATCTAGAGTCATTGGCTTCCCACTCGTGTTCGATGAGTGATTCAGGTCGGCTCAGGTGTGATCTGTGGGTTCATTAATAAAAACACAAGCCCTCGTCGATTGAAGTTTACTATAATAGCCTAGACTAGAGATGAAGAGAAGGCGCGGCACGTTCATTGCAACGATAAAACTGGCCTAAAATATATGCACAGCGGCATGCCATCCTTATAAAGAATAATGGTACTTCAACTTGGAATGAACAGTGGCCATTAAAGAATTCGACCATGCAGATTTTTAAGTTTTGAAAATTTAAGTTGAATTTAATTGTAACAGTTTTTGCTCATGTCTTGAATTCACAAATATCTTCGGTCAAAGTAGTATATAATTGAGAACACTTGAATCACAACACTGAAACACAAATAATTTTTTACATGAATAAAAAACAAAAATATGAGTGAAATTGAAACAACAATTAAAGGAAAGTGTTTAGCTTCACGAAATTACAGATTTCAGGATTTTACACACACTCAATGCTTTGATAAAAGCGAAATGAGTTTGTTAATGATTTTTTGATTATTTGAATTGAACTATTGAAAATTAGTGATTAGTGCAAAATACATGTTGAGAGTATTTCACAATGTTGTAGAGATCAAATCAAGAGATCAAACATCATTAAATAAATAACTTGAAAAATTAAGGAATATATCTCCTATATAGTAAAAATTTATATTCTTAGCAAATACTATTACAATTACTATACTGTTCGCTGTATTATACTATTTCGCTGTTGATTTGCTAAAATAATGAAATAAATAATTTTCAATTAATGACAGTGTGATTAACATAAACAAATTGAGCATTAAAATGTTTTAAAGCTCACATTATTAATTAAAAGGTGAGCATTTATTTATATATATATATATATATATATATATATATATATATATATATATATATATATATATATATCTATATTTTTTTATATATTTTTATATATACTGCCTGTGTTCTTATTGAATATCTTTATTAAACGGGACTTTTTAAATAGTAAAAAGAGAATTTCATACAAACTTATATCGTTAAAGTCTAAAATTTTGAGTGAGGGTTTACAGGGCGGTAAATTTTTTGAATATGAATAATTCTTAATCGTGTCAATAATACATGCTAAGATATTTGAATGAAATTCGGTATAAAGATAGTAGCCAATCAAGTAGAATTCAAGAGACATTATTCGACATATGGTATTTTTCAAATTCCATCAGTGACTTTCGTGCTTCATCTAACCTGCACATTCTGTCAGGCATTGATGTAACGCTACTGACTTCTCATAAAATGTCATTCACGAAATTTCGAGCAAATCTGTTCATTTGTTTCCAGTTTAATTCAAGGTTTTCGTGAATTATACTTTAAGTATATAAAATTCTTCACCCAGTTTTGCAAAAGTCTCCAATTGATATTATTCCATCATTAGGAATCATGTGCAAAATAAGTAGCCTTCCATTTCTTTGAATTTCACCAGATGATATGAATTAATTTTGAATTGAAAAGTTTGTTAGGTAGTTGAAGAATTTGTACTTGTGCCCTTTTGAACTGTTAACACACTTGAAAGATATTTTATAGAGTTTAATATCTGCCATATGACAAAATGACACTTGCTTGGGATGCAAATGTCGAAGAAACTTCTTTTTCGATTAAAACTGCTTCATTCTTTCTTGTTTCTGTATACCTAGGGTCATAGTAACGGGTGATTTTTTAAGAGATAGGTTTTTCAGGTTGGCGGCACTGGTTGGTAATCCAAACATCATCTGTCAAAGTGTTAAGTTTTCAGTATTCTCTGCTATTTCATCATGGAAACACTTAAAAACGAGCAACGATTACAAATTGTTGAAATTTACTATCAAAATTCGTGCTCTGTGAAAAATGTGTATCGTCTGTTACGACCATATTATTGTCATCATAACAGAGCTGGTGAATCAACAATTCGTGCCAAGTTTACTTTGTTGGACATTAAACCATTGTCTCGCATGCCTACAGTGTGTACTGAAGAGAATATTGCAGCCGTAGCGTACAGTGTTAATGAGGATCGTAGAATGTCAATTCGTCGCCGTTCTCAACGTGTTGATATTGGGTTTGAAAGTCTATAAAATTCAACTTCTGCAAGAATTGAAGCTGAATTAACTACCACAACGTCTAATTTTTGGTGAATGGGACTTAGAACAGCTTAATGAAAATAAAACGCTGTTTTATTGAAAAATTGTTGTCAGTGATGAAGCTCATTGCTGTACGGATATGTAAATAAACAAAAGTGTCGCATCTGGAGTGATGAACAGCCACATGCCCAACAAGAATTACCGATGCATCCCGAAAAAACGACAGTTTGGTGTGGTTTATGGGCTGGTGGCATCATCGGTTCATTTTTCTTCAAAGACGACCGTGGAAGAAACGTACCGTCAACGGCGAACGATATCGAGCCATGGTACGCAACTTTTTTTTGTCCCAGTTGGCCGAGTTGAACTTGATTAACATGTTGTTTTATCAAGACGGTGCCACATGCTACACAGCTCGTGAAACAATTGACATGTTGAAGAATGAATTTGGTGAGCAGCTTATCTCTCGAAATGGTCCTGTGAATTGGCAGCCAAGATCATGCGATTTGACGCCTCTGGATTATTTCTTATGGGGTTATGTAAAGTCGTTAGTGTATGTGGACAAGCTGAACACAATTTAAGCCTTACAGGATAACATAACACGCGTAATTCGTGGGATATAGGCCGAAATGCTTGAAAAAGTGACGCAAAATTGGACCTTCCGAATGGACGATTTGATATGAAGCTGCGGACAAAACTTACATTAAGTTATCTCTAAAATATAAATAGCGAAGGTCAACTTATCAATTTCAATAAAAATTTTGAATAAATGATGCAAATTGAGAGTTTTATTCGATTTAAAAACAACTACGCTTAAAAAATCACCCATTAGTTACAACCAAGCAGCGTTGCTCGAATTTCTACACAAGTATACACCAAAACGAGATAGTGAAAACTGTTTTGTACCGAAATGGATCAATCATCCTCTTGTTGGTGGTCAAATGATGAGAGGAGAATAAAAAGGATACCGCGCTTCTTTCTTCATTTGACTATCGACTGTTTCATGAAGCACTTGATTTGGAAACAATAAAAACGTATTCTCCTCTGCAGTGGCGCTAGAAAACAAATGGGTTACCAATATATGGAAATGTGTAGGAGTTGGATTAGTACTAATGAATGAACAACACATGTTAGGATGAATGAATGATCAAGTAAACTCGTGCAAAGAGAGTTTGAAATAACTTATGATCGGCCAGGGTCAGAGGCGGGCGTGGCACTACAACTGTCAGGGGTCGGGGCTACGTGGGTGCCCCGCTCGAGGCTAGTCGAGAACGGATGGCACTAGATCTGAAGAGATGGATGATGGATGCACAATGCTTCTCTATAGGTGTGTCTCTAGTTTTCAGTATTTCATCTTGTACTCCGCGTGATTTTTGTGGACAAAGCGCAGGGTCGTAATTGTTTTTCTGATGAACCACCTGTGAGAATTTCACTTAGAACCGTGAGAGGTCAAAACTAGAATATGCTAGTGGTGTTTGGAATTCGGGATACGTGTCTTGCATAAGAAATCTTGAATTCGTTCAAAGGCCTTTTCTGAAATATGTATAGTTCTGCTCTGATGGAGTTTATTCAAAACGAAACATTTCGGGAGTTACTTATTACCAGATTTAATGTTCCATTACTTGAAAGGATTGGGAATTATGTTCCTATACGAAGTAACTAGGTTTTCTGTTGATTGTTCCCCCCTTCTATCCCTTATGAATTTTTCTATTCTGATATTACCTAGCCAAAATACAAAGGTTCCCTTATTCCTTCTGGCTAGTACTAAAGTTCTGGATTTTTCTATACTTTATAAATTTCGTGGTGACTTTGAGCCTTTTCATGGTGTCATTGCCATACTTGCTTCTGGCTTAGTAATGTTAGACGATCTCTTGACTGACAGTTTTTAGATATAAACTTCTTTCAGATATAATATTTCCATGTAGCTTCAGATTTCGTTTTAATTAGCTCAAAAAAAACATTGTTCCTATGAATGATTTCTAGGTTTGAGTTCTATTTATTTTTTTATAAGTTATCAATTTTATTGTCTTGTCCAATTTAAATTCTGCTGCATCTGCTGAGAGGTGCAGTTCGAAATAAGAAGAAACAAAATTCAAACTATTCAGTGTGGAAATGAAATGAACTGAAATAGAAAGTGATGGCGATGAAAATTTCAGTTATAAAAATTTCCATTTAGCTTGGAAATATATATCACAATTATGAACGAAAACAGTAACATATTTCTTCACTTCATGCAAATAATACTTTTTTTTTAATGCTGAAGAAAGAACTGATTAATATTTTGGAATCAGTATGTCAATTCACCTTTAAAACAACCTAATAAAGTCAACAGAAATTATGTTACAAATTTGTTCAACAGTGTTATATATTCCTATCTACGTGGTCCTTCAGACACGTAGATAGGAAACAAATCTAATAAGCATTGCGGAAAAATACTTTTCTGAAATTGAACATAAATCCAGAATTTTCTAAAGAATTTCAGAATTTCCAAATAGAAAAAATTCTATATTATAGAATTCTATAGTTTTCTATATATAAATTCTATAGAATTTGGCGATAAGTATATTACTTCCCTGAATTTATTCTCGTACCGTTTCGATGTTAATGTCTTTACTTCCCTTGATACAGAAATAACTGGATTATTATGGTCATGATACTTTCCGGGTAAGGAACCTTCCACATAAGATTTTCTCTACAGTGGAATATTCCGATTTTATTTTGAATAAGCTTAAAGTAATTGTTTGTAGGATGAAATTTATTGATCCTCAAAATATTTTTCAGGTTCTATATTTAATATATACATACAGAATATAAAATTCAACCGCTTTTGGAATGGATTGAAATATCGGGATATTGAAACATTTTCACTTGATTTTTCTCTGAAATGTATTGATGAATGAAAATAATGTTTGTTCGTTTAACCGAGATAGTTTTATCCGCTTCTTATCTCACCCAGAAATACTCTTTTATCTACAAAGAGTACATCATTTTCCTTAATAGTCCATGTAAGCCACAGTCTATTGTGAAAACCTAGTTTTGATAATTTGAAACTGGGTACGCATTTGAAATAAGAACTTAGTTAGAAAACGTAATGCATATATTAAAAAAATTGTTAATTTTATTTTTTATGGCGTTATTCTTGAGAGAATCCTGTGCCAAGAAGTTAAGATTGCCGTTTCCATTATGTAAGTAAAGCCTATAATAAAATTATAAAATTTTTTTGAACTCAAAAAAGAGAGAAAAATTTGAATTCAAACAAATATTAATATCATAACCATTAAAGTCCAATCTTATTAGCCATGAATTGCAGATGGACTGCAGTTGAATTTAGATGTATAGAAATTGCAAAAAGTCCTGTATTATCTAACTGACATATTAGAAATCTCTGAAAGTAAATAACTGACAACCACATATAGATTGAATGAACTGTAAAATTGATATTAACATCTTAATCTTCAACTAGAATATTTATGGTTCAGACAGTATTACTTTGCGCTATTAATATGACAGCATAGCACAATATTTGAACTATTATTAAAAAAAGTCGAGTTTTCTATTATTCGATCAGAAAAAATAAATTGATTGTTTTCGAAAAAACAGTGCTGAAATTGATATATTTAATTTTCATGTACAATTCATATTGGATTTTTGTAGTAAAAAATAAAAGAAACATCGAGACTTGTATAGAAGAACATAAGAAGAAGATTGCTAGCAAAATATTCGAATATAATATCAAGAATAACTGTTGCAGAGAGCTGAATAAAAGTGTAATAGTACTAGGAAAAAAACGAGGATTAGACCTAATATAAGTTATTGAAATCATCCGAATAGAATTTGAATGAAATTTTAATAATGAACTAAATAATGAACATCTTCCAATTAGACAAGAGTCATATTTTATGAAAGTGCTCCTATAATTTTACATCTTTTCTTCATTTTTAATTTTCACTATCTATTTTTAGGATTGTAAGTCGTCTTTTCACTTGAAAACCTGTGTTGTAAAGGTGGAATGAAAAAGTTAAGCTAAAGTTTTTTTGAATTTCAGATTTGAAACCTGCACCAGCAAGATCTATACCAAAGCTGCTTGAAGATAGAGAAGATATTTATTTAATGTAATAAGATCAAATATATTCGATGTTATGAAATGTCTTTTGATTATATATATATATATATATATATATATATATATATATATATATATATATATATAAATATAATATATTTTATATTATATATTAAATATCGAAATATTTAATATTTTCAGCGACAACAGGCTATTTTTAATGTCAAAAGCTTTATTTCTGTTGAAGTTTCGTTGTATATCACAACTTTTGTCAAAGTGACTTCTTTTAGCTAGTCTGTTCCGCCTTTACTCTTTATAATGATATGGAATAGTTTCTTAGATATTCTGGACAGTTCCATTCTTTAGACATGTGCATAGAACATCGCTCGTCGTTTTCTGATTTCTTCCGTTATGGCATTTGTCTTTTGATACAATTCATTCTGAGGTCTTTTGATCCAAATGTCCTTTCTATTGATTGGCTCGTCTCTCGAAATGCACTTTTTATTATACTACGCCCATATTAGCTTGTAGACTCTTTGGAGCTTGGTAATTCTTTGTTCATTAGCGATTCGGTTTAAACGTGAGGACTGTATCTCAGATATTGTTAGTACTGTTACGAATTATTGGTTTCGATGGATGAACTCCAATAACTAACTTTTAACAATCAATAAATATCCTTTATTTACAAACTGAAAATGAATAGAACACATGTCAATATCGCTTATGTCACACTTCTGTCTATTTCACTTTACTGTAGATGACTGTTGTGATATATTATCTATGAGTGGAAATATTCAACGACACTAGTATTTTCGACTTATGTTTACCCTTATTAGCAAAGAAACAACTATCCCACACGTGGTTGTTACTTGTTGTTCTCGAGCGAATCTCACACGGGGGGTCACAGAGGCAGTTCGATCTCCTGAACATCGACAATGAAACTGCTAGATGAGCTCTCTGGTCGTGACAACGACGGTTCTCAACAGTCTCATCATTTCTCCAAACAACCATAAACCATAGAGGAGGTTTGAGGGAAAACCTGTAACACTGCTTCCCTCTTAGTTTTGATCGTCCCGATCAACGTCACAATTTTCTACTATGCTCCCTTCTGGGCGTTGATCATTTCGATCAGCAGAATCTAACCCGACTTCTGGTGATAATCTTCCTCCTTGGTACCTGGCAAGACTATTGAGATGAACCACTTTTTGCTTCGTCCTAGTGGTGCATTGGATCCTGTATACCACATCATTGCTTTACTTTATATCCTTTGTCGGGGCTTCCCAATTTTGGCGAGAATCCTTTCTTCCGCTGTGGAATATACAACCAGACTAGCTATCCTTCTTTGAAATCAGGTAAATTTGTCCTTACGGTACACCTCGATCAATTTAACCATTCCTTGATGTTAAAAATGATATGGAAGTCCGAATTTGGTTCACAATTCCAACACACCGCCCAAGATCGTTTTCAGGTCTACAACAAATAAATTAGTTATGGTTATTGCACAAGTTCTTATTAGTACTAGAATCTGGAATAAATTTTTCATTTTCTATCGTCCGAATCCCTGTATTATTCCCATATACTGAACCATAACTTCTTATCAAATCCTTCCACACAGGAATAAGACTTTCCTTTTAAGGACACTCTATCCTTTCCGAAGGCCTCAATAACTCCATTCCATTCACCACTTATTTTGAGAAGAGGCTTTTTATTCTCCAGATCGAATACTTCTGCACTTACTATTTTAACAGCTTCAGATTCCAGGGCTCTTACCATAGCATCATATCCTGTTGATGGTCTTCTCAGTTGTCGATGTCCCCTGAGTTGACTGTCCCTTAACCCTTTAACAGATCTTATAATCGGTTGTTCCCTCATTCCTTCCGGAGCCAATGCATAGGCCAATCGATTGAACATTTCGATTTCAGTTTCGTATTCCTGAATGGATTCATTCTTTTCTTTTCTCCTGCCTTTACGTTTAGTTTGGTACAGCAACTCTCTATTACTATAACCATACCTCAATGTTTCGACCTTCACAACTTCCTCATTACTTACTGGATCACTTCGTGTTTTATGACAATAGGCAGAAGAAACCTTGTAATCATTCAAATGCTCAGGATTAGTCAATTTTCTACCTCTACTAGACCTTTTTGCTTCTGCTATATCCGTTTAATCATAATCCCCTTTTTCTGGACCTTCTTCCTTTTGATTCTTTATGTCTATTCCTTGTCTTTCTTGAATGAACGTTCGATGCTCGGTGTGACTGTAATCTGAGAGATGTTTTTAACTGATTCCTATAGATGGAATTGTGAAGTATTCATTACTCTACGGCATTCCACTTGGAGTCATAAGAAGATGCTTGGGGATTGAAATCGTTGCCTCACTTCGATGGACGTAGTGCGACTGACCAGTTCTTTGCAAAACGAAACATATGTCTCGCACTTCCATCAGGTGTGACATCGATTTCAATATTTCTCTAACATCTCTTGAAGGATAATGGACGAATCACATCGTACATGTTCACATATCTAGCTCTATTATAACATTTTTTTGGTTAATTTGAATTTTTCTTACATATATATATATATATATATATATATATATATATATATATATATATATATATATATATATATACGAACCTGAAGATGGAAAAACAAGAAAGAACAGACACTCCACTGAAGGAAGTCGACATATTTTAGGCTTACCGCGATTGTCTGTTCTTTCTTATTTCTCCATCTCCAGGTTCGTACAACTTTAACTTTGCTACGCCGTTCTGAGGAGAGGCAATAAGCTCGAAACACGTGTCAACGGCTGCTACTAATTGCGGGATATGCTGACAGTGTCTACTTTTGATTGAAATTGTCCCCCGCCTTGAACATTATTCATATATAAATATATATATATATATATATATATATATATATATATATATATATATATATATATATATATATATCATTCATTGATTTATGTATAATGAATATTAAAATCTTTATAAAGATGTTTTTTGTGAGTACTCCAAGAATAACTATGACCATTCTAGACAAATTTCGAATTAGTTAATAGATTCTTGATTTAAAATATTTAACTGGCGATATTGGGGAAAAATACGCAATTTGAAATAAAAACAATGAAAAGCTTAGGGAGAATTGAGAATTTTACTGTTATTGAATTGAACCATTTTTGATATTTTGATAGGTTTTTTGCCTATATGAACTAAAGCAAATACTGATTAAAAATGAGTATAAGGATTTTTCGATATTCCCCTTCGTTTATCTCTAGTGAAGAATCATGGAATGAACTATTTCAAACTTTGTTAGGACTGTATGTTATCTGTATGAAGGAGGACATGTGCCCCTTGTGTAACCTCCTCCATACCGGAATGACATGGTGCCGAAAGAATTCGGTTCGAGGGTAGGCAGTCACAGAGTACACCGTCTGTATTCAATATAAATTAAAATTTAAATCGTTATCCATGACATCAGACGCTCAGTTATCGCAGCCACGGTAGTAAAATATATATTACACACATCTCCAGCGTCCGCCGGTAGATAAATAAAGGAGTTATAACGAAATTTATACCGATACGATTATGAAATATAAGGCTATAATCGCGAATAATGTGTCACTTTCAGGCGATACATCTTCTCTGAGGGGCAGGGGAAAGACACACCTTACAGCACCGTGATCCTCATATTTAATTTCTTGATTATATATAAATTTGCTAGCGCAGTTCATTGCGAGCTGCGAGGTATAATAAAATGGAGCGAAATTATTTTCCGGACCAGTTGCTTGGAAAGCGATCCACCCGCCTCCAATTTGTTCATTATAGTTATCAGATACCTCTTTACGTTTTTATGTTAGGCGATAACGATCTAGTGATTTCCTGAGAAGTTTTATGATCGCAATTTCGATCGTATTGGAAATAAATCTTTATTCAACCCTCTGCTTTCTTATTGCTCTCATTTCCCCGAAAATAATAGACGGTTGAAGATGTATTTAACACTAATAATAGGACCACAAGACTCAGCAGACGTATAAAACACCAGAACTGGTATTGAGAAAGATTTAGATCCATAACAAAATCAATAATTCCAAATTGAATTTATTCAATCTGGAATTATTAATTAGATTTAATCCTACTTTCATTCATTATGATTGATTTTTAATAGTAAATTGAACACTATTCGTAATAGGTACTTATTGAGGAAGGGGACAGTACCTGCTCATTTTCGAAAAATAAGTATTTCAACTGCTGATTTGGTATACAATCAAATCCAAAAATCCAACCAATCATAACACTATTATAGGTGTCCTAAAACAATCAAATTTAGATGTTATAATTAACAAAAGTAGGTGTTATATTAATAACAAAATATAGTAGATGTTACATGTAATCATTTTGCAACAGATTTAAACTTAAAATTGATTGATTATTCGAAGATTTCTTGGTAAAATATGGTTTAATATAAATTGAGTAGAAAGAACTTAGCTTAGTTCCACAAAATTATAATAATTGTTACTTCATTTTCAAAAATTGAACCGAGTTAACGCATAGAATAAGTCGGATTTTTGAAGATTGGGAAACACCCCGGAACAGGTATTCACCTAATTGCAGTTAAATTGCATTTAAAAATATTTAAATTCAATTTTTAATTGCAATTAAAAATTGAAAATATATATATATGAAGTAGTTCATATATATAATATATATATATATATATTAAGAAAATGAACACTAGAACATTCATTTGAAAAATTGAAATTAATCAAGAGAATGTTATAGTAGAGCTAGATATGTGAACGTGTGCGATGTGATGTCTCCATTATCCTTCAAGGGATAAATGTTAGAGAAATATTGAAATCGATGCCACACCTGATGGAAGTGCGAGACATATATGTTTCGTTCTGCAAGGAACTCGTCAGTCGCACCACGTCCATCGAAGTGAGGCAACGATTTCAACCTCCAAGCATCTTCTTGTGACTTCAAGTGGAAGATCGTAGAGTAATGAATACTCTACAATTCCATCTATAGAAATCAGTAGAAAACACCTCTCTCGGATTACAGACACACCAAGCATCGAAATTTCACATATCTTCTATACCCGTAGGTATCTACTGAATTGCAATGTCTATTTGACAAATATCATCGAACGATGTTTTTAAATGTCAATAGGTTGCGTTAGTAGTACGCTCACGTTTATTCCCGTATTTAAAAATTATTATTTTATATATATAAAAATTTTATTCCCATATTTTAAAAATATCGTTCGATGATATTTGTCAAATAGACATTGCAATTCAGTAGATACCTACGGGTATAGAAGATATGTGAAATTTCGATGCTTGGTGTGTCTGTAATCCGAGAGAGGTGTTTTCTACTGATTTCTATAGATGGAATTGTAGAGTATTCATTACTCTACGATCTTCCACTTGAAGTCACAAGAAGATGCTTGGAGGTTGAAATCGTTGCCTCACTTCGATGGACGTGGTACGACTGACGAGTTCCTTGCAGAACGAAACATATATGTCTCGCACTTCCATCAGGTGTGGCATCGATTTCAATATTTCTCTAACATTTATCCCTTGAAGGATAATGGAGACATCACATCGCACACGTTCACATATCTAGCTCTACTATAACATTCTCTTGATTAATTTCAATTTTTCAAATGAATGTTCTAGTGTTCATTTTCTTAAATATTTCATTCATATATGAACTACTACGAGTATGCTAACAAATTATAATAATACAAAATAGTATATGTGACTTGAGTAAATGAAAACAATGAAAAAAATGTCAATTACTACTCAATCCATGTCAACAGAACAAATAAACATCAGGATATCCAATCGCAGTGATTGAATTTTGTTAGTGATTTATTATCACTATCATTTAATATCAGCAGTGACAAATTATCAAAATATATGAACGTGATACAATAAAACTAGATGATAAAGAGTCTGTAAAGATGGTAGCACCTCAGCCTTTGGAATATGGCTATTTGATTTTATTAATATGACTATTTGATTTGCTGAGGAGATATAGTGAGTCAATTTCAATATGCAATATGTTATATAAGAATGTAAAATGTTTACACTTCAGCTCCCAAACTCCAAGACCACGAGTGTAGACTATGTGGTATGGTCGAAACTTCTCGAAGAATATCTGAAATATATATTGAATATGAGATAAAATTCAAAAACTTGAACTTTCAATTTTCTCTTTTATTGACAACATAGCATGAAGCGTTTCGTCATTACAAAGGACTTGCAACTAGAATACTGCCTGAATACAAAAGTGTAAATCAAAAGTTCAAGTGTTTGAATTTTATCTTATATTCAATTATTGGATTTACATATTTGGATTTACATCAAGTAAACGCCAACACTATTCAATATAGAAATACATATATTTCAAGCACTTTCTTTGAACATCCTCTAAATTTGTCTTAGAATTATCGTACACTGAAGATACTATATTGGTTATTTATTTATTTTATTCATTTAATGACATACAGGAGCAACAAAGAAAGAAAAATGTTTATTATTATGGAATATCCTAAAAAATAATTATTATACAAAAATGTTATTTTTGAAGTGAAAACTTCTTTAGCGGCACTGTGTATTTTTTTGGAATGGGTAAAAATTTCTAAACTCGCGTCAGGACACGTGACCTGATCGCGAATTCGTAAGACGGATGGAGAGAGGGCAGGCGGTGCAAGGCGCTTGCGCGAATGTTCGTGTGTATTTTTCATTCAATTGTCAAAGTTTACGTGCGCATGTGAATGATCTAGCAATTGACGCTCTTGTTAAAAAGATGAATATGTTAATTTTATCAGAAACTCATATGGGTAACGATGAAATAATTGACATTCCGAATTTCAACTTTGTTGCGAGTTTCAGAAGAAATAATCGTCCAGCGGAGGAGTAGCTGTTTATCAAAATATGAACACAGTTCATTATTGTACAAATTATAAGGATGTGCATGTGAAATACAACAGCATGTTTAATGCTACTGTTTCTGATATCGGTGATATTTGTATAAGTCGTTGCCACTCTGGTGATAATCAGTTCATTATTATGGTTGCCGTTTACATCTCTCCAGATAAGTCATTGCGTGCTATACGAGACTTCTTGTACGAAAATTTATTCATTTATTCTCATGACGCATCTGCATTGCTTCAAAAAAATTTGGGAAAAGCTTTGATGAATTACCAATGATTTTGAGTGGAGATTTCAACATAAACTTTGCAGACGATAAAAATCAACTATTAATTGAATTTTCAAATAATGAATTTGGTTTAACTATATCAAATGATCGCAATCTTAGAACAACGAAATACAAAACTACTATTGATGCGGTCTTTATTAGACACTTAAATAGGCTCGAATCAAAACTGTTCGTTTCTTACTTTAGCTATCATAAACCTATCGTATCAGTTTTAGAGATTAGCGATGATGGTTCTGGTAAAGATGATGATGAAAAAGTCGTTGAAATTATGGATGGAAGTTGATTTTCCTAAGAGATAAACTTTTTAATGTAAAATAATTGTAATAGTTCTGAAGTGTTAAATTTTTAATGTAATATAAATTGTCATGTTTGTGTACGATCGCGCAATAAATGAATATTGTATTCCACCACATAAATAATAATACTTTTATACTGATAATGAAAGCAATTCGTACAAAATTATTCTCTAACCATTCCAAAATATCAAAAATGCACAACATTAATATTCAAGTTTTCACTTCTGCCGGAACTCCCGGAGTGCAACCCGTCGTTTTTTTTTAATTCAAGTGGACCTACAGTTTATCGCCAGTTCCGAACGGCCAAAGGGCTTGTAATCAATGTACATTACTGGTCCACCACAGTCAGGTGTTTTTCCGACTAAGCCACAGAGGTCGAGACATCAATGTCAATAACATCAGAAAATGTGAAATTGATACAAGTTTTTTCTATTAGTGCAGAGAGCAATATTTCCTTCAGCTTCAGTTGAAACATGGTAACGTGGCAAATATGGAAGTTAACCTTGCATCCGACTCGCCTTCAACTCGCCCGGCAATAAACTCATCCTCGCTTTACTGTATAGACGACAGGCATCAACTCGTGCACCGAAAGTTAGAGACCGAGTGTCCTTTGATGCCCGATCAAAAACCGACTGACGTCGGCTCAACCCGAGTTGGCCTCACTGTGAGTGGCCTCGAGGGGAGAGAGGTGTTTACATTGTGCGAGGGAACGGAAGTGAGGCCGATGCGCGAGTGGGTGCGTGTCATTTAAACCCACCTTGAGAATTATACAAAGTGGTGAGTTCTATTTATTCTTTTGAAAGGGACGTGAAATATATTGGAATTTCGAAGTTTTATGCCTTTTACTCCAATAGGAATTTTTCACAAAATTCCAGGCACTATTAGAAAACAATTGTTGATCTTGAAGGAGAGAAGCTTATCTGTTTTTTCCTATTCTTTTCTAGAGTCGAAATTTTGAATTTCTCCTAATAGTGGAATAATCACCATATGCAATGATTATATATTTCATAGTGTTGGCGTTTACTTGATGTAAATCCATTATAATTGAATATAACTTAAATTCAAACACTTGAACTTTTGATTTACACTTTATTGACTACATAGCATGACGCGTTTCGTCGTTACAAACGACTTCTTTAGATGCTTACAGAATAATCCTGTATTATTATATATTACTGTATTATTATACATGTATACATTATTCTGTAAGCATCTGAAGAGAAGATGATGTTCAAAGAAAGTGCTTGAAATATATGTATTTCTATACTGAATAGTGTTGGCGTTTACTTGATGTAAATCCATTATAATTGAATATAAGATAAAATTCAAACACTTGAGCTTTTGATTTACACTTGTTTGTATTCAGGCAGTATTCTAGTTGTAAGTCCTTTGTAACGACGAAACGCGTCATGCTATGTAGTCAATAAAGTGTAAATCATAAGTTCAAGTGTTTGAATTTAAGTTATATTCGATTATATATTTCTTAAATGCCAGATACAGTGGAATTTATCATGTATTTTTTCTAATCTACAAATGAAAAACTTATATTGTGGGTTCCAGATGAAGATGCCAAATTCAATTTGCTACATAATAAAGAGTAGTATAAAGTTGAAAAGATGTTTTTATTTGAAAAATATTTGCTGTTCCTCATCAATTAGTGGTCACCTTAATGTAAGAGTACTAAAATTGGCAGTAAAGAGGTATTATAAAGGTTAATTATAGAGGTATATTATAGTTTACTTTGAATAAAAAGAGCGTAGAGCGTTTTCATCGTGCAAAGATTAAGGATTAGGACAAAGTTCTTTAATTTGCTGATAAAGTAACCCGGCGTTCTAGAGGCAGACACCGAGACCGGCTCATATGTTCTGGAAAAGAAAGTTATATATCTTAGAGCCAAAAACTCAATATACTTCTCCTATATACACTCCACATTAACTTACTTGTTAAGTATATGGTCAAATACATCAGTCTCGAATATAAAAAGAGTTCAACGCATGCAGAACAAGGCCATAAAAGCTACGAGTATATACAACTTGCCTTACAACACTTCTTCAAAATTGCATAACTACATAAAATTGTCAACCTACTGAACATTAAACAAATGAAAATTGAAGACTCGAAAATGATTTATCAAATAGATAACAAACTACTGAAAGTAAATATTTCGCTCAAAAAAAGAGTAGAAATACATGATCATAATACGAGACACAACCTAAACTATCAGCTAAACCATATAAGAACTAACAAAGCATTACACTCCCCCATCTACCAGGCTACCACCTACTACAATAAATTACCTACTCAAATAAAAGAGCAACAGGATATGAAAAAATTTACCAAAAAACTAAGGGAACACATTGTGGATGGGTTGACCTCACAATAGTTGCAAACAACTCACCGTTCTTAAATTTCACACAGCTAATATTATGAAATACATATGTACCTAACAAAATATATCTATGTTAACATCACACATGATGATTTGTAGATTTATGTCTAATGAATAAATAAATAAATATATAACATGTAGCTTTTTAGGACCTCAAACATATGAATACATTGATATGAAACACATTAATGAATACACTTTATGACTCTGATTCTAAGGAAACGGAAAATAATTATCAAAATGTCTGCTGGCTTAGAGTCTACAAACACCCATCATATTCTCTTATTACGACTAAGTAACGTAATATACATCCATAGCGTACCGTGAAGGTTTCTTACATCCTTCACGGAAATTTTGAAAATATCCTTCAATCAATAAAAAATGTCTTTTATATTTATAGCCATAAAGATGGTATTTCTGCGACAACGTTCATGATATGGAAACATAAATAAGTTGGATTTACAGCGGGTGGAGTGCTACACAACTAACAGATTCAGTGTTGATGCAGCAGTTGGATTTAACAATTTTATTTATTGCAACAGCGTCCACGGTAATAAAACGATCAGCGAATTTATTTGATTCCTGTAATAAACCTTGTTCACAGTTTTTCAGTTCCTGTTCACATGTTGCTAGACGGAAAATACCGTTAACTTAATTTTGATGAAAACGTCGCGCGTTTTTAAAGTAATTGAATATTCTTGGATCTAGATATTCTGTGTCTGTGATATCCAATATCTGTTAAAAGGATGAATACAAAGTAGGAAAATAATGGATATAGCTTGAAAAGACAAGCAGTTCTTCGATTTGGAAGGCTCACAGGTTGAAATACTTCAGATGTTTTTTTATTTGGAATATGGTTTTTATACATATTGCATAGAACATTCATAACCCCTATGAAAAATTGAGATCCAGTAGTAGATAATAATTGAACCATGTTATTTTGAATATTTTCCTACACATCTCACATCTCCTCTCTGATGATATGTAAGATATTATTTAACATCTCACCCTATCAATAAATTTCTCCTAGGGCATGAAATTGATAATTTTTATTGTAAATACGTTCAGATATTGAAAACAGCTCCAATGTACTTGATGAAACAAAAAATTTGAAATCAAATCATTTTATGTTCAACAAATTGAATCATTAAATATTTGAATGGAAAACTATCACAATGTTATGAGTAAAAACGTATCCACGTATTTTCATTTTAAACACAATACGTATTAATTGGTATTACATATGCCTGGCAGAGATAAATGAGGTGAAGTTGAAGGATAGTTCTGTTCTAGAGGAACCGAATGAAATTCCCTTTCTAGATGAATCCACCGTCTTCTGGGTGAAGTAAATTTCACTGAACCTGGTGGCGATTCTCATTGGTATCCTTGGCCGTTATGGAATTTTTAACTTCAGAAGTTCTCCAACTTGCTGGAAAAACTGCCCATGACAATCAGAAACGAAGAGGAGACAAACAAGATGTTACTAGGCGTAAATATCACCCCAAAGATGTGTGGTGTGGACTCATACAGAAAAAAAGCATCTGCTTCTTCAACCTCGCCTGCGCTCAAACACATGAATAACTCATTGCGGATCAATTTTTTGAAACAGTATATTGTTTTTCAAAGGAAAAAGTTACATGGTATTTTTCTAGACTGCCCTTTCTGCTACAGAAGCTTGTATGAGATTTCTGAGTACCCCTGATGTATGGTTTGAATGATTAATGGTGACTCTTCACATCTAACGGCAGAACCCAAAATTAAATCATAATTGTGTCAATATTCTTCACAGAAACCACAAGCATTGTGGTTTCTGCTGATGACCGTCTTTTTATTTATACCTTTTATTAACCTTTGTCCGTCCACTGCAGAACGAATGCTCCCCCCTGTCTTTTCTAAGATTCCCTATCGGCGGTCCCTTTCTTCCAGGCAACGCCCAGCCAATCCACAAGCTTCTTATCCCATCGATCGTGAGGGTGCTTTCTTGGTCTTACCCTCTCTCTGGGCTCCCAATCACCAACCACAGCTGACAACGCTCATCTCTTGTTCGGGCTAGATGGTCTGCCCATTTCCAATTCGACTACTTCAGACACTCCACGACATCCCTCAACTTTGTTTGACCTCTTATTCAGCTTCAGCGTATTCTATCTCGTATGGTTAGGCCCATCATATATCTTTCTATACTCCGCTGGGTTGTTCGAAGCTTCTGGATGTGAGCAGATTTCAGGGTCCAAGTTTCGCTGGTCATCGCTGGTAATACGCATTGGTCAAAGGATAGTAGCATATCTGATTTGAAGATGTGTTTCAATCGGTCAACTGTACCCCAAGCTGTACAGGTTCGTTGCATGATCTCCGGTGTAAAATCCCCGTCTCCCGTGACAATCTGTCCCAGGTATGAGTGAGACGCTGCTATTTCTTATGGGGATCCTGCCACCCCCATTTGCTTCAGATGCAGAAAGGCTTCGTCATCGACTTTGTCCTTGCTCGTGATGCTCAGTTTGTAGATGAGCTCTTGAAGATCGGTAGCATCGTGGGAGAAAAGGAGTATATCGTCAGCGAATATATATATATATATATATAATATATATATATATATATATATATATATATATATATATATATATATATATATATATATATATATATATATATATCGTATATATATATATATATATATATATATATATATATATATATATATATATATATATATATATATATATATATATATATATATATATATATATATATATATATATATAGTATAATTTTGTATATATCTATAATTTATGTAATTTATATAAATTTGGTAAAGGTTAAAATAATAACCGAAACGTAATAGGAAAAAATTTAACATCATTTTGTGTATTCATTTTAATTGAACCAAAAAACCCAAGAATCGAATTTTTACTCACATATGTATATATACATATGTGATGAATTCCGACAGACATTCCAAATTGATTAGGTAAATTTTCAAAGTTAGGTACCTGCTGTTTTTTTAACGCATCATTTCCTTTACGACCGTCTGAAAACAAAGAACAATGGAGTAACATACCTGTTGGTTGTTACAAATAACAATAAATGTATTACTGACGAAAGTCGTTTAAATCTTCATCAACTTGTCGCTAATTGTATAATGAGCCGAATTATCCGGCAATAAAACTGGCGACCAGATACTATTAGAGTAATTTTAAGAAAACAATGGCGCTGCGATTCTTTGACGGCGGATGTTGAAATTTACGGAAAAGACATGAGGTCATACTATGTACGATTAGTGCACCATCATTGGCGGCGAAGTAGACGAATATTTTGAGCTCGAACTTGAATCTTTTATTCAAATACTTCATTCTTAAAACATTCAATGATATAGGATGAAATCTTGCATCCTGAACTGTAAAAGCTTCATCAAATTTAATCATGAAAACAGTCAAATCAACTAAGCTGAGAGTGAAAGAGTGAGAAAACATAGGTCACATTTCTTTATTTTTCTATAATATATGATTGTATAGTTGCAATTCATCAACCAAAAGTGTATTATAGGGATCTACTCACGACTGCAAGATGCATAAAAGCATTTAAAGAATGTATATAACGTTTCTATGTATGTACGTAGGAATTAATGTTCTTCGCAACTGATCATTTACAAATTTATCTATATAATTATATATATATATATTGAATATATAACATATATATATATATATTATATATATATATTATTCTCCATATTATATATTATTATATATATATATATATATATATATATATATATATATATATATACCTATATGAACCTATCTACTACCTACCTGTATATACCTACATAGCTACGTTGTTTTAATCTGTTTTGATTAGTTAGGTATTGAATAGATAACGAATGAAAGACATACTGTATCGATTGTTAAATATAATATCCAATATTTTTGAATTATTATATGCAGAAATATCAAGCAAGAGAAACAAAAAAATTTTCAAGAAAGTATGTTATACCTGTCATGGCATCTGCAGAGGGAACAGTAGCCACAAAACGACCGATTTGAAGAGTTGCGTGCTATAATACTCTGTAATTTATGCTCAAACATCACGTACGATAATATAATACAACAGTGCAAAGTGAGAGATTTACAACTATAAGATTGGTTAGCTCTGAAAGAAGAGGTTTCGAAATTTTGCTGAGATAATTCTTCAACCCCTTCTTCTGGATCAGTCTAAATTTCCACATCAGTTCACGAAGGATTTTCGAAGGAATATCATGGAATCTTTAAGAATTCATATATACACAACACTATGTAGTTTAGAATACTTTCGAACGTTTTTTGGTACCATGTACTAAGTACAATGCACTTGAGTATCAAATGATTATTTGGCCATCATTGTATACTCATATATATCATCATCATCTTTAGCCTATGTCCGTCCACTGCAGAACGAAGGCCTCTCCCTGTCTTTGCCAAGATTCCCTATTGGCAGTCTCTCTCTTCCAGGCAACGCTCAGCCAATCCACAAGCTACTTATCCCATCGATCGTGAGGGCGCTTTCTTGGTCTAACCCTGTCTCTGGGCTCCCAGTCACCAATAATTATATTGATAATTAATCATTATTAATATATATATATATATATATATATATATATATATATATATATATATATATATATATATATATATATATATATATATATATATTTTTATTTCGAAAGTTTTTAGCAATATGATTTTGATATGTTTTTTTGATATGAAAAAGTTTATTTTTGTTGAAGTTTCGTTGTTATATTACAACTTTGTCGAAATTTTGACAAAAGTTTTGACAAAGTTGTAATGTAACAACGAAACGTTAACAAAAATAAACTTTTTCATATCAAAAAAAGCCTGTTATTGCTAAAAACTTTCGAAATAAAATATCTTGAACAGGCAATAAATCAATTTCAAGAAATATATATATATATATATATATATATATATATATATATATATATATATATATATATATTTATATATATATAGGGTTAGTCGCTACTCACTAGTTAATATATAAATTAGATATTCGTGGAATAGTAGTCAGGTACACAGAATATAGGTACACAGAAAAGGGGTACACAAGTCAAAGGTACACAGATAGAGGTATACAGAAAGGTGCTTATGGATTAGTAATGCTCTGTATCGTTAGCTACCAGTTCTTTTATTATCAAGGTTGTACATGTGTTGTTTAATTTTAAGACTATGGATCATTTAGTTATTAATGTAGATTTTTGAAGAACTTATAGAATTGTGGAGCTTTATTCGATCCTGTAGCTAGGATGTGTTCCTTTGTAGTTTGCTGTCGTTCTGTCAAACCTGACTTTTAATAATGTCATTGTTTTGTAGAAATCAAACATAACCTGCAAGATGGGTTATCAATTCGAGCTGAACCATGCGGTCTGTTACAAATTTCGTTTATTTCATTGAACAACCTTCTAGAATGAACCTCAATTTCGTAAGTTGACCTTTTTTGTTGTTTGATTGACCATTTTGATTGTGATTTTACGTTGTAGCATTCCTGATGAAGGAACAATATAGTTTTGAAAGCTCGAGTTAAGGAATAAAGAGTCTTTTTATTTGACACCACGTGACTGCTATCCCACGAATATCTAATTTATATATATATATATATATATATATATATATATATATATATATATATATATATATATATATATAAATGAACACTAGAACATTCATTTGAAAAATTGAAATTAATCAAGAGAATGTTATAGCAGAGCTAGATATGTGAACGTGTACGATGTGATGTCTCCATTATCCTTCAAGGGATAAATGTTGGAGAAAAATTGAAATCGATGCCACACCTGATGGAAGTGCGAGACATATATGTTTCGTTCTGCAAGGAACTCGTCAGTCGCACCACGTCCATCGAAGTGAGGCAACGATTTCAACCTCCAAGCATCTTCTTGTGACTTCAAGTGGAAGATCGTAGAGTAATGAATACTCTACAATTCCATCTATAGAAATCAGTAGAAAACACCTCTCTCAGATTACAGAGTCACCAAGCATCGAAATTTCACATATCTTCTATACCCGTAGGTATCTACTAAATTGCAATGTCTATTTGACAAATATCATCGAACGATGTTTTTAAATGTCAATAGGTTGCGTTAGTAGTACGCTCGCGTTTATTCCCGTATTTCAGGGGCCAATTCGGCGATATTTTTAAGGAAATGAAATTTTTTTTGCTTATGGCACTGAATGAAATATTTAAGAAAATGAACACTAGAACATTCATTTGAAAAATTGAAATTAATCAAGAGAATGTTATAGCAGAGCTAGATATGTGAACGTGTACGATGTGATGTCTCCATTATCCTTCAAGGGATAAATGTTAGAGAAATATTGAAATCGATGCCACACCTGATGGAAGTGCGAGACATATATGTTTCGTTCTGCAAGGAACTCGTCAGTCGCACCACGTCCATCGAAGTGAGGCAACGATTTCAACCTCCAAGCATCTTCTTGTGACTTCAAGTGGAAGATCGTAGAGTAATGAATACTCTACAATTCCATCTATAGAAATCAGTAGAAAACACCTCTCTCAGATTACAGAATCACCAAGCATCGAAATTTCACATATCTTCTATACCCGTAGGTATAGAAGATATGTGGCATCGATTTCAATTTTTCTCTAACATTTATCCCTTGAAGGATAATGGAGACATCACATCGTACACGTTCACATATCTAGCTCTGCTATAACATTCTCTTGATTAATTTCAATTTTTCAAATGAATGTTCTAGTGTTCATTTTCTTAAATATTTCATTCAGTGCCATAAGCAAAAAAAATTTCATTTCCTTAAAAATATCGCCGAATTGGCCCCTGAAATACGGGAATAAACGCGAGCGTACTACTAACGCAACCTATTGACATTTAAAAACATCGTTCGATGATATTTGTCAAATAGACATTGCAATTTAGTAGATACCTACGGGTATAGAAGATATGTGAAATTTCGATGCTTGGTGACTCTGTAATCTGAGAGAGGTGTTTTCTACTGATTTCTATAGATGGAATTGTAGAGTATTCATTACTCTACGATCTTCCACTTGAAGTCACAAGAAGATGCTTGGAGGTTGAAATCGTTGCCTCACTTCGATGGACGTGGTGCGACTGACGAGTTCCTTGCAGAACGAAACATATATGTCTCGCACTTCCATCAGGTGTGGCATCGATTTCAATATTTCTCTAACATTTATCCCTTGAAGGATAATGG
This sequence comes from Henosepilachna vigintioctopunctata, assembly GCA_030704895.1. NCBI lineage: Eukaryota > Metazoa > Arthropoda > Insecta > Coleoptera > Coccinellidae > Henosepilachna > Henosepilachna vigintioctopunctata. Next base: position 4,639,458 of record JARQZJ010000093.1, on the reverse strand, counting down.
AGACATCACATCGTACACGTTCACATATCTAGCTCTGCTATAACATTCTCTTGATTAATTTCAATTTTTCAAATGAATGTTCTAGTGTTCATTTTCTTAAATATTTCATTCAGTGCCATAAGCAAAAAAATTTCATTTCCTTAAAAATATCGCCGAATTGGCCCCTGAAATACGGGAATAAACGCGAGCGTACTACTAACGCAACCTATTGACATTTAAAAACATCGTTCGATGATATTTGTCAAATAGACATTGCAATTTAGTAGATACCTACGGGTATAGAAGATATGTGAAATTTCGATGCTTGGTGACTCTGTAATCTGAGAGAGGTGTTTTCTACTGATTTCTATAGATGGAATTGTAGAGTATTCATTACTCTACGATCTTCCACTTGAAGTCACAAGAAGATGCTTGGAGGTTGAAATCGTTGCCTCACTTCGATGGACGTGGTGCGACTGACGAGTTCCTTGCAGAACGAAACATAGGCATCGATTTCAATATTTCTCTAACATTTATCCCTTGAAGGATAATGGAGACATCACATCGTACACGTTCACATATCTAGCTCTGCTACAACATTCTCTTGATTAATTTCAATTTTTCAAATGAATGTTCTAGTGTTCATTTTCTTAAATATTTCATTCAGTGCCATAAGCACAAAAAATTTCATTTCCTTATATATATATATATATATATATATATATATATATATATATATATATATATATATATATATTTGATAATTGTTCATGGTTTAATGAAGAGCAACTGCCTAATTTTTCTATAAGTTGGGAAATAAATATCTTATCGGTGTTTGATATTGACTATTTTAAACTTTCATTTTCGAATTTGATTATATGAATTTAGGAGCATCGTTTTTTGTGTGAACAGAACTTTATTGTGTAGGCATCCTTGTTCTTCAATGATTGGCATACCTTTTTATACCATTTATAATATCTCTCACCATAAACTCATTTTGTATTCAAATCTAATTCGGGATTTCGTGACATAAAAATGTCGCTTTCTTGTCGAATCCTCTTTTCCTGAGAGTTCATTAGGGTAAGTATCATAAAAGTGACTTCTGTGAAAAATATGTAGAAATTTATGGTTAATGTGAGTAAACATTAACTGCAGAACACATAAAAATCTATGCTCTCCAGTTAATGTCTACGCCAGTGATTAGTAATTTACATAAATTCTTAATTATCTCGTTTAGCGAAGTTGCATCATGACACCTATGTTTTCAAATACGATAATGTTGCATCTTCAACTAATAAGATGAATAGGTAATAGTCATGCTTACGACCGTGCCCATTAATCTAATCTTCCTTATTTTCCTATTGTCAGGGAAGACATTATACTGTGGTTATCTATTTTACAGTCGCAAGAAAACTCGTTTATCACTATTCTAACGGTCAATAGTTAATTGATCATTTATTCTGGATAATGAAAATTTTTTCTGATAGCGTTTTAGATAACTATTAATTTTCAAATCAAATGCCTAAAATGAGCACCTGAAAAGTATAAGAAATATGATATAAACTTAGAATAAGATCATAGAAATCTGTATATGTAGTATAACAACATTTTTTAACTACAGGTTAAAATTTAGATTACAATGTATATCAATTCTTGTGGAATTACAATATAGATTACAATATATTATAATATTAAATGAAAACTCTTGGTTTGGTTTCACAAAATTTATAATAGATACTTTGACAATTGTTTCGGTTTTGTTTTGAAAATGGGGTAACAACCCGAAACGATTGTCAAGAATTTATTATAAATTTTGTGAAACCAAGCAAAGTGTTTTCATTTGATGTTTTGATATATTAAATAATGTTTTAGGTATACAATGTATAGCTATTCTTGTGGATTCTTGTTTCGGTTTTCTTATCAAGAAAAAGTAGGACTAGGTGAATTATCAACGGCTCTTGTACGCTTCTAAGACGCAAAGTATGCAAGTTAGGGAGCAGTAGTTATTAATATATGAAATCTGATATTATTATTCTAATTATAGTGCAATAAAAAATTTGATGCAATGAAAGAATAACACAACTTTTAAAGACAAAGAAATTCAATTTATGAGCCATGAATTGAATCATAAAAACATATATTGCTTCGACAATACAATTTATGACAAAATGGACACTGAAACTGAATAAATTTCGAACTTCCGAGCCTTTCATTGATGGAAATGAGAAAAATTGAACATATGTTTGATATTCTACAAAAACATCAATGATGAATAATATAGGATATTTATATATATTCATTCATAAACTGTAGAATTTATGCGTTTTCGGCCAAAAATATTATATGTATATATATATATATATATATATATATATATATATATATATATATATATATATATATATATATATATATATATATATATATATATATATATATATATATAGTGATAAGAATGCGAAAATATTCCCACACATTACATACAAAGCTCAGGAGGAGGAATCTAGAATGCTAGAGTGGGTTTATACGTATTTTGTTCAATAGATGGAGCTCACGTGATTAGTGCACGAACCTATGTTCTCCTCACTCGGATATAGGATCTGGGGGCGTTTAGAAAGCCATCGATTCTTGATTGATTGATTGAATAAGACTGAAGATTCCTAGTAAAAACAAAACAATTGTATTTTATTATTATTTAAATAAGTTTGATGATATTTCGAAGCGCACTCAATATTCACTGTCTAAAGTGATAGGTTCGTTCTCGTTGACAACATATGTGTAGACAGCTCCCTGAGATTTTTGTTCGAAAAATTTCGACATTCCGATGAAGAGTCTCATTTAACTTTGTCCAACTCAATCAATGATTGAATTTCATGAATTACTATGGATTCAGACATCAATTGTCATTTTTTTAAATCAACTTGGCTGTTTTGCCTCTTTGATATTCATAGGGATGTTTCTGTCTCATCATTCGCTTCAGAATTGTTTTACTCTTCTTCACCACGAGGAAACCTCTGAAAAAATCATGGAAAGACAGGTGGTTTAGATCAGCTATATATTATCTTTGAATTAATATTTACATAACTGATTTATGATATACTTATCCAGAAAATTGATATTTTAATATTTATTTGGTCTTTATGTGTTTTGAAGGTAAATTAGGAAAGAATGATTTTTGAGATGTGTTGATGGTGTGAAAATGGGTTATTCAGAAGTTTCCTCATGATGAAGTAGACAAACACATCTGAAGCGAACGGTGAGTCAGAAATATCCCTCGGAAAATTAAAAAGGCAAAACAATCCAGTTTATTTGGAAAATCATAATTTACGTTTGAATCCATAGTAATTTATAAAATTCAATGATTCTTTAGTTTTGACAAATTTGTGATCAAAAACGGAACCTCAACTGAAATGAAGGCTTTTCAAATTATAAAGCCTGTTATTTCTCAAAAATTGAAAAAAGTATTAGTTTTGATGTTTCATAACATGGAGATGAAAAATAGAATTTACACTTCAGAAACTACACTTCAGAATATCAAGAATGATATTCTTAGTTGGATTCCTCCATTTTATATCTCAAAAATATTCTTCATACTTCAAACATGTGTCACAGTCAACTTTTTATGGAGTACCCTCGTAGCTCCTTTCAAATCGTCTTTTTGATTCATGAAAGCGCTACAATCTATTCATATGTTGGGAGCCTTTATGGATATCAGGTTTCGATGATTGTATATCTTGACATTTAAGGATGTGGATCGAGATTTGTAGCCTATTATTGCACAAGTTTCGTCTATAGCGAGTCACTTCATTAATTTGGTACAAGCAGAAGTCTAAAAGATGATATATGACTCAGAGTAAATTTGAATATTACGTTTTATTAATTATTAATGAGAGAAAATGATTTCATTCAGATACATACGTGATGTCCTAAATTACGGTTAAAAATATGGATTCTATTATAATATTGCTATTTGGATAATTGTTATTCTACGGAATTTATTTCAATATTTTAACTTATGTCTTTTATTCAGATTGAGTCAATGTTTTTGTTATGTTATATTTTTCATACGATTGAAGCTGAATATTATTTCTGTTATACATATTCTTCGAATAAAAGAAATGATTCAAGTTGATACCGCTCGAAATCGGAACGAAATTAATTATGCGAAGCAAACACCTTCATAATTAGTATGAAAACAGGAGTATAATATTGCCACACTTAAAATATATATTCATTTAATTCAAAAGTAACTCTGACGGTTGTTAGTACGATCAAATCAACAACGAATTAGTTTTCCAGAGATCAAGAATGAAGGTAATGAATAACATAGATAATATTAGTAAATTAAATTTATTATTTTAACTATGAATTGTTAAAACTGATGAATTATTATTTATATGTGGATGAAATCTGTTTCTACATTATCATAACATTTTATAATGTCTTATACTCGTATAATTTTTAATTATCATGTGTGATAATTTCCATCATTTATCAAATAATACGTTACATAAAATATTTCTTTTGTTTTATTAAATTGGTAGTACTTGAGTTGAGAAGATCTTAGATTTTTATCATTTAATTTCATTAATTGAAGTAAAACTTAATTGCATATATTTTCGTAATCATTTCAAATTAAATACATAAATCGGGGGTGAAATTTTTTTGTTGAAATATTCCAGGTTGTTTAAATTATATTATACTTTCTAACAATGTTCTTCCAAGATCTTTCCCTTCATATAATTCTTCTTATCTCACTTCATATAATGAAAAATAAATGTTAGGGAAATATTGATGATATTTCTCCAGAATAATATTCCTCTTGATGATATTTCTCTTGAATAATATTCCAATTATTTCCTATACATCTAAAGTTATAATATTTGATATATTTGAGTTAGGTGTTAAGGTAAATCTTTGTACATTAGTGGGTTCCCAAACTAAATGCCGCGCTCTCTAGTGGAGGTTGTAGGCGAATCAAGGAGAACGTAACACCATTTGTGAGCACCACCCATAAGTCTAGCTTCTTATTAAGAGTAACCAAAGAGTAATTTTGTGAATATATCTTTTAAGCATACAAGTAGAAGAATCCAGAAGCACTGAAAGAAACAGGTTTCGAAATTTCACAAAATGAACAAAAAATCATTTGGATGAAATATTTCAGAGTTTTTGATATTTTTTTCTTTCACAAACATCAACAAAGCATAAAAACAAATTTGATGCAGGTCGAAACCTGTGCTCTGGTCTTACTAAATAAAATACAACCAAGAATAGGCAGATTAATTAATTTTTCTCACCGGTAGTTGTAGTTAATTGTCAATGTGAACGTATCTTCTTGTCACAGTTGAAAAGATTGTTCAGTAATTAATATAATGCCCATTTGTTATTTTTTATATCCAAGTTTATTGTGTAATCAGGGGGATATCGACTACTTCAACAATAACCAAAGGGGGTGTGATACAAGAAAAATTGGGAATCTTGGCTATATATCTTATATTACATACATATTAAACACTGATTCAATTTTGGACAAAATTGAAAAATTATTGCGAGTTTGTGTAATTAATCAATACACTTGCGTGATTTCAAACGGAAATCATCGAAGCTTAAATTTCATGACATTAGTCAAAATGAATGATTGGTACTACAGTTCAAAAAAAAGTACGTTTCTTCTTTCTCAATAACAACAACACCAACATTAATCAAGCAGCTTGTATCGTTATAAGTTGTAGTGCATCGCCCAATGAAAAACGAAGAGATTGTAATACAGAAGTAGCTCATTACGAGATTCAAACATCAATTAATAATAATGAATTATAATGCGTGTATGTCTGACCTAACTCTATCTCTCCAGAGGCTACATCGTCTGTTGCATCCAATGAATTTATTTTTTATGCATGCACAGTTACTGAGAAAAAGTTTATTAATCACACCGGATAAAAAGTTGAGTATCTGAAGTTAGTTCGTGAAAGATTAAAGAGAATGTCTAAGTTTATCGAATCATGAATCGGCGTTGAATGAACTACTACGGATATAAAACCGAATTTAGATTTTATTAGGATTACTTTCTTCATTTCGATGATTCCTGACAGTTTGATGATACATTGTATCAACTATTTTGCTTATCAATTTATATATTTATGTATTATTTATTTACAATTTCAAAAGAGGGATAATTGCATATGAAGAAATAACTACATGCAAAAAAATATGTAGATTTTTTGTATAGCTTCAGCTAAATAAATATTAATATTATTAAAATTTTATTTTCGATATCCGAAACTTTTAGGGATAAAAGTTAAAGAATCTTGAAAGTATCTTGAAAGTTTTCTTGTAGAATTTCTAACATGTTCTGAGAAATGACAACGAGCAATTCTTCAACCGCAACCTAGATGGCGCATTACTTCATCCAATTAGATGAAATTGTTACAAAAAACTAGACTTGTAAAATGTAGTATCTTAATTGATAAGGACGTGTCAAAATTTCAATGTAGATGTATTCATGTGCTTTTCATTGATTCTAAGAGTTCAGATGTACATTAATCTATGCATTATATAATATGTTTACGACTTACTCTATATTTCTGTCTTACAATTGATGGGAGGATATGTGACGATTGAAATTGATGCCTTTCATTCGTTGAACGTGGCGTGACTGATGAGTACCTTGTAGTACGAAACAGTGACTGTCTCACGCTTTCAATAAATGTAGATATCATTTCAAGATTCTTTAACATTTATTCCTAGATGGATAATAGAGAATCCAATATTCTCTAACGATTGATCCCTAGAAGGACAATGGAGACATTGCATTGTTCATGTTTCACATAGCTAGTTCTGCTATAACTTTCTTTCGAATAATTTGTCAAAAAATTATCGATAGAAAGTTATAGTGTACTTTGATAAGATCAATTTTCACTATAAAAATATATATTATCATGTCCGCATATAACACGAAAAATTATATATATATATATATATATATATATATATATATATATATATATATATATATATATATATATATATATATATATATATATATATATATTATATTAGATCGCATATAAAGTGAGTTTGAGCAAAAAATCAAATTCGCAAACCTGAAATAAAATTAACGTATGAACGGAAGAAAGAGCATTCACAGAGTATGAAGCGTTTTTGGGAGGCGAAAAAGATGAAGCAAAAGTCCTAAGAATTGCGAATTCAAGTTCAATCGCTCTCCTCATGGGGAATAATATATATATATATATATATATATATATATATATATATATATATATATAATACTATATATATATATATATTTACATACATTCATATATTGAGAGAGTTGAAAACAGAAACAAATTTAACCTCTTTCTGCTATTGAAATTGTTTGAAATAAACAATCATTTAACGGAAAGCATGCATTTGACAAAGCTAGGTTCAATTTGTAGCGAAATTGTTTGCTTCATTTGTGTATTGATGTTATATGTACATAATTAAATTTCAAAAATGTTACTAAATATGAGACAAAAATTAATATGTAAAAAGCTGTTCAGAGATCAAAGCTGTTGCCTCACTTTGCGATGGTCGTGGTACAACTGATGAGTTCCTTGTAGAACGAAACAGTCTTTTGGCTCCATCAAGTGTGTCATCGATTTCAAATTTCTCTCACGATTATCGCAAGAGAATAATGTAGGCATAATAATGTGAATCGTACACGTTCACATAACCAGTATCATATTTATTTTGATAAATTGAAATTTTCGAATTTTTCATTCTTTATATTTTTAGTTTTAAATATATTATTGATTCTAATCAAGAGTTTTTCAGTTTTATAATTTCTTTAATATATCATTCAATTTTTTTGCATTTTTATACACACATAAAAACTGTAACTGTATGTACGTGTATATGCACATTTATGTGTATATATATATTTTTATGCACACACATACACTTTTTCTGTAATGAACTGTGTAATGAGGAGACTTTTTTCTCGTATAAAAAAGTGACTATATAATTTGATATTTTCAAATAGCAATAAGCACTCATCTTCAAAGCTGGAATTGCTAACGGTTAGCAACCTAAGAAGGAGGCGCTGAGATCATGAAAAAGAAATAGGTAGTGCGATTCATTTTTAATCACAAATTGTAGGAATAGTGGTAATTTAATGTACAGGAAGGTATGGATTATCTGATATTTCTTGCCGATGCAGTATTAAAAACTAACTGAGTGAATGAATCTAAGTTCCTTGCGTGAAGCTAATTGGAATTCTCCTTTCATGTAGATATTGGACCGATTATCGATGATCTAAAGATCAATAAAAATTATAGTAGCCTTTCTCGACGGTCTTGGTGGAAACAGGATGCAGAGGCTCCAAACTATGTATTCTAGTATACTAGATTGAACAACTTTGATAGTTTCATACCGCTATGATATTATTACTTTGAAAAATTAACGATGTAAGTATTTATAATTCTGATTTGAATATTCTGTTCTGAAATCTGTTTTTGAGTGCAGTGCTTAAACTCATAGTCCTCAATTTATTGGTTGAAAGAATATTTCTCTGTATCAGCCCATTTATAACGAGAAAATTGTAAAAATTTGTTAATTTGCTGAATATCTTTCCCCATTGCAGACATGATTTCTTCTTTCGATCAAGCAATATAATAAGTGATCAGAAATTTACCATTCACCACTAAACAAAAAAGGACAAACGATACCTCTGAAGATTTATAGGTACAATTTGCAATGTGCGGATTGTTATACTTTTTTAATAGGACAAACTAGAAGAAAAGAACTCTGTATAGGTTCGCCCCTTAATTTGTGATAATGCATAAGAGAAAAACACACTTCGTTTTTGATAAGTCTATTTATAAAATTACGATTGCAACTAATAATTAATTATTAGTTGCAATCGTTATAAATTATTACTTCGTTCAATAATTATATTATTGAACGAAGGAAACAGTGACCTAACTAAAATCTATGGAAATCAAGTGGATATTAAATGAAGGAATCGAAATTAATAATGAAATAACGAGGAAATTCTCATCAAATTGTTTCGATTATAAGTTGAAAGATTTTTACTCCTTTTAAATAACTTGTATTGATTGTTGACCTATTCAATAATTTCATGTATTTCAGTCAAATACTTGAATTTTTCCATTTATTCATTTACCCAAAATTGCATTCATAAATGAAATACTGAACATATGTAACTAATTTCGGTAACCAAGGAAATTACTTCAGAGAAAAACTAATCTATTGACGTAGAAAAACATAGGACAGAAGTTAGATAGCGAATACCATAACGAGAATAAGTTGTCACTACTAGTTCTTCTGAAAGTAACGTGAAAACAAATTCGACCACCTATCTATTAGAATCAACTATTTTATTCAACTATTCAAACAGAAATACCAAGGCAAATTAAATTCTTCTTACAGACAAAGATTGTAATAACCAATTGAGGGAGAAACAATGTTGAGGAATAATACGATGAATTGACTTCCTTAAAAATGCATGGTAGAAATTTATTCTGTAGCATTTCAATATAATTCGAGTTAACCTCCTATGAGGAGACCAAATAGTTGAACTATATTCTAAAATAGGTTTGCAAAGAACAAAATGAAGTAATTCTTTAATAGACTGGTCAAAGAGTTCAGCTAAGTTCCGATTATCAATGTACGGTTGGTAATTTTTCTAAACAATTCTCTTGAACTTGAGTTGAGAAACCAAATTTACTAGGACCATTAATGAAGTATGTATACTCACGACATGGACCATTGATTGTATATGGGACTAATATTGCACCATTGGTTCTTGAATGGTAATAACGGCTGTTTTTTTAGAGGTATAGAACTTCAAGTTGGCATTACTGTTGAAGATGGCGACCGATTTAACAGCTGAGAAGTGATTTATTCTCAGGATGGTTTAGCAATTCATAATGAATAGACCCACGCCTAAACAACGCTTGCAAATAGTGCAATTTTATTTCGAAAATAATGGTTTTGTGCGGAATACGTATCGCGCACTACGTCCATTTTATCGTTAACAAAATCGTCCATCAGAGCAGTTAATTCGATTAACCATGGAACGTTTTCGCACCACGTTTACTCTTATTGATAACTCGCATCCCCAGAGACGCCGTACGGTGCGTACAGAAGAAACTATTGCTACTGTAGAGCGTAGCATTGAGGAAGACCCGAATGAGTCCATCCGCCATCGAGCACAGGAATTGGATCTGTGTCCATCCACTTTATGGAAGATTTTGCGGGAGGATCTTGGATTGCGTGCTTACAAAATCCAAATCGTGCAAGAATTAAAGCCAAACGATCATCAAGCAAGGCGTAGATTCGTCGAATGGGCTCAAAACGAGATTGCCGTTGTTCCCGATTTTCATAAGCGAATTTTGTTTAGCGATGAAGCGCACTTCTGGTTGAATGGCTACGTCAACAAACAAAACTGCCGAATTTGGAGTGAAGATATTCCTCAAGTGTATGTCAAAACACCGTTACATCCAGAAAAATTGACTGTTTGGTGCGCTTTATGGGCTAGTGGAATCATTGTTCCGTACTTCTTCAAAAACGATGATGGCAAGAACATTACAGTCAATGGTGATCGGTATAGAGCCATGATTAATAACTTTTCATTCCTGAATTGAACAACCATGATGTCCAGGAGCTGTGGTGTCAACAAGAAGGCGCAACATGTCACTCAGCTCGTGCCACAATCGATTTATTGAAAGACACGTTTGGTGACCGCCTAATTTCACGTTTTGGACCTGTGAATTAGCCAATTTGTGTGTGGCCGGATAAGCCACAAACGCTTGACCATTTGGAAGACAATATTCGCCGTGTTATTGCCGATATAATGCCACAAATGTTGGAAAAAGTCATCGGAAATTTGACGTCCAGATTGGACTACATCCGAGCCAGCCGTGGCGGTCATATGCCAGAAATCATATTTAAAATATAATGCTACAAAATTATCTTTCGAATAAAAACAATTGTTGTCAATCCAATGATTCATCGTTTTATTGCAATTTGAAGTTCTATACCTCTAAAAAAACACCCTATATATCTTAAATCACAGAATTTAACACTGATTTTCTATTCACCCTTTACATTTATATTAATGAAACTGACATTGAGCAAATGATTCGAAAACCACTGCTTATAAGATCTACAGTTTTTCACAAGGGTCTAACATCTAGAGTGCAATAATAAAAGTCGATTGGCATTTATCATATAGTGCGTGCGCGCGAGTGTGAAAGTACCTTAACATCAAAGAATTAATTTAAATTCAAAAACAGTAACTCTTTTAGCCATTGTTATAGGTAATCATTTGATTTTTTGGATATAATTATCTAGACTTCATTTTTTGTTACATTTACTTTGACTCCATAACAGTTACCATCATGTGAAAAAATTAATTGAATCAGATTGAGTTCTTTGTAATAATTCATTTAATTCTATTATTTAGTTATTACTTACTTTATCAGTTTTTTTTAGATCAGATTGAACTCTTCGTTATATTTCTTTACTTTTTATCTAGTTATTGTTCAACATTATGTTATTTTTTGTAATTCATTATTTTACCGGTTGAGAATGACTTATTATTATTTTTAATTTGGTACATAAAGGATAAAATTCGAAGTTTACGAACGTTATTTGATATAAATCCTTCTCAAAATGAGGAGAAATTTTAAAATGGAAAATGTTAAATTTAAAAGAGAAAATTGAAATCATAAACAAAAAAAATGTTTTTTTATCTACATACTCAAAGCAACTGTGACGCACGTTTCGCCATTACTAATCCGAAGAAACCAACGTATTGGTGAAATGTACGTCACAATTATTTAATATAAGTTTGTAGATCTGGAAAACAGTGGTTTCTGTATCATTTCAGTTTTGAAAAGGATAAATTTCGATTACAATATTCTATCTCAATGAACTATGCGTATTAGAGGTTTACTCTACTAGAAGTTGCGCACTACTGGTTTAACGCAATATCCTCTTTTTCTCAGGCACGTATTACAAGCCAGTGGATGAGGTATGAGATCAATGTGTACAATATAAATTATACCGGGCGTATCTCGGGAGTTTTGATCTGGCAAGACTAACCGGACCTGCCGCTGTGTAAGCTCATTATAATTATTGAAGGCGGGACGAGGGCTACCGGACCCATGCCCTGAATAGCATGGTTGATTACCAATTAAACTGCCTGCTTACCTGCTAATCATTTCTGTACATTCTATCGATCGATGGTATTAATCTCATTAGATGCGAACGCGACCCTTTCCTCGCAATCATTTTTTGATTGGAAACTGATCAATCCAATACTTCACAAATGCTTAAGCAGAAGAAAATTCTGAGGAATTTTATGTCTTGGACTTATACCTATTTCCATGACATATGGTACTTCGACTGGACTCGTGGTGTTGTACATATTCAACCACGAAATTCAATATTTTTCAAGTTGGCTCTTCTGCTTTTTTCAGTAATATTTGTTATACTTTCTCTTTTTGTAACACCTTTTTTATCATTCAACCCTACTGAATGCATGATGTTTGAGATATATAGGTTCACAGCAAATTTTGTCAAAGGAAAGTATTTTTAAAGAAAATAAAATAGAGTTCAAACAAGTTACAAAGTTCTTAGGAGCGTTTTTGGACAAGCATTTTAAATTCACTACTCACGTAGCAAATCTGTTTAAGAAATTAACATCTAGTAGATATGCAATAAAAGTACTAAGCTACCAAGTTTCACGGGGGGTTCTTAAAACAGAGTATTTTACAAAATTTCAATAATTTTGAGTTATGGTTTGATATTTTGGGGAAATGCATCAGACGCTAAACAAATTTTTGTTCTACAAAAGTATGCAGTGAGGAAAATTATCGGGATGAGGTTTAGGCAGTCTCGTCGACAAGTTTTTAGGAAGAATTTTACTGGACTCAAAATAGTGACTTTTGTCACTATTTTGAGGATTATAGAAATGTAATACTACTAGAATAGTCTTACCATACAACTACCCATTTGTATGGTAAGACTATTCTTGGTTAGAAGCCATTGCCATGGCTTCTAACAGATTAGTTTATAACCTTTACTCTCCGTATGTAATATTTTAAAGTTGTTGTCGAACACATGGTTTTCTTCTGAAAGATGTGTTGCATATGTGGAATCTGTTCTTACTAATACTGTAGCTATGCTAATACTGTAGCATCTTTGGTGTTCAGATATTCTAAGGCTGAAATTACTGCCACTTTGACCAACATATACTTTGTGACAAGTACCGCAACTCAACTCATAGATATCCGATTTATCATCAGGCGAAATTTTATCTTTCGCATTTCTGATGTGTCTACCCACTGAATCCTGGGTTTCGAAAGCTATCGTAAAATTTCTGTGAGATAAAAACCTCGAGATTTTTGATACAGGGTTGCCTAAATACGTTAATGTTTCGAAATTTTTGTGACTATCTGTTACTTTAGGATATACTTGAAATATGGCATTATTGAATCTGGTTTCTATGGGTTGAGTTGCGGTACTTGTCACAAAGTATATGTTGATCAAACTGGCAGGAATTTCAGCACTAGCATATCTGAACAGCAAAGATGCTTTGCAAAAAATAAAACAGATTCTACAGATGCAACACATCTTTTAGAAGAGAACCATGTCTTCGACAACAACTTTCAAATATTGCATACGGAGATTAAAGGTTATAAACTAATTCTGTTAGAAGCCATGGAAATTAATAAGAGGAAGAAATCAAACAGTTTATTGAATGATCAAGTTAATCAATAATTCTCCTTTATTACATTTATGCCAGTAAAAATGCAATCGAAGAAAAGTATTCTATGGTCATCCCCTACAATTCAGAAGAAGTATGTTCTTTAGTCATTCCCCTACAAAAGAAGAACAGTGTTCTATGGTCATTTCCACGCACTTCAGGATGAATACAAGCAGTCCACAATGTGAAAGCTTAGTTTATCATCAACATCTGATGAAGCCACTGTGTTGGTGAAACGATATTGTCATGTTTTGAATTAATTATAGTGAAAATCAAAAAACTACTTAGTTTTATTTAAATTATGTCTTTAGATTTTCATCAAGTATCGGCCCAATCGATTAATGATATTTATATTTATATATTCCTAACATATTCATTAAATATGAAGCAATTGAAGCAAGTGATGAAAACACGACAATACAACATTTTCTTCAATTTATTGATTATAAACTAAACAAGAGAAGGAGTAATAAATCTATTCGTTTCCTTACTGTAAACCAAATCAACTATCAAATTCAAATAGCTAGGTTGGGTTCAACTTATCGTATTAAGTTGAATATTCATCATAATTGTGAGGTGTTAAAAACATACATTAAACTCATCTGAAGTCTGAACGTGTATACAAGCTATCTGACTGATCTTCATAAATCAAAATAATCGTTAGGACGTGTATAAAGTTCAGAAGAACAAACGCTTTTAATCTATTAACACCTCTTCGATGGGCATTTTGATTCATTATCGAATTCCTCCTTGAGGATTAACAACTCGAACAATATTTCGATGGATTTCACCTTTAGCCTGTTCCGTGAAACTCTAAACATATTCCATATAGATATACATATATATTGTACTCTGGGACTGGGTTGGGCAACAAACAGTTTATAACAACGACCATCATTTTTATTTGAGTTATATTATTTATTAAGATGGTGTTACAAGACGTGGTTGGCGCCAAAGGACTTATACCTCTGACAAGAAGTGAACGGAGTAAATTACTGACGTAGAAATATTTGACCGGTCGGTTACGATTTGCTATAGATAACGATACACATCATGAGCGTCGGTGTACTAGACAAAGTTGTTCTTTCAATATGAATGATTTCAGTAAGACAATCATTTACTGGAAACTTAAGTTTTCTTGTACTTGGTTGAAAAATATTCGTAAATCTAGTTTGGACTTGTATACTGTTTCTACTTTCATACTCTTTTTCAACAATACTTTGTGCTGCAGGTGTGTGATATCTGTTGTTGTAGAATATATATATATATATATATATATATATATATATATATATATATATATATATAAAATTATATTATATATATTTTTTATTTTATTTTAATTTCTGATTCCTGGGGGTAGGTCATATATTATACTAAAAGAAGAGAATTCTTCTTTAGGTTTTTACAATAAAATTCTCCTTACGCGTTTCGGCGATGAGCCATTTTCAAATTGTAATTTAATTGTCTGAAACAAGAACAGCTAATTTCATATAAATGTCGATCAATTAGGCATTAATACAACTTACATAAAAAAGAATTCATCCAACAATGCACAATTTGATGTGATGAGATTAGAACAGAACATCAATCACTCGTTGTTTTAATTTTTCTGGCAGCATTGAGAACTGTGGAATATGCAAGTCGGTCGTATTAGGATGAACCAGTTTTTATAATATCTATATTGATATGATAATAAACAATGAAATGTTTGATTCCCCGAACCAATACCATCTTTTCTTCTGACAATTGCAGCAATTACAAAATTAAAATCATAAGCTTGATATTATAATGTCTGATCTTATCCAGCGAATTTATTCTCTTATTACTATTTAATTACATATGAAAGTGAGAAAAAAATTAAAATTTTGCTTTACTATGATATTGAAAAAACGGTGAGTAATTCATGACATTTTTGGCGCCCAACGTGGGACTCTTGAAAATCGTGGGAACTGGGAAAACCTAGAAAATATCAATGGAAACTTTCGATTGTTGAGATAGTTTGGAATTACAACAAAGATTGTCATTGAATCTAAATCTTATTTGAAACCAGAAAGTAGTAGGAATTTTGCAGACAAAATCATTCGAATACATTAAAATACATTCTGATGTTTATATTGATTAATAAAAATACGAAATCAGGATAGGTAAAATTGGTTTGAATTGAATGAAAATGATTTGAATGAAATACACATAATAATTAATGAATGATACCAAGATGAAGTAAGTCCAGGAAAAGCTGGTTTATGAAATATGACAACCAAAACTGATATTATGAACGAAAAACTGCAGTATCTCTGAAAGATTAGAAAACATGAAAAAAATGAAATGTGAGTATGTGAAAGAAAGTAGTACAAAACGTTCATTTCAGGAAAGTTGAAAATACAAGAGAAATATAGTAGATTTAGTCGTAAAAAATACAATAAAAAATATGGTAACTGATAACAAAAACAAAGAGGAATAGTAGAGAAAAATTTGCAAATTGGTCAGGTAAGAAATTCTCATCTATTGAAATATACTCAATAATGAATATTCACTACTTTCACTATATCTAATATATTTTCATATATTCATTTATCATTCAAGATTTGGAGTCATTCAACAATATAAAGAACATTGTGATGCTCGCTGGAGCAATTTTGATACAAGGGTTGGAAATCAGTTGAAGTTGTGTTTATGACAATACTATTTCTAGAGTCGTACTTCTTTTTATTTCTATTACTCCTTATTTCATTATTACGAACTTTGCGTACATGAAAACTACTAACTCTGTTTTGCTGAATTTTTGCTGTGTTTTAGCTTTTATCGTCATCAAAGCTTTTCTGTTAACTTTTTTTTTCTCGAAAGTATCTGGCAATTTACTGATGAAACTATATGAATTGATGAAGAGTATTATAGTTCAACGGAAATGGAAGGCTCAATAATAGAAGTGGTGTAAACAACAAGCACACAATATATGAAAAATAAATAATGATTATTGTAACTTACCAATATAGGAGAATCTTAATATGTTTGATTATCATGAATTATCTTCCTAGGAATTATTTGTACGAGAGGAAATGAAAAATTCCTTGAAAAATTATAGATTTTCTGAAAATTTGGACCTTATAACTATTTTTGCATACCTCTTTCTTAACTTAATATCGTAACAAAAAGTCCAACAATACAAACTTGTATATACCCATATTAATGGGAGCAATATTTAATATCAATTGAATACTATGTCGATATTATTTCAACAATGCTTTATTTATTTTTCGATCAGTGGAATTGAAGAAATAGATTGAGAGCAGCACAAAAACAAGGTGAAAATTATAAAAAGATTTTCACAAATAGACAATCAAGTACACCAAGTGGAAAGAAACCACATACCGCGACCCACTTCATTTTTTTGTCAGGATTTTCTGCCTCATACTCTGTAAATATGGTCAATATTAGAAGAGAATTTTGTGCTTCTATGTTTTTACTGTGCCATTGAATAATTTGTTCAATGTTGTAACATAATATTTTTTTAAACTATGTTCCGGAAAGCATTCAGTAAATTAACTCTATGTCAAAAACTCATCAATCCAGAATAATTTATTATGTTTTGCTTAAGTTTATATAATCGACGCCTATGGTGTTCTATGCATATTCTGAAATACAACAATAAATACTGTTAGATTTGTTGTGCACGTGCTACAGTTCCTTCTTGAAGAACACACACACACTAACAATAATGTAGCTTTGTAACGACTTTCCTGTCCAGTTCCAAGCTGGTCTCTTGTCAGTTTGTCCCGCCGTAGCATGATTGCAGCAGATATTGACAGACATTTTCACCAACAATTTGTTTTGTAGTTGTTACACAAGTAATTAGATGCTCCAGGCAATTGCTCGTGCCTTGTACTATATAACACTTATTTTTCACAACAACTGATTGTATTTTCAGGCCGTGTCGGAGTTATAAACTGTCTTCCCATATTTAATGTACTTATGGTATTGAAAACGACGTATTGATGAATAATGATAGCACATCTTTAATATAGCATTTGACGGGTGAGTTATGGAGATTCGTTTCATGCTGATACGTTTAAGTGGTTAGACTGGAAACGAGGTGATGGACTGCAGATCATATGAAAATTTTCGACGGAAAAATACACCGACATGAAGATTAGGAGTGAAAATGAGTTCAATCTGTCACTTTTGACGCAGTAATTTGAAATAACCTTGACTTCCCACAAGATTTTCCAGATTAATTTCTGATTTGATTCAGACCTACATATGGATGTGACTTCAAATGATTTTTCTGATCGTGAATTTCACAAGGACTCACAATAATAATTTTTCAATCAATTAACAATGCAAATCATTTTTCAATAGTTCAAAATTCGATAATAAAGAGTTCAAGGTAAAATGATAACATTTAAATATCCACTTCAATACCTAACAGTCATGTGGTTGTGTACAAACAAGTACAAAACACCATGAAATACCCAAGCAAAAATATTGCGCTTGGATATTGAGACTACTCAGTTCAGAGTTTGAGTTTGAGATGATCAAAAGTTCGAAACTGCAGTTATTCAAACACTCAAGTTTCTCTATGATAGTTGAATGCGTACTTAAGTTATACAAGTTACTTTCATTTCAATAAAGTACAAGATAATATCTCACCTCATAACTTTGAAGCATAGTGTCCAATGACAAACTTTTGTGGGCTTTTGTTTTCACGAATCCAATATTATTCAACAAAATTTAATGTAGATATATTCCGAAGAAATTATTGAGAATTTGAGTTATATTATCGGCCCGTAGTGAAGAAGTTTAAAAAATAAACACCAGAACTTTCAATCCATTCTCAAAAATGTGAGGGAGGTGGGGCTATATAAGTCACTTTGACGGATACTATCAGGATTCTAAGGACTATTTTTGTTTCTACGAATACAAGTAGGCAAGGCTGATTCATAAAACCGAATAGAAGGGATGCGTCAAATTTGCGATAAGTGACTTATTCATGACACGTGGAAAACCCATATGGAACTAGTTCCTTCTTTTTCAAGTCAAGAATAATTATCATAATGAAAGTAACATTAATTTTATCATGAGATCATTATAACATTAATTATTATAGTAAGAAGATACCAAGTATGCAACAAACAAATTACCGATATTTTGTAAGAAACGTATCGACTTTATAAAGCGCCTGAAGGAATAATTAATCTCCAATAGTTTGCTTAGAGATTTAGATATTCATCCATAATTTCTTGTAACGTTATTTATGTGAACAAAGTATAATTAGAGATCAAAAGTGTAACATGTCCTTCATCTCTTTAGTTTCCGTTTTTGATTTTAAACTCTCTGAGCCTCCAACAATAGAAGCATCTGCTTAAATCGTAATTATATGTGAAAAAAAACGATATTATCGTTTTTTATATAGCTTGTAACTAGTGCGGGTAGATCAATAATAAAAATATAATTTACGTTATTTGGTTGAATTAATCAACAAATATAAGGTGAAGTTTGAAGCGATAAGTTTCAGAGTATAAAAAATTTAATATATCAAATCAACTGAATATACATATATATATATATATATATATATATATATATATATATATATATATATATATATATATATATATATATATATATACAAATATTTTTTCAATGCTTATCACGAATATTTTAAATCGTTCGTATTGTTTTGTTTTGCTAGGACAAAAAGCGATTGGTCGTTATAGTCGATAAAAATCGATGAAGCTTCGTAGTTGTAAACGATATGTCGCTGTATCCGATGTTGTTATAGGCGGTATGTTTACTGAATAGTTTACTAGAAAGTCGGGCGGAAGCTTACAATTTGGCTGTAATAATCGATCGGTCGTTGTAAACGATGTCACTATAATCGGTTTCGACTGTATATATATATATATATATATATATATATATATATATATATATATATATATATATATATATATATATATATATATATATATATATATATATATATATATATATATATAATTTCATTCCATACTTGAATATACTTCGATGTACCTGAATGGTTAGTTGTCCTTTTTACAATATTCTACTTTCATAGATTAGATTAAATCATTTTGTGCAATATATTATAACTGTAATAATAATTTTCGATGAGCCTTATTATTTCTGTTTTGAACATATAATGTAATTGTATTCAAATTATAGCCGCAATTTTAAATATCAAGGTATGAGAAAGTATGCTCTAATCACCACATATCGTATGATAAAAAACAAAAAAGGAAGATAATATGATTCGGTAATAAATAACGTTTGGTACATCTGAATAATAGGAGCCATAAATGAGTTGCATCTTTGCGGGGCCATCATTTGTTTGTTCATCAGAGTTTGCCCGAGGATAAAGGAACGCACCATAATTCACCGTTGCCGCTTTTCTTGTCTTGGTGCGGCTTGCTTGCCAGTATTTTAATTATTAATTTCACTACGAAGACCTGCATATTTAAATGCAATTAAATATAAAGAGTGTTGGTCATCGGAATGAGAAATCGACAGAAGGAGTTGTCAGATTGGCCCTAGCTTCAGGTGAATGATGATGTATTTATTATATTACAAATTTAATTTCTAGAAGATGAGCGTATGAGATTCTCTGCAATTTTTGAATGTATATTCTGGTGATCGTTTCGGATTTTCATGATATTCTAGATGATGTTATCAGAACGCATAACTTATAGACCAATCTTTCCTTATCCTTTACTCCTAATTCTAGAAATTTGATCAAAACAGTATTTAAGAAAGGTGATTAATCAGATATTTGTAATTTTAGACCCATCTCGATCATTTGTAATTTCTGCAAAGTATTTGAAAGTGTTCTACATGAAAAAATTTCGCATCATGTTAATCCCATGATTTCATCCCTCCAACATGGTTTTATGAAAGGTCGTTCAACAATTTCTAATCTAACGTGTATTTCTCAGTACATTGCTGAGGGTATTGAGTATCGCAAACAGACTGATGTGATATACATGGATTTCTCTGAAGCGTTTGACAGTCTTGACCACGGTATTCTATTGAATAAACTAGGCACTTTCGGGCTTTCGACATCGCTCATCAAACTTTTCGAATCGTACTTGATACGCAGAAAGCAAGGCGTTTTTAGCCGTGGGTATACATCAATTGAATACTGTGCTTCATCTGGAGTGCCCCAAGGTTCCATACTTGGTCCTCTGCTTTTCACAATGTTCATAAATGATATAATCCATGTCATTGATGTTGAGGCCTTATTGTTCGCAGATGACTTCAAGATTTTTCATTATGTTTCCTGGTGCATCGGTGACTGTGAACGCATTGCAAGAAACTTGCGTAATGTTGTAAATTGGTGTGATTTCAACAAATTAAACCTCAACATCTCCAAATGTCATGTAATGTCGTTCTCCACAAAATATAATTTGATCAATTTCAAGTATGAAATTGGTGGAAATATTTTGGAAAGACCCAATACATTTATTGACCTTGGCGTAACCTTTGATTCTCAACTAACTTTCGTGCCACATATCAATGCTACAGTGACCGCTGCCTGTAGAGTATATGGTTTCATTGTTCGTATTGGAAAGGAATCTAGCAATATATTAACTCTGAAAATATTGTGATTTGCTTTCGCAAGATCTTAACTCGAATACGGATCAACAGTCTGGAATCCTGGTTATCAGTTACACATTGATCAACTGGAGTCTATACAACGAAAGTTCCTGAAACTTTTGAGCTTCAGAATTGATGGAATATATCCACCTATAGGCATACAACATGAAACGCTTACAAGTCGACATAATGTGGACACACTCAGTTCGCGAAGGAAATGCCATGCAATAATCTTCTTGCATAAAATAATTAACAATAAAGTGAAATGTCAGGAATTATTGCAAAAGCTTAATTTCATTGTCCCAAGAGTTTCTTCCAGAAGCGCATTCACGTTTTACCTTCCTGCAGCTAAAACGAATGTTCTAAAATTTTCGCCATTGCACACGATATGTGAACAATGTAATATTTTGGGAGCTAAGGTGGATATTTTCAACTGTTCTGTTACTGATATTAAGGTAAGTTTCCTTGATATACATAATCTCTGATAAAACAATTATTTATATGTCTTCACGAACAGAATTCATATTCACTCATATAATTATGTGTGTATAAGTGTTAATATTTCAATGTAAATGCATTTGTGTGTTTAAATTTATATGTAATGTATAAAATTGGTCAGCATTTAAGTTTATTTTTACTTCTATAATTATTTTATTCCATTTCATCAGTTGTGATTCATATCACAAACTCTTTAATTCAAAGTGAAAGTACAAAATTGAAACTTTTGTACCACCTATTTTGTTTTTCCTATATGTTGTGTTTCCAGTTTTGTAATTAGGACTTGTTCTGTAAAACAGTGTATGTTGAATAAATAAATGAATAAATAATTAAAAAAACCGCATTTGATAATATTGATTTGATCATAGGTGTTATTACTGCTAGTCATGATTATGCCAGATTTGAGGCTTCCTTAGATGCTGGTGTAACAAGAACGGGCTTAAACTGAATATCCGTAAATGTAAAATTTTATCATTTTTTCGAAACTTAACTGCAATCCACCACAGCTATATATTGGAAGGTCAAATTCTTGATATATGTGTTGAGTTTAAGGATCTGGGGGTTGTTTTCGACTATAAGCTGTCCTCCTCAGGGCACATAACTTGTATTACGGCTTCTGCTTCTAGAATGCTGGGTAGTTTGATCAGAAATTGAGCAGCTTATTTAGTCTTCGCACAATTAAAACGCTGCACTACTCCTTTATTCGCAATAATCTCAAATATGCTTTTATAATTTGGTTTCCTCTGTACATGAATCCAATTATCCAAGCTATGGTGGCAGTTCAGGGGAAGTGTTTGAAGTATATATACTTCAGATGTTATGGGCGATATTCTTCGAGAGGCTTCGACCTAACTTTAACCTGGATAACTAACTTTAATCCTTATCGATAGTTTGGGAATTGAATTATTGAAGTTGATTCGTGAACGGTTTGGTCTAACGTTTCTCAAAATTTCGCATAATTCGATGGTCTCGTCATTTCTTCTCAGCAAAATAAATATTCGCGTACCAAGGCCTGGTCTAAGGCGGTACATTACATTTCATGCCCATTACAGCAGATCAAATGTTATATCACGTTTTCCTATCAACTTTATATATAATCTTCATGATGGGTGTTGCGGTAGATGTGATTTTGACTTGTCTTTTGATCAGCTATCAGTGGTTTTGACATGCCACTCAGAACAGCGCAAAGAGATGTCGTGATATTTTCATGATCTTGTGTTGACTAGATATGACTTAGTAATATATAATATATCGATTTCAGTGTGTTTCATTTGGTTACTGTATATTCGCTTTAAATTTTTTCTAATTTATTATTATTTGTATTTGATTTGAATTGAAATTGAATATCAATAAAACAAATCTTGCGAGTTGCTTTGCAGGGTTCACTTACTTGATCAGTCCATATTTCTGAAATAAACAAAAACCTTTCTAGTGCTATTTACACAATCCGCAGAATGAGATCCGTCACAAATGAGAACATCGCTAAATTGGCCTATTTTTCAAATTTCCTCTGTATCGCGACGTACGATATCCTAATTTGGGGATATAGTCCGGAGATCCAAGGTATTCTGCTGAAGCAAAAAGAAGCGATTACAGCGATTTGTGGTGAATCTAAGTTATCTAGCTGCAGAAAAATCTTCAAAGACCTCAGGATACTTACCGTGTTGTCCGTCTTTATACTATCAGTCTAAAACACTCACGTGCTAATAAGAAGCTTTTTCTAACAAATACTAATATGCACACGTATAACACTCGTGGCAAAGACGATTAACTCACCAAATATCATAGGCTCAAAAGAACTCAAATAGGAGTTAATTATTATTGTATTAAATTTCATAATAGGTTACCTTCTCGAATCAAGGAACTGCCGGACAAAATATTCTTGAAACGTTTGAAATCTACTCTATTGAATCATCCTCTGTACTCTTTACAGGAGTGTATGGAATTGAGCAATGATGCTTTCTAGAGTAGTCTGACACGTATATTATTATATATTGTTTTGTACAAGTTTTGTAAATGTTATGATTTTGATTTCATATTTTATTGTGTGCATAGTTCAATATGATACTTATAGGTTTTGAAATGTTCTTTTATTTGTATAGATTTACAGAAATTTATTGATATGCCATGTAATTATTTTGATGATTAAATAAATAATAATTAATTAATTAATAATTTGTTATTTTTCCCCTGTAATTGGATGTATACTTGTTGGGAATAAATATATTATCAATATTAATTATTAATGATATTTATCAGTCAATAGTGAAAACAAATTTTCTAATCAAATAGTAAATGTTTGAGAATAGTTTTTTGAATAATCAGAAATGAAGATTAATTGTCTTTAGACTGTCTTTAGGAGATGAACCCCTTCGCAAAGTACTGAAATTGAGCAGATATTGCTTGCCTTTCAAAATCTTGGTATTCCATAATAATTAGAGGTTAGTGAGTGAACACTTGAAGTTAGTGAAAAAATCAAGAATTATATTTAATCTGGCATTATACAGATATGATGTCTGTGACGAAATATTCCATTTTTTGGTCAGTAATTGCTTACATACTCCTGTGAGACAGCACTGTTAAGTATATGTGAGGAATGGTAAGTATAGAGCTATGGATAAAGGAGAGGTAGTGACTGTAGTATTGTTGGGCTTCGAAAGAGCATTCGAAACTTTATGTAGATCATTGATGTTAAAAAACTAAATAAAATTGGTTTTGAAGGTTTAGTCAACAAATGGTTCAATTCTTATTTACATTTACGATCTCAAAAAGTTAAGTTCAATGGTGTACTTTCGGACAGCATTGAAGTTGATTTTGGCGTACTTCAGGGTACGGTCTTAGGTCCACTGTTATCCTCATTATACATTAATGATATTGCTTTTCATGTAAAAAAAATGCTCTATACGATTGTTCGCAGATGATACAATGATTTATGTTAGGGGTAAAAATATCCAGATTATAAATAGAGACTTGGCATCAATAAATGAATGGCTGAGCGATATCAGTTTATAGCTGAATGTAACAAAGCCTAAATTTATAGTTTTTGTAACAAGTCTTAGGTAAATAGTAACGAAAACATAAATATTAAAATTGAAAATCATAAAATTGAAAGGTAAAACTTGTTAAATACTTAGCCGTTATGTTAGATGCGAAATTGAGTTTAAATAATCATATAGACTTCATATCGTCTAAAATATCCAAGAAAATCATCTTTCTCAAAATAATTGGAGAAAATCTGACGACATATGTGAAGTTATTGCTCCTTAATTCAATAATAATGCCACACTTTGAATATTGTTCCACTCTGTTATTGGGATTAAAGAATAAACTCAACAGCTACAAAAGTAATTATAGAAGTTATAGTAAAGGTAGTTCGCAGAACAGAGTTATGCGAACAATTGTGAAATGTAAAAGAAATATTTCAAACTAAAGCATGCTAAATCGTTTAGAACTAATGTTAGTTAAACAGAATACTTGTTGCTACATATATATTCATATTTAAAATTGAAAACAAATTGTTCCCATATAGAGTAATAAAAAATGTAACATGTGTCAGTGATGTGCATGGTTATAATACAAGAAATGCTGACAATTTCTACATGCAAGTTTGTAAGCTTTCTAAATCCAGAAATAGTATATTTTATGAAGGATTCAACGCATTCAATAAATTGCCCAGCTCCATAAAAACAGTTAGTGACCTTAAGGTATTCAAGCGTAAATTAGCTAAGTTCGTCTTAAACATATAATTGTAAATAATATGTTTTGAACCTACATGTCTATATGATTTTGTAATAGCTATTGGTAAATAAATATTGTTAATAATATTATTTTAATTTGGTTGATGGCGAAGGTGCATCGTAAGACTGTGATGTTTGTTTTGCGACGTTTAATGAAAATTTGATATCTAGAATGATGAATAGAATAATTATCGAAGTCAGAATGATTGAATGTAAATCGTAATATTCTCTAACAGTATCCTTTGAAGTATGATGACTATGACAATACCTACTCATAATAAATTCAATACACGATGAATCTAATTACCTCCCTTTACAATATTCAACAATAATATTCTTTTGATGGATTTTAATTTTTCAGATAGCAATTCAAACTGAAATTTGGAAGGCTGAAAAACTATTCCGAAGAAACCTTGCTTCATGAAATCGTATATATTTTGTATTATTCGAGTTCAATACTAAATTTTCTCAGATTAATCAATATGATCTATACGAATAGCCTCTGTATTTCAAAATGAAATTTAAAATTCCAATGTTCGTCATTGGCGATAATTATTATATACCTTGAGTATAAATAAATAGCTTTCAAGTTCACATATACTTATCTCCGAATAAAAGTTATCTACATCTACCATGAATTTTGGAGATACTCGCCACTTCAACGTTATATTTCACGAGGAAATATTTTTATGGCCCCCAAAGCTCGGAGTAGACACAACCGACTTACGCCG
Source organism: Henosepilachna vigintioctopunctata (assembly GCA_030704895.1). NCBI lineage: Eukaryota > Metazoa > Arthropoda > Insecta > Coleoptera > Coccinellidae > Henosepilachna > Henosepilachna vigintioctopunctata. Next base: position 4,613,122 of record JARQZJ010000093.1, on the reverse strand, counting down.
TACGCAGATGGAATCTCCTTTATTTAGATGCCAAAGAGTTTTTGACCATTGGCCATCTATTATATTTGGTAATAAATATTCATTTTTTGGCTGTAAATTTCGCTCGAATGGGATTCGGAGGCTGGTGTTGACGGTACTGCGGGCGATACTAATCTACGCTCGCAGTACCGTATCGAAAAATACACTGTAAGTAACTAAATCGAAGAACTATGAGTATCATAGTCTATGACATTGACTACAAACCGTAAATTTATTCAAAACCAACAACAAATTAACAGTTCTGCAACATCATTTTCTTTGAAAAATTAAAATTATTGTTCTATTCAAACAATGAAAGTATTCTGAAAGTGGTAAGATTATACTAAAAGTTTCATATATATATATATATATATATATATATATATATATATATATATATATATATATATATATATATATATATATATATATAATATAAGAAAATGAACACTAGAACATTCATTCGAAAAATTCAAATTAATCAAGAGAATGTTATAGTAGAGCTAGATATGTGAACGTGTACGATGTGATGCCTCCATTATCCTTCAAGAGATAAATGTTAGAGAAATATTGAAATCGATGCCACACCTGATGGAAGTGCGAGACATATATGTTTCGTTCTGCAAGGAACTCTTCAGTCGCACCACGTCCATCGAAGTGAGGCAACGTTTTCAACCTCCAAGCATCTTCTTGTGACTCCAAGTGGAAGATCGTAGAGTTATGAATACTCCACAATTCCATCTATGGGAATCAGTAGAAAACACCTCTCAGATTATAGACACACCAAGCATCGAAATTTCACATATCTTCTATACCCATGGGTATCTCCTAAATTGCAATGTCTATTTGACAAATATCATCGAACGATGTTTTTAAATGTCAATAGGTTGCGTTAGTAGTACGCTCGCGTTTACTCTCGAAGTGCGAGACACTTCCATCAGGTGTGGTATCGATTTCAATATTTCTCTAACATTTATCCCTTGAAGGATAATGGAGACATCACATCGTACACGTTCACATATCTAGCTCTACTATAACATTCTCTTGATTAATTTGAATTTTTCGAATGAATGTTCTAGTGTTAATTTTCTTAAATATTTCATTCAGTGCCATAAGCACAAAAAATTTATATTATATATATATATATATATATATATATATATATATATATATATATATTATTCAATGTTCTTCGCAATAACAGGCTTATTTCAATTTTTTTTTATTAACTATTAAATACTTAATCTGAGCATTTTTAATATTACAATCTGGTCACAGTGGACCAATGAGCAATTTTATTTTAACCTAATTGACTACTATCTAGCTTAAACTAAGGTATACTCATCAGCGTTCCTTATATTCTAGTCCTATATTAGAGTTACACTAAAACTTAACATGTAATACGAGCACTGTTTTTCGCAGTCACTTCCACTTCACTAACTCAAACGGTTTTGTTCTTTTTAGTCTTCTTTTAATGTTAGTGTTGTCTAGCAATTGAATTGCTTCGATATTGACATGTTGATGAAGCCTTTCTTCATGTTTATTGGCATATTGGGTAATAGTTTGCTCAATAGTTTCTACCTTTAGGTCCCTATGTAAGTCACTATTACGTACATACCAAGGGGCGTCTGTAATATTTCTCAGTATTTTGTTTTGAAATCTTTGGATAATATTGCGATTTATTTGTTTGGTACAACCCATAATTGTATTCCGTAGGACCACACAGGTTTAAGAATTTGTTCATATAGTAGAAGCTTGTTTTGAACTGATAATTGGGACTTACGTCCTATTAGCCAATACATTTTCCTGTATTTCAATTCTAGTTCTGTCCTTTTTGTTTTAACGTGAGCCTTCCAACAGAGCTTTGCATCTAGTGTCATCCCCAGATATTTTGCTGTGTTTATTTTATTTCAATTTGAAGAAATTTATTTACGTTGACGTTTCGTTGTATATCACAACTTTGACAAATTAATGAATAATTGAATTTTATGAATTACTATAGATATCAAAACGTCAAACTTGTTTTTTTAAGAAAATCGAAGTGGCTTTTTTGTTTTTTCACATTTTCATTTTTAGCATTCAGAGGAATATTTTTGGCTTAGAAAGTTTTAGTCTACATCACCATGAGGAAACCTTTGATAAACGCATGGTAAATCAGGTAGTTCTAATTAGTGCGATTTATATATACATAAATATAATTACATATAGTCGAGTTTCAAATACTTATCCAGAATATGTATATTGATTGGTTTATGTGTGTGAAATTGATGGTAAAATATGAAGGAATGAGTTTTGAGATATCATGTTTGATGATTGTTGTGCATTCATTTTATGAATGTGATTTGTAAGGTTTATCAAATCGTTGTAAATTGAATTAAGATTTTTAATGTCTGTTCTTTCATTTCTGGGTTTTCCGAATTTTTACGAATGTGTGACATTTCTAAAATTTGTCTACATTTTTTGTCTTTTTCAGTTACAAAAATCTTTGTATCGTTGTAATTAAAATAATTTTTTTCAGGTATTTTATGTTTACTTAAGGCTGTTATTTGAGTTTTTTCATAATAATGTGCTTTTATTCTTTCTTCCAGATTTTGCGACGTTTGTGCTATATAGCATTTACTGGAATTGTTACATGAAAAATTATTAAAAAAAATATATATATATATATATATATATATATATATATATATATATATATATATATATATATATATATATATATATATATATATATATATATATATATATATATATATATATATATATATATATATATATATATATATATATATATATATATATATATATATATATATATATATCTCATTTTGAACGTTTTTAGCAATAACAGGCTTCTTTTGATATGAAAAAGTTTATTTTTGTTAACGTTTCGTTGTTATATAACAACTTTGTCAAAACTAATGAATAATCATTAATGAATTAATGAATAATTAAACAGGCAATAAATCAATTTCAAAAATATAAATATATATATATATATATATATATATATATATATATATATATATATATATATATATATATATATATATATATATATATACATAAAATTAAATATGTCTTAATTGTGTGAAACTTTCAATGCAGATGTATTCATGTGCCTGCTTGTTGTAAGAAGTTGAGAGTTTGTTTATCAATTCTTTCTTTAAATTCTTGATGTAATTAAATTTTGTGATGATTAAAATTGAGGGATAAATTATTTTTAAAAAAATTAAGAAGTGAAAAAAATTCCTCTATGAGAGAGTCCACTAAATTGAATTCAAAATTCATTAGAAAATTAATGAACAATAATAACAATTAAAACTTGATAAATATTATTATAACAATATATATCATTAGTATTTGTGGATCACATAATCAAACTATTAATAATTATTATATATCAGATTATAACATATAAAATCTATTATTCGTCTTCCATACAGGCTATGCATAATCGAATATCCCGAAAACTTCATTAATGAAAAGAATTATATGAACTTTCATAATTTTTTTCAGAAAATCAATCATCTCCTATGGACACACACCAGTACGTTGCTTTGTCATCTCAATTATATTTGGAATTCAATATCCCCATGGAGTTAAATTATTTCAATGGCTCTTCAAGACACGTGTTCCCTCCAACAGTGTAAAATTGTATCAACAATAATAGTAACATTGTGTTGAGACCTTCCTTAATGACTTGGCAGTAATTCTACCACTGACCCGTCATGTAGTTAAAGAATCATCAAACCAGTTAAACCCATCCATTAGGACAATTTGTTCAGCGTTGAACCTGAAATTATTTTGTCAAATTCTTGTTTCCAACTGCGAAATTGATATTTATCTATGTAACAACATAATTATTCGTATTTCGTGTATGATTTTTACAAAGTTCGCATTATAAGTGTAGGTTTTTATTCTTTAAACACACCTGAAATCATTTATAATTCTTATTTTAATGGGTTCATATTCGAAATTTCAACGTTGAATGGAAAAAAAATGATAACTGATGTTAAAACATTAGTGAAATTAGAACGTAAATATTTTCATTCCTCAATTAATGATCGAACTGCGCTTTCCGATAAGCTTCAATATTTGAATCACTCTATCAAGAAAACCGTTTAGTTCAGTTGTTTGAGCTCTGATAATCGATCATTTCATAGTTGAAATGATTAAAAATTTTTATTTATACAATTTAAATTTGTATGTTTATCAGTGAATTCTAATAAAGTAATTTATATTGCGAAAACAAAACACCGTAACTAGTAATTTCTACACTTTATTACACAATTGTTCAATAAAAAAACTGTGTCTTCCGTTATCATTTTAATTTTTCAAGAAGAAATATTTCATGAAATATGCAATGGCCACTTTCAGGTGAGAAATCGTCAAATCCAGGAAAGTTTAAACTCACAATATTTGCGTAAGCATGAGATTTTTTCACATGTTTGAATTTTTTATACAATCCTTTTTTTAACAATTTCTAATTTTTTTCTACATTTTTTATGTAACTATCCCATTTGTGTCTATCCGGAATGACACCGAGACATCATGCCAGTACTCTTCTGCGAAATGCTGAATTATCGATTGATATTCATCTATTAGGTAGGTGGTACCTTCCTCCGTAAGGCACTAAAAATATTTCTTGATTTTTACAGAATCTTTCGCTTTTACTTTAAGCTTAATCAATGAGGGTATCTCCGTAAAGCTGATGATTTTTCGCTGGTTTGAATCTTGAAAATATTATTGAAACATACTGGGAAAAGAACGACCTAGGGATGGTCCCTGTGGGACATAATGTGTATGTAGTTGCAGTCATTGTCTATTCATTATTTTTGTCCTGATTTTTCGAGAAATTCCTTGGATATTATCATCTCATTAACAATACATGCTAATTTCAATTGATAGCAACGAAATCAATTATCATTCAGAGTGCGATGGTACAATTTGAACACTTGACCAGGAACAGCTAGAGTTATTAGGTATTTTGACAAACACGTATATCGTGCTCCTAACCCATATAAATTTTTTTTAAAATTGGATTAGCAGTGGAGCCAGCAAGTGTTTGAATTACTTTATTATAATTTTGAAATTTATGAACAACATGCTTGACCAGGTGTTGTCTAAAAGTCATTCAATAAGAATATTTTCTCGTTACTGAATTGGAAATCGAATTATCGTTTTTGTTATTATTATTATACATCGAGGCTGAAAACGGAGGTAATTTTAAGCCTCCTACTTAACATCATGAACAAACTAAATACGGAACAAACAAAAAAGGCTTCTTCTTCTTCTTCTAGCTTTATTTTAGGCGAAAGCCGCTTGTTTATTCTTCGGTCGTTTGTCTGTTACGGAACGTTCAAGTTGTCACTCCATCTTTTCCGTGGTCGTCCCACGCTTCTGCACCCCAGTGGAGATCTATCACGGGCTGTCACTATTCTTCTGTCGTCCATTCTGCTTATATGGTCATTCCACTCCTGTTTTCTCTTCAATACCCAGTCATTAATGCGGTCCACCTTGCACATGTTTCTAACATTTCACTCCTTTCTCCGTTGAGAAGTGTTTTCCCGGTTATCCTGCGAAGTACCTTCATTTCGATTGTCTCCAGTAGTCGCTGGTTTTCGTTGTTTCTGGTCTAGTTTCTGCAGTATCATAATGGGCTTTACGGTTGCTTTATAGATTCGTGCCTTGGCTTCAATTCCGATATGCTTATTGCGCCATATTGTGTCATTCCGACATCCTGCTATTCTTGCTGCTTTTGTTGCCTGCTCCCTTACCTCTGCCTCGACATCATCATAACCCGAAATCTCTATGCCGAGGTATTTAAATTTCATTTCCTGCTGGATAGATTTACCATCAACTCAAGCTTGCATCTCAATGGTGTTTTTGATGTAGTAATTCACTTTGTTTTAGAAGCAGAGATTATCATATTAAACGATTTGGCTGTACGGTTGAACTGGCGCAGGAGGCGCTGTAAATCGTCTTCATTTTCTGCAATCAGCACAGCGTCATCGGCGTAACACAGAATGGATGTCTCTTTGTCCCTCATTTTGTAGCCCCTCATTCCTCTTACTTTTTTGATTATCTCATCCATGATGATGTTGAAAAGAAGGGGCTTAACGAATCTCCTTCCACTTCTCACTGGTATCTGTGTGGTAAGCTCCCCGTCTAATCTTGCCTGGATCTTGTTCGCAGTATATATATTTTCGATAGTCTTTATTATATTACGTGGGATTTGCCTGTTGTAGAGCAGATGTATAATGTCTGATAGTTGGACCCGGTCGAAAGCTTTGAGTAAGTCAATAAAGCACATAAATGCTGGCTTATTATATCCTATAGACTTTTCTGTTACTTGTCTTATGACAAATACGGCGTCGGTGCAAGATCTTTCAGATCTGAATCCTTGTTGTTCATCAGCGAAAGAGGTGAGGCTATTAATTTTGATTGTTATAAACTTTGTAGTAAGTTTCAGCGTGGTGCTCAGCAGATTTATTGCCCTTTAATTCGAAGGTACTTTCTTGTCTCCTTTCTTAAACATAAGAATAGTAGTGCTTGTACGCCATTCATCTGGGATCCTGTGATGGTAAAGGATCTTTTGAATTAAAATTGTCAACTCTTGAGTAAGACGTTGTCCGCCATATTTGAGTAGTTGGTTGCTAATTCCGTCCTGCCCGGCACTTTTCCTATTCTTTAATTTTTGTAGGGCTAACTGTACGTCACCCACATTAACTTCAGCATTTTCGCTCACTACTATTTCGGTTGTCCTTAGGTCTTCTTTTGTATCCTCTGTCGAATATAGTTCAGTTAGGTACTCGATCCAGGTCTCGTTGATTATATGTTTTGTTTCAACTAACTCATTTATTTCTTTCAAAAAATACAAAAAAAGGCCTACAAAAATATTGAGAACCAAAAACCTGCACATTTAATTCTTGTAAATTATTCGCAGATGTTCATAGTAAAAAACAAATAAAACCCATATCATAATAAAAATTTGTTTTTGATTGATCAAACCGAGTTACACAATTCACTGCTCTCAAATATCTTTCCTCAACTTGTCAGCATTATTTGTGTGTTTGCCGTTATTTAGAAGAATAAATTGATAGTTCTGCGTACCTGCTAGAAAAAAGAATATTAAATTAAATTAAACTCTTGGCTTATTATAATTTAATATTCAATTATGTTTCACCAAGAGTTAAGCGAGAATTCAATCTCAGTCAAGAAAAAAGAATAATGTACTTAATGTTTAAACAAGGTAAGATGCTTCGATTGTTCTGTGTTGGTTCTACAAATTCTTCAATAAAGCTACAGAGTAAGCGAAACGCGCTTGGCATTTACCATGCAAATATAATTGCATAATAAAACAATTGTTAAACTGATTTACACATATATTAAAAAGAATACTGCATGACGTACGTTTCGATGAGATTCACCTTTTTCAAATGCTACGTGCAGATTAATGACAATTTCTCGAATATATACAATATATAAACTTAACTTATGAATACAGAGAAAACAGGTAGATAACAGGTAGAAGGGATCAATTCATGCTGAACTATTATATAATAAACTAAGTAATTTTGAAAAGATTGAGAAGGGGGCTTGAGGTATGATCGATTTGGCTATTCAAAAGGTTGCCAGAATATTTGCATATAATTGCACATTTGACGATTGTCTTTTATTATAACTTTGATGATAAATGAAACAAAGCAAACTATAGTTTTTAATTCAATCCAATTTGTTTTAGTGTACATTCTATCATTTTCAGAGAAAAAATTGACATAATTAGCTTGATTGCAGAATGTCTTAGTTATAATATTCGCTACATCTAAACGCAAGAAATAAAAATAATACTAAACATTTCTTAATTACTGCAAATGAATGAAACACGTCGCTTTAACTGCGTTAGCAAAATTATTTCAAATTTCATCCCATTAAACTTCAATAATACTATTTTTGCCATTTATTCGAATGTTATAAAATGACAATAAACTAAAGCACTTAATGACCACAAGTAGAGATTTATTTTATTTATAGCATTTATTTTATTTATAGCATATTTATGATATTTTATCATAAAATTCTATTTAGCACGTATTTAACAACTTTCACCAATTGAATTGTGGAACATGTCCCATTGTTATTATTCTGTAAGCATCTGAAGAAGTCGTTTGTAACGACGAAACGCGTCATGCTATGTAGTCAATAAAGTGTAGATCATAAGTTCAAGTGTTTGAATTTAAGTTTATATTAAACTTGGTAAATACAATTTGTCCCTTTTTCCTTTGTGATTATTATGATTACTGTGAAAAAATATGAATATCATAATGATTGAAATTAATATTTTCGTTGATAGTGTCCAGTAAGCGTTTAGTTTCTAAACGGCCGTATTTTATGCCGATAGAAATTGTATAACATGTTATTTTTCAAGCTGTCTTACTGGTAAACTTGACGAGTAGAAAGGATAAAAGTCATTTCATGGCCGGTTTGTGAATATGTCCAAATATAGGCAGAATAATTAATATTCCATAGTAAAACTGAGCTACGATCGCGTGATAAAAGACATATATCGAAGTGAGTTTACACTCAATCATCGTAAAATATATCCAGGATAATGAGAGACGGGGATAGTCTTGCGTTGTTACGTCACGTAATTTCTTGGTTATAATTAACAGAACAGAACGGCCGAAGATGTTTGGTATATGACGAGAGTGTGCCTTCGGTTACGTTGGGGAGCTATTATTATGACAGAAAGGCATATAGCACGTACATCTTGGATATGGTCCGGGAGCAGAACGTCTAAAAATCACTGACTGAACAATTCTTTATTCGACTAGTTTCGCCTTTTACAGCATTATCAAGAATGATAATGCTGTAATAATACATTCTAGATAATGCTGTAAAAGGCGAATCAAGTCGAATAAAGAATTGTTCAGTCAGTGATTTTTAGACAAGTTTTTATCATTACCTCTCATTTAATTATTTTCTAATATTTATACCTGTATGATACCGATCAAAATTTCCCTGAATTGAAATTTCGAAGAAAGCATCGTCACAAATCGACAATTTCTTTCAAACGATTGTGCCATATGTTTAACCATTACTATTATTACAACGTATTACATTACTATTAACTTAACTAAGATTAATTTTTGAGGACTAATTGTTCAAAAAAATTTGAATCCAGAACACAGTGTTTACTCTACCATTTTAATTGTGAAGACTACGAACGTAAAGAATATTTTACTATTTTGAGACCTATTACACTTTCTGATAGTGGGAGATATAGATCAGTAGTATTATTTTGACCGATATATCTTATGGATATCGATGATGTCAGTTTAATATTCTCGTACGTTAAAAATGAATTATAGCAGTCGAAGACATGATGATCTACTCAGTCCAACTAATTTAATGAGTTTTGGAGGTCATGGTTTCATCATCCAATTAAGCATTATAAAGCGCATACATCTTTAGCAGTTAACAAATCCGAAAACAGAACGAAGGTTTAACAACAAAATCAGAATGCTGAAATGACGTTTTTTTTGAGTTGGTTTTTAATTTGGCACATTATTTGGCAATATTCCTCAGGTATTGAAAACTGTACATCTTTTATTATTCTTGAGAATCTGCAGCAACACTAGGTAAACAATTTGAGTAGAACAAATGCTTGTTTATTCTTTTAATTTTTCTATTGCAAAGAAGGTAACAATCTGTTTCTCAATAACAAAAAGATTTCATCACAATTGGTTAAAGTTTTCGTCTCAAAATGGACACCTTAGATCATTAATGTAGAGGAAAGATAGAATAAATCGAAAAAGCTGTGAATTTCAACAAATTCAGATCTTTGTCAAAAGTTCTGAATTTGTTTTCATTGCTTGTTACTGTCAATCAATGAAAATTATTAACATCAAAGTTTTGACAAAGCAAGAAATGAATATTTCACTTCTATAGTTAGCATCTTGTTACGAATATCAATTTATAGTAATTTGCTAGATATACTAGATCAGTGTTTCTCAACAGCGCTATGCCAGAAGGGTCCGTAAGATGCTATTAGAATGGAAAATATATTTCATATGATAAAAGATTTTTTGTTTTAGTCGCTTCCTGCATGAGTAGAGTTTCAGAGAACGCTAACTTTTGCAACTGCCTAGAGCCAACTGACTCTAGCACAATCTAGCGCAAAACTAGAATTAGATAGATTTTTTTTAGGAGTTTCTTATACTTACCGCTCAGATATGAACACAAGGATTTTGAGCAATAATCAAAAATTCAAAAAAAATTGACCTTTAATCAAAAGTTCAAGGTCAATATTTTTCTATAATGAACATGTCAATGTTTTTTCTGAGTCCCAAAAATGTGAATCGTATAAAAGACTCTCAATTTGGATTTTTTAGGTACTTGATACAAGTACACTTGATATGAAAAGATATTACTTCTTTTACATTACCTGAGGTTTATTTTACATTAAAGAGGTGCTGCTAGGGGTCACTTTTTAATTTTAGGATTAGAAATTGATGGAGTTCCTTGTTAAAAGGGACTGGATGAGGGGGTCCTCGAAAAATTTTTGTTGGGAACCACTGTATCAGATTAACTCTTATCTTATCCCTTATGAAATAAAAAAATGTAAGTGAGGTTTTATTTACACCTAGAATACATATATAGGTACTCAGAGTAGAAAGTAGATATTCTACAGTGTATATCCCGTACTTCAATTATGACAGAAAATCATATACGTGATCTCAACGAGTTTGTCGATGTGCCTGTGGGCCTTTACGTTTTCATGCGATTCACATGATTCAGTCTGGACATGAGTTGTAAATGAGCGATATGTAAATTTTTCCCGCCTATAATGGTTACAGCCGCAAAGTTAATGACGTACCTTTGAACCTGTCGTTTCAAGCTATTGAAGATTATCTGAACTGAAAGTCACATCGATATAATCAGCAGCTACTTAGGTTCTTTATTTCTTTTTACTGAGTGTGTAGTAGTAATGTCCAGTTACTTAATTTGGAAATTGAAAAATTGAAATTTTAATTTCTATTCTAAATAGTTTTTAGGAATACTTTTTGTTATAAGAATATCTATATATGTATTTTCAATTTTTGTTTCAAACTCTCATTCTTTTTTCCGCATTTGATCACTTTATTCGCCATGAAATTAACTTCACTTATCACATATTTTGTGTGTTTTCAGGGCAGTCTTGAACCTATATCTACCTATATCTTAACTTGGGTAGTCGATGAGAAGAGTATCAATATCTACACTGAAGTGAAGAGAAGACATACCGTGACGCCGTAGATATTTAATTCTGTCAATAGAATTATTAATATACTAGCTGATCGGGCGAACGCTGTACGCCCATTTATTTTTATACCACTTTTGCGCTATTTTATTCTACTATTTGTGCTAAACTATCTTGTTTTTAATATTTATCCCGTGAGGAGCCAGGGACTCACTCACTTACGAAGGCACTGCAATACTTCATGTAATTTCAAATCATTCGAATTATCAAAGAATTCCTATATTAAGACGTTTGATGTATTGAACATAATTAATCTGTCCGTTCGATAGTTGGACGGCATGTTCCTAATTTCGTATCACGTATTTGTCCCATATATCTCATCATTAATTATTTGAGATATTTGCTGGATATAAGTCAAAAAATGTTCAGAATTTAGTCATTTCCGGAAACCAATGAATATAGTGGCTCTGGTGGCAGTAACAATAGCGTCTATTTGAATTGACTCTTCGCACAATATTTTGTCGCATCATTGGTAGTATTTTCTTATCAATAACAATTGAAATTTGCCTTGCAATATTGACAGAAAACGTTCATTGGTCCAATAGCAACGATATGCAGTGAACTGTTATCTATTTCAACTATTGATATTCTCTATTTCATTCTATTTCATTTTGTTAATTCCGATTCCATCGATTCCGTTCGATTTCATACCAAGCTTCGCGTTGGTCGTCAGTTTGACTTGCTCTTTCATATCTTTGACTTGCTGCATTGCGAGTTCTAATAGCTATCATTTTCAAAAACGAAATTAAAAACGAAATTTCAACCGTTAATTAAAGAAACTATGTATTCTTCTCCATAATCAAATATACCACGTGCTATGTTAGTAACGTGTATGTTAGTCTATTTCAACTTACCAAAGTTTTATAGTCAATAGAAGTTTTAATATTAGTCGAGATAGCTCTAAACTAACTGAAATGTGTGATAAGATATTCACTTTTTTTACATCCCCTTTTTGAGAATTGATAATTTCATTTTTTACTTATATTATTAATTAAGTATTCTTGAATTTCCTAATTTTACAAGCAATTTTTAAAGTGTTTCTCTGATAATAACAAACGCAACAAAAAAAATAGTGAAATCGGTCCATCGGTTAACTCTACATTTGAGTTAGGAAACGTTTGTATGGGAAAAAGAAATGGGTTGTTTTTAAGGTTTTCCCGGCAATCATTCGAATTTTTCCGCCGTAAAAACCACCCTTGGACTTCAACGAATATTTCAAAAAAAGAATTTTGTAAATTGGTCTAGGCGTTGACTCTACATTTCAGTCAGAAAACGTTTGTATGGGAAAAAGAAATGGGCTATTTTTAGGGTTTTCCGGCAATAATTCAAATCTTTTCCGACGTACAAACCATCCTTGGACTTCAACGAACATTTAAAAAAAAGAATTGGCTAAATTGGTCCAGACGTTGACTCTACATTTGAGTTAGAAAACTGAACGTTTGTGTGGGAAAAAGAAATGGGCTATTCTTAGGGTTTTCCCGCAATTATTCGAATTTTTCCGCCGTAAAAACCATCCTTGGACTTCAACAAACATTTGAAAAAGAATTGGCGAAATTGGTTCAGGCGTTTTGAATTATGCGCATATATATATATATATATATATATATATATATATATATATATATATATATATATATATATATATATATATATATATATATATATATATATATATATATATATATATATATATATAGAAATATATATATATATATATATATATACACACATTGCCACAGAAGGGCTTTGTTGCTCATTTTAATAGCATCATATGGAAACGCTTCATAGTGCGAGGTGCCTAATAGACACAAATATGGCAACTTAATCCCCAGACTAGAATCCTCTTTCTTACTTTTCTAGGATCTCTCCTAGAAAATTTCTAGGATCTCTCCTCTAGATAATTTTCCGGTGTAACTGAATTAGTAAGTAAATTGGTGTGTTTGAACGCAGTCAACAATGAGAAATCGAAATGCTTTTGTTCGTATTCGAGAAAATCATTTTGAAAATTTATTGCAGAATAAACAACTTTTGACACAAACTTTTCATGATAAATTGTTGTTACTCTCCCAAGTTTTTATGGCTATCTTTGATTGAAAATTCATTGAAGCAGAAAATTTTCTTGAGGATGGGCTTCAAGAATATTTGACGTATATTTACTTGCTGCTACTAATTGATACCCTCTCATGTTTGAATTGTTCACAAAACGTACAGAATGACCAAAGAATCATTTTCAAAGAATAAATTCACCTCAAATGAAAAAATTTTCATTATATTTATATGAACTTTGTCTTCAATATGACAATGATCTGAGATATATTATATCTGTCTTAACGAATGAAAGCACATTGTTGAAAAGAATGACATACTCAAAAATTTTACATTCAAACCATTTGCGTAACTCCTATAAAATTGTTTTATTCACTTGATACTCGTTTTGGACTACTCAATCATCAACAAGGCTGTTGTGAACTCTTGATATTAGCTTAATAACCGGAACCATATGCTGAACGAATTTTTTGTCGAACTGAGTTAACTATTTTGATTTATCTTATAATTGTTGTATATAAGCAGGTACTCGTAATAATTGATCCAACATTCGCAATAGAAAACTTCAGATATCTTGATTTTTATCACCGACTCCAAATCGCTATTCAGAAGATCCTCCTCGCATTTCTTCAACCCCTCCGTTTTTATTCTTGAGTATACCTCAGGTTCTTCATACATCAGATAAGTAGGCAAGGTAGCTCGGCCAGGTTGTAAAACACTCAACGCGAACCCAGATAGCGAATGTCCGGTGGCACGATCTGCCCGGTTTATGTATTCTCGAGTCATCGAGTTCTTTGGCGAGGGAGGAACGATTTGTGAGTATGTAAGCTACTGGATAAATGGCACATCGTTTTTTACCCTTTTGAAAACAGTGATCGGCAAGCGGAGTTCGTGAATCTGAATGCAGCGTTGAAGAATGATTGAGAGACAATACAATAAAAGCTATGGAATTTTTTCTTGTTTGAATTTTTGACATATGTATAGTACCTATTTTCATTATTTCGTTTGAAAATTTTAGGCAAACTTGTGCATTTTAGCTTTTCAGCTTAGGTTTGAAAATTATTCATCCATTCATTAATGGACAATATACAAACATTAAATGAAAACGAAACATGAAAAATCTTGAAGAAGAATGTTATTCGATAATTAAAAATGAGACGAAATAATTGAAAAAAACAAAAGGATACTAACGAAACATCAGAGCACATAAAATCAACGAGAACCTTCAAGAATTTCTTTCAGACTGAAATATAGTTAGATCAAACGAATTTCAAAATGAGAAAGTAGATTTTCATCGAGCAAAGCATTCAATTAATGAGAATTATGCATCTGAACTTCGAACTCCTGAAATTCGATATTGAAATGTAATTGCATTATCATCATTATTGGAATGTAGCCTGTTACCGAATCATTTCAGCCGCTTTATACTTTTTTCTTGATAAATTGAGGAGATAATTATTTTTAATTATTTCCCAATATTGATTTTGAATTTTGTGAATTTCAATTCAACCTTAAATGGAAAAGTTGCACGGTTTCACATAATCACTTAGTAACAATGACATTTTTTCATTTATTTTATACATATTTCATTAATCGGAGTTTTTCAGTTCATCTTTTCGAACTAAAAAAAAAAATAAAAAAGTGCAGTGTGTGTTGAAGTATATTCGAGAATGGCTTGAATTCGCAATTAGACCAGGCAGATGGCGTTGCAATCGGGTTCTTGAAATTTCCGAATTAAAGATGTGTTAGCAGGAAAACGTCTGGTGGGTTTGCTAGTTTCATCGAAAAATCAAATATTCGAATTCCAATTTCAATAGTCACCCGCTTAATTTTCATATTATCATACAATGTCAATGAGTTTCTCACACATCACTTGTTGGAGTATTTAATTTCGAAATATACGTTTGAAGTTGATGATTGATGGGCCGATACTTGGAGAAAATTAATATCCATAATGAAACAATATTTAGAATTTTCTCATAAACAATTCTCATATACAAATAAGCATGACGACGTTTCGAAGTCTACTACTTTCATTTACTACTTCTTTATCAAATGCTGGATTAATACATTATTAATATACTATTAATCCAGCATTTGATAAAGAAGTAGTACTTCGAAACTTCGTCATGCGTATTAAAATATCATAAAAATAATTAACATTAAATTGAGTAATATTCAACGAAATGATTACTTATTGTCACCTTTTTTAGTTGGCATTAACACTCATATTTTCAAGATATTTTACTGCAACTAGCGACATCTGTTTCATATTTATTAATGAAATAGATGACACGGAGGTTTCGGTTACCACTTGGTGAAAAATTATGTTGAATAATAAATCAAAATTGAAATTTTTGGCTAATATATAAATATAAATAAATAAAAACATATCAAAATAAAAAGTCCTAAACATAATGAATCATTTCAAGAGATATATATATATATATATATATATATATATATATATATATATATATATATATATATATATTTACAACTCTACATATTTTCTGATACTTAGCTCATTATCAAAAGTAATAACAATATAAACTCTATAATTATTATCTATATTGTTATTACTCTTGATTATAGACTAACCACCTAAATACGATATGTAGTGTGTATACTCAGTAAAAGTTGTTTCATAGTTCATATTTGAATGAGAGGTAATGATAAAAACTTGTCTAAAAATTACTGAAACAATTCTTTATTGAGACAGCATTCTTGATAATTGTAAAAGGCGAAACTAGTCGAATAAATAATTGTTCAGTCAGTGATTTTTAGACAATTGTTTCAATTTCGATTTATTATACAAAAAATAGTTTGGGTAAGAATAATTTGCTATAGCCCTTCTCAGAAAATCATTTTTGAATGATTTTTCTACGTTCTACTTTACTAGTTTAATTCTAGGTTAAGAATATAAAAATTTTCTTTAAATTGTTTTATAGTTTTTGCATCTCGTTATAGCAGAAAATCGCTTCAAAAACTCTCAACTCCTACGTAACCGGTATGATCGTAGATTCAGCTCTGTGTATCTACCATATCCAAATCGCACCTAATCGCCAATGAAAGAAAATCTTGATTGAATAGCACCATACCAAAACAATGGAAAATACTGGCGAATAAGAGGCATTGTGAATTCAACAATATGTCAAGTGAAACCACGGTTTACTATCGTCGATTGTACACGGTACAAATCGCAACTGTCACATTACTGCGAATTCTGTGGCGACAATACATCAGCATTTTACGCCGATAGAAGATCTTCTGGTTGCGAGGATTTGTTCAGTTGCCCACCAGGGCGTAATATAGTAGCCAGTGCGTGCAGGATTTATTGAACGAAGCATATTAGATAAGTTAGGAATGTCTTCGTATTTGGTTTCATTGCTATTTTTGCCCATTATCTGAAGAAACAAAAATAAATTCAATTCAATCGTTATATACTGTTTATGTGATGAAAACTGGAATAATTCCAAATAGGAGACACAGAAAATAATTTGGAACTGGGGATACAATAGATACGTTTAAATTTCCTACATCAATGAAAGCTCTGACGTTGTTTTTTATATTTTTTTCGTAAAAATAGTGAACAGCAGTCGTCAATGCTATCTAGGAGTGAAGTGAGATTCGTTGTTCTAACAGATGAAAGTTGAAAACTTATCTCAAGAAATATGAAACTTCTTGGGCTGAGATTGTAACCACTAATTAAATTTTGTCCAATTAATTCAGTTTCTAATATTTTATGTTCTGTTCGTAGTTTATATATTCCAGATATTCAAGTTTTTTCAAGTTGGTGGTGTTTAAAGAACAACATGCGTGAAAGAAATATGTAGGCCAAAATGTATAACCAAAATATATAAGTTTGAGTTCAGGGTGAAATGGACAAACTATCCATTCTCCCATCAGAGCAGGTCTATATATTATCAATATTTACTAAAAATATATTTTTATATATTATAGATGCCACGAAAGTTAAAGAGAAACATTGAACGAGTTTTGCTTGAAAGTGGTTTAAGACGAACTTTGGTAGAGGTTCTCATTTGTCTTCAGCTTAAAAAAAATGGGTACTTCATACATTGTTACAATATCTAGACAAGATCTTCACATGAAGAAGCAGAGCAAGTCAGTTCAAAAAATATGAAATTTGAAACAAATCTCACAATCCGACAAGTGTTATGAAGATATTCAAAAAGCGAAAGAAAAAAATCTATGGCGGTGTTAAAAAATATTTCTTGGAGTCTCCATAAACAGAAGTATATTACCAATTTCCTGCTGAACCACCTTATATATATATTACCAGAATTGTAAGTATTCATACATAATGAAACCAGAACCAATCTCTTCAGAAAGAATGACAGCTTTTAACAGAACCAGAGTTATTCAATCTAGACGACAGGAAGTTATTGATCAAAAAGGAGAATGGCACATGAAAAAAGGTGTAAAAAACAACATAAAATGCTATATTTTATGCAAACGGAACTGCACTACCTCCAGGTTTCCTGTTTCGATGTGAAAAATTTCACGAGAAGCACATAATGACCAGAATAACACCTGGATCTCTAGGACTTATCCATAAGTCGGGTTGGAGGACCTTTCCATTGGTCTGAAAGTACATCAAGTAAACTTTTCTTCAGTTAATTGACAAATCTAGTTGAACACTTTCGCCTGAAACTATATATACCAGAACGAAATGAAATAGTTTTGAAATAGAGGTCACATGAAGTAGTTTTCTAATTCTTCCCAGTCGTTTACTCTTGACAGAGTGGTCGTGGTCGTGTTTCGATCTTGTGCCACTGCGTCCCACGCGATATGGTGCCACACTGCTTAGCGGCTCTAGAGTTTTCATTGATGCTGGAATGCGTCACAGATTTTATTAGATCTGTCCACCTTGTTGGAAAGCGCCTACGCAATCTTTTGTCCTCGACTTTCCCTTGGACCACCAATCCTTCGATAGAGTGTTAATTTCGGGTTATATGCCCAAAGAATTTAAGGATTCGCAGCTCCACGTTCGACGATAACCTCTCTTTGATGTTTAGCTCTTTCAGGTTCGAGACGTTGGTTCGATGTGCAGCCCACGGGATTCTGAGCAATAGTTCCCAGCACCACATTTCTAACTCATCAATTTTGCGACGATCTTGCATCCTCAATATCCATGTCTCAGCTCCGTACAAGAAAACTCTGAAAGACTAGGCATTTCATTAGTCGAATTATTATATGTTTCTGGTTATTCTGCGGTCCCTACATATCTTTCTGAGCTTTTCCACTGAAGATCTTGGTATGGCGCAACACCTCCGGATTTCGTCCTCGCAGTTGCCAGCGTTTGAGATCTTGGAGCCCAGATATACGTAGCTGTTGACTACTTCACATCCCGCAATGTTTTGAACGTTCACCTGGTTGTTATTAGGGCGGTCCACGATCATAATTTTGGTCTTATCGCGGTTAATAGCGAGTCCAAACTCCGTAGCTGTGATCTCCAGACGTCAAAGCACAGTCTCTATGTCCTCTTTGGTTTGAGGCTAAGAAAGTGGTATCATCCGTATATCGTAGATTTGACAATTTACGGCCTCCTATGGATATTCCCTTGTCCCAGTCTTCGAGAACTATCCGCATGATATATTCAGTGTAAATGATGAACAATAGCGGAGATAATATACAACCTTGCCTGACGCCGGCTCCAATTTTGAGTCGTTCGAATACAACACCGTCAATTCGGACCGCGGCTGTGCCATCTTCATATAGACGTTTAATAAGATGTACAAGGTGATGTGGTACACCCATTTCCGTCAGGATTATCCACTATTTCCACCATTTAACGGTATCGAAGTCTTTAGTAAAGTCAACAAAGCACACATAGAAGGTAATGTTGAACTCACTAGCCTTTTCCACAGTCTGTCGCATCACGAGAAGTTGTTCTCTTGTGCCCCTGCCTTTCACGAATCCAGCCTGCTCGGGTGAGATCACTCGGGATAAATAAGCTTGGAACCTAGTATTCAGAATATGCAGCATGATTTTACTGGCATGAGATATGAGGAAATTAGTCTGTATTTACTGCACTTTTTTGTCGATCCCTTTTTATGAAGTGGGATGAATATAGAGTGGGACCAATCGTTCGCCCAATTCCTGTGATCCAAATGCAATGACAGTTTTCTAATACAGGTCACATATATCTCATTATTATTGTTCAAAGAAGGTGGAGGTCAGAGACCTACCTATAGCTCGTATATCGGAAAGCTGCATTCCGATTTCCAACTATGGGAATCAAATCCACCAGTACCAGTAAGCTGAAAAAGTTACATGTTCATTTTACCGATCGATACTGGGACTAGAGTAAAAGGTCAGTAAATATTTCGGTAGTTTTCTGTTACAATATGAATATGATGAACAAAAATCATTCAGTGGAAACAAGTAAATGAAAATCCTCAATGATTTGTCTATCTGAATGAACCTTTGCTATTTAGAAGGATCAATTTTTGCTCCATTTATCATCACAAAAATGTCAAAGATTTTCTACTGTGATTTTTATTACGACCTCATAAAGTTTTCTGAAATTCGAAAATTGATTACATTTAAATACGCTGTATGAGTTCTTTGCGAATTTTTTCATGAGAATTCAGTGAAAATCTAATCATTTGTTTCTCGTTTTTAAGTTATCAATTGTATATTACAAAACATATATTACACCAATTTTAGAAATACTTAATAAATTTCAAATTATTCAATAAGTGAAAGAATAAATGTAGAAGAATCAATTTTTAATGGATTGATAATCAAAATCAATTCAATGTGGTCCTAACTTAATTGTTGTGGCCTTTGGCCAGAGATAAAAGTTCACAAAACAACAATAAAGACGGGTAACAATCACGTAACAATGGACATTCAAACGATCATAATTGTCGTCATCGTTGATGAAGAGACAAAAGGATTCGAGAGGAATAAAAATACGGAGAATTAAAAATAGTTTGAGTTTTTCGATGGTTCTCTGTGCGCCTTTAATAATAGCTCATAGACAATTGATTGCAGGAGACGCCTCCTATTGTTTTAGAACCGTCGTGGATTGTCTTCGTTCTCCACATGCCGATAAATAATTGCAGGGTTTATCGGACAATCATATCTCTTTCAGTGATTTATTCGCCCCCACCCCTAACAGGAGTGCATTTATGCTCAGGAAATAGAAATACTTGGAAGACAGTATTCACAGATCTCAAGATAGATTAGAAAAGTGAGAATTTATAATCACGTTTATTGAATTATTTCAACGGTACAAATAGCACTCAGTTTCATGTTTTATAGTGTGAAAAATATTTTTCTTTGATTTTTGTACCTACCAATCCTTTATTCATTCATTAATATGAACTCATCAGAAGTACATATTGTGGAAATACATCACCATATTATTCTCACAATGGAATTAATAATAATATAAAAAAATATATTGAAAATTATGAGGCAAAAAAATATCGTTCTGATAGAATAAATATATTAATAGATCAACATGAAGAGAAGAATCAGAATGAGATCTCAATGGAACCTTAATGAAATCTGGTGACTTCATCACAAAATTCAATGGTTTACTAGTTCATTGAGGTATTTGAGATATTTATATAGAATACAATCATTAGTCGTCTGAGGTCATATCTACCTTTGGAATACTATTCTTGGACCACTGTTATTCATTCTCTTCTGTATTATCTGATGGATAATATTCACTCTCCACATTTGATGTTCGCAGACGATTTGAAACTATATCATGAAATTAGATCACAGGGCAACTGTGTTCAACTTCATCTCGCGCTGGACGATGTTGCTAGTTGGTGTGAGGACAATTATTTGAGTTTGAATGTGTCAAAGTGTAATGTTGTCTCTTTCACAAGGACTAGAGACCGAATTGTGTATATTAGTGTCGGTGGTCAGGTTCTTTCTCGTTCTGATAAGGTGGGAGTTACGCAATGGCAAATATTTTAATAATTCCTCAACATCCATAGGAATATTTAATACCCTAATCTGTAGCAAGTTGAAGTATGTCAGTATGATCTGGAATCCTATTTACACTTGCCATTAACGCCATCTTGAGGCTATCAGAGAAGGTTCTTGAAATTTTTAGTTTGGAGGGAGGATAAAGTTTATTCACAGAGAGGAGTCAGTCATAACGAATTATTGAGCCGATTTAGTTTAATCTCACTGTAGAGCAGGAGAGAAACTTCATCACTCAATTTTTTGTCAAAATTACTGCACAATAGTATTGATTCTCCTCCTCTCTTGTTCACTTTGAAATTTTGTGTACCAAGGCAAAATTCTCGTAATACAGAATTATTCTACCTAGAGACTCCGAGGAGCAACTCATTTGGTTTATGGAGTCAATAGAGTTGTCAATAATTCAGAGCTCTTGGTTATATATCTCTTTCAATTCAATTATTTAGTTAGTATTCAACACTATGTTATTATTTTCTGTAATTGGGTATTATACCTGTTGAGAATAAAGAACTTGTTATTATTATTAATATTATTTTCTCGAGTTATCCTAAAAATGATATCTTCATTTATACGAAAAACGAATACTAGACAAGAAATGCTTTTCTTATCAAAGACTAGATACTAGATTGATTTTCACAAAAAATATTGTTTGGTCTAATCTGGGAATCCCAAATGTCGAATTCTTTTTGTGTCTTTTATGAAACAAATTAATATATTGTAATATTTTTCTGAAAAATCATAATCATACTAACAAATTTTTCCTCGAGATGATAGTAGTCACCACTCGAGATGATTAGCCATTAAAGTACATGAAAACCTCAGAGAGGTTTTTTTGTTTCTCAATTACACTATACCTCCGGAGACGAGCTACTACTGCAAAATATAGAACCACATACTCCACCTACCAGACGGTCAAGATCCATGACTCCAGAAACTGCAGGCAGGGTTACCCTAAAAAACGGGACAGTCATGTTATGTATCAGTTTTGAGTCCTCAAACGACTGAACACCTAAATAATTTCGTATTTCCAAGGTTATAATAAATCTAGTCATTTATTCTGAATCTTGGGTCCTCGAAAACTCTCAACAGATTTGAAAAACTGTTGAATTCAGAAGTAGAATTGCTGTCGAAATACTCCAGTGCTTTTTCGATGACAGTTTTTAATCTAAAAACTTTTTTCTGCAGTCGGAGATATCAACGTGAGATGAGGAAACAAACCACAGGACTACCTTCGATTCTTTTGAAATTTTTCTGTTTCTACTTTCTTCTACTATTTTCGATTTTCTATTGAAATTGTTGAAATGGAAAGAGTTCGGAATAGTATTAATTCGTCCTTTGTTATAGAACGACTTTCAGTAAACTGTATCATGTCAACGATAATTCAGAAAGTTACATTGCTCAAATTTTTGGATTTAATACAAGAATCGACTTTTTACCATTTGATACATATGCATTATGATAAATTCATCTACATACACGCAAGTCGATGTAACTAGGAAAATAATGAGACATATCAGAATTCTATTCTATATTACATTGAAAATAAATCAATAGAATAAATTCGATGGACGATGAATCTACTCTGTGATAGTTCATATTTAAATGAGAGGTAATAATAAAAACTTGTCTAAAAATCACTGACTGAACAATTCTTTATTCGACTAGTTTCGCCTTTTACAGCATTATCAAGAAGCATTATTTTACAGCATTATCATTCTTGATAATGCTGTAAAAGACGAAACTAGTCGAATAAAGAATTGTTCAGTCAGTGATTTTTAGACAAGTTTTTATTATTACCTCTCATTTAAATCAATAGAACATTTTCCAATATAATAATTTGGAATTGTCGAGAAGTGATGGTTTTAGTCTAGTTTCAGGTTTCAGGTTAAAATAACCCTGTCATTGACTGAAAAGTGAAACGTCGATGATTTCAGTAAAATTAATCGAAATTGAAGAATGTGTATTTCGAGGATTCAGTTAAAATGGATATGAAGGATATGATGGATAAAAAGTTGACTGAGTGTTCGCTGATCTCTTGGTGAAACATTGTTTAATATATAAAATAAAAAACACTTGGCTAGATTTCACAAAATTTATAATAAATGAATACTCCACAATGATTTCGGGGTGTTACCCCATTTTAAAAAGTTAGACTGTCTAACTTTAAAAGTCAGGAGTCTTACTTTTGAAAATGGGGTAACACCCCGAAACAATTATCTAGTATTTTTTCATCATAAATTTTGTGAAATCTAGCGAAGTGTTTTTTATATAATATATTGTATGATTAACAACACTTGGCCTAATTCTACAGAATCATTTATATATTCAATATATGTTCGGGTCTCCTAATCCATAATCAAGAGTTCAATAAAACTGACAATATCTTAGTACTACGAAACCTATGTAGAGTGTAGAGTGAATAATTCTAAGCAATGTAGCCAAAAAGTTTTGATTAAACGTTACTTCAAAATGCTTTAACATATGTGTGAAGATTGGATAGACATAATAAACAAGATGATTAAAAATAATCATGATAGATGCATTCCTAGAGCAACATTACCTAGTAGCATTAATTTTTTCATTACTAATAATCAATTATACAGCTCCATATATCTGCATTCAATGGAACAATAATTTCACAGATATGACTTGATTCCACGATTTCCATTTAAAAATAGAGAAAATTTTCCAATTTTCAGTAGCATCTTACATTTAGTGGAATTTAGGTAGGTGTTTCATTTGAATTGATTTCTACACCAACGATAAACTTTCAGCAATACTCAAGCAATAAATTGCAGTCAATTTGAATTTACCATGAAAAACAGTTTTGCAATTTAAGATAATGATGACATTCTATCTGAGCCTGATCTGCAATTGTTCAAGCATTTATTATGGCATTATTTCTCGAAAGAATTGCCGGGAGAATTTTACGATAGTGTTCTTGAATTTATGTATGATATTTGTATTGGACACTTATTCTAGAAGGAGATATATCATGCACCGTGCGAATACCATATGAAGATTACAGATTGAGATAAGATACTTGGAATTCGTAAGCAATTGATTCTGAAACAAACAGGGAGGTGTTTTGATGGATAACATATGGTTTAAACAACGCCATCAATAAAAATATACTTCAATTGAAAACTTGACTGCTTTGAAGACTGCTTAGGATCTGTGTATTCTTTTTGCTTAAACTTCAGCTTTGAGAGTTTTATGCTTAGTATTACGCATATTGTTCAAACGTTTCGAAGCTGAACAAAATTTCATCCGTTTTTGTCAGAAAAACTAGGTGGCACGTCAGGGAATAAAGCTTGAGATCTTACAGGCTACGTCACGGCTGCTATTGGTTGAACCCCGGTCTCATATCTTCAATCCGTGGTGTCAATAATGTAGTCAACACTTTGATAGTAGGGTCATATCATTCGTACTGGTTTCTATCTGACGGAATGGCTACTAGGTGTGTTTTCAGAATATATATTTCTTCAGAGGTCTAAAACCCTCTGAAAGTAAAGGAACGTCATCGACATAAAAAAATTAACGAAATGGGTGACGATTTTTCATTACAATGGATTAGGTTTTTTCCGGTTTTAATCGTAGCATAGCGTTGACCAGTCAATATATTTACTAATTCGTGAAAATTTGCTTCGCGAAAATGGATATACTTTCTCTGGTCACGTATATAATTTATCAACAGGATCTCAACGGTTGCATGAGTAATGAAAACGTTAGGTACAGATATTTGAAGGGCTTTTTTGTACAGATACTTTGAATGATGATTTGAAGATTGAGGAATTTGAAGATTTTAAGTCTCCCAATTTCCCAATATCACTGTGAGTAGAGACCCACTAGTGTCTATCGAAGACTGCAAGAGATATAGCTGAAGCTGTTGGTGTGAGAAAGTCCAGCATTTCGAGAATTTTAAAAGCATTCGAAGAAAGTGGCTCTTCGTCTCCAAAAAGAAAAGGAAACTGTGGCCGCAAACGCAAAACTAATCCAGGACCAGACAAATTGTTGATAACAAATTGCAAATTAGTGAGCACCTCAACTGTGCGGAAACGACTGCTGGAGGTTGGCCGAAAAGCAAGAAGACCAAGAAGAAAGCAACCGCTTACCCAGAATATGATGGAGAAACGTTCGGCATGGTCCAAAAAGTACCGTGCGTGGACTGTGGACGACTGGAAGAAGGTGGTTTTAAGTGATGAGACATATTTGTTTGTTCGAGGATAGAAATCAAGTGTTGTTAGACGAAGTGATGCGGAAACTTTGTGGCCTGATCACATCCCGCAAACAGTAACACATACTTCGTAACAAAAGTTTTGGGGTTTTTTCACAACCAATGGCACTGGACGATTAGTTCTTATAACAGGGATGATGAATTTAGTGAAATATATGTAAATATTGCGCACTAGGATTGTCCAATTCATAGAAACGTTTGATGGAACTTTTCAGCACGATCTGGCCCTCTGCCATAATTCCAAACAAGTGCAGGCATATATGCGTGACATAAAATTACTCAACTGGACGGAGAATTCACCTGATCTCAATCCCATTGAGAATATTTTGGGATTGCACCACAAAATAAGAAATGATTATAAGTGCAATTCAGGTGTAGTTTCATGATGACGAATTGAAGAAAATTCTGCTACGCTAGTGGAATCGATGCGTAGACGAGTTCAAGAAGTTATTTCTGCGAAAGAGGGACATACTTCGTATTAATATGAAGAATTTACGCTATTTTCTATGTATTTATTTCATTAAAAGGTAAGATTTTACGACAACATTGTTTTTTATACTTTGTCCCAATTAATTCGAACAGCATAGTAAACGGGAAAAAGAGCAAAGCATAAAGTGATAATTATTTGATGAAAAATGTTGTTTTCACGAGTAACAAAGAAATTCGCCTGTCTTCCAAAAAATACAAACCTCATATGATATGAAACAAACATCAATAAGTGTCTCTCAATTAATTTTTTTTCTGCTTATATATTCTGAAAACCAAAAGACATGGATTTGGTTAGAAAGGTGAATAGTTTTATCGGGAATAATCTGTAGGCAAAGACCATTATTTGAGGAGCTTGAAGTATTGATTTCATACGAACTGTCTCTCTCAGAACACATTCAGATGATTCTCAAAAAAAAAGAATAACATGCATGAATTTCAAGTTGAGTCGTAATTTTCACGTCTTAACACATTCAATTCGACGATTTTTATGTTACAATTGGGAGTGCCCGGTTATGCAAATCCCGGCCATATTGTAAACTAAGACAAAGTTTCAGACAGTACTACATTTCTTGTCTCAGCTCTGCCAGACAGGCACGTGCTCCATATATGGAGCACAGCCTCCCATGATTTAACGTAAAAGATATTGGGCGCTTGTAAAGCATTCGCCGATACGGCATTTCACTCTCTATCTTATCGACCGTGTCGGTTGACTTTTGTGCCGCACTGTGACATACAGGCTCCGGGAATGCTGAACATGGCACTATTGACACTTGTTGAACAATGGACATGAAACGCGTTTTGCTATTTCGAGTCAATGAACAACTCTATTATTGGGGTACGCAAATTATTCGTCTTTTGTGGTGGCAAAACTGATGAAATTTGAGTATTAGGCAAATAATTTTACTTTGTAGAGGCCAAAGTGAGGAAACTTATGTATTACAAATTATTTCTCTTTCGATGTGACGAAATTGAGGACATTTGAGTCCAGGCAAATTATTGCTTTCTGTAGTTCTCAAAAAATACAGAGAGAGTCAAATTTCCTCACTTTCAGCGAGAAAATTTAGAGCTGTAGAAGTTTTCTTAGATGATCATTTAAAAATTTATAGAGCTCTTCTCCTATTAATTTTTTACCCTTTGTTAAATTCTTATGTTTAGGTAACAACCTGTTATTTTCCTGGAATAACCTTCAAAATTGAGAGGTACAAGAGATATAATAATAAAAAAGACAAATAGGACGGAACATATAATTATATACATTTCCCTATGTTATAAAGCATATATAAAATTCTTAAGAGCAAATGAAAAGTACGAATTAATACGCTAACACCCAAGAACCGTTTCTATATAAGAAGATATATATTTATTGACGCAATTTGAATTGTTACATTTTTAGCATCTATTCAAGAATAATATGAAATAAGAAAAATCAAAAATAAAGTAGAAATAATAATAGGTAATTTAATATCCACTACAGAATCTGTTGAAAATTCATCACAAGAATAGTAGTAGCTCTTTCGCAATAAAAACACTCTAATAAGTCTCTTCAATTTGGCTTGGTCAGCTTACCTCACATGAAGACGTAACTTGTTGTAAAATTTAAAACAATAGAAATTCGAAACAACAGAAATAGAAATATAGCATTAATGTGTGTAATATAAACATGAAATAACCGAAAATAATAAATTCAACTATAAGTATAACAAATATTAGCAACCGAAAAGGCCAAAAATATGAGAAAACTCAATAAGGTTTTTATATACTAGGAAAATGGAAAGTGCTATCAATGATAGAAAATATATAAAGCAACGAACCCCATATCGATTCAATGAATGCATCGTATATTACTACTCCAAACAATACACAATCAACAGACAATAACACTTATAATAACGAACGAATAGAAAATTGAATGAATATTATATAAATTTTCTGGATTGAAACATGAGAGAATGTTATATGTACTATGATTCTCATTCATTCGATTTGGGTTTACCATGAGTTTGTCAGAGGTCTTTTCTTCAGAGAAAATAACATAAACATCCCGAAAAAACGATAGTTTGGTGTGGTTTATGGGCTGGTGGCATAATCGGTCCATTTTTCTTGAATGACAACCGTGGAAGAAACGTTACCGTCAACGGCGAACGATATCGACGCAACTTTTTACTGCCCTAGTTGGCCGAGTTGAACTTGGTTGACGTGTGTTTCATCAAGACGGTTCCACATGCCACACAGCTCGTGAAACGATGGACATGTTGAAGGATGAATTTGGTCCTAAGCAGCTTATCTCTCGAAATGGCCCTGTGAATTGGCCGCCAAGATCATGCGATTTGACGCCTCTGGATTATTTCTTGTGGGGTTATGTAAAGTCGTTAGAGTATGTGGACAAGATTGAAGCCTTACAGGATAACACAACACGCTTAATAATCTGCGAAAACACGTGGGGTACAGACCGAAATGTTCGAAAAAAAGACGCAAAATTGGACCTTCCGAATGGACCATTTGATACGGAGCTGCAGAAAACATTTGAATAAAGTTATCTTTTAAGTGTAAATGGCAAAGGCCAAGTTATCAATTTCAATAAAAATTTTGAATATATAATGCAAGTTGAGTGTTTTATTCGATTTAAAAAAAACTACGCGTAAAAAATCACCCATTATAATGATCTCAAAAATATTTATATAAACTTATATAAAAAATATAAGAATTGTTGCATGAATGCAATAAAAATTTCTAATCAACTGCCAAATAATTCAAAAGATCTAGATATAACTAAAAAATCATTCAATGAGAAATTAAAAGAGTGGGTATACGAAAACATAGTGTTATGAATTAAACTAAATATTAAATATTATGCATAGAGAATAAAAAAGAATATTTTATTTGATGTTATTGATGACAGTTTTACTGCCATCAACTACTATATATGTTTACTACCAAGGTATAGAAAGCTAAATGGAATGAGAATTGCAAAAAAAATAAATTAGTGTAAGAGAGGTATTGTAGGAACGAGTGATGAGTGATGTGTGGCTGGAAGATTTTTTGTGTGCTTACACACGATAATCTAACCGGCATTATTATTCTGTTTCTGTTTTTTTCTTTTTTTTTGAACCAGACCTGCGAACAGTATAAATATTATTTTCCTCTGTTGGATTTTCGACGCTGTTTCTGTTCTTCTATTTTGTTTAGTAATTGCACTTGAGGTTGCTTGTAAACGTTCCGTAACTCTGGATTTGAATAAATAAATAAAAATGATATTTCGCCAAGAGATAAACGAAATCTCCATGTCATCTTTTACGTGAAATGTTGATAGATAAGAAAACTTCGAGGAGAAAAAAGTCACTGTCTGTCTTTTATATCTGATGATGCCAAACAATTAGAATATTCTAAGAATATATAGTGAAAACTACATAATTAACTTTGTTTCATCAAAAATTTTACGTAATTTACGTAATTTTACGTAATCAACTATAATTCCTCTTCCTAAGGTACAGAATACAAATATTTGCAATGAATTTCGCCCAGTTAATACAGTGCCTATATATGAAAAATTATTAGAATCCTGTGTGAGGGAACAGCTCCATGATTACTGCTATAAAAATAATATAATTGTTCCTAACCAATCCGGATTTCGCGAACAACACTTTTCTGTGGTTGTTAGTATCGCTGATGATTTTTTATCAGCTGTTGACAATGGCATATGTATTAGCGGTGTTTTTAGACTTTAAAAGAGCCTTTGAAACAGTAGGCATTGAAATCTTACTGAAAAAGTATATATTACGGAATAAAGTACTGATGGTTCAGGTCATATATGTCTAACAGAGTACAGAGAGTACTGTATAAAAACTGTGTGTCTGAGATATTAAGTGTATCTCGGTGTACCACAGGGAACATGGGTCCGTTGCTATTTTTAATATATATTAATCACATATTAGCCACAAAATCTAAAATAACTTTGTTTGCTATGATACGATGATGTATATAGTGGGGGAAGATTTTCATCAAATGGTATCGGATATGAACATTGAAAAGAACAAATTATTCTGGCTGTGTTAATAAATTAAGTTTGAATGCTAGGAAAATCAAAATTTAGTATATTCGTCAAGAAATCACGAATGATAATGTGCAGGTTGATAATATATGTATTTCTTTATTGTTCAATGAACATATTAAATGGGTACATTTTGTTCGTTTCTTTCAAATGAAATAAAAAAAGTAGGATTCTAAAATCGGCAAATCTTTGTCTATGTTTGATTATAAAGCCATTGCACTTCCTCATTTACAATTTTGGTTTTATTGACTTTTCGATTAGAAAAAATACAAAATAAGATCGTAATTCACAAAGTATGTGTTAAACTGTTATCTGTCATATTTTTAATGTACGATTTCTGATCCGACTGATAAGTTCGAAAAGATGACTAATCGTTCAGAACAGACTTTCCTTGAAAATAACACCACACAAAAGAGTTTTTGAATTTAATGTCAAGAATTTTGAAAGTTTAAAAGACTTTTGACATCTCAACGAAATGCATTTTAAAGTCATATAATTCAATTGAGTATTCAATTGATTTTATCATTTATTAGTTAAATTTTTTTGTTTTTCTACTCTGATAAAGGTATATTGTTAATCTGTGTATCATACTTTGAAGCGCTGCCATTTTATGTGGATATGGGTGGCATGAGTAGTTATGGATTATGGTATCACTTATTATCAAATATTATTTTTGTAAAGTAATTATCAGATTCTATTTCCCGAAATAAAATTTAACCTTCCATCTAATTTCACAAATTCCGAATGTATCACTAAATATCTTCAGTAAAAATATGTAGTCATAATTGTTGGTTATTAGCCCCGAAATATTTAACCTTCCAGCAAAAGCTACCATCTAATCTAGTCATATGAGATTCTCAGAGGGTTACAGCGCGGCCTTCCAAGCCGCTTCGGACCCTACTGAGATGAATCGAGAATGAATACCGATGTTATCAGAGCGAGAAGGCGCGCGATTACCCAGTCAGGTGCATTCCATCAAAATGTAATTATATTTGTAATTCGTTTTTTATAAACACATTCGGTGTTGGATACATTGACGGCAAACTATAGGATCGTATACCTTATTCTGGCTGATTCGCCTTTGGCATAAATGAATAAATTAAATTCATAATAAATTGTACACGGACGGATGGCAAGAAAATGAAATGCGGGGTTGGAAGCGGGACTAGAACCATTGGAAACGAATTGGAGTTAATTTTACTGTTGTCTAATTATAAACTTCTACCTAGTGATATGAATGGATGGAATGATAATGACGCTGCAGATATTAATGGTACCTAATATTTATCTCTGTTTTGTCATTGTTGATTGAAAAGGATTTAAGAAGACAGAGCTCTGAAACTCGTTCGATTTATTCTGAAAGCAAATAAATAAAATGAAACATTTAATATGAATGATAAAATCTTATGTATAGAGAGAAATACTGTTCATACTGAAATACAGAATCGACAACTGATTACAGTCCAACAGCTGCACACCATTTTTGGGTAGGTATTTGAGGCAAGCTAAAAACTGGTCACATACCCCTCCTGATATACCCCAATACGGAATTGCAAACTTGGCTGGTGAATAGTGGGCTAAATCAACCCCAAAATATTTTTAAAAATGTTTTTCGTCAAAAATATATTCGAGGCAAAACGCAATTTCTATATGTTGCAGTGTATACGAAAATATTATACGGAAAAAATAAGCCCGACGATTTAATGGGGGTTTTAACATTGTCAGACGAGTGCAAAAATATTTTGTGAAAAATTGTGAAGAATGTATTTGAGGCAGCTTGAAATTTTAATGAAGTATTATTCATTACTAAAAGATAAAATTCCCAAAAAGAGAAATAAATCATTTTGGTGGAACTTTCCAGCTGCCAACCCCTAAAAATTTAAGGGATGATTTAGTCCCGCTACTCACCAGCCAGGTCTGCAATTTCGTATTGGGGTATATATGGGGAGAGGTATGTGACAAGTTTTCAGCTTGCCTCAAATACCTACCAAAAATTGGTGCCAGCTCTCCTACTATTACGGGGCGTCCATGAATTACTGAGCTTCGAAAAGGGTGGAAGGGTTTCGGAAAAAAATATAAAACATTACAAACTAGCGGGAGATGTAGGGAGAATTTTCCTACATGATGTTGGGAGAATTAGTGAGAATTGAGTATTTTTTTTTTCGTGTCACCTGCCGTGGCTTATTCTGATTTTTTAAATAAATGTAGTGCAAAAAGAGACGTGATTACATCAAGCCTCAATAGGTTTCAACAGGGAACAGGGGGCTTAAATCACTTAAAAACAAAACGTGATTGATGGAAAGCTCATTAGCAAAAATCTGCAGCCATCTCAAACTCCCTTTGGAACCGATAACTAAATCTGTTCTATATTGTAGCAATGTTAGTTTTTCTATGAGTTCTTCAAAATTGGGAGGAACTGGTACAGAAAGAACAATGTTTCTCAAAATTTCAACACTTTCACAAATATTTTACTAACAAAATCAGTCATATAAAGTAAATATACAGGGAACTGTGACTTGTCAGAATTATCAATTATTTTTCATATATTCTGAAGCAACAGAGCTAAATGAGTAATTATCACTCAAAAAAAAGTTGGCTGGAATTGAAAGAGTAAATTATAGTATTGGAATATGAAATTTCATACATCATCAAAATTCTTTTGTAGTTTCTAGTGAAACACTTTAATAGAAGTATTTCAGTACAAATATGACAATATTCATAACTCAATATAAGAATAATAAGACAATAGTCATATTATTCGACCAGCAATCCTAGCTATACCATTATCAGCAAATATAATTAATTGCAGAACATCTACGTTCAACTCTGCGTAGAAACACAAGACTTTCTGAACTTTTGTACTATCAAATTAAATTATTACACAAATCATGGTATTTGTTCTAGAATCAGCTGAGGCTATATTTCAATGTTTTTTTTTTGCTCTTTTGAGTAACCTTTATATTCGAGAAATTGAGGCAAACTGAATATAGGATGTCTCAAACGAGATTTTAAAGTTGGGCCGTTCTTCCCATTGAAAATATCACTGCAAGAACATTAAGTATGCAGAGAGAAAAAAAAATTAATTTTACTCAAAATCATCAGAGATTGACTTTGAGTCATTTAAATTCAATTCGAATACAATTTCACGACTATCCCAATTGTTCAATCCAGAATATGAGATCTACTTACATTCCTTCAATAAAGGTCCACAATAGAAATTTTGATATAGGTACAGCGGCAATATTTAAGCAAAAATAATCCTGAAATTTATTAACTGACCAACTGGAAACAACCTCCTCTCCTTTATTCAACTTATCTTCTTATAAATTCAATGGACGATGAATCTACTATGTGATAGTTCATATTTAAATGAGAGGTAATAATAAAAACTTGTCTAAAAATCACTGACTGAACAATTCTTTACTCGACTAGTTTCGCCTTTTACAGCTTTATCAAGAATGATAATGCTGTAAAAGGCGAAACTAGTCGAGTAAAGAATTGTTCAGTCAGTGATTTTTAGACAAGTTTTTATTATTACCTCTCATTTATCTTCTTATGATCCCATGTTGAGGCTTCGAGAATTATATACCTAGGTATAAGTTTAATAGAAACCACTTATCCTAGTTCCACAATATTATATTATTGCTTTACAATTGTTTTGGGGTGTTTCATTTTCAGAAATTACACTGAACTTTTATTCTTTCTAGACTAACATTTTCATATTTCACATCCCTATTGTCTATAGAAACATAGTGGAAAAAAATAAGGATGAAGAAGAGGAAGAGTTTGAAATCGATGTCTTCGAAAGGAAGCAGGTAAGAGATTTTGAAAATAAGGTTATTTCACAAACAAAATTATTTAGATTTCAATTATTACGTTGAAGACGAAGAAGCTAATGATGGCGGCAAACTGAATGTACATCGATCAATCATAATTTACGTTAGATCGAATGAGACATTTTCAATTGCTATACAAGGTAATCAGTTTCTTCCTTCTTCTGTGGATGCAGTCATTTCACTGAGTTTGGATCCATGGAAATGATATTTTGAATACAATGTACTGAGAGTCCAGTTGAATTTTTGTAAGGTACGTAATATGCAGAATTTATGTTTTTTCATTTGATTTCGATGTTCAGTTCAGTTTGGCATGTTTAGCATGTGTCACAATCCACCGTGTTAATTTGATATGCTCAGCCTCTGTCTTTTATTGGTTAAGTATATGTATAGAAATGTGGGGTGCTATTCCATAATCATAAATATAAGATTGTTATTAAAAGTATGGATGTTGGTAATGCCCAATTATCCAGATTCCTGGTAATCGGTATGAAAGGGGTTCGGTGATGACAAGGCCTCAATCTGCCTACTCCTTGTCAGATGTTGATCAATTATCTACCAGTGGACAACTGTTATAGGGCGCAATTCTCCCGATTCCTGGAAATCGATATGAAAGGGTTCTTTGCTGACAAGGCCTCAATCTGCCTACTCCTTGTCAGGGGATGATTAGTTGCCGAATGATGGACAACCAATTTAAGGCCCAATTCTCCCTATTCCTGGAAATCGGTATGAAAGGGTTTCGGTGCTGACAAGGCCTAAATCGGCCTACTTCTTGTCAGGGGGTGATTAGTTGCCGACTGATGGACAATCAATTTGAGGCCCAATTCTCCCGATTCCTGTAAATCGGAATGAAAGGGTTTCTGTGCTGACAAGGCCTCAATCTGCCTCCTCTTTGTCAGGTGAATGAGTTGACTACTGATGCTGAACTGATTTTATTAAGAAAATGTTAACGTATTTATATATAAAAAACTGCTTATTCGCTAAAATGAAGTTCATAATACGCGGTCGAGTATGGTTGAACCCATGAAATTCGCAAAAGTTGCATTAGCTTATTTATTGCCTAATACATTATTACAAAACATTTTCCTATTCTAACTAAGAAAATCTGTTCAAAATGTTCGAGATTCTGAACATGCTGGGAGGCTCCGAGGATCTAACAAACAAGAGATCTAGCAACAAGATCTTCAGTTCGACGGATGTACTAAATTCTCCAATCTGACTCGTTTCTATTTTTAATTGTAACATTAAAGACATCCTGAGCACAACGGCCCAAATCAAAGTTACACTAAAATTTATCGAGAAATGTGCTTTATACAACCTTGTGTAGCTTACAAAGTATTTTATTAAATTTTTTTGTACCTCTGGTCACTTTCTGTCGACGAGAAAAGAAATAAATGTTACTATGTACATGTAAATAAATGTACTATGTAAATAATATATGTTACTCACATAGACATAATTATCTGAGGTTGATATTTTGCGTTAAAAAAACTCATATATGAATGAGTATCTCAAAGAGTGCAAGCTGAATAAGAAAAATTTTTTTTTATTAATGATTGAAAAGTTTGTTCACCTTTTGGATTAAAAATTGACAATATTTCCCACCGTATGTCGAAAGGAATATTTTTCCACTCAACACAGCAACTCTGCTAATTCCCACAGGCAATATACAAGGTGAGAAAAGTTGAACACCGACTATCCTAATAACTACCCTGTCACCCTGGGCGATTAGGCCACAATTCTGTTCGGTTGTCACGCATCCGACAGCCAGATGCAGATTGCGATACGAAATGTTCAACAGAATGGTATATGTGACACCAATATTATAAATAAAAACTTCTTCTCAACTCAGATAATTGTATTATATATTGCGTTCTCATTTAGAAGTGTGCCATATGTTTTTGTGAAGTAGGAAGCAATATTTTACATTGACCATAATGAATTATGTATTCATTATACTGTAATATTCAATTTGCTTCAATTTTTTTGTATTCAAATTCAGTTGATATATTAATTAAGTATTCTCAATCAATACATTGAGAAAAAGTTATTAATTGAGAACACTGAAGTAGTCTGCTAAAAATATCGATAAAGAATCTTAGAAATCTTCTAAGAATATTAACTAGATTTTTCAGTTGATAAGTATTCAAAATTAATGAACTGACTTCTCTTCAAATCTTCGTTCATTCAGTGAAAATGAATAAATATTGGCCTCGAACTAAAATTCTACTTAACATCGTTTTTTATCAAAAAATTAAATACATTTTTAAGAATTTCAAAAAATATTCTATATATTGTCCACTACAATATTGTTTCGGTATACAATACCTTCATCAGGTGGTTGAAAACTGAGTACAAACATTTATATACTCCTACTAAACTTAAGGTTTATTAAGTTGTTAACCTAGAGTTGCTCGTTAAATGTTGAATCGGTTTTATTGTATCTATTAATTTCGAGACTTTCCAGGAAGTTGAGGTTCAGACCTTTGTCTTCTATGTGTAGGATCTCGTAATTGTTGTTGAAATTATTTTTGTTATCGTGGTAAGCGAATGCAGTTAGTGAATCTGTTTTTTCTTGAGCATATCATCATGAATTGTCGCCGTAGTGGACTATTGAGAAATTGCATTGGAATCTAAAAATATATTCTAACATAACTACAAAAAAAAACAACCGCCATTAACTTCAATAAAGAGGCACGTCAAACTCATGTGTTATTGTGTAAATTACGAAGTATAACATCTATAACAGTTTCATTCTATTGATGAATAAGTAATTTTTAAAAAGTATATTACGTAGACTTTATAGAAAACACTGGCCAGAGTCAGTGTTTTCTTTTTATCCTTTTTAATGCAAAAATATTTTGAATTTTTTTGCCTATCGCATTAAATTATTTTCATTTATATTTGCATAGAACTATGCTATACGAACCTCAATACTATTGAACTATTGAACTGCAATACAATGCGCATAGTATTAAAATTGATAGATGTACCGAATTCAGAGATTTAGGAGTAACTTTCGACACAAAATTGACTTCTGCTACTCACATTAACGATATTGTTTCAAGTTGTTACAGAACATTAGGTTTTGTAATAAGAAATTCTAAATGGCACTCTCAATCTGAATCAACTATGCTCCTATACAATACTTTAATACGTTCAAAACTAGAATATGCTTGTGTCGTTTGGAATCCAGGATACTTGTGTAATATAAGGAATCTTAAATCCGTGCAAAGACGATTTTTGAAATATTTATGGTACTATATTCCTGGTGTGTATCCAGAACGAGGTATAAGTGATGAGTTACTTACTACAAGATTTAATGTTTCATCACTTGAAACACGTAGGAAATATTTGGGAGTAATGTTCCTATACAAGCTGGTAAGGTTTTCTGTTGATTGATCTTTTCTTCTTTCCTTCATAAATTTCCGTGTTCTGAGAATAACTTGTAGAAATATGAACATTTTTTATCGGCTTTTTTCTCTGGCTCGTACTAATGTTCTGGCATTTTCACCACTTCATAAAATTTGTGGTGACTTTGAGCCTTTTCATGACGCCATCGACATATTTGCATGCGTGCCAGGTGATATGAGACGAGCTCTCGCCTGACTGTTTTTTAGTTATAAGTTTTTTAGATTTAAGTTTTTCCTGTATCTTGTGGGTGAGCTTTAATGTCAGCTTGCCCAAAGAGCTTTCGTTCATGTGTATTGTTTGTACATTATTGATTTCATTTCTAGTTTTATTTTTTTATAAATTGTAAACTATATTGTATTTTCCCACTCAGTAATTGTCCCAAGATGTTGAGTGGTGTATTTGTAAATAAATTTGTAAATAAATAAATAAAATAAATATCTGACGAGCATGAAAATTGAATGTGTTTCAAAAGTTTTACGAGAATATTCTAATAAAAATTCCCGGAGGGAAGCAGCGCACTTATCTGAGGTACGTAAGACATTCCGGCTTAAAAATGTGTGAAAATGTCAGTCTCAATATTTAATCGGATTTAATTGTTATTTTATTTATGACCCTTATAAATAAGCAGCTGCAAACATGACGTGTTTTGATATAATTTTGGACATATCTTCATTGTACTTTACTTTAATTATAGCAGGTGATACTGAATGAGATCAACATAAACATTCTTCCATTGTGATCGAAACAGGAAATTACCGGCAACTGAACGCATATGCGAAATTACGATCAATTAATTTTCTACGTATCGGTGTTTCTGTTAGTATATACTCGAGAGTTTATCGGAAACCAGTTGTCACTTGGCAGAAGACACTTCGTAGCAATCTCATACAGAACGAACACAATGTCGTGGAGAGGTGTTAAAGTCTTCCTAACACCTCACGGAAAACGGGCATATCGCATCAGGAGAAAGATCCAATAAACGATAAATGTCCGAGATAAGTGATCGCCGTGCCGCGAATTCGATCTTTTTGGTATTTAATTAAGGCAATTAAGAGTCTCATATACAACCCTTTTATAGATAACTATCGTCGGGCATCAATAAGTGTCCGTCTGCGACTAGAGATCTCCCGACAAGTGAGAACCTGTTATCTTGGACAATCGATCTTTCGCGCCAGTGATACGGCCTTCGATTAATTGGGTGAAGAGTTGACGATGGCTCAGATTTAAACGCTAGAAATTGTTAATGAGAGGACAATACGGGTGTATATTTATAGCTTCTTTCTGTACTGGTAGGTCATAAAATTCTTTTATGAACTTAACTTAATTTTTTGGAGACGAATGGGTGATATCAGAAATGTTTTGGAAATTAATAGCAAATATTCCTCTGCTTTTTTGTTTTTGTGACAACATTCCAAGCTAAGATATTTGGTATTATGGGAATACTGGTATATCATAAATACAAAAAGAATCATATGCAAATGGAAAACACGTGGTAAGAAGACCAAAGACTTCATGAAACACAACTTTGATGTGATGAACTAACTGAGATTGAATTCTCGCTTAGCTCTTGCTGAAACCTAATCGAATATTAATTTGAACTGAACTTTGGCTCAATTTGGCTTAATGTTATCAACAAAAATCATATTCAAATGTAATGAAAAATGATACAATAAATTTATGCAGGTGTCAGAGGGAGTTGAGTATGAAAAATATGAAAACCAGCAACTAAGCTCAGATGCGTTATTCCGAGAACTCAGGTAACGAGAGAATATATGTTGCCAGCCCCTCTGCTGGTTTATTTTTCTGTTATTCGCCCCATTCCCTCCACGAGAGTGGAGTGAAGGGGGCCAATTACTCAAAATGTAAAGCAATGAAAGGACTCCAGTTCTTATATCCCTACAGAAACAGTATCAACCCTGATCTTTTTTCATCTCGAATACAAACTGACTCTTCATGTGACATTAATTAGAGTAATTCCATAATAAATGGTCGCAATCCAGAATGAATGAAGGTAAAAAAGATATTAAAATTATGGTCAAGTTATTCAATGCTTGCATCCCCTCAATGTCCCCTTCGATATGTTCATACGGATGTACCTGTTCATTTGTGAAGTAGGGGATGGAGAGGTCGTGTTGATCACTTTCGAAAATGAGCGATTTGTGATCAAATATTACAAGTTTACTGATCCAATTGAATAAAAATAATTTGACACTTTTGTGAATAATTCTTCGAAAGAAGTCAACAGTACGTCAAAGTTGTATCAGAACAAAAAAAGTAATGAAAACAGTACATACAATTGCAAGATGTAACGG
The DNA here is from genome assembly GCA_030704895.1 of Henosepilachna vigintioctopunctata. Lineage (NCBI taxonomy): Eukaryota > Metazoa > Arthropoda > Insecta > Coleoptera > Coccinellidae > Henosepilachna > Henosepilachna vigintioctopunctata. Next base: position 4,573,446 of record JARQZJ010000093.1, on the reverse strand, counting down.
ATACACATCTTTTTCAACAAGCAATCATATCGTCTAATTAACGTGGATTTGAAACAAGAATTGAAGCATCTTATTATCAGTTATTCTGAATTACTACAGGTACCTTTTTGACCAGAAAGATTTTACAAAAAATCTCCAAAATTGGAAATAGATGTAGAAACTGAAAATAATCACAAATATGATACAAACACGCGGTAAGATGTACTTATTAATAATAATAATAATAAGATAAATTTATTGAAAAACATTCCTCAAATTGTAAGATTACATTCATTTCAATTAATACAATAATTGCAACTAAGAAAAATGCTCTCAAAAGGACCGAATTCAGGTTGGAGTCTGATCTTCCATTCAGCCCTCGAGCAAAAATATTGATTCAAACAAAAATCTTGATTGAATTCATATTTACAATAATATACAACTTTGATTGAAAAGAAAAAAAATTTCCTCAGATATATTAAGCATTTGAGACAATTTCACATGGTGAAGAACATTTGTGTTAAAAAAATATATAAATATATGACACAAAAAATTGATTCATACATTATTGCCTACATCCGAATCATCGAAGTACTCGATGTTAGTTTGGCACTATTCACAAATGTTTATGGATGATGGTTTGCCGCTTTTTAAATGATTTCATTGTGAAAATTTCAACACATTTGGCAATTTTGCTGAGGCATTCTTCGAAAGAATTGATGATATATTCTTGCAGTTAATGTAAAACGGATAGATATTGTGTTTGATAGATGATATTACGATATCATCTGCAATTAAATGAAATTTCGAAAACTGCTGGTTTAGAATAGTTAATTTTTTGCTATTTACGCAATATAATTCAAAACTTCTGGCATTTGAGAGTTTGATTGGTGCTTAACGTGAAAAAACGCGAACAAGTTCGCTACAAGTAGTAAACATAAAGAATGGAGAACTTGAACGAATTTCGTTTTTATTTTGTGATAAAACGGGTAATTGGATGAAAACCACAAGCAGAATAGTTCATAAACATTCAAAGAACGTCAGATCAAAGAAATCATGATATCGAAAAAGATAAAAAACAATACAGACTTCACTAGAAACGATTGTTTCAAGACCCAATGCCCACTGAATTGGGTCTTGACTTCTCATTAGAGGGTCTCAAACCGATCTTCTGATGTGCCTGGAGGTTTCATCGATATTACTCACAATGAAAATGCGCTGCAAAGATACCCACTCATATATCCCTATAGAAAAAGTATTAACCCGGCTCTTTTTTCATCTCGAATAATCATCCCGTATTAGGCTATGAAAAAAGATGGCAAATTATACCTACCTCGTTTGACAAAGTTGTCCTTACCAAAATTTTCGATTCAGTCTTGTAAATATTCATCACATGCCGAAAAAAACCTGTGCTTGCAGAAAATTACAACTTAATTTTATTTCAATGAACAATGAAATAAAATTCAAATGAAAGAAAATCAATAATATATGTACAGGAATGCAGTAACAATGACATATTAAAATTCGTAATTAGTTTTCATCCCTAACTTTTTTTATAAGCTTGCGAGCTATGGAGTGGTGATGATGGGAGTAAACGAGTTTCTTGAAAAATCAATTTGAAGAAAGATTACATATTCCATTTTGTTTCACCATTTCAATGTAATCTTCTAGCAACCAAAATAATTTGGAGGGTAGCCCATTTGGAACCTCGAGCAAATTCACCTCCACATGCTGTATATCTAATATCATAAAAAAAATTTATATTATCGCTAAAAAATCATCAAAATAGCTCTAAAGCGTTCGTTCAGTCGATTGACTCGATATCTTAGAGAAGGAGGGCGATAAAAAAATTGGACCAAAAATGTTTCCGGCAACATCAAGGTTCGTAATATGTAGGCTTTTTTAATCCTAAAACAGTTCACAGAATGCGGTCGTCATATTCTGCATACTCAACTCTCTCCAGATACTTGTCTGAAACTATAATGACTGAGTCTTGATAATGTGCTGACCACTTGTGTATACATCATTATCAAACTTATTTTATTATTTATCAATACATTCGTGAAACATCTAGCAAAGTGTTTAGTTCATTCGAATGTATCATCAATGTCCAAAGCATAAAACCAAAATAAAACAAATGGATTTCCGGATGTCAATTCAACGTATAAAACACAGAATATTTACACTACATACAATAGAACTCGAATATTCCCAAAATTATGCTTAAAATGCAAAATTTTTGAAATAGAAATGGTATAATAAACAGAGGAACCAAGGATAAATAGATAAGCCTGAATGGTTCACAGCATATACGTATTGGTTATTATAATTTTATAACCAAATTGTCCATGGTAACCTATTATTTAAACAAGAAACTCACGAAAATTTTAAAGAAGAAATCTGAAACTATTTCAAATGTTATTGAAAAATTTTATATGATTTTTTTTTCTGGAATCACACCACTCAACTGCGTCAGTTAATTAAAAAGTAAGAAAATGCAATAAAATTGGTAATTTATGGAAAACCAAGGGAGGGAAAAAACAGTCACAAAAAATTGATAATTTTATACAGGAATATAATTACCAATTATTTTCTGCAGTTTTCAAAAAACTGAAGACTAAATCTAGTGATAAGTAACTCACAAAATGTAACTCTTTCTTGATGAAATTCATTGAAGAAAAACCATGAAGATTTCAGAAAGCGGCTTTGAAAGGATTCAAGAATTTTCCTATAAGACACGAATCCTGGATTTCAAGTGGCACTATCATATTCTAGTTTCGACTGTACTGAGGTATTGTTTAGAAGCATATTTGATTCAGATATGAACTGGAAATAAACGTGTATATATAATAATATATAAAAATGTACCTGTAATATAAGTTTTGAAAATAAAATTAATGAGAAATAGCAATAATATAATAACACATTCCATCGCTTAAAAAAATCGGAGTCATACTTATTCTAGATTCGAGTATTCATTATTTTTACTGATTTGTTGAACTTCACCTTATATTATTAACAATTACGAATTCAGTTTTAGAAAAACTGGAGGAAAAATTTTAGAAGAACTGGAGGAAACGTTGTATGCGATAGAGATATATGAACTTTGAATAAAAAATAGAATACTTCAAATTTATAATTAGTCATTTCATGAAAAAAAAAACAAAATACCAGTAGGAGAAGTTATATTGGAATCGATTTCACACTAATTTTATGCTTCAAAATTGATATATCAGTGAGGTGGTGTAGAATCATAGTATAAATGTGAACTAAAAAAATCTGAATGCATGAATCTTGAATAAAGGAAAGAAATAAACACACCTCATATGAGGAAAGTGAATAAGTAGTTAATGAATTTATAATCGAGCAACATTGTGACAGTGCAATCAAATGCTTAATTTCGCAAAATTTTCTTTCCTTTCCCATGCAATTTTTACTATGATCCGATTCTGAAAAACAGATAAAATACGAACATTTGTATCAAATTGATTACATTTAAAATAATGATACAAGAAGGTTTCTCTAAGATCTTCGGTAATTAATCTTAATAAATCTGAATATCAATTAATGATTATGTCCTTCTTATCTGCTCGAAATAATTGGAAGTAATGATTTCGTAACCTTAAGAAATTATTTTAAATTGATTTGAACTCTTGATATACCTTCTACCACGAATAGCATTCAGCGACCACAATGAATCGATGCTGGTGGTCCATAATAAAATCATTATCAGATTTAACGAATAAAAACAACTTAGGCAGAAATATAATAACCCATTATTATCGGTCAAGATATTTTCCCATGTTAACATGAGACAATAAGGGTACCTAGGTACTAACTGACAGAATTTTATGTTTACGTCTTGCCAATAAAAACATAGTCATTACGCTAATTAAGTTTACCAAGGTATGCATCAGTATGTCTTTTGTGGTTTTGCTCAGCTTGATATTACTTAAAATTCATGGGTATCATTGATGTTCATTGCCCTTTCATTAAAATATTAAGGTAAATTGTTGGTTGAAGAAAGTGCGTGCAGAATATCACTTTCAAGATTTACCAGAGAATATACATTTTCTACACGATTTTTCATCAAACAAACTTTTGTCGTTCAAGAGTATGAATGCATGTTGAGGAATGGCAAGAGGTGTTCCCGGTCCTTGTTAACTATTTTTAGAATTGCAATTTGATGAAAGAGTTGACCTTGATTTCGCTACTGAATTTGCTGTTTATATCAAACTTGATTCGAGAGCTCAGAGATTAGAAGAGACATAATCCGTTTCTTCATTATCTGAGATAAAAAATCAAGTTCTAGAAAAAATTTCAAGTAGCAGAGACGGAGAATTGCGATTATATTGCCAGTAAGAATTTGTAAGATGCGGGTTACAAGAAATTTTCGACGAATATATAAAATTTTGTTGTGAAAAAAGTGAACTTTTTGAAAACGGAAGTATATTCGATATATTTTTCTTGAAATTCACGAAAACTCTTGACTAATAAACACAAGCTTTTTCAACTTATCAGAGCGAAAATATTGTAGTCTAAAATATCGCATACGTTTCACTCAGTGAAAATTTCGGTTGACACTTAATGAAATAAAAATAATAATCAAGTTTACAAGTGAGTTTTGTAAATAAAAACTACTAAATTGACAACTTATATATTTCAGGTCGAGACCAGCAGTAGATAATCAAGGTCGATTGTTTATATCGTTTTTGAATATAAGTTATTTCGAAAAACTTTGAATAAGTGATTAATACTTAATATCATTTCATCTTTTTTTTGAAACGTTCAAAGAGTTTTTTCTGGAAAAAGTTAATTTCTATACGAAACTAAACTACACTCTCAGATGTTGAGTACCTATATACCTGATAATTATTAGTTCCTATAATTCCTAAAATATCAGATGGATCAAAATTGTTTGAGGAATTTCCAGAAGAATAGAGATTTACTCATTTTGAACGTAGTTATAGAAATATATTCCACATTTAGATAGTTTTGTGCCTGTCCGAATATCTAATGAAATTTAACTGTGAGAAAGATAAATTTTATTATGTATATAAATATATAAATATATATCATATATATATATATATATATATATATATATATATATATATATATATATATATATATATATATATATATATATATATATTATTTTTAATTGATTTATTGCCTGTTTAAGATAGTTTATCTTCAATATTTTCAGCAATAACAGGCTTATTTTAATGCGAAAAACTTTATTTTCGTTGACGTTTCGTTGTATATCACAACTTTGTCTAAACTAATGAATAATTGAATTTTATAAATTACTTTAGATATCAAAATGTCAAACTTATTTTTTAGAAAAATCAAATTAGATTTTTTGTATTTTCACATAATAATTTTTAGTATCAGAGGAATATTCCTGGCTTAGCATTCGATTCGGAAGTTTTAGTCTCCTTCAAAATTTTTTTTCTTCTTCAATTTCACACACGTAAAGCAATTAATATACATATTCTGGATAAGTATGAAACTCAACTATATGTAATTATATATACATGTATATATATATATATATATATATATATATATATATATATATATCACACTTATAAGAATCACCTGGCTTACCATGAGATTTTCAGAGGTTTCCTCATGGTGAAGAAGGTTTCCTTCTTTTTTCTTGATTTTTCTTTTTGTGTTTCCACCTCCATGTTCGTACAACTAGAACTTGGCTACGCCGTTCTGAGGAGATCCAATAAGATCGAAACACGTGTCAACGTATGCTACCAATCTGCGGGATATGCCGGTAATTTTCATTTTGATTAAAATTTTATATATATATATATATATATATAAATATATTTAATCAAATAATCCTTCAGAATTTGAGAAATCCTCTGCCTATATGAGTTGAGTTATTGATTGGTTATAATATATTTGTTATCTTCAGTATCAATTTTGTCGCTCCAAATTCGTCACTTCAGAATGTTTTGCCTGCAAGAATTGAAATCTTGATATAGACTTTTCAACATCATTCGCAGCTGCAAGAAAATGAAACCGTGTACCAAAAATTTTCACAGAATATGAATTTTAGGTTTGCTCTGATATTTACCTCCCCAAGTACTTAATATGAGTTGAAAGTACACAATATACACCTTTTCCTTCAAAAAACACATAAATTAAAAAAAGAATGATAAAATCGAAGAATTTTTTTTTCATTTATATCGACAGAAAGTACTCAACTAATTGCTGAGTCTTAAATCTATAGCATGTAGCATAACGAAATCTTATGGAACAAGAACAGAGGTTTCGTGTTTATCAGATGTGATCATCCACGAATTGAGTAGATGAAAAACAAAAACTTTGGCTTAAATAATCCCAACAGGTAATTGATTGTTGAAATAGTTGTACTTCCCATCGAACTAGGGAAGTGTTTGAACGATTCAGCATCCCCACAATGGACATTGGTGTGGGTTCAAATCTCAGGTTAAATATGGATGTTTGTTTATGCCTCTAAGGTTGAGTAGCTATACTCGTTTAGCTTATAAGTATATGACTCATACGACGAGCTTATCAAGGCAGTCCGCTAAAATGGAAGCCCAACGGAAGTAAAATTGGAAACTCAGATAAGACAGAATGAGAGTGACGAAATACTGATCGACTGTTTGATGAATAAATCATTTTCAATACAAAACCACAACTGTCTAGACATGTCAAATGAAGAGAACCTTCCAGAGGCAAAAAGGTTAACATTAATGAAAAAGCAGAGGTCTTCACAAGAGATCTCGTTATGGGAGATTTAAATCGTGTGGAACTTAATTTGCTATTCTGGGACGCTACAAGATGATTTCATTCAATAATATGAGCAAACATTTTTTGAAATATTTAATCATTCTTCATTTCATTATTCTGAATTTCGTTTAAGCATTTTATTATACTGAAATCATTTTGAATGTACTGATTCGTGAAATTTGTTGAATTGAATATAAATTGTGGAGTATGGCACAGAATAGATAAAACAGTGAGAAATCTCAAGGATACTTAAATAATAGAATAGAGTTATTCAAGCGAAAAGTGAATATCATTCCATCCAGGCTTTATCTTCTTCTGTTGATCACGTACCAATAACTACTGGTTATGATGACGAAACTTATCGTTTATTCACACAAATTGTGTATTATGCATAAAATCAGGCACTCTACTCAGGACCCCTGCTGGGAAAGATGATATTGTAGAATCCAGTGAGTTGATTTTTTTCTGAACAGAGATGGATTTAGTTCTAGCAGTTTAAGAAGGAGAAATAGTTTGTTTACAAAAGTGACACTTCTTTTATATATATATATATATATATATATATATATATATATATATATATATATATATATATATATATATATATATATATATATATATATATATATATATATATATATATATATATATATATATATATATATATATATATATATATATATATATATATATATATATATATATATATATATATATATATATATATATATATATATATATATATATATATATATATATATATATATATATATATATATATATATATATATATATATTTGTTATTTTGAAAGTTTTTAGCAATAACAGGTTTTTTTGATATGAAAAAGTTTATTTTTGTTGACGTTTCGTTGTTATATTACAACTTTGTCAAAACTAATGAATAATTGAATTTATGAGTTACTATAGATATCAAATGTAAAACTTATTTTTAGAAAAATCAAATTAGTTTTTTTGTATCTTCACTCATTGATTTTCATTATCAGAGGAATATTTCTGGCTTAGCATTCGCTTCGGAAGTTTTAGTCTTCTTCACCATGAGGAAACCTCTGAAAAACTCATGGTAAGCCAGGCGTTCTAATAAGTGTGATTCATATTTACATATATATAATTACATATAGTTTTTTATATACTTATCCAGAATATATATATTGTTGGTTTATGTGTGTGAAACTGAAGGTAGATCTGGAAAAAATGAGTTTTGAGATGTGATGTTTGGTGATTGTCGTGTGTTTATTTTACGAGTGTTATTTGTGAGGTTTATTAAGTTGTTGTAGATAGAATTTAGATGGTTAATGTCTGTTCTTTCATTTACTGTGTTTTCTAAATTTTTACGAATGTGTAACATTTCTAAAATTTCTCTACTTTTTTTGTCCCTTTCAGTTGCCAAAATTTTCGTATTTTTGTAATCAAAATCATGTTTTTCTGTTATTTTATGTTTATGTAAGGCTGTGATTTGAGTTTTCGCGTATTTATGCGCTTTGATTCTTTCTTCGAGATTTTGTGCTGTTTGTCCGATATAGCTTTTATTGCAATTGTTACACGGAATATTACAAACTGTATGAGTTTTTCTCTGAGTTGCAGTTTTACTTTTTAATTTTGTTTATATTTCTTCGATTTGATTTTTGGCAGTATGTCTATTCTCAAATTGTAAGGTTTTAATATTTTAGCTATGTTTGTACTTAATTTTGGAATATATGGTAAGGGAATGTAATTATTTTCGTTAGATTTATTTCTTTTTGAATGTAAAGTATTATATAATTTAGGAATTCTGTTTTTCATGATTTTGTTGATTAAATTTAATGGGTAATTATTTTTTTTTTAATTTAAATTAATTATTAATTAATGTTAATGACTAAGATTGAATTCTCGCTTAACTCTTGATGAAACATAATTGAATATTAAATTAAATTGAACTCTTGGCTTGATGTTTCACGATTATATTCAACAATATGATTTTGCCAACATGTTTCGAGCGTGAGCTCATTTTCAAAATGAAAAAATTTATGTGTGATGATAATTTATATATGACAAGATATATATATATATATATATATTTATATATATATATATATATATATATATATATATATATATATATATATATATATATATATATATATATATATATATATATATATATATATATATATATATATATATATATATATATATATATATATATATATATATATATATATATGTGTGTGTGTGTGTGTGTGTGTGTGTTTGTGTGTTGTGGACCAAGTTGTTAAAGAGCATCATGAATAGTGCTACGTGTTCATAGGGTAATTTGATTCGGGCTATTGAAAGAAGTCGTCCAATTGTTCAATAGACTTGTGGGAATCTAGAAAACAGTGTTTTCCGTTAGGTGTCATTGTAATTTTTGAAATGGATACACATCAAGTAATGGCGGGTAGCAATCAAAATTGTTAAATGTATCAAACTCAAAATATCTTAAGACTGCGAATGGTAACACTGCAATAGTCCGAGTTTTGTATGATCATTGAGATCAAAGCTGAAAACTAGACGATTCTAAATTTGAAGACACTAAGTTATTCAGTAAAACGACGAGTCTACTTATTTGAATTTTTTTTTTCAGTTTATTTTGAGTTGACAAAACATTATGAAAACTGTTTTTGTTCGAATATTTTCTTCGATTTTCAATTGAATTTTATTAGAAGTATGTCATTTGTGTACAATTTAAGTTTAAAGCCAAAAATGAAAATAATATTAGTGCAATATGGATGGACATTTGAATAATACACCAACAATTTGTTTTTTTTATTGAAATTATTAAATTTTCATTATAGGTTATTTTTCAATTTTCTATGAGGAGTAATATATTCTGAAACTTTCATTATGGTTGGGCGTAGTTTGTTTAATGCTTGTACTTTGAGTCAGGTTCCTGGAGACAAATTTGAGTTCAATATTTTTGTAGCCGAAGAATTTATTGGGTGTATTAGATACTGTATATACTGAAATGTTGGGATCCATTGAAAATTATTCACTTTAGGGATTTCTAAATAGGATTTTCGCATCTTATCTAACTTTAACATAACTTTTAACACCATTTGAACATTTATCTGACGATCTGGTCCGTTGAATTATTGTATCAATGTTAATAACACTTCAATGGCGTGTAATAATTATTGAGTTAAGGAATGAGTAAAGTTATGAATGATTCCGTTTCATATTTTCTGAATGAATATAAAACACCCATAAAGTGGGGCCATATTGTAATTGAAGGAGAACTTTGTGTATCAATTTTATTGAGAATTGAGTTTGATTTCAATTATCCATTACCTCATAACAAATGAAATCAGGTTACATATAATATACATAATGTAAATATAAATTCAATATGTATAATATATATAATGTCATTGCGTATTTACAAAATATTTCGTCAATTATTAATCGTCAATTTGTGGTATAAGTGCGGGCAATACTCCGGCAAAGTGAATAGTCTCAATTTTTCCTATTTGTTTGTTTTCAATCAAAAAGTTGAGTGTTCGCAAAAAGATCAAGCAAAAATCAGCGTCCATTGAATTTTGTAACTCCGCGAATTGTGTCTACGATAAATATTTTCAATAGAATGGTCAAATACTTAGATGATATTCAGAACAACATTTGTTCATCAAACTTGGGCGTACTATAGCTCTACTATATGGCAAAGAGCACTTTTATATTGTGTTGAATACATAATTAAAATCAGTAATTTTTGTATTCATTGATTTAACCTCAAACCTGAAAAGCCTGAGCAGTGAATTCGGCGAAGCGGATATGGTTTTAAAATTTCCTGGCAGTATTTGTCTTCATCCTTCAAAAAGTAATGCAATCCCCTAGAAAACTGTTACTGTTCCGACTCACCGTATTCGAAGATTGCAAGTTGAATAGACTACAGGCCCATGTCGAAAAATGGATGGGTCATATGAACCACCAGGTGACGTATATAGGACGATATAAGAGCTTAAAATATTAAGATTCAGCACTATGCCGTCACTTGTAAGCTGTCCAACTGAGTGCTGGTGAGAATTCAGAAGTGCAGGTAGGAGTGAGTACATTTTGGTCAAATATTTTTGCACGGTATTTTTACCATCGATATATCCATGAAAAATGATAAGAAATCGCACAGTGCCGTAAAAAAATGGTGCGGTACAAAGTCGGTAAATTTTTTTGATTTTCTGACAATTTCCAGGATAAATTGGTCATTTTATTCTGTACGACATTAGTTTCATACTGTTTCAATACAGCTTTTAATCCATTATTCCGCAACGCCGTACAAAAATCATGTGACAATGATTTTTGTACGGCGGAATCACCCCCCGGACCACGGAAAGAGAGGGGGTTGCAATCTTTGAGTTTTTCCTCTTGTCACCTCAAAAAATCAAAAACACCTGTTAGATTAGCTCTAAGATTTGTGAGGCCTTAATAGCACCTTATAAGGCAGTGTACTACGTTTAACTATTGTTAACTTGATACACTACTGCTTTTCTTCAATTAATATGAGACGCCACTTCTTTTGGTTGAAGATAATCAAATGATAGTAAGCTGCACATATTTTTAAAAACAATAAACTAAAATTAACAAACATACTTGGCCTAAATTTCACTGAATATAATAAAAACTCTACATATGTTTCGGTTGGTTTAGTCATCAAGAGTATATAAATTGTATACTCTTGACAATGATTAACTCTTGTTAACCACCCGAAACATCTGCTGAGTTTTTAATTTATTTTATGAAAGTTAAGCCAAGTGCGTTAGTTTCATTATATTGTTTTCAACATAATGCTTCACCAAGAGATAAACAAAACCTCCGTGTCACTTACATATTTTTAATTACCTTTCTTAGTATTTGGAAGATGTTGACGCTTTGGTCGTTGGAATTCGACTCTTTTTTCTAGAAAAATTCAACATGAAGTTAGCACAGGTACCTGGTTAACATCTCTTTCTTATCACTATGTACAATGCATTTATTACACGTGTTCTGTTCATTTCTAGGAAGGTAGTTCCCAACCTCACATAGAAGCTATTTTCGCCCTTCAGTAGTTCGAAACTCTGGAATACTTAACAACACCTTTTTTGAAGTCCAAAAATACTCATTTCTAAGTACCTACACTGTTCTCAAAACATGCGGCAGAACCCAGCTAGAAAAATTGCGGATTACAAATTTACTCTTCACAAGCTTGTCGGACAATTGACTCACATGTGTCATCCATGTCAAACCAACATTAATGGAAACACCAAGAAATTTTATGTAGTCGTAAGGATCAATATTCATAAAGTTAGGTCCCAAAGAACATTATCGTTTTGTTCACATTCAACGTTAATTTTTTCACATAGAATCATTCAGTCATACTGAATGGTTACTGAAGGAACAACATGTTTGAGTAACTAACGTGAGGTAATTGGGCAAAACAAATGTTTTAGAAACTTTTCAACTGAGGAAATTCTAGCGGATGTTTGTTCTTCACTCGACCATATTGTGAAGTCCGCTCCTGTCCATCCTTGTCTTCCCATTAGACCAACTCGGCCGTTGGGCCGTTCTCGTGGCTCGTGCTAAGCACAAGCACACAAGAGAGCATCTACTCTGCGGCCCACGCATGACAACATTTTGAATGAAACAATCGGACACCGGAAACCGTCCGCCACATAATCGTGAATATCTAATTTGCGCCATTAGCAAAAACGTTTATGATTGGCTCAGATTGTTATTTATAGCGACAGCTTTCCAACAATATTGCTCGGAATTTTATTCTTATTTATTCCGCGATTTTTTCAAGTGAATTTTATACCATATGGTCCGAAAGTGAGCCGTTTGAAAACCTGTATTTTATCTGCACGGTGCGCCCTGACACTGCTCAAGACGACCGATTTAAATTCTTAGAATTTCAATGAAATAAATAACATAATAATTCGGAAAGGCTGATTTGAGTTGAGGATTATTTATTTTTCCGGTTGTCGTTTGCGGTTCTGTTTTTTAAAACGTGCTCTGGTGTGTTTTCTGTTACCATTGGGTAACATCCATTGGTATAAAAATTTAGAAACATAACCAAATTCTACCTATTCTACTCGTGTGCACATTTTGAATAGGAACTCATTAAATACAAAAGTTTTCAGGCAAAAAGTAATGAATTCGGTATAAAACTATTGGAAAATATTGATTCCAATTAAAAATCTGTCCTCAATAGATATATAAGATTCAATATTAATATTCTTTGGAAGTTAATAACCCACTGCTCGAAGAAATAGATTTTTTAAAATATACTGCAACTTTTGACTTCGAGTAAGAAGATATAATTTTTCTTTCCGACTAGAACTTTTGATTAAATGAATTACATTTACTATATGTATAGTAGTAAATGTTTGAAACTCAACTGTGTACTTAGAAGTGGGCCTAAAGGTAATTTAAATTACCAACAATTGTTGACAATTGTTCAACGAAATAAATTCTTTTTACTGTTTTCATGAACAAACTCAATGAATTTAACTCAGTACTGATTTCAACTAAAAAACATGTAACCGGAGAATCTTGAAGTGCTCGAAAGCACTGAGAAACTATTATAGGTTGTTCCTTCATAACTTATTTCTCAAGTACTGAAGATAGAGAATTTTGACAAATTTTTTTGGTTTGGTTAAGTTTTTTATTTTAGATTTATTTCGTATGGGATTTCTCGAAATTAGTTATAACTGCCATACATTGATTCTACCTGCGTAAGTTTTCGTTCAATAAATACACACATATTCCATTGAATTCTTATTACGTGTCAGAAGTCTGGTCAAAAACATATATGTACAAATAACGGATGTATTTTTATAGGTATAGAACTTTAAGTTGACGTTACTGTTGAAGGTGGCGACCGATTTAACAGCTGCGAAGTGATTTATTCTCAGTTTGGTTTGGCAATTCATCATCAGAAGCGAAACTATCATCATGCCAGGCGTAGATTCGTCGAATGGGCCCAAAACAAGATTGCCATTGTTCCCGATTTTCATAAGCGAATTTTGTTTAGCGATGAAGCTCACTTCTGGTTGAATGGCTACGTCAACAAACAAAACTGCCGCATTTGGAGTGAAGATAATCCTCAAGTGTATGTCAAAACACCGTTACATCCAGAAAAACTGACAGTTTGGTGCGCTTTATGGGCTGGTGGAATCATTGGTCCGTACTTCTTCAAAAACGATGATGGCCAGAACGTTACAGTCAATGGTGATCGGTATAGAGCCACGACTACTAACTTTTTCATTCCTGAGTTGAACAACCATGATGTCCAGGAGCTGTGGTTTCAACAAGACGGCGCAACATGTCACACAGCTCGTGCCACAATCGATTTATTGAAAGACACTTTTGGTGTCTAATTTCTCTCGCCTAATTTCACGTTTTGGACCTGTGAATTGGCCTCCAAGATCTTGTGATTTAACACTGCTGGACTATTTTCTGTGGGGATACGTAAAGTCATTGGTGTATGCTGATAAGCCACAAACGCTTGACCATTTGGAAGACAATATTCGCCGTGTTATTGCCGATATACGGCCACAAAAGTTGGAAAAATTTCATCGAAAATTGGACGTCCAGATTGGACTACATCCGAGCCAGCCGTGGCGGTCATATGCCAGATATCATATTCAAAATGTAATGCCACAAGATTATCTTAATCGATTAAAAAAAAATTCTTGTCAATCGAATGATCCATCGCTGTCTTATTGCAATTTAAAGTTCCATACCTCTAAAAACAACAACCTATATAAAAACAATTTATTTGGGGGTTTTCTCAAAAAATTTTATTGACGTGGCAATTTTATCTGATGAAACTTATCAGATAGATGAAGGAGCAATTCAGTCTCAACTGAAAATTCTATGAAATACAAATAATGATTTTTCGTTTCAACATGCTATTTATGTCATTGCGTAAATATTCGAGAAATATTCCGAAACATCGAATCTAGGAATATTACTTGTACATATGTCACCTCATATCTTCAAAAATGTAGTGAAAGGTTCAAGTAAAATCATTTTGAGTTTATTCAAGGAAACTTCAAGTTCCTCTTAAGTAAAGTGAAAACCCGAGTCGAAACTATTTTGAATTTCAGATATAGCATACCTATCTTATGAATTACCTATTGATTTCGTTAAACAATTTTTATTGAAATTGAACGAATAAAATATTGACAATATAACAGAAGCCCAAAAACCTCATATTCAAATTGGATTGTAGTATTTCTCTCAAGTTGAACCAATTTATATTCGGGAATTCACCGACTTGAACATACGTGTCTTCTGAAAAAACTTGATGTAAAAATTATTTTTCTACCAATTTACTTATTTCAAATAGCGAATATCAAACAAAATCGATATAGGTACATATAACGTTTAAGAATTAAAATTCAATATAATTATAATTAATTTCAGAGTCATTAATTATTTCATAGTTTCTCATTCAAAATATGTGTTTCAATAACCCCAGCTCTTCTTGCCAGTTGAAGTTAAAACATTGGGCTCTCTCTCCCTTCAAACCAGCTTGACATTAACATTATACTTACAAGACAATACATTTTGACAGCAATTGGGATTGGAACCTTTGGTTTCTATACAACCATCGACTTGTTGAAAAATGTGTTATGTATTTTTCCTACACTACAGGGGTGCAAGAACACTCCTTATGATTACTCATGATTTAAATGCTGTTCACACATCAAAATCAAGACAATGAAACTTTTTCACTTCTCACAATGTTCCCTAACAAGAAATCAAGAAGATAACCAAGTAGACGGTAGACGGCAGGTGAAAGCATCTGGTCATCTAGCCCAACAATGATTTTTCAAGTATCGGTCACAGCCTATTACCCGCCTGTCTACGGTAAGTGTAGAAAGGACAACACGAAGCAATTGATTAAGTGGCTCCTCATGACGGAAAGATGGATGACTTTCGATTTTCATAACGTGTAACAGTTGATTTACGAATTAGTCGTTGCTAGTGGTTCCGTGTAAAGGTAATCGGAGTAGGGTAGTATTGAACACGCAGGAAATTTCGTTGAAAGCAACCAACATGATTAATTGAAATCGTTAATTTTATGGTTACTGAATAAAAATTCATTTTCTGTGGTATTTTTCCTGAAAATGTTCCTTCTTTAATCTACTGCATCGAAGGTACCGGAAAGCGACAGAAAGAAACTCATTTGTAAATATAATTTATACGTAATGAAACACGATTTATGAAGCTCTCAAGATATATATATATATATATATATATATATATATATATATATATATATATATATATATATATATATATATATATATATATATATATATATATATATATATATATATATATATATATATATATATATATATATATATATATATATATATATATATATATATATATATATATATATATATATATATATATATATTTAAAATTGATTAATTGCCTGTTTAAGATAGTTTATTTCGAATGTTTTTAGCAATAACAGGCTTCTTTCAACATGAAAAACTTTATTTTTGTTGACGTTTCGTTGTATATTACAACTTTGTCAAAACTAATGAATAATTGAATTTATGAATTACTATAGATATCAAAATGTCAAACTTATTTTTTTGAAAAATCAAATTAGATTTTTTGTATTTCTACTTATTGATTTTCATAATATTTTATTTTAATGAAAATCAGTAAGTGAAAATACAAAAAAACCAATTTGATTTTTCTAAAAAATAAGTTTGACATTTTGATATCTATAGTAATTAATAAATTCAATAATTCATTAGTTTTGGCAAAGTTGTGATGTACAACGAAACGTCAACAAAAATGAAATTTTTCGTATCAAAAGAAGCCTGTTATTGCTAAAAACATCCGAAATATTATATATATATATATATATATATATATATATATATATATATATATATATATATATATATATATATATATATAACAAATTTACTACAAGAAACATAATTCTATAGCTCTCGAGCTATATTATCGCACTTGCAGATATTCGATATCAAAGTATATTATAAAAACTATAAAATTAAAAATTAACACAGTTGACTTTAGTTTCACTGAATATTTTAAAAACTCTACCGATGTTTCGGTTTCAGTAATATTGTATACTCTCGATAATGGGTCAACTACCCGAAACATATGTAGAGTTTTTAATATATTCAGTGAAACTTAAGTCAAGTGTGTTAATTTTATAGTTTTTAACATAATGTTTCATCAAGAAATAAGCGAAACCTCCGTGTCATTTATTAAAGTACGAGTATACTACTTTCTTTCGATAAATCTTTGACAAATTATTCAAATAAAACATTATAGCAGAGCTGCCTATGTGAATGAACAATGAGTTCATGTTTCACATGAAACATGAACAATGAATGTTAGATGTATTCATGTGCTTTTCATTGATTTCTCATATTCGAGATGTAGGTACTTCAATCTAGGCATTATATGTGCATAGATTTCTATGCATCATATATTTCAGTCTCAAAATCGATATGAGGGTATGTGAGTATTGAAGTCGTTGCCTTTCATTTGTTGGACGTGGCGTAACTGATGAGTACCTTGTAGTACCAAATAGTAACGCTTTCAATGAATGTAAGCATCGATTTCAATATTATTTTACATTTATCCCAAGAAGGATATTGGAAACATCGTTCTTTCATGATTTACATAGCCTGCTCTGATATATATATATATATATATATATATATATATATATATATATATATATATATATATATATATATATATATATATATATATATATATATATATATATATATATATATATATATATATATATATATATATATATATATATATATATATATATATATATATATATATATATATATATATATATATATATATATATATATATATGTTACCAAATAAAATGTTTTCAAAATGGATGTAGAGGATGAAGGTGTAATAAAATATCATAATGATATCGTGAACGAAAGAAAGCTATAGTTTAAGCTACACTGTCACCTGTATAATGGATACTTCACGTCAGCTAGGGATTTGTGCCAATGCTATGCTTTTTGCTATGCCAATTTGTGCTATGAACCAAAAATGTCATTCATGTTAAAAGACTCGGGGTTTTCCGTGTCCTTTTATTTTCGTTAAGCTCCTTTTGGTGCTTCCCAAAGGTATTGGCTGAATAGAAGTGTGTTTTTCTCTGGCGATGCAGAGAGATAGCTTTTACTGTTAGAAAGACATTTCAATTTTGAACTTACCTCGTGAACAGTGACGTAATTATCAATTTTCGTTGCTCAAGTTTGGTATTTTATTTCTAGATTTGTTCAGATAAAGTCGTCTAATTTGTCAACTAAACATGAAATGTGTACAATATTCAAATATTGCGTGATTTCTTTCATTCTTAGTTCTTTTACAAATATACCAAATACCACCGATTTATACAACTTCATCTTCAAGAGAGAGTCAAAGAAATAACAACTAAAATTTAACGTGTTCTATTATTACCACCTCCAAACTATTCTAGGTGGTAATGGTTCTATGCACTGAAATGTTCGAAAAATCTTCTTATATACTTTTGAATACCTTTAATAATCGGTTCAGATAACTTACCTGCAGATTTAACAGTTAAAATAAATCATGTCCCTTCTGACTAGTTAACGTTTCAACATGTGTCTTTCTCTATGGTTGTATTGATAGTTTGCTGATCTCTTGATGAAACTATTACTGAAGAAAAATATTTAATATTCCTCAAATTTTTGCCTTTCCTTCGCTTTTTTGATGACATTTATGGATTTTCTTGAAACATAACTATTAGTTTGGTCACTAAATGGCTCAATAAAAGTTAGGTAGAAATTTCATTATGTAATATGGGGAATTTATATTCTTTCAATCTGGTTCCGATGTTCCGTCGACCAGTTTGGCGTATGTAGTTTATTTAGTTTGCGCAACGTGGTAATTTTTATTTCCGCTCAAAACAGAGCTACTGTAAAAAACCTTTTTGTTATCCTAACACTTCAGTTCTCAGAACGTCCATAATTTGTTCATTATCCGAGCAACCGTAGAAAATTTTCGATCATTCCATTTGGTTTTTTTGCATAGTAATATACTCACAAATTAATGAGGATTCCTTAATTATTTCTGTGCCTTTATCACAATCAATATATTCAATTTCAATCAATATTTCCGACGCTTTGTGAACGTCTGTTCACATTCAAAGCTTGTTTTGTGAACTTCGTTAGCCGAACTTTTCACGAATTTCGGATTAATGCCATTTACTTTCACTTTCGCAAATAAACCATAAACTGTAGAATGAAGGAACTGATTGATCTGTTTATGAAGCACATTGTATTTCAGTTGAGTGATTTCTATTTCTAGTTCACATTTCGATAAAGGTTCATCCTTAACAGAAGACTATCAATACATCTTGGTGAAAACTTACTGACGACAATGTGCAAAAACACCACATTTGTGATGTGCAATTTTGAAAAACGTTTCTTATAATCGAGGACATTTGTCAATGCTCTAAAAGTAGTCAAGTCGAAAAAATTTTCTCATCATATTAAATGGGACATCTTGTGTCTCCGGGTTGTCTTTGGGGACAAGGAAAGGTTCCATTTAAACTGGGACGTCTAGTCACCTTTCTCATAATCAGCTTAGTTAATTCGATATACGATATGCCCTACTAATTTGTTTTATCTACTGTTTCTCCTTATTGTTGTCTCGAATCTTATCAAATACAACAATAACTCGATAATGTTTGAGGTATAACTTGGGGCAATAGGTAAATGGAAACCCCACCAAACTCCGATAACTATAATAATCATAACACAAAGCAAAAAGTTGAAGTTTCCTAATCAGAAATATGTCTGGTGCTTTGCTGGAACAAATCTGGAAACAGATACCCATCGATCCTCATCCTATTGTGTATATACATAGTATTCGTTTTCCAAAATAACCCAAGAGAATATCGAATTTAATCTGTTTGATGGAGCGAATATTTCGCCAATTCGGTCGAATTATTTCGCAATAGATAAATAATGAAATATGGGAGTACGAATTGCAAGATAGAGAATAAATTCGCTAGGAACGAGAACTCAACAATAGGGACTGCTTCGTCTTAATTTCATTGCGTCTGAATCTCGAAAACAGATTGTGAATTGAAAGGCTACGTAACATTCATCGAATCGTTTTCTACATAACTGATTTTTGTTATAGGGAAAATATTCTGAGATGAAGCAATGCAGAAAGTATGGGGTAAATTCATTCAGAATACCTTTTCTGGAGAAGATTCGATGGATTTTCACTCTGAATGCAATAGAATAATTTGAGTAAGAGGAGACCAAGGACGTGGAATATAATTTGTCTCTTGTTGATGTTCTGTTAAGTTGGTCCGATAATTTTTGAAAATAATTTCACTCACTTGAATCACTTAGCTGAGTTTTCAGAGCTTATCTTATAGCAAAGAAAACTAATACATTTTCGAAGCGAATGCTAAACGAGGAAAATTCCTTTGAATGATGAAGAGGCAAAAAAAGTTGCATTTTAAAATAACATAATCACAAAGTAAACTATTTGTTATAAACATAAAGCCTTTACTTAGAATTTGAATCGAAATATTTCAAATCAAACTCTCCGGGAGCTGTCTACAAAAATGTTGTAAACGATAACACAATCTATCACTTTCGAGAGTGAATATTGAGCGCGTTCCTTAGGACATCGACCTTGTTGGAAATAGCATACATCGCTGTTTCATACTATTATGGAATCATCAGTGGCATGCATCAAATCAAGTATCAATGTTCTTTTCAAACACACCAAAAACCTTTCTTCGAAATACCCTCAATAGAAGAAACAAAATAAACCCTCCTTGACAATTGTGTACATTATTTTAAATATTTATAAATTTTAAATATATTATTGGAATATTTCAATATTTTTATTGATAATCTGAGTATAGACCAACTATGAAAAATTCAGAAATCTTGAAAGTAGTTATACTATTGCTCGGTAGTGGGTAACCGGAGTGTTAAGACATGCGCCCATTATTACACACTACATCAAGCTCTGAGGTGTATATATATATATATATATATATATATATATATATATATATATATATATATATATATATATATATAGGAAATGAAATTTTTTTGTGCTTATGGCACTGAATGAAATATTTAAGAAAATGAACACTAGAACATTCATTTGAAAAATTGAAATTAATCAAGAGAATGTTATAGTAGAGCTAGATATGTGAACGTGTACGATGTGATGTCTCCATTATCCTTCAAGGGATAAATGTTAGAGAAATATTGAAATCGATGCCACACCTGATGGAAGTGCGAGACATATATGTTTCGTTCTGCAAGGAACTCGTCAGTCGCACCACGTCCATCGAAGTGAGGCAACGATTTCAAACTCAAAGCATCTTCTTGTGACTTCAAGTGGAAGATCGTAGAGTAATGAATACTCTACAATTCCATCTGTAGAAATCAGTAGAAAACACCTCTCTCGGATTACAGACACACCAAGCATCGAAATTTCACATATCTTCTATACCCGTAGGTATCTACTAAATTGCAATGTCTATTTGACAAATCTCATCAAACGATGTTTTTAAATATCAATAGGTTGCGTTAGTAGTACGCTCGCGTTTATTCCCGTATTTCAGGGGCCTATTCGGCAATATTTTTGAGGAAATGGAATTTTTTTGTGCTTATGGCACTGAATGAAGTATTTAAGAAAATGAACACTAGAACGACTTCATTTGAAAAATTTAATAAATAAAATTGAATTAAAAATTCTACTATAACATTCTTTTGATTAATTTAAATTTTTCATATTAATGTTCTAGTGTTCATTTTCTTAAACATTTCATTCAGTGCCATAAGAACAAAAAAAATTTCATTTCCTCAAAAATATCACCGAATAGGCCCATGAAATACGGGAATAAACGCGAGCGTACTACTAACGCTACCTATTGACATTTAAAAACATCGTTCGATGATATTTGTCAAATAGACATTGCAATTTAGTAGATACCTACGGGTATAGAAGATATGTGAAGTTTCGATGCTTGGTGTGTCTGTAATCCGAAATAGGTGTATTCTACTGATTTCTATAGATGGAATTGTAGAGTATTTATTACTCTACGATCTTCCACTTGAAGTCACAAGAAGATGCTTGGAGGTTGAAATCGTTGCCTCACTTCGATGGACGTGGTGCGACTGACGAGTTCCTTGCAGAACGAAACATGTATGTCTCGCACTTCCATCAGGTGTGGCATCGATTTCAATATTTCTCTAACAGTTATCCCTTGAAGAATAATGGAGACATCACATCGTACACGTTCACATATCTAGCTCTACTATAACATTCTCTTGATTAATTTCAATTTTTTCAAGTGAATGTTCTAGTGTTCATTTTCTTATATATATATATATATATATATATATATATATATATATATATATATATATATATATATATATATATATATATATATATATATATATATATATATATATATATATATATATATATATTATATATATGTATGTATATATATATATATATGTATATATATATATATATATATATATATATATATATATATATATATATATATATACCTATATGTAGAGCTAGATATGTGAACTATAACATATGTATTAACTTGAATTTTTCAAATGAAGATATATATATATATATATATATATATATATATATATATATATATACATATGTGTGTGTTTGTGTAATTTGAAAAGGTTTATACAAGTATTAAAATAGAAAAGAAGAGACTTACGGTATTAACCTGACATTTTTGTGACAGCCGTTTACATATGTTACGAGCTATTGGCTCTCGTCAGAGCGGCGCAGATTCAGTTTCAAATGTTCGAGCTTGGACGTTAATTACAAAAACACAAAACAAAACAACACATAGATTTCTACGTGAGGAATTGACTTCTTTGTGGCTTGGAATTGTGGACTGAATCAACTATCAACTAATGTACTAGCTGACATATATATATATATATATATATATATATATATATATATATATATATATATATATATATATATATATATATATATATATATATAACATGGGTGTACTATAACAAAAATTGCATTTCGAAAGGCGCGAAATTGAGGCATTATAACACAACTTTTCTTCCAGAACCAATCTATGCATCTGAAACAATGGTTATTGACGGTCATTAAAAAATGAGAGAAATAGAAAAACAAGAACGGAAAATTCTTGAAAAGATTCACGGGACAATCAATAGAAACGACATTGGGATAAAAATACCTCAGAATCAACTTTGTCAAAAGTCAAATACAATAACGGATGAAATCAGAAAACCACGAGCAATGTTTTATGAACATGTCTCGACTGAATGAAACTGTCCAGAATACCGAAGGAACTAGTCGATATAATTATAAAGAGTAAATGCGTAACGGAATGGCTAAAAGAGGTCCGAAAAGATCCACAACAGATCAATAATCTGTTGTGGATCTTTATAAAAAATATAAAAAACAATAGAAGATAGCACTGAGTGTCGCTATAATATCTCACTTGTGAAGTTTAAGCGGATGAACGAAAGAAAGACCATTCATAAAGGATGAACCTTTTTGGGGAGGCAAAAAAGATGAAGCAAAAGTACTAATATTTGCTAATTCAAGATAAATCGCGCCACTCGTGGGGAACAATCGTAATGATAATAATAATATGCATGAATTATAATAATAAAAGGAGCATAACCGTATAATTTAAATCAAAAATTGATGAGTTCTCGACAAAAATGGAGCCACTATAATTGATACACAGCCAATTTGTTATCCTTGTCTACATTTCGAATATTGTTATATTTTTATCAGAACTTCACAAAATACAGATGTTAAATATAATGTGATGAAAAATGTATTGCATCTTACGGCTAACTAGGCTGAATGTTGGATCATACTGTAAGGAGCAGTGTATGCAGTTGATATATATATATATAAAATAATTAACGAAACCAAATGCTAACAATAACGTATAAAAATATTCGAATTGAGGTAGCCTAACAATCATAAAATAAGTTAGGAACCGGACTGTAGAAACACAGACAAACGTCAACGAAAAACACAGAAAGTCAAAATGTAAATACTCAAGAAACAAATGTCACCGCAAATAAGTAACACAAAATCTCCCACTGTGTATGCAGCACAGCATTGGAAAAAAAATTCAACTGATCAATTTTGATATTCGATAAGTGACCTTGTTTATTATGCTGTGACTGAATAGTAGATTTTGTAGTTGTATGAAGTAATTTCAAGTATATTTCAAACTCGAAATACTTTAAATCATTTAGAAAAATCATCTGATAGAGATTTCTTGTAGATTTGCTTTCATTCATAACGCAGAGAGATTCATTTACATACTTATGATCTACAATTTGATAATGGCTCCTCCACCATTTTACTTCGAGTTATAGGAAAAAAAATTTAATTGCCCGACAACATGTTTTTGAATCGAGTAACTGTTGTCTTATAATGGTTGTTCATTTGACCAAACAGTAAGTTTCTTCTCAGAAATCAGAGAGTGCTTCTTTTCCCATCAAATAAAAGTAAAATATTTTCCATTTGGAAATGGGTTATGAATTCCGATGATAATAATTTCATTGGACGTATATTCTAATCAAACATCATTCAATAGCAGACAAAATTATGCAACTGAGGAAACAACTTATAATGATGAAGGAAGAAGCATTGTATGTGAGGATCCAGGATAAAATGAAATATTTATTACTGAACAATAAAGATAACAATTATTAATACTCGGGGGTGTATTCATTTGAATGTATTTCTTTAATTTCTTTCTTCATTTCTTTATTTTCTTTAAGGGCCAAATGATGACTGGCGTTTGTTCAAGAACAGAAAAACAAGAAAAATCCATTTTAACATAGCTAAATTTTCATCGGAATTTCAGAGCATTATATCATCAATAACTATTTATAGATATCAGTAACTGATAGTTATTCCATTCCTCAACCGAAATCGGAAAACTGGAACTGATAGTGTCTATTGGGATGGAATCTGAAGAACTCACCAGATTTCTGATGAAATTAATTAACTTAAGTTTCTCTATAATCTATAGGGATTGTTATAATTAAAAACTTTACGCTGGCACGGATTGAGAATAACTGAGACATTCATTTTTACCAGTGGAGATTTATATTGATTATCATAAATGGTTGCATTGGTACACTTTCAGATTACATGCAGATAACTCTTGTTAACGGTTCATTAGCCCGACACATTTGTGCAGTATATTACAAAATATATTTGGGAAATTCCACAAAGAATCTTGTAGAATTCAGTCCAGAATCCAGAAAAAGTGTTTCTAACTTTACTGGTTTATAATAAAGATACACATACGATAAAGTGCAAAAAATTATTTTCTAGTTTTCTTTTAAATGCAGTAGCCATGATTCATAGCAACAGTTATATGAACCAATATGGTAAAACCCAGTCAATAAAATATGAACCACAATTTCCTATCATATTTTTCTTGAATAAATTAATTAAATAAAATAAAATTTATTGAGGAACATTCTTTACATTGCAAAATTACATTCATTCGCTTAATACAATAATTACAACTAAAGAGAATATTCTCAAAAGGACTGAATTCAGTTTTGATCTTCCATTCAGTCCTCGAAGAGAAATATTGGTTCAAACAAAAACATTGGTTGAATTTATATTCATAGTAGTAATATACAACTTTATTTGAAAAGAAGAGACAAGAATTACCCCAGAAATATTGAATATTTGAGACAATTTCACACGGTGAAGGACATTTGGTGAAAAAATATACAAACATATTATACAGAAAATTGATTCATACATTATTGCCTATATTTGAATCATCGAAATACTGTGCCACACTATAGTATGTCCTTGTGAGAGCAGAGATTTACCTCTCCTCTTAAAAAAATGAGCTTTCAGTACTTTTAAATTCGATGGCGAATGATTGAAAATTTTCATACTCTGATAATAGAGAGAGTGCTGATAATATAGAGAAAATGCTTTAACTATTTTATGCATAGGAATAAGTAGCACATCATTGTTTCTTACCTATCTTCATTCTCTTTGACATATTACAAACATCTGTAAATATATAAACACTGTAAGGTGAGTTAGTAATTATTAATGAAGATAGGTTTACAAGATGTTCCTTGAATGAATATTGAATACCAATCGAAATATTCGCTTCTGTGTAATAAATACACTATTTATTTCTGTAGAGCAGTCCCACGGCAGAATATTATAATTTAGATGACTATATACAAGACTGTAACACACATAAATATTGCAAAAACTGAGTTACTCAATTTTTGCATGGAACATCAATGTGTGACGTCCATCTCACATTTCTGTCTACATATATTCCAAGAAACTTCGTTTATTCGGATGATGATATAGTGTTGTTCCCATATTTAACATCCAAGGTACTAATTCCATTGCCAATGGAACACATACTGTTTTGTCAACATTCACCATCAGATTGTTTATTCGACACCAGTTGACAAACTCCCTCACAATGAATTAACATGCCTCCAGAACTTCTTCGGGAATACTGCCAGAAGCAACCACGTATGAATCATCGACAAATAGTGTCATCAAAAATCAGGAAAACCTCGTGGGCAGATCGTTTATAAATATTATGAATAGAAGAGATCCGAGTACAGAGCCTTGCGGTACCCCAAGAACAATGTCTTGTCTCTGAGAATATTTCTGTCCTATTTTCACTACCATTGTTCTTTCTTCAAGATAATTACGTAACCTAAGCAGAAAAACGTCCCTTAAACATAAATTGTAGCATTTATCAAGTATAAATTGAAAGGATAGTGAAATAAATGCCGAAGATAAATTAAAAAATAACCCCACCACACACAAGTGTTTACCCAAACACTCGTAGACGCATTCAAAAAACTTAACTGTAGCTGATTGGGTTGAGAGGCCGCATCTGAATCCATGTTGCGCGGAGTCAAGTATTTTGAATATACTGAGATAACTCATCATTCTAGCCGAAACAATTTTCTCAATTATGTTCGGAAATACGCTAGAATGAATATTCGGTGATAATTAGTTATTTCCCTCACGGCCCCATTCTCAAATACTGGAATTACTGTGGATTGCTTAAGGATATTGGGGAACTTTGCAGTAGTGATGGAAACATTGATGAGATAGGCAAAGTGCTCCCCAATAATTCCACTAATTCCTCTCAAAACTTTGGCCGATATGGAATCAACACCGACGCTTTTTTTACTTTTTAAGGCTCTAATGGTATCCTCAACTTCAATTTTAGTTACAGGGTAAAAGTAAGAACAACTGTTCACCATGGGTGATAATGTGCAAATCCGAGATAGATTATTGCCATATCGAGATGTAAATTTGGTACTAGCCATTGTAGAAAATTGTTCGGCGAAAACAATTTTTTTCTTGAATATCGATCTCTTTGTTTGAGTCCTAAATGAATTCTTTTCAACTGGGAAGATGAAAAATTGTCTTTTAGATGTTTCTTTTTATGCTATAATACGGGGGAATCTTCAAAGAATATCAGCAGATGTATGAAAAAATCACTAAATCTCATATAAACTGGCTTATCATGGCATCATCGGTGGAAAATACGGTCGCGCGCGAGAGTCGCCCACCTTTTGAGCACAGAGCCCACGCGTTCTCCTCGGCCGCGTTGGCGACATGAGCGACATACGCGACCATCTGGCCCGCTCTTCTTCTTCATTCGGAACGCGAATAAAATCAATTTGTTAGCCTCGTTCGCTGCACGTCCTATGAGGCGAGAAGGCCGAATGGGGTACTGATTGGATATAAATTTATGGGACTCTGGAGCAGAACAGCATAAATCTCAATTAAAAGGAGTTTTGTCGTGGCCGTTCGTGCCGTGGAGTGTCACAGACATGAGCGCGATAGTTAGAAAGAACAAGAGTAAAATGTGAAAAAAGTCGGACGTCTCATGCGCTGTCTGGAGATAATTCTTCCAACAAAATACTCAGAATCGTGAAATCTAAACAATAATTTTTTTCAGAAATATATTGAAAACTTAAAGGTAATAACAATTTATAATTGAACCGTCAAAAGTTAATAACTTTTTCGAAATTTCGTGCGTTTCATTTTGTCCTTAGTCAAGAGAATTTGAAAACATTTTTTCAACTATTGGCAGTTTAATTATGAATTTTTGGCAAGGTGAATTGTATATTGAGTTATTTTGACTTTATTTTCACCGAAATGCTGTCGATAACTCATTTCAAGACATAAATTTCTATTGATGACAACAGTACACAACTCTTGATGAAGGAAACAAAAATCCTCAAAACGTTGAGAAATGTATCGACCAAGTAAATTGGTTACTGATGTTGGAACTGAAAATAGATATTCTCAGCCAATAACAGACTGAAGATTCACATTTTTCAGCTACGTGTCGCTACCATTTGTAGCTTAGTCGTATTATTGAAATGAATAATTTTTTGAAAATTCCTTATTTTGAAAATACCAGAATTTCAACTACTGAAAAAGATGAAAATGATCGACTTCTGAAAATCTTCGATTATTTAATAATTGGGAGGAACATCATCAATGGAAAAACGTACTTAAATTTATAATTGTTCGATAAATTCACCAAATAAAACACTTACACCACAATACATAAATAATAATTGAATACATTATTTATATCAGAATAGATCAGGTTATAACGAATCTTGATTGTATCTATTTTCAACAAAGAATCAACGGATATTGAATAATTACCAATTTTCACTTTCGA
The DNA here is from genome assembly GCA_030704895.1 of Henosepilachna vigintioctopunctata. Lineage (NCBI taxonomy): Eukaryota > Metazoa > Arthropoda > Insecta > Coleoptera > Coccinellidae > Henosepilachna > Henosepilachna vigintioctopunctata. The sequence continues at coordinate 4,544,846 of JARQZJ010000093.1, read as the reverse complement.
AAATTTTTTACGAATCATCAGGTCTTGATAAAGACGAACAAACTATCTAACGTTTTTTGCATAAAAAAGTCAACACATTCGATATTGCAATACATCAGTTTTTGAACAAATCAATCACTTACATAATGTAGTAAACCAACTGAAAATTGCACTTACTGAGGAATATATCAACAATCCAACAATTTTTGGCTTATGTTAGTGTGGATGACTCCTGAAATATATGGATAATCTTGAACATTTCAATATGTGAATAATCTTTTTGAGGTTTCCCAACTTTTTTTGAAAACACTTTTTTAATTATTTCAATTATTATCGACATTCTCACATCTGATATTATCTTCAGAGAAAACGCCCTGTTTATAGTGACAACACACATTTTGTAAAGTTTTGAATATGGCAAATACAAATCTAAACATTTATAATAATTGAAATATCTATGAGATATCTGTTGGTTTCCTCTACCAGTTGGTTAATTTGTCTTAAGCATCTAATTGGGATCAATCCTTCAAATTATTGAGTCATTTTCGATGTTTTCAAGGTAAGTTACTTCACATTATTTCAATTAGTATCGTGAATGTGGTAACGACACTCACTTCATTAGGAATATCTTTTTTAGATTCAGTATATAGAAAAGGTATATAGCTGTAAAAGGTAGATGAAAAAACATATTTATTCTGTAAGCATTTGAAAAGTTGGTAACCCAACGAAACGCGTCATGTCATCATTCAATAAAAGTGTATGACAAAAGTTCGAGTCTTTGAGTTTATGTTATATTTCATATTTTATTCTTCAAAATATCATAAAAACTTAATTCTTTTCGAATGGTTTTCGTAGATGAATTCTCAAAAAAATGGTTTCTCGTTGATTAACGTGTATAGAAATATGGAGTGCTATTTTCTTAGCCAAAAATCTAAGAATGTTTTTTAAAGAATGAGTGTTAGTAATGCCCAATTCTTGCGTTTCCTGGAAATCGTTATGAAAGGGTTCGGTGCTGACAGAACCAAACTTTTTTCAGTTGAAGGACCTGGATTGTGGATCCTTTCGTATGTGACTGCCCCTCGATAGACTCTGATGGTCCTCTGGATTGCTAGTATTGTAGTTTCTATATTGAAGGACCAAGACTGTGGATCCTACCGTGTTCGACTGCTCCTCGATAGACGCTGATGGCCTTATTGGTTGCTAGTCTTGTATTTTCAAATTGGAGGACCTGAACTGTGGATTTTCATCAGACTGCTCATCGACCGACGCAAATGGTCCTCTTGATTACTAGTCTTTCAATTTCTATATTGTGGATTCTTCCTTAGTCGTATCCTCGATAAACGCTGATGATTCTATTGCTTGCTAGTCTTGAGTGGTTTAACTGTAGCTCGAAGGACCATGTATAGAACTTTAGAGTGCTATTTCCTCACACGGAAATTTCCCCCTGACAAGGACTCACTTCTTGTCAGATGTTGATTGATGCCCAGTGGACAACTATTGTTGGACCCAATTATCTCAATTCCTGGAAATCTGTATGAAAGGGTTCGTTGCTGACATGGCCTGAATCTGCCTACTCCTTGTCAGGGGGTTGATTAGTTGCCGATTGATGGACAACCAATTTAAGGACAATTCTCCCGATTCCTGGAAATCGATATGAAAGGCTTCGTTGCTGACAAGGCCTTAATCTGCCTTCTCCTGGTAAGTCAAATGAGTTGACGACTGATGTACAACTCATTTTGTTAAGAAGATGTTTCAAATTTCCACATGAATTAAAACTGCTTAATCGCTAAAATAAAGTTCACCAAACTCATGCGAGTGTGGTGAACCGATGATATTCGCAATGGTTGCGAATGTCATCGAATAACCTACTTATTGCCTAATACTTGTACATTATTAAAAAGTATTTCCTTATTCTTACTTTGTAAATCTGTTCGAAATCTTCAAGATTGTACAAAATGAACAACTGAAGAAAATAATCTATTTTCTTCCTCAGTTCTGATATTCCTATACCTTTTATATTCACTCCACTAATCAAACTGAACTTATGGAGAGAGTATACAATTAATGTTGAAAAGACATCTGCCACTATCAAATGCGTTACAACCAGAACGTACAGTTATTAATATTGAAGAGTCTTGGGTAAAAGACTCATCTCAGTTACACAGATTTCAATTATGTTGTTTTTACTAAGAAATAGAAGATTCTATAATTCATGCTAACTTATCAGCAAATGGAACGTTAGAATTCCATTTTGCATTCATTGGGCGAATATCTTAATTGTTATTATCAAACCACTCAGTGGCTCTCAATTTTATTACCACAAATAAATTGGCACTTATCTCCTCCTTCTCGAGTAACTGATTGAACATGTAAATCGAACCGAATCTACTATTAAATCAAGGCATTCATGTTAGTTTACTTCACTTTTTGAAATTTAAAACATACTTGGATATTATTCTATAGGTTTATTAAAGATGCACCGATCGAGTTTAGTAAGTAATAAGTAATGAAGTTGTACATAATATATTTGCAAATTGAAAAGGAGGATTTCTAGGATGAAAGCTACGAAATTCAGTTCAAATTCCTCATTTGAAATGAATTGACATTTCATCATCATCCCTTAATTGAAATAAAATGCATTTAAAATATGGCAATTGATCGAACAAAATTAGAGTAAAGGGTGGGATAATGAAGATCACATACATATATATATATATATATATATATATATATATATATATATATATATATATATATATATATATATATATATATATATATATTATATATATATATATGAATATATACCAACTTTTCAAATGCTTACAGAATAAATATGTTTTTTCATCTACCTTTTACAGCTATATACCTTTTCTATATACTGAATCTGAAAAAGATATTCCTAATGAAGTGAGTGTCGTTACCACATTCACGATACTAATTGAAATAATGTGAAGTAACTTACCTTGAAAACATCGAAAATGACTCAATAATTTGAAGGATTGATCCCAATTAGATGCTTAAGACAAATTAACCAATTGGTAGAGGAAACCAACAGATATCTCATAGATATTTCAATTGTTATAAATGTTAAGATTTGTATTTGCCATATTCAAAACTTTACAGAATGTGTGTTGTCACTATAAATAGGGCGTTTTCTCTGAAGATAATATCAGATGTAAAAATGTCGATAATAATTGAAATAATCGAGAAAGTGTTATCAAAAAAAGTTGGGAAACCTCAAAAAGTTTATTTACATATTGAAATGTTTAAAATTATCCATATATTTCAGGAGTCATCCTCACTAACATAAGCCAAAAATTGTTGGATTGTTGATATATTCCTCAGTAAGTGCAATTTTCAGTTGATTTACTTCATTATGTAAGTGATTGATTTGTTCAAAAACTGATGTATTGCAATATCGAATGTGTTGACTTTTTTATGCAAAAAACGTTAGATAGTTTGTTCGTCTTTATCAAGACCTGATGATTCGTAAAAAATTTTCGAAAGTGAAAATTGGTAATTATTCAATATCCGTTGATTCTTTGTTGAAAATAGATACAATCAATATTCGTTATAAACTGATCTATTCTGATATAAATAATGTATTCAATCATTATTTATGTACTGTGGTTTTATCCGTTCAATGATAAATTCAAGTAAAAATCTGAAGAGAATTTATCGAACAATTATAAATTCAAGTACGTTTTTCCATTGATGATGTTCCTCCCAATTATTACATAATCGAAGATTTTCAGAAGTCGGTCATTTTCATCTTTTTCAGTAGATGAAATTCTGGTATTTTCAAAATAAGGAATTTTCAAAAAATTATTCATTTCAATAATACGACTAAGCTACAAATGGTAACGACACGTAGCTGAAAAATGTGAATCTTCAGTCAATTATCGGCTGAGAATATCTATTTTCAGTTCCAATATCGGTGACCAATTTACTTGGTCGATACATTTCTCAACGTTTTGAGGATTTTTGTTCCCGTCATCAAGAGTTCTGTACTGTTTTCATCAATAGAATTTTATGTCTTGAAATAAGTTATAAAAAGCATTTCGGTGAAAATAAAGTCGAAATAACTCAATATACAATTCACCTTGCCAAAAATTCATAATTGAACTGCCAATAGTTGAAAAAATGTTTTCAAATTCTCTTGACTAAGGACAAAATGAAACGCAATATAGCAATTGATCCAACAAAATTAGAGTAAAGGGTGGGATAATGAAGATCACATACATATATATATATATATATATATATATATATATATATATATATATATATATATATATATATATATATATATATATATATATATATATATATATATATATATATATATATATATATATATATATATATATATATATATATATATATAACGTATTAATAGCAGGAAATGTTCGCAACACTCAAAATAATAATAATGATCACAACTTCTTTATTGTCAACAGGTATAATACCCAATTACAGAAAATAAAAACATAATGTTGAATAATAACTGAATAATTAAAATGAAAGGGATATAACAAAGAGCTCAATCTAATCTATAGAAACTAAAATAGTAACTAATAACCAAATAATAGCATTTAATGAATCATTATAAAGAACTAAATCTAAATAAAATAATTTTGGTCAATATATTTTGTTCACATAGGTATCTTCTAATAATAACTTCTATGGAGTCAAAGTGAATATCATAATTATAGGTAACTCTATTGAATGTAGACTCCATAAACCAAGTGAGGGATTGTATTAGCTAGTTGGTCCTTGAAGTCTCTAGGTGAAAGAATTCTGTAGTACGAGAATTTTGTCTTGGAACACAAAATTTCCGAGTGGACGAGAGAAGAGGACCATCAATACTGTTGACTGCTGACTCAATCATTCGTTATGATTGATTCCTCTCTGTGTATAAACTTAATCCCCCCTCCAAACTAAGAATTTCAAGAACCTTCTCTGAATGGCCTCAAGATGGCGTTGATGGCAAGTGTGAATAGGATGCCAGATCACGCTGCCATACTCCAACCTGCTACAGTTAAAAAATATGTACACCACTAACGCGAAGTTGAAATATTTCATTGTATTTGGAATTTTTTCGTTTTAAAACGAATGTTTATATTCCTTCAAAAAACTAAAATAATGTGTTTACCAAACGAAAAATATGTATACACTATACGTAATTACTATGAGATGTTGATTGCATGAAGGTACCGTTCAGAGATTCTGAAGATTTTATCTTAATTCATGAGTATTTCTGGAGTTGTGTTAATTTTATATATGGTAATGCATCATTAGAATTGTTGATAATATTAGTTCTGCTGAAAGCTTCACAATTTGCAGTTTTTGCGATGCTATATCATGACTTTTCATCTACGATTTCATTTTGATTATCGCAGAACATGTTGCACTTATACAGGAGCTCTAAGGTTTGATGTAATCACTATATTCTCTGAGGAAAGCATTTGGTTTCTGGGCATCCAAACTGATAGTGAGTTGAGATGGTTCATACATGTTGATTTCTTGCACGGCGAGCTAAATCAGATCTGTTGCGCTCTAGGTAGTATTAGAGACTTGATGCCTATTATGCTTTAACAAATGGTTCAAAAGGAATAAGCTATGGCTTAAGTCATATTGTCTATGAAATTTTGTAGTGAAGTAAGTACCTTCATAGGGTCCTTTTTGCTCTATGAAGGTCAATATAATAAAATTTTGTATATGAGCTTTTTCTAACTGGTTCTTGCATTTTTAAATAGAAATGTTTGCTATACAGGTATGTGAACGAAAACCAACAAAAATTGGTTTGAATTTCTGAATTCTGGAATTCTTATACCAGAAATGAGGCAATTTTATGCATACCAAAGAACACATGGGTATGAATCTTTACTCTAAAAGGGTTTAGGCCTTTTCATCAACGTACTACCAAATTCACCAAGGAAAAATGGCTCCTAAATTTCATTCATTAAAAAAACAAAATTTATGATCACCTGGTGACTTTTACGTTGTTTACTATAATTTGATCATTAGGTTTGTGTCTTCTCATATGGAAATGTGAAATGTTTGCTCAAATTTATGTTTTTTTTTCATTGAATTTGGTTTTTTTTCGGATCAGTATAATTTATATATTATTATATATTATTTATATTCACAATACATATTTCTCTTGATGAGGTAAATTTTCACCAAATTCTCTTCGCGAACAATGTTAAATATATTGAATAAATAACAATCGTCTTGGTTCAAGAAACATTTTCATTACAAACATTTTTCAAGCGATTATTGTTCAAAAATTGTTTCGGGGTGTTACTCCATTTTCAAAAGCTATCTAGGTTCGGTCAAGGTTGAATGAAAATGAGGTAACACCCCCAAACAATTGTGAAGGAATTATTCGATAAACTTTTCTGTGAAACCAAGCCTTATGCATATTTAATATTTTCGTTATTATTTGTTGGAGGATGTTCATTAACATTATCTAACCATAATAATCCAGCATACGATGAAAGTGACATACGTATACCTTTTATGTTTACTGTAACAATAACATACAGTATTCTTATGTAAAAGCTCAAATTTTTTCATTGAGTGCATCCTAATAAACAAGAGCTTATCCGCAAATTAATTTCAGAAGCAATGTATATCTGCGAATATTTCAGATTTGCTTTTTTTTGAAGGGTTATACCTTATTTATTCTGCAACTGTATTAACTGTCGAGAAAATGGCTGTCCTAATAGTCAGTGAAATGATGTAAATCAGTGCATTGTTTTGATCTTCAACAGGTTTAATGAAATACCACGAAAAACTGCCATTTCTCATTTTCATATCAAACTTTTGAAGATATCCAACAGTTAAACATAGAGCCGCCATCTCTAAAAGAACAGCTGGCCCCGGATATACATTCATCCAAATACAAAACGAACCATCCGTTCGAAACAATTACCGAAAACATCAAAGCTCGCCTGTAATTACTCTCATTAATGAATAACGACTCTATAAAATAAAAGTAGACCTTCCTGACGAATGCTTGGACATGACATAAGCGTGCCAATTTATCTTTATAACATAATAATTCTGATTTATAATGAGACCAGGAGACTCGACGGCAGCTCGGTTAACTATGGTGACTACACGTTTCCCGTTGTTTTAACCAAGATTACTCTCGTGCCAATGGAATGACCATTCCATTGTCTCATTATTCTTTTAAGACGCACTAAATTGAATTATTTTCAACTACATCTGATATTTCCGTCGAACTTTTTCCTTCGTCATCGTGAACTTCATTACTTACTTCAATTCCTTACACTACATTCATACGTGAACTGAACTTTTGATTCTTACTACTTATAAGTATAGTGTTTTCAATATCAGGATCTGAGAATGAAACATGCTCATTTTGCCTATTTCTGATGAGAATATCGTGTTTTGGATTTTCGATTATAATGAAAAATCGGAATGCCTTGAATTAACCACAACAGTTTCGAGGTGTTAGTCGAAATAACAATTTCTATCGAATGCAGTTGAAAATGCAGTAAATTTTCTCCATTTGTGTACAATGATTGTCATCAAATCGACATTTTCCAAATTTAATAATTTTTCGATCCCCACTTTAGTTACACAAACTTTTTATAGCGTCACTACATAGTATAAAGCAAAGTTGCTTTTTCTGTACCTTTGTCCCTTTGTACGCTTTAATCTTTGAAACTACGCAACGGATTTTGATGCGGTTTTTTTTAATAGATAGAGTGATTCAAGAGGAAGGTTTATATGTATAATAACATCCACTAAATAGTGGAGAAGTACTGTTATTTTTGAGGTTTCTAATGTGATATCGTAAATAATTACATTTTTTCCGCTTACATTGCAAACGCAGGCTGAACCCTACGAGTTTTATCAAAATAATGTACTGAGTATTGTACACATTGAAAAGGTCTATAGAAAAGTCCGTGATGGTATATGTCTATCTCTTATGGATAACCCACAATAACTTTTTTTTGTCATTTACTTTTTGCGACAAATAATGGCTAATTTTCGAAGCGATTTTAACCCATACAGCATTAATCCTTAACCGATTAAATACCTTGAATACATTGTTCATTTAATATAGATATATATGGCCCTTACACCGTATGATTTAAGTGAATATTTTCGAAGATATTACAGATTTAAAAATTGCGGGGCGTAGCGTTTGCGGCGTGCGAAGCCGGGGCGGGTCGCTATAACTACTAAGATGAAGTCATTATAATTGATGTAAAACGTCTATTTAAGTATATTGCCACTACTAAACGTTACTCTCGAACTATTATCTAATCATTAATTGATTGTTTCTGAGTGTTACGCTATTTTCCAAAGTTGAAATGGACATCTGTACTCAAAACTTTTTTTTGTATTTCACATGCTACTTATACTATCTATAGAAATATGCAAAGGAATGATTAAGTTTGAAAAAATACAAGGGTTCTTGAAATCGAGGACTTCGACAGAAAAGAAGCAGTTGAGAATTTAGGAGAAGGAATTAAAAATAAATAATTATCTTTTGAAAACGAAGAAATTCGATAAAGGGACAGCTAGGAAATCGAGAATGAACAAAGTGAACCTGGCGATAAACTGAAAGTAGGTTGGTTAAATGAGCAACCAATAACATTTTTGGTTCCTGCTGTCTTAATCTTAAAAATATTTATCTAGTACTTTATTTATTTTGTACTCGATGTTTAGTCAATTTTCCCCATTTTCCTCCACCAAGTTTCTATATCTAATGAAGAAGTAAAATCAAAAAATGTTAGTCTTGGTAATAGGTCTTATTTTAGAAAACTGGTATAATCACCAAGGATTTGACAAGCAAATAACGAGTCTCTGAAACTGTCTTGTTTTTTGTATATTATTTGGGTAAGTTTTTGCGTCTTATATGGAATATTATGATCAAATGAAAATTCAATATTTATTGAGTAATATAATGAAGCAAACGACATCGAAATTGTTACCGGAAAATTTGTAACTTTGTAATCTAAATCTTAAGAATTCACATGACCTATGAACTGAAGTTATCTCCTTCTGAATCTATACATTTTCTAGGCATATCTGCGAGTATGTTTTCACATAAAACTGAACAAATTTCGCATGCCTCAATAGGCAAACATCAAATCTCACGTTTAATGAACAAATAAATTAATGGAATATTTGCATTACCTTTCAGAGATGTGGTTAATTATATATTTGCACTTACTGGTGAATCAAATCAATAACTTTATTATTTAACTACTAGCATTATTTAACTACTTACTAATCAACAGAATATATAAACAGGGTTAAGGTGGTTCAACCTCTCTGCCATCTGTATTGATCGATTAGGAATAGAATTTTAACGTTTTGAACAATGTAGCCCAACTTTTTCTTGTGGTTCGCATATTATAAAGTAATACAAGATGTATGTCATTTTTGTAATCAAATAAGCTCAAGTGAAACGAAGAAATAGAACTGTGAATTACCCTGTAAAACGCCCTCCCACACGTAAAAATTATGACTACATACAGAATAATAGTAGTTTGAAACTTTCTGAATAATACGACACTATACTACCAAATTCCTGAGCATGAAAACAATGAATATGTTTTCATTAGAAAAATCGGTTGGTTGAACACTAAACTAACTTCATGACCTCAATTTTTCATTCGAATATAATTTGTATGTATTACTGTAACTTAGAAAATTTGTCTATTTTGAGTATTTTCAACAATTATACATACAACAAATCAGCTTTTTTCGAATGTCGAACGAATCATGTATATAATAATTATAATTTCACTCAAACAAAATGTATATAATAATTAATACTTTTTTCTTTCATTTGAAGCACTCAAACAAAATGTTTATGAACCATAATATAATAATATAACCTCCGCCACATCAGTAAATGACCAAACCAGTAAAAAAAAACTTGTAAATTTCTTTCATTTGAAGCTGAATGTAAGTGTTTCTCTTCTTCTCCTACCCAATTCCTCGAATGCCTCATAACGGTTTTTTTCAATTGTTTTATGCTTTTCTATTCATAAGAAATTTATTTGTAACATGTATGTAACCATTTAACACGTAAAGAGTTTAAAGTTCAGTGAAACGTAGATTTCTCATTATCGTTATATATTCGTGGAAATCAGTCAGTTATTTAACATGCTTATCGATAAATGTTTTAACCTGCTTCGTTAGGATACTTGAACTTATTATAGAATAATATTTGCATATTCACATTCTAATAAACATCTTCTATTCGAAGTAAAAGGCGAGCTAAAATGAATATCAATAAGCCAACAGTTTACTCTAACAAAATATTTCAAGATTTTCATATCTGAAATTACAAGAATGGCTGGTGAGGATCTTCAGCTTTATAGCTACTGTTTAAAATATTTTTACTATTACGACTTGAACTATAAATGTCTTAATTATGTGATTAAAGGGTTTTAAAATTCCCCATAAAAAATTATAGCCGCATCATTAGATACAGACATGTAAACTATATAAATATTTGATTAAAATTCAGTTCCGTGTGTCATTTTGAACAGTAATAATATAACTTGACATTTTATATTGATTCGGTTATATTGGGAAACAAATTAATTATTCTTAACGTCTGATACTTCAGAGTTTGTTCATTTTGAATTGAATTTATTCCTAATCAGTGATTCAGATATCAAGCTGTTTGATTGGAAAAAAACGATTGGAATATGTGTTTATTTTGGAAAGGTAGTGAGCTTGAGAAGTTAAACATGTTATGATTGTTGAATCTCAGTTTGTTTTATCTTCATATTGGTTTAATTTGTACAAATTACTTATTGTTCAAATAATCGTACACTATCATACTACGAGATAACAACTTTCTTATTTGATATCCTTTTGTATATATACCTATATCCATTTATATGTAGGTAATTTGGTGAGGCACTAATGACAAATGAGGCATTCGACAGGCTTGGCTACGGTAAACTGTTGAATAATCTTTCGGGCTACGCACTTTCGGGCTTTCGAAATCTCTCATGAAACTTTTCGAATCCTACTTGATAGGCAGGAAGCAAAACGTTTTTAGCTGGGGATATAAATCAATTGAATACCGTACTTTATCTGGAATGCCCCAAGGTTCCATATTTGGTTCTCTGCTTTATGTTCATAAATGATATAATTGATGTCGTAGATGTTGGGTGTTTATTATTTGCTGATGACTTCAAGATTTTTCATTATGTTTCCGGCATTGGTGACTGTGAACACATTGCCAGAAACTTGCGTAATGTTGTAAATTGATATGATCTCAACAAATTAACTCTCAACATCTTCAAATGACATGTTATGTTGTTCTCCAGAAAATATAATTTCATAAATTTCAATTACGAAATTGGTAATAATATTTTCAAAGGACCTAAAACATTTATTGGCATTGGTGTAACCTTCGTTTATCAACTAATTTTTCTGCACATATCAATGCTGTAGTAACCGCTGCCTCTAGAGTATATGGTTTTATTGTTCGCATTGGTGAGGAATCTGGCAAAATATTAGCTCTGAGATCATTGTATTGTGCTTTCGTTAGATCTAAACTTGATTACAGTTCAACAGTCTGGATTCTTGGTTATGAGTTACGTATTGATCAACAGGAGTCCATTCAACGAAAGTTCCTGAAACTTTTGAGCTTCAGAACAGACAAATTTTATCCACCTATAGGCAAACAACATGAAACACTTTTACAGAAGTGATTTACACAAGTGAATGTCAGGAATTATTGCATAAGCTTAACTTTATTGTTCCAAGAGTTTCTTCTAGCGTGAAATCACGTTCTACCTTCCAGCAGCTAGAATTAATATTCTAAAATTTGCTCCATTGCACACGATGTGTGAAATGTAATATTTTGGGAGCCATAGTGGATATATTCAACTGTTCAACTGCTTAATCTCTGCTAGAACAATCATATATGTGTTTTCACTTGGTAGAGTAATAAATGTACTTATTTTTCAATCCATAAATTTGCTAAGAGATCACTTGCGTACCTGGGGTTTGGTACAGCTGTTCGTCAAAAATTTTGGAGCACTAAGAAAATCGAAAGTTTCCCTGAGTAAATTCTATAAAATGATATGAATACATTACAAGGCAATCTACAATATTTGGGTGCAAAGTACCAGCTTTGTTCGTGGCATCTATTTGCCGAAGAAGATTATAAGAAGGACGTATTTTAAATGAATGCAAGTTTCTATATCCATTATTAGTGTTAGAACTCTCCTGTGGGCTTTATTACCTGCCGTGCGTTATTTGTCGCAAGCACCGCATTATAAAATTTCTTCACTTTTAACAGGGCAAGAAATTGTTTGTTGATCGATGTAGTTTCGTTAAAAATTATAGCTTTGTCAAATACAATTATATAGAAAACAAATTCGATTTCCATTCATTAACATTATTTCAAATATCGAAAACGAAGTGATGCTTGAATAAAATATTGGCTTTATGAGAAAGCCTATGAAAAAGTCATAGTGCGCCAGATAATATAGTTTCTTGGAAATGAATAGAATTTATATCACAGTATAATATAAATTTTATTTTATGTTTAGGTGGCGATTCAGAGAAGGTATGTAATTTACTCTAAATATTTCTATTTTTCAATGGCGTATTTGGAGTAGGTACAATTCTTAGTGAATTGTGGTGTGTTGTTTTGATTATTATTGAAATTAAAATAGTTGAATTAATCTGAATCGAACTCAATATAATCTAGTCACTATGAATTCAATTCTCCTTCATTTATACTCCCCAAATATGTGACAAAAAGCAGAAGGAGGCAATATATAAAATTTTTGTATCGTTACTGACCGATTCATTTATAATTTATTCTTTATGCTGCACGATACGAATTCTTCTCCTACAAGACGATACTCCGTACAAATATTTTGTTCTGAACCTGGAAACTTCGTCAACTTATTTATTCTATTTTATTTAAATAGTATCTATGATGTTAAGAACATCACATCTGAAAGCTACTCTTATTCCAATACCATGGACTTAGCTAAGTTTCTCTGACATCAACTATTCATGAAGGGATTCCTGAACAATTCGATCAATTATTTCAATCAGTCAATTCACTTTTCTTAGGAGGGCAAGTAATGATACATTGTACCTATTCTCACCAGAAACACACAAAACTGTTTTTGTTTAATGATTTCTTGTGAAGAATTAAAAATGAAATCATTTTATATTTATTTATACTTCTAAATTAACTCTTCAAAGAGGAACAAATGGGCAATTCTGGTCTATAATCCTGACAAGTTTAATCAATATGAGGGCTATTAAATAACAAACATTTGAGTTGTCATTTTCTCACTTCTTCAGATCAATACATATATGAACTTTATTTATCTTTCGACGGAATATATTTGAAAACTATTAATTTGTCGAATTGGGCCGATACTTGATGAAAATCTAAATACATAATTGATAAAACTATGTAGTTCTTTGATTTTCAATATAATTTAGTTAAACTCAACAATATTGTTTCGCAACACAGTTGCTTTATTAGATGTAGATTATAAACTGAAACAAGTTTAACATCTACATCTGATAAAGGCACTATGTTGGCGAAACAATATTGTTATGTTTAACTTAATTAAGTGAAAACCATTAAGTTTCATTTTAATTATATAATTGGAAACATCTTTCGGAGAATATAAGTGATTATATATAGTCCGAATATATTCCAATTTATATTCGGAATATATTCTTAATTTATATATATTTATTTATATATAGACCGAATATTTCTATTTATAAGGATGTTCGTAAATGTTAAAATGTGTCTAGAACATCATTTTATAGTTTGCTATTCATTCAAAATGAAATCTCCAACTTTGTTTATGTATTGAAGCTTAAGAGGATTCTCTAACATCATAATGCTTTCTTGGAGAAGATCGCATTCATCGTTATCAAGTTTCATCGCATCTACGTCCATAATATAGGAAATTTAACACGCCAGCATATTATAATGTTAATGTGCTAATGCACACAGCTATTACGTGACGCGTTCGCCACAAGAGCAGCAATCAAAAAATACCTATAATTTCGTCTTACGATAGTCGTGAAAGGAAACCTGCTGTGGGGTCTGAATATAGCCACATATGGTGCCGGTGGTATCAAGGTACATATAGCATAATAGTGACCATGAGAAGCAACACTAAAGGGATAACATACATCCAATGATTTCGTACATAACACAGTTCCCATCCAAATAACCAGGGGTGCTCATAAAAAACAATGGTAGGTAACCTAAACTTGTTGTTGCCTCGGTGACAATTTTCAAATTTTAGATCAAATAAATAGAATTTCAAAGCATTTTTAAGCATTTTACAATCATATGATCAACATAAAAATACCGAAAACTCGGCTCTCGATATGTTGACTTTCCGGGAAACTCGACATGAAAATGACTATGAAAAACGATACAAAACTTAAACACGCACTTATTTTCGTGAAAAATTAATTGAGTTCGTAGACATAATTATGTTTATAGACCTCTATAGAGCAGTGAATATATAGTTCTGAAAAGACTGAAATATTCCAGAAGAAAAATATCATCAAAGGATTGAAATATAAAATATTAATAATTGATGAGGCCGATACTTGATGTAAATTGATAAACATAATAAAACAACTGTTAAACTGATTTACACATATATTAAAAAGAATACTGCATGAGTACGTTTCGATGAGATTCACCTTTTTCAAATGCTACGTGCAGACTAATAACATTTCTCGAATACATACAACATATAAACTTAAATTATGAATACAGAGAAAACAGGTAGATAACAGGTAGAAGGGATCAATTACTATATAGTAAACTAAGTAATTTTGAAAAGATTGAGAAGAGGGCTTGAGGTATGATCGATTTGGCTGTTCAAAAGGTTGCCAGAATATTTGTATTTATTAATTTGAAGTCTAGTCTAAGCGGAATTCCAACAAATTAAGCTTCATTGCCTTGTTTGCGGTATTCAAAATTTCAAAATCGGAATTGAATATATGATTTTCATTAATCAAATGATTTGCATAATGTGAATATGTCTTCTGATTATCAAAGCTACGTTTATGTTCCGAAATTCTTATTTGAAAACTTCTAAACGTTCTACCAATATAAAACTTATCACAACTACCACAGTTGATTTTATATACACCTGATTTTTTATTTTTTTGACCTTAGATTTGTTATTTTTGATATGTTTTCCTAAGTTATTTCCAGTACGGCAAGCAATGTTGATGTTATACATAAAAAGAAGAGATTTGATTTTTTCACTGGAGTTACCGATGTATGTAAGACTGTTATAGTTGATATTGTTTTTGACTAGGGGATAAACCAAACCAATCGCCTTTTTTCAGTATGAATTGATCCCTTCTACCTGTTATCTACCTGTTTTCTCTGTATTCATAATTCAAGTTTATATATTGTATGTATTCGAGAAATTGTCATTAGTCTGCACGTAGCATTTGAAAAAGGTGAATCTCATGGAAACGTACGTCATGGAGTATTCTTTTTAATATATGTGTAAATCAGTTTAACAATTGTTTTATTATATAAAATAATAGTTGACAGTTCATAGTATGTAGCACATTCATTAATAAGCAAAATAGCAAATTCAAGCTCACCCTGAATAGCTCACGAAATAGCCTATGAAACCGTGAAGATGCATACAATAAAAACAATATCCCAAAGTTATTGCTTCAGTGCAGTATATAAAGTTAATTGTGTATGCTTAATACTTTCAGTCAAACAGTATGTAAATAGTGGATTTCAATTGGATCGTACACCTCGTAAATTATTAAGAATTTGAAGATAATTAATTGAATACAATATACTATTGTGATATAGAAATATAGTCCTTCAAGAAGCTTCGACCATTCCATCCTAACCGATAGTCTGGATAGTCTAGTTAATGAATGAACAAGTTTATTTATAGAAGATGTATGATACGTATTCTAAACACAACTAGTTTCTAACCGATACAATAACAAATATTCAGACTAAAAGCAATAAGAAAATTAGAAAAACTAAAAATAATAACTCAAAACGTTGAAATCATATAATGCATAATGAAGCAATATTCAGAATTTTCTCCTATGTTAACAAATTCTCATGTTTTGAAGTACTACTTTTTCATCATATGCTGAATTAATGCACAGAAATCCTAATATTCACAGAAACGACATCCCAATTAGATCTATTTTGTCTGATGTTCAATGTCCTACTTGTAAACTTTCAAAATTTATAACACAAATATTAACTAATTTATATGACCAAAATAATGAATACTACATCAAAGATTCCATTGACTTTGCAGAACAGATTATTTCAAACTTCCAGGGAATTATGAACTCAGTAGATCTCTGGATATAGTAAACCTATTTGGCAACATCCCAAAAAACTCACAATTTATGTCGTGGAACTAAACCAGGATAATATAAAAAACACTGCAAAACCAAGAAGGAATTGTACTTCGAAATACTAATTTTCTATAGGGTGTTTTTTTAATGTTGCTGGAAATTTTAATCAATATTTAACTTCTATAATTCCATATTATATTCTTCGAAAGCTTTGGAAAATCAACTCGACTCTGTAGATAGCGATGCACAAACTTTATAGTTGAGGAAAATTATAAACGAGTTGCAGCTCGAAGTTTCATCGTATCTTTCAATAGGCCATCCAAAAATTTCTTTTTCTATCCCCGGATTCAAAATCGCATTTCATTAATTGTACGTAGGTGCTAAATAAAATCGTATTTTTATCGCAGAACGATGTGCAGAGACATTTATGTCATTAATCAAGTGAAAAATGAGCAGAACTTGGAATTAAACAATTGAGAGTAAATACTCAATAAATCTTTAATATGAGTAATATAACCTGATAAAATGCCTCGAATATGTTTGTTAGAATTCATGAAAAAGTTTATTGAATGAGTGAAAAGACTATATCATCTCATCTTAGTTGGATAGAGTCAGTTTTTACACTAGTTGTATGTTTAGAAACTTATCTACAAATATATGTTCCACCTATATGAATTCTCACCCTCTGAATTCGAGTTGAAATCTATCATCTATAACAAGCAATCCATTTTCATATAAGCGGTCTACGGATAAATGGACTTCAATCTAGGCACGCTCTCTGTAAGAACCTACATAAATTCAATTTTCAGAATTCAATTTCATCACTGAAGCCTTGAAAGTGAAGGAGAAACGGAATTCCAACATCTTAATTCCTAATCAAACTGTGCATAACAAAGAAGCTATAGTTTCGAATTAATCTCACAATAATTTCACACATTATATTAAATTAAATTAAACTCTTGGCTTATTGTTTCACGATTTATTTAACAATAAATAGTCATTAACAATATGAATAGAATAAAAAAGGGAACCGTTTAGACCTTTTGGAAGCAATTGAAATAAGCAGTTCTTGGAAGAAAAAAGAAGAAATCGTAAATGAACAAGTAGATTTTCGATTATCCTCCCTACTCACATCCATTGTATAGATATAAATTTGTTGTACGTTCCTTATAGTAGTTTAGTCTTGAAAATGAGCTAACGCTCGAAACATGTTGACTATTCATATTGTTAAATAAATCGTGAAACATTAAAAAAGAGACTATTCATATTGTTAAATAAATCGTGAGACATTAAGCCAAGAGTTTAATTTAATTTAATATTCAATTATGTTTCACCAAGAGTTAAGCGAGAATCTCAGTCATTTCACACATTATTCTCTAGTAATTTATAGAGAAAATATATAAACTTAAACCGTTTGTAAATGAAAATATTCTTCTGCGTTTTGTCGGATTAGTCTATCAGCATCTGTTGAGATCTTTTTTTAGTCGCGTCATGATTCATTACTACCTAATTCCAGAGAGCAATATTTTGATCATAGCCACTATGGAACTGCTGACGTTTGTCTCACGGGGTGTATAAGAGAAGAACTAATATGACCATCTATTCATAAATTTTTCCAACATGACTGAAATTAATTGAATGCCGCTTGAGCAACGCTGTGGGTCGCTCGGATCTACTGCTTGTGGCTACCGCTAGCCAGTCTCCAAGTTCTTTCTGCCAGCTCCGAGAGAAAGATATGGAAAAATGATGCCACCATGTGTTCAGCGATTGCTCGATGAATTACGTCAACGTATTTTGATTTGAATTTATTAATCGACTGAAGAATCGCTCTTCGGTATTCGTGGTTCATTAATTAAAACAATGTTTTGAGTTACATTTTCGGAACAAGAAGAATGCCATGGATCTTTCGAGACGGCTTTCTCGAATAAAAGCTTTTTATTTATCATGTTGTAATCAATATGTTAAGATCCCATATTTTTAAAAGACTATCTTCTGAAATTTGATTTATAAGTATGTTGAAGCTCAAACTGAACTGAACATTGAATGAACAGAAGAATAGATAATAGTCATCAGAATATTATTATTAGAATATTAGAATTATTAGAATATTATTAGAATAGTAGAGTAGATAAATGTCAATTTGAACTATGATATATTAACGCAGAGCCTAAACTATAAGGGTTAGATACATGATATTTTACACAGAGGTTCTTTTTATTACGTAGGAAACCATTAGGAAAGGATTTTTGAAAATTCACACCCCAATCGAATAAAATCGGGGCGCACAGTATGAAATTTCTGATTTTCAAAGGTTTTTCGATAAAATGTTATATATAGGTTATAAATTCCTAATAATAATTTTTGTAAATATTTTTTTTTGTGAATTCAATCCCCAAGCTGAGGGTAATAGAGGGGTGCAAATTCAGTGGGTATAAAATGTTTTCTTATTTACCTAAATTTATTTAATAGAATTTTACTTATGTTATTAGACGTTAATAATAATTTTTGGCGATTCACACTTAGAGTTTAAAGTATTGTATTGGAAACTGTCGAAACTCTTGTATCTTGACGGTTGCGGTGCTTCATGGGGAGGAGGCGACAAGTATGGAGTCGACTAGTTTATGAGCGTTGAAATTACTATGCCGATAACTGCAAATCATCAAGAATTTCACAAAGCTTTTTCGGGGATTCTTCTATTTGGTCAAAGATTGGGGCAGAATTGTTAATCTTGGCACAAAGAAAACGCTGTACTACTCCTTTATTCGGAGTAAACTGGAATATTCGTCCATAATTTGGTCTCCTGTGTACATTAATTATATTGTCGACTTGGAGGCAGTTCAGACGAAATGTTTGAAGTATATGTACTTCAGATGTAATGGGCAATATCCTTCAAAAAGCTTTCTACCATTTCATGCTAACGGATAATCAGGGAATTGAATTATTGAAATGGAGGCGTGAACGGTTCGGTCTAACGTTTCTCTTCAAAATTTTGCACATTTCGATTGACTCACCATTTCTTCTTAGCAAAATGAATATTCGCGTACCAAGGCCTGGTCTGAGGCGGAATAATATCTTTTATGTCACTTACAGCAGACCAAATGTTATGTCACATTCTCCTATCAACTGTATATGTAATCTTTATGATGGGTATCGATGTGATATCTAATTTGATCGGCTATCAGTGATCTTGGCATGCCACTTAGAACAGCGCAATGGAATGTTGTGATATTTTCATGAACGTAGTTATAAATTATATTTCAATTTTAGTTTGTTTCATTTGTTTATTATATATGACTATTGCAATCGATTTTAATTTCATTTTTACTCATCAAATATATTACGTCACTATATGGTCAATTTCTGCTGGCCATATGTAATAGACAATATTTCATTTTTAGTTTGTTTCATCTGATTATTGTTCAATACTATTTCAATTCATTTTAATTAAATTTTTCGTTGTGTATATTCGCTTATGCTTTCTTTTTTTTTTTTTTTTTTTGTCAATTTTTTGTTATTTATTATTATTAGTGTAAAATTTGTTATGTTTTCTCTGTTTGGAATACACATTCTTCCCTGGGTTCGATTGGAAATCTCCCATGAGTCAGACTTCCTCTAAAGCTTCTAAATAAAGAAGGCAACAATTTCCATAAAGTACGTTAATACTTTGAAAGCACGTACCCCCAGACGTCAGCAAAGGATTGAAGGCTACAACTGATAATTATCATACCGCTATACCTACTTATTTTCATTATATATCTTGAAAAAATTCACGACCAGTTGTAGCAATAGTAAGGCACACAACTGAGAAAATGCGCATCAGTACATGGGAAAATATTTCTTTTCTAGCCAAACACCAAAACGAATTGATTCACACCACATTCAAACCACCCGGAGGCTAAGAAGCGGTGAGACACTTCGTGGTAATGAAACTTCATCATTCGAACGTTCGTACTTCTTCGTCATGCGTTCATAATAGTTTAACAATCTTAATAGCACGAATTATTCTAAATATCTAAGAGTACCGTCTTCAGATTAACCAATGCAGTTACGATGTCTCGATGAAATTAAAATTCATACGGTACACCGAAACGTTTCAATTAGTTTATACTTTTAGGGAAATGCCATGAAAATTGATTATTAGAATTCGTAGGAGTGTATTTTTTGAATTTTGTATTTCTCAATACAATATATGTGTACATTTAGTATTTCTCCAGAAGCAGGAATAGAAGTTTATACCGAATAATTTCAATTCCTGTTTACATGACTTTATCACAAATCATTTCGACAGTATTTGGTTTCATTAGATAGAAATATATACAGATAATGAAACAGAGGTAGCATTTGAAGTTTCAAATATATTGACCTAATTTTAAAGAGCATTCTATCCAAGATTTTTATGATTTTGTAGTAGAAAATTTTTTGATTAGTCAATCTATTCTATAATTACCTCTGTATTAAGTTGATTGAATGAATTAACTGGAACACTTAGTGACACTTGGTGGTTTATTATACACTGAACAATAAAGATTTGGTTCTATTTCTCAGAATTATATCAATTTCTTGATAGTTGTTTCAGGTTGTTACCATATTTTCAAAGATGAATTCAAAGTTTCAAATTTGATTTGAAACCTAACTGTAACTCGCATTGTTTGGTTTAAAGTTTTTTAATCTACTTTCTCATTTCGTGCTTCTTATGCAGATAAATACATAATTTCGACTATGAACTGAAGGAATTATCTTCTTTCTCTATACCGTGTGGCCAATATACATTTTTATTCACAAAATTAATTCAATTTGTGGAGTACCTAAATAACTTGATATGGAACAATCATACTTTATTTGTGGAACAAATTCTTTTCCAAAACAGCGTTATCTAAATATACCTATATATTTTTCTGATAGGGCAAAGTAGGATGAGAATGCCTATCTGAGAAATGATCAACGTCAATTTTAATCGAACGCCGTTTGAAGACGCTTTGGTAAATCTCTAGTAATAACGATTGTTCGTATTACAGAGACATTCAATCAATTGGAGACTAAAAACAATATTGTTGACTGATGAAGTTTCATGGAAGTCCCATTCTACTTGATACAGTGACATGTCTTATTACAAATTTCCAGTTGGTTTCTGTAAATTTGCTAAGCACAGTTTTTATTGATTTTTATTGATTCTAATCTGTAAAATTGGTTGAAAGTATTCATGGGTGATGTTCGTTTGGTTAGCTATCTCTCCTTCAGTAGTATTATTAAATAGTATTCATTGGTATTTTTTGCAGTTAGTAACCATTTAGTGCTGATCCCAAAAAACTGAAGCCGAAGCAAGAACTCGAATCGAGGAGAACATACTGAAAATAATTCGAGACTAGCTGTAAAAAATTTTCTTCGGTGCACCACATCTCAAAAAAAATTTGGTATTCCCCGGAAAATACTTGAAAACAAAATTGATAATGATCTGTCAAGGATTAGTAAAATATGATCGGATATAATAATGGCAAAACCAATGACAACACGTTTGTGCTAAATATAAAAAGTCTATATGACGAAATACGTTGTTAGTTTTTTGAATTCTCCTTAACATATTGAGTACTTTATAAACAGAGAAGCGAAAAAAATCGAGAAATATGAGAAAAACTTGTCAGAAAAAAATATTCCTAAGAAGAAAACCATTGTTAGAGAAAAAAGCGATCGTCTTAACCAAGTTACAATGAGAAAAAGAATATGAAATAATGTGCAATTATGTATGAATTCAAAAGCAGTTAAAATTGAATAACCTATCATTTTGCCTCAAAAACGTCATTTTCTGTTTTTGGTATTTCTGGTCATTCAAATCTTTTGACCGGCCCTTCGTTACTTCGTTGTGCAACTCACCCATCTGTATGGGGTAGATGGTCCCATACAATTTATCCTTATACCTTTAAAAAAAAGAAAGTTTCAACCTAATTATTGATTTACCCGATATCAATATCATTCGATAGTTTCAGAGAATAAATTTCTAATTCTAGCGCTTTCTCAACATTCACAAACAGCTTGACTAAAATGGTGACCATCTTACTCAACTTTATCAGAAATTTCACTGAATTCGAAGTTGTTGATAGTTGTGTAAACAACTGTTGCCGGTAATCCAACTGAAAACTTTCAAGTTTCAAGCTTCCTAATAGCATACTGCCATCAATTATACAGAAAAGGACAGACCACCGTTGTCGAATGAATTATAATAAAATCTGATTTTATGACGGAATTGAGTCTTCGTCTATATTCGACGCCATGGATATTCCATAGATTATTAAACATTCAAATCGCTCGATTACTATTCAGAGTCATTAACAACCGGGTTCATTCCCGCAGGAACTAACTCTATATTACGACTTGAAAAGAATCGATTGACACTGATGGCTAATCTAAAATACCTATTCGTGCATAGATCTATCTCATCAGAGTCTTATCAGATACCAAGGTGCTGGAAATTATCTTTGGCCCATCACGGCCGAAGTATGCGATAAAATAGCGATAAAAACAGATTATTCACTTCAGAGAAGAACGGATTGGTAATTGAATCTCTGAATAGAGATGTCGAGAAACGGCTTGTGCAGTCATTAATAAAGTCTAATTGATCCCCGGTCGCATCAGAGGCGATCTCCTGCTGAATCATTCCTACATGAATTACTAAAGCTCGTTACGTTCCGCGTTGAATTTCTTTCCAGTAGTCATTTTGCCACGTACGTGACGAAGTTTGTTAATTTCATTGAGTATGGCCACTTGAACGGCTCCTCACTGTTGAGAAAGGCAGAGGTCTCCGAGTGGAAAATGATGGTGTCACGTGTTGAAGACAACTTCCGTGTACTCAGCCATCTTACCAACTACTTCTTGATGGATTATAAATTTATATATATATATATATATATATATATATATATATATATATATATATATATATATATATATATATATATCATTAATCAGAAGGAGTAATTGCCTGGTAATTTAAATGTAATTGTGTGGGTTATAGGCAAATGAAAGGCCACTATGAATAGGTTTTATTCAATTTGGATGCCTGGTCTATATTTCGATTGTGATTACAATCTTCATCAGGACTCTGAAAAACATTTACATACAATTATACTACTAAAAAATTGTGTTTAACAACTTACGGCAAACTAAGAATAAAAGGTATGGCCAACAGCCATCCAACAGGAATATGTTATTTAAAAATAATAATAATAATAAGCAGAATTTAAAATAATTAAAACAATAATCAGTAGAAATTAAAATTGTAGATATAAAAATGTTTCAATATGATAACCAAAATTAACGATTTGTAAACAATCGAATGAATTGACAGGAAGCACAGAGAACATTGACACCGAAACACGAACACAGAGGTGAGAGAATGGAATACCGTGGTCACAAATGTCATGTCTCACACGTAACAAATAAAAGTCTAACAAGGTTGGAGAATGTCTGCGAAGGTTACTTTAAATGATGTGAAAGTAAGTAACTGTAAATACAGCTAAGTCTGGAAACGTCCGTCTTCCTATTAATGCTGTTAGGGTTACTATTGATGTGGACCATTTCCAGAAAGATCCTTTTTTGGTAATTAGCAGCCACATCCAGTATCTCCACACTATCAAAGTCCACACAATTTTTTACTAGTATAATTGTATGTAAATGTTTTTCAGAGTCCTGATGAAGATTGTAATCACAATCGAAATATAGACCAGGCATCCAAATTGAATAAAACCTATTCATAGTGGCCTTTCATTTGCCAATAACCCACACAATTACATTTTGTGCTAACGGCACTGAATGAAATATTCAAGAAAATAAACACTAGAACATTCATTCAAAAAATTCAAATTAATCGAAAGAATGTTATAGTAGAGCTAAATATGTGAACGTGTAGGATGTGATGCCTCCACTATCCTTCAAGAGATAAATATTAGAGAAATATTGAAATCGACGCCGCACTTGATGGAAGTGCGAGATATATGTTTCGTTCTGCAAGGAACTCGTCAGTCGCACCGCGTCCATGGAAGTGAGGCAACGATTCCAATATCCAAGCATCTTCTTTTGGCTCCAAGTGAACTACAGTAGAGTAATGAATACTCCACAATTGCATCTATAGGAATCAGTAGAAATCATCTCTCAGATTACAGACACACCAAGCATCGAAATTTCAGATATCTTCTATACCCGTAGGTATCTACTAAATTGCAATGTCTATTTGACAAATATCATCATATGATGTTTTCAAATGTCAAAAGGTTGCGTTAGTAGTACGCTCATATATATTCATACATATATCATCATATGATGATATTTGTCAAATAGACATTGCAATTTAGTAGATACCTATGGGTATAGAAGATATGTGAAATTTCAATGCTTGGTGTGTCTGTAATGTGAGAGATGTTTTCTGCTGATTCCTATAGATGGAATTGCGGAGTATTCATTACTCTGAAGAGAAACTCTTGGTTAAGAGTTCTCTCAATAGAGACAAATAATAACAAAAGAATATTCTTGGAAATGTGTTACATCAATAACATCCCCAACAACATTAATAAAAGAACGGACATTGAGAGTCTTAGTTCGATATATAGCTATTTACTCTCTTTAGATGAGACTAGCATAATTAATAATGGCTAATACCAACGACCAGACACTTGTCATCACGTACAGAGAACGTCGTAACTTATGTGTCATTCGAAAAGTGATCTATGTCATGAAAAACGTCACTATTATATTATTCATGTTTACATGGTTATACTTACTCTGAAACAATTTTATTGCATTCTATTTAATTAACATTGGATGACTTTTGGATTGTTTTTTGTTATTTTAACAACTTATGTCAGATGTAGGTATTTTTCACCACCACTTATATATATTTAAAATCTTGTATAAAAAAATTCCAGCATTCCTGATGAAGAACTGAAACTTGAGTTCGAAATATAGAATTACTGACGATTAGTCCTGTATTAATTTAACTGCCTAAATCGCCGATAACCCAACAATCTTTTACTTATATATATATATATATATATATATATATATATATATATATATATATATATATATATATATATATATATATATATATATATATATAAACGAGGATTGTTTGAAATCGAAGAAGAATTTTCAATTTTTTCGAAAAGTAAATTCTCCTAAGATGTTATGCACTTATGACAGCGCTCTTTCCAATCCTCGAAAAACTTCTGAATTGCGCTCTTCGGTATGGCCATCAACTCATCGTTCTTCTATTCCAATTTTATCTCATCAATTGTGGCAAAACATTTTCCTTTCATTGGTCTCTTCAGTTTTGGTAATACTAAATTGTCGTGGGTAGCCAATTCTGGAGAATATGAAAGTTGAGGACTGATTAGGGGGTTTATTTTGGCCAAAAAATCTCGAATAAGCAATGATGTGTGAGCTGGTGCATTATCGTGATGCAGAATCGAATATTTGTTTTTCCACAATTCCTATCGTTAGAGCCGTATTGCTCCACGCACATGTCGCATATTTTTCTTGTACTGTTCTTTATTAACCGTACGACCTGAATGGCAAGAAAAACACCTTCATTTTTCATCGAACTTGGCGTGCTTTTTTCGGTCCTGGCTCTTCTGATCACTTCCATTGGGATGATTGGGCCTAGGTTTCGACGTCATAACTCTATATCAAGGTTTAGGTGTAAAATGATTCGATAATGCCAAAAATGGAGGTTCACAAACATATATAGAAAAACGAAACTTCCTGGAAATGTGTTTTATTAACAAATTATGTATCAATGCAAAGAGTATTTATGATCTAAACAATATACGAGTATAGTGTTAATGTAATAACAGAAAATTTTTTAGTAATATTTATTTCGAATGTGGAAATGATATGAAAGAAAAATTTTGTATTATCGTTATTCAAACTAATTATCGAATACGCACGGAAACAACTCTGAACAGCTATCTCACGACAGTTTTATCATCAGAGCGTCCCTTTCCTCTGCACTCCTATTTATCAAGAATGAAATATTGTTGAGTATTGAATATAACATTGTGAATTATTATTCGGAAAAATTTTAGGATTGTGAAAATTGTGTGTACTTTCGATTAAATCATATATAATTCAATTTTAAGTTGAACTGTAATGTTTCTCAGTTGAAATATATATCATTTTATATACAACGAAGTAAATCAACAACACTGCAATGCTTTGACCAAATTTCATACTCAAGTTTCAAGATCTGTGTATGAAAAAGGCTGTGTAAAGGAGCAGGCAATGTGAAATTGTTGCGAAATGAATATTCTAAGTAAAAATGAAAAATCGTTAAAATAGGTTTTGAAGGTTCGATAAATGTATAAAATTATACATATTGAATAAAAGAATTGAAATAGTTATTAGTATACTAAAAAAGCAAAAACCGAAAATAATGCTTAGAAAGATTTGACAGTTTGTGTTTTTTTAGAGGTATAGAACTCTACTTGGCATTACTGTTGAAGATGGTGATCGATTTAACAGCTGAGAAGTGTTTGTTTTATTTTCAGTTTGGTTTGGAAATTCGTCGTGAATAGACTCACGCCTGAACAACGCTTGCAAATAGTGCAATTTTATTAAAAAACGAGATTGCCATTGTTACCAATTTTCATAAGCGAATTTTGTTTAGCGATGAAGCGCACTTCTGGTTGTATGGCTACGTCAACAAAAAAAAACTGCCGCATTTGGAGTGAAGTGTATGTCAAAACAACGTTACATACAGAAAAACTGACTGGGGCGATTTATGGGCTGGTGGAATCATTGGTCTGTACTTCTTCAAAAACGATGATGGCCAGAACGTTACAGTCAATGGTGATCGGTATAGAGCCATGAATACTAACTTTTTCATTCCTGAATTGAACAACCATGATGTCCAGGAGCTGTGGTTTCAACAAGACGGCGTAACATGTTACACAGCTCGTGCCATAATCGATTTATTGAAAGACACGTTTGGTGACCGCCTAGTTTCACGTTTTGGGCCTGGAATTGGCCTCCAAGATCTTGTTATTTAACACCGCTAGTCTACTTTCTGTGGGGCTATGTGAAGTCATTGGTCTATGCGGATAATCCACAAACGCTTGACCATTTGGAAGACAATATTCGCCGTGTTATTGCCGATATACGGCCACAAATGTTGGAAAAAGTCATCGAAAATTGGACGTCCAGATTGGACCACATCCGAGCCAGCCGTGGCGGTCATATGCCAGAAATCATATTTAAAATGTAATGCTACAAAATTATCTTTCGAAGAAAAAAAATTATTGTCAATCGTATGATCCATCGTTGTTTTATTGCAATTTAAAGTTCTATACCTCTAAAAAAAAACACCCTTAATAAGCGGCATTTCGATGAAAAGACTTTAGAACAAATTTTATCAAAAGACCAATACAATAAGGAAAGAAACCAGAAAACGATGATCAAAGTTTTATGGACATTTTACACGATGAAATAGGCCAAAAAAGTATTCGATAAATAACAAGTACTAGTATTTAGGCTCAAAAGAAATTAGGCTCAGATCAATATAAAAAATCTCGAAGATCGTACTGAATGTCGCTATAAAATCGCGCATGTGAAGTTTGAGCAGAAATCAGCTCACCAATCTGGCTTAAAATGGACAGATGAACATGAGAATGGGCTTTCTGAGAGGATGAAGCGTTTTTCTGAGGCAAAAATGTCTAAGCACCAGACTAAAAATTATGAATACAAGTTTAATCGCTCTCCTATTGGGAAATGAATGCTATAATAATAAATGAAGAACTGAAAGTTAAATAATACCTTTTCCCTTTCAAGCAGTATTGAGCCTTTCAAATTAATTTTCATCGACATCTCCGACTATTTTTCGAACTATACTGTTCGAGACTGTGTCCATTGGCCAGAAAGTCCAGTTTCAACTAGCCTTGCTTTTATATTAAATTACTTTCATAGATAAGTTTCAAATATTTAGAATATACATCAATAGCTATAGGAAATATTCCGAAAAGCTCTTGCTAATCCTAGATAATTCAACTCTGAATATGGTGACCATACTCTATAGAGTATTCACCATACTCTATAGAGTATGGTGAATAGGTCTTTTTCATGTGAAATTCTTCCGAGGAATGATGACTATATATGTCGTTAGAAATATTGGGGTGGTTGACCTGCGGGAAATATGAATGGTGAAGTTTCGCATTATTGAAGAATTCGTTTTAGAAGAAGAAAAGAAAAAGTTTGAAAAATTGACTACTGGGGGAATTGGGATGGATTTTCAAAACGTATAGGTAGTTACGGTATTGAACTTGGGGAATAACAATATGAGATAGAAAAGAGCAGTAAACCAATTTATATAATCGATTCTTGATTGATAGATTAAATATGGACTGATAATTCATAATAATGATGAAACAGTTGTATCCTATTATCATTCAACAAGATCGATGAATTTTTCGAAACGCACTAATTATTCACTCTCGAAAGTGATGGGTTCGTTCTCGTTGACAACATTTGTGTAGACAGCTCGTTGAGAGTTTTATTTGAAATATTTCGATATTTGGATAAAGAGTCTCAGTATTGACTAGTATGAATGATTCGTGAATCTTGAAACTAGCTATACTTTTGCCCGCCGGGGCGTGATCTGGAGTGATTAGGCATGGGACCATTCTTACACATTACGGACAGTTTTCTGTAGTGTTCGAATGAAATGTCTATTAAGCATTACGCACTCACACTACTGTTGTCATGAGTAGGAATCTAGAATGCTAGGGAGAGTTTGTACGTCTTTTCTCCGACAGAGGGAGCTCGCGTGAGTTTTCACTCAGAACTATTCGCCTCATTCTGGTATAGGGCCTATGGGAGTTTTAAAAACTCATCGATTCTTGATTGATAGATTAAATATGGACTGATGATTCATAATAATGATAAAACAATTATTGTATAATTGTATTGAATAAGTAATTTTCTTCTTTGACTTGTCCTATACATTTCTTATGTCTTACTGTATTAAATAAATATTATTATTATTATCCTAGTATCATTCAACAATATCGATGAATTTTTCGAAACGCACTTAATATTCACTGTCGAAAGTGATGGGTTTGTTCTCATTGAGAACATTTGTGTATATATCTCCCTGATAGTTTTATTTGAAATATTTCGATATTTCGATTAAGAGTCTACTTATTTACTATATATATATATATATATATATATATATATATATATATATATATATATATATATATATATATATATATATATATATATATATATATATATATATATATATATATATATATATATATATATATATATATATAATACCTATATACGAGTGTGTATTCATACTATGGTATGTAAACTCTTACTTATATCCATTAATCTCTTATCAATTATGATGGATGCTGAAAACGTCTGAGTTATATCAAGGAAAACTGAAATAGGTATTTGACATTCAACAAAACAGGTATATGAAAAATAAATCTTTTTAATTTTTTCAATCTAATTTCATGGATGGAAATCATAATAATCGTGGCATTCATGTTAGAAAGCAATAAATTCAATGGAATCATATACATTATAAGACACTGTCACGGAAAATAGGATTTTAATATCTTTTTAATTTGAATAGTGTCAAATGATCGAAACTTTTCATAATTATACTCTTCTTAAGTAAGATTTATTATTGAAACACTCTGGAGATATATTTCAATATTAGCGCGAATATGCGTCATTTAACACTTCTATTCATTGAAATATTATTCTAGATCGTTTCTCAACGTTCATTTTCCGTTATATTTTTATGTGGTATAGAAAAATGGGATTCAGGTTTCAGAAGAAGAGCAATTTGAATTAACTTTTCCAAATTATTTCGTTTTTTTTTTCTGGTTTCATAAGCAAATTAATTACTGAATTACTATTTACTTATTTTAATTATTTTGGGTTATACCAGTGAAAACGTTTTGTAAATCTAACCAAGATTATTCGCAAACAGGTTTATTGCATGAAGCAAAGTATTTCAGATTGTTCAATTGTTTATTGATCAATTTTTACTGCTTTATTTCAAAGGTTTAAAAATGAAAACAATTTGTAAGCAATATTTTTCAATTCGTATAGTTTATTCGTCATGCGATCAACGAAAAGAGGGGCTAACATTCGTCTTGACAAATACAAGAAGGTTGTACTGCATGAAATATGAGACTGTCTTTTATTCAGCATTTTGTCGGACTTCCATTGCTTATAAATTTAAGTTCCAATCCTGAACCGAAGCTATGATTGAATGAAGGAATTAAACAAAAATCAATCGAAGTGTACTCAAAAAACTGAAAAAGATAATAATTAGTAGCCTGAGAGCTCAAACAAAAATAAAATTTAGAATAAGAATAAAAATGTGATAAAATAAAATCAAATGCAATAGAAATTAAAATGAAGTAAAGTGAGATAAAATGAATGCATTCTCACCTCTGATGAACAAACAGAGGGTTCACTCAGAAATCGAATTCATACGACCAATTCATACTTGACTAACCGAAACGTCGTGTGAATTCGATTTCTGATTCAACCCTATGTTTTTTCATCAGCAGTAGGAATTAATCCATTTTATTTAATTCAATTTTCAATTTTGATAACATTTCGTTTTATTCTATCTTATTTCCATTTTCATCTTCATTTTTAATTTATATTTTTGTTTCAGCTCTAAGGATACTAATTATTGATATTTCTCTCAATTTTTTAAGTTCACTCCGATTAATTTGTCATTTAATTTCTTCATTTAATCAAAGCTTTGTGTCAGAATCTGAACTCGAAAACATAGGCAATGGAAGTTCGATAAAATGGTGAAGAATCTATGGGTACATCTCAACACTTATACACAAACACTGGCTTCTCTGATTACTGCTCATATTCAAGTTACTCATTCGATGATTTGAATGAGGTCTTGTACTTGTATTCAGATCTGAATCAGTCTATCAATATTCAATCTTGAACGGAATTCTGAATTGTGTAAATTTTTTATTTAGGACTCCAAATCAGTTATTTTCATAGCAGCTATATATGTAACACCTTTTACCATTTTCACCAAATGACAGTGACTGATTGAAGTGACTTCAAATCTGAACAGAATCACATAAAATATTGTTTTTTTTATTCAAACTTAACTACGGCAGCACTATATTACCAAATACTAACTACTCTTACTCGACGGTAAGGTGTAGGTCAGAGTAGTTAGTATTTGGTAATATAGTGCTGCCGTAGTTAAGTTTAAATAAAAAAGAAAAAGTCAAAAAATAAGTAAAAAAATAAAAAGCCTTAAAAATATTCTTCTAAAATTTTTTCAATGGATTTTCATGTTCCTCATTAAAGTTCACAAACAAGATGAATGTTACTCATATAAAGATCAGAAATAAAAATTGAATCCTAAATGATCCTCGAAAGTATCGGAAATATATTCGTCTGCGATAAAATACACATCTGAAAACCTCAAAATATATTCAGTTTGCATAAACTAGTCTTAAGTAGCTCTCTGGTATACTTTCTGCTCATTAAGAGCCGTTAATTTGCCATATTTAGTTGAGAAGACATTTTCCATACTCCAGAACCAACCCATACTTTACCGAGAATGATCTCATATCCTTTTATGATCTTTTAATGACGTCAGAATAAAGACAAAAAGCAATCACTACAAAAATGGTCATAACGTTTAGCAGATACCTAATAATAACGAAATCTATTATAATTATTATTATTCGTTCAATTATGCGGAGAGAACCAATGAATATTCCATTAAGTTAAAAGACTGGCTTTCATTATACGTTGGTTCAGGAAATAGGCCTGCGGCCATAACAACAATCCGTAATAAGTGCATTATATAGCAGGATAGTTCGTATTACATTCTTTTCTTTCTTTGGTAATTTAAGTCTCAGTTCATCTTGCAGACGTCGGTGATTTGCAAATTTTCTTAATTGTTTGAAGACGAAGACCGACTATTATATGTAACAAGACGTCAAGAATGTTGATGTCTGAGATGTTCACACATAAGACACTTAATTGTTATTGACCTCATTTGCTGCCCTTATATGGATGGAAAACTATCCCACCAATGTCTGGGATAGGTAATTAAATGATGAACAATATCCTCTCTAGCATCTCTAGTTCAGTTTCACGTGAAATACATCCCTACCTACAAATATACTTCATTTGTTTACTGCTTTCGACTATGACTCTGAAATAGCTACTCAATGTATACACCAGATTTTAACAGATAAATAAAAGATTCCCATTATGCTAATCATTTATTAGAAGAAAGCCATATATTTAGTACAGAGTTTGAAATATTAAATAGGGAGAATAAAGGTTCCAAGCTAAATTTTCTAGAATCATTACATATTAATAAATTCAAAAATTCGGAACTTTTACTCAATAGCCAGTTAGAGGTTAACACTAGCCCTCTACTTAGGATGTTCAATAAGAATATTCCAGTTAGCAGATCAGATTAATTACCTAAGTTTTAGTTCATTTACATTCAATTTTATGCTTTATGTCAAAAAAAATATAATTTCCTTTATTTGTACTTAGAAATCTTAGTTATATATTTGTATATTTCCTACATTTCGTTGGAATACCTGATTTAAGAGATTGATTAGGGGGGGGTGTTGTTGGCTCAGCCCCCTGGGTCCCACCCTTATATACGCCCCTGTCTCTGCATTTCATCTCATTATGTGAATTTTATCAGAATTTTATCAATTTAAGAACAACCTTTCATCTTACATCAAATAAGCGTCTGTGATTTGGCGAATTTTGTATGCCCATATATACATAACTTCAATGGACGATGAATCAACTCTGTGATAGTTCATAATTAAATGAGAGCTAATAATAAATACTTGTCTGAAAATCACTGAC
Organism: Henosepilachna vigintioctopunctata; assembly: GCA_030704895.1. Taxonomy (NCBI): domain Eukaryota; kingdom Metazoa; phylum Arthropoda; class Insecta; order Coleoptera; family Coccinellidae; genus Henosepilachna; species Henosepilachna vigintioctopunctata. Next base: position 4,511,579 of record JARQZJ010000093.1, on the reverse strand, counting down.
TGAACAATTCTTTATTCGATTAGTTTCGCCTTTTACAGCATTATCAAGAATAAATACATATTACAAAGACAATCTTTAAATATTTGCAGATTTGTTCGGGCCAGAATACACACATCATATATGAACAATATCCTCTCTAGCATCTCTAGTTAAGTTTCACGTGAAATACATTCTTACCTACAAATATACTTCATTTTTTTACTGCTTTCGACTATGACTCTGAAATAGCTACTCAATGTATACACCAGATTTTAACAGATAAATAACAGATTCCCATTATGCTAATCATTTATTAGAAGAAAGCCATATATTTAGTACAGAGTTTGAAATATTAAATAGGGAGAATAAAGGTTCCAAGCTAAATTTTCTAGAATCATTACATATTAATAAATTCAAAAATTCGGAACTTTTACTCAATAGCCAGTTAGAGGTTAACACTAGCCCTCTACTTAGGATGTTCAATAAGAATATTCCAGTTAGCAGATCAGATTAATTACCTAAGTTTTAGTTCATTTACATTCAATTTTATGCTTTATGTCAAAAAAATATAATTTCCTTTATTTGTACTTAGAAATCTTAGTTATATATTTGTATATTTCCTACATTTCGTTGGAATACCTGATTTAAGAGATTGATTAGGGGGGGGTGTTGTTGGCTCAGCCCCCTGGGTCCCACCCTTATATACGCCCCTGTCTCTGCATTTCATCTCATTATGTGAATTTTATCAGAATTTTATCAATTTAAGAACAACCTTTCATCTTACATCAAATAAGCGTCTGTGATTTGGCGAATTTTGTATGCCCATATATACATAACTTCAATGGACGATGAATCAACTCTGTGATAGTTCATAATTAAATGAGAGCTAATAATAAATACTTGTCTGAAAATCACTGACTGAACAATTCTTTATTCGACTAGTTTCGCCTTTTACAGCATTATCAAGAATAAATACATATTACAAAGACAATCTTTAAATATTTGCAGATTTGTTCGGGCCACAGAATACACCTTAAATTCGGTCATAGAGGTGGGGTTTCCAAATTAACCTATAGCATTTATAAAACTATAGCATTTTCAAGTCACAGTAGATTGGATAGAATGATCTTCAATAACAAATTGTCCAAATCCGAGCCAATGAAGGACAATCTGCTTTTCGGGAACATCTAGAGTCGACAGGACTTAAGATCTCACGTTGTTTTAAACCTAATATTCTCCATTACTGTGAGAAAGGTATAAAAATGAACTACCAGGAAGCCATGGAAATAAATAATCTTCAAAAATCCGAGAAATACAATCTTCTCAATGACCAGTTAGACCTAAACCACTCCCCGCTGTTAAATCTCTGATAATTTGGAAATCCACACCTCTATGACCAAATTGAAGGTTTATTCTGTGGTCCGAACAGATCTGCAAATATTTAAAGGTTGTCTTTGTAATATGTATTCATTCTTGATAATGGCGTAAAAGGCGAAACTAGTCGAATAAGGAATTGTTCAGTCAGTGATTTTTAGACAAGTATTTATTATTACCTCTGATTTAATGCCCATATATATTTTCGTGAATATTTTCGTAAATGACGTATTCTAATATTTGTGCTGCACTATATATATATATATATATATATATATATATATATATATATATATATATATATATATATATATATATATATTATATATTTGCTATTTGTCTTGTGTGGAGCCGAGGAGGGCACCAATAGACTAAGGAAATGTAACACTTCCTTTCAGATTATCAATAATTCCATATATTAACGAGATTGATGTAACGAGTGATTAACCTGTCAGTTTTTCAGTTGAACAAGAGGTTTTTAATTTCGTAGCAGGTACTTCTTCCTTATATCTCCTCATTAATTATATGAGACATACTGATGTCCGTTATTTTGTTGAAAATACGAATTTCTTCAGTTATTGGAAACTTTATTCAAATGAATATTCAACCGTTGTAATATCATACTGTACGCTTACAATATTTTGCCGCAAGATCGATCGCATTCTCTAACTGAAAACAATAAAGAATACGACGTTCTAAAATTGTCCACTTGCCACATCAACACACAGAAAATACCTTTTTCTGTTGCTCAGAAAAGGTGGATGTGAAGTGTCAATCTATCCACATATTCGATATTCTTGAAGTTATCAACTGTTGCCTGAAGAACTGAGCTGATCCCTCAATGATTTGTCAATATTATCAAGATTTCTGATATGTTCTGTCACATTCATCCAGTCGTTCTACAAATTATGAAATTTCCAAATATTTCTATTCATTTCTGTATTTTTCTCTTTTTCTGTACTTTTCTGTATATTTCCGTTTTGAATATTTCATCAATTCAAAAATCGACTTCTATACAAACCTTTTCCCGAAAATAACGAACACAAGGTGAAAAGATTATCGAATTTCTGGGGACATATATTCCGGCGATTTATTTTTATTTATATAAATTATTGTTTAAATTGAAGATTATTTTCTGATGAAGTTTTTGTGAAAGGACTGTATGTCAGAATAGCATGAATTGAATATGATCCTATTCATTCTACCCTTTAGTTGTTGGAAAGTTACGAACTATGTTGTTCGTCCACAATACTTTTATTAGTATTACTATACCTTCTTTCCGATGAATATTAATTTAATGACGAAACGCAATGAACATAATATACAAGATATTATATTCGTTATTCAATGAATCAGATTTGTGCGATGATTTCATCACCGGACACAGCAATTGGTTTGTGGTAAGTAGTTGATTACACGACCGTAGACTGATAAGAGCGCATCATTTCAACGGTTTGCGGTTTGCCGTCGTTCACATCGTGTGGATAATTCCCAAAAATTATAGAATATTGATATATATGTATATATATATATATATATATATATATATATATATATATATATATATATATATATATATATATATATATATATATATATATATATATATATATATATATATATATATATATATATATATACATATATATATATATATATATATATATATATATATATATATATATATATTTTGAAAGTTTTAGCATTAACAGGCTTTTTTAATATGAAAAAGTTTATTTCTGTTGACGTTTCGTTGTTATATTACAACTTTGTCAAAACTAATAATAATTATAATATAATTATTATTATTGTAATATAACAACGAAACGTCAACAGAAATGAATTTTTCATATTAAAAAGCCTGTTAAATCTAAAAAACTTTCAAAATAAATACCTCAAACAGGCAATAAATCAATTTCAAGATATATATATATATATATATATATATATATATATATATATATATATATATATATATATATATATATATATATATATATATATATACATACATATATATATATATATATATATATATATATATATATATATACATATATATATATATATATATATATATATATATATATATATATATATATATAGGAAATGAAATTTTTGTGTGCTTATGGCACTGAATGAAATATTTAAGAAAATGAACACTAGAACATTCATTTGAATAATTGAAATGAATCAAGAAAACATCGTACACGTTCACATATCTAGCTCTGCTATAACATTCTCTTGATTAATTTCAATTTTTCAAATGAATGTTCTAGTGTTCATTTTCTTATATATAAAGGTATATATATCTTGAAATTGATTTAATGCCTGTTTGAGATATTTTATTTTGAAAGATTTTAGCAGTAACAGGCTTTTTTTGATATGAAAAAGTTTATTTTTTGTTAACATTTCGTTGTTATATTACAACTTTGTCAAAACTAATTAGTTTTGTCAAGTATCATTTGTACTTTTCACCGCAAGAAAATTTAGAAGTTATATATAGTAAAATATATACTTCATATTTTCAATTAAATGAATAATGGAAAATATACCGCTTTTCTGGATTCAATGAAGTATAACAGAAACACTCCACAGCAAATAAACAATTACCAGTTCCTTTTCAAGCCTTTGATAGAGGCGCTTGCGGATATGTACCATACATAGAATAAAAAGCAATTCCAATTGCAGTAGCAGAATGGTATGTAGATTGTGGATACAAGAAATTATACCTCTACCATATAGAAGGAGGCACCCGGTAACATATGGTAAAAGATAGAACGGAAAGATACATTATTCGGTGTTCGGTCACACACTGTATATCGCACGACACAATGGGACAACCTCAGCAAGAATAGGTGCCTATTAAGGCTCTAGCTCGAGCGCTCTGCAAGAGAGAACTATTGTTCGCCATCGATACAAAACGTAATAAATTAGTTATATTTTTATAGGATCATTTGCTTTATAAGATCTAACTCTTTCCATATACAATATGGTAATAAACCAGGCCAAGCTAACTAAGACGGTGCAGATGAATATCGAAACATTTTTTTGTTTGGGGGTCGTTCCTATTGTTTTGCCCAGTACAGTTCAGTTCCATTCTTAACGCAGTGCAATCAAAATTTTAATTGGTTGCTTGTTAACTTTTATAATATGCATCTATATGTACTTTTACTGGTCAATTTCCCTCTGAAAAGCCAGAATAAATGAGATTAATGAATTCCGTTCTTTATCACTCTCAGGTGGAATTGTCAAGTAATAAATTCACAATTCATCCAGATAAGTGGTTCCCAACCAGTGGACTGCTGGTAACTGCAACGTGGTCCGCTAACGATTCAGGAACTCGTCAAACTTCAAAATGACAGAAATTGCAAACACGCATTCGAAGTAAATACACCTAAGTAGTTTCGGTTTTTTGTTTGTATTTTCACACCAAAATTCGAGAAATTGACTTGTTATATCTTACCAGTTTTCCAACCAGTCACTTGCGTGAGCAAAAATTTTCTACATTGCTGGAAATTGAAAACAATTTCTGAAAGGTTAGGGGTACAAGCCCAACGATTGCAGAACTTATGGAGAAGATAAAAGCTTGAAAGTCACGAATACTTTTTCACAGAAACAATAACTTGTCATGTTATATAGTTTCAATAACAAATCACCTACTTTCAGATGGCTTTTCACTGAGTGTTCCCCAGCAACGTCGAATAAATCACCTACTTTCAGATGGCTTTTCACTGAGTGGTCCCCACCAACGTCAAATAAATCTAAGTTGGCTCTGGTCATGAAAAGATTGGGAACCACTGATCTAAAGGAACCAATGCGAGCGCATATGAATCTACGAACTCATACGTATGTGTTGTAGGTATTTGTTTAATAGTGTTGGAGTTTACTTGATGTAAATCCATTATAATTGAATATAAACTTAAATTCAAACACTTGAACTTATGATTTACACTTTATTGACTACATGGCATGACGCGTTTCGTCGTTACAAACGACTTCTTCAGATGCTTACAGAATAATAATAACATATCTTAGGTAAAACAGAAGAATAATTATTCTGTAAGCATCTGAAGAAGTCGTTTGTAACGACGAAACGCATGCATGTAGTCAATAAAGTGTAAATCATAAGTTCAATAAAATTTAAGTTATATTCAATAAATCATAAGTTCAAGTGTTTAGTATTTTGTTGTAGGTATATGTTGTAGGCATTCTTGAAAATGCCGTAAAAGGCGAAACTAGTCGAATAAAGAATTGTTCAGTTATTGATTTTTAGACAAGTATATCTCATAACCTCTCATTTATTACCTCTCATTGTAGGTATTTATTCTAAATACCAACGTCTATTTTGACATGTATACTACGATGTTTTTACATGTCAATAAGTTGAGTTAATTACTGAAGTTAGACATGTAACTATTGACATGAAACTGACATTTTCACAGCTAATAGCTCGAAAAATCTATAAATATGAAATAGGTATAGGTATATATGCATTCTTCTATGAATACATAGGTTATGTATACACATATACGAGTTATGATCAAAAAGCAATGTGACACTTTAGTGTTACCAAAAAATATTCATTTATTTATCAATATTTATTGTATACCCTTCAATGTAACTCCCCTCAGTAACAAAACACTTGTGCTTTCCTATCCCTAAAGCTTTTGATCAGCCCTTTTAAGTACCTCCTTCGGCTTTTGTTCTGAATAGTTGCAAAACGTCGTCCTCTATTGGGTGCCAAGAACAGGAAATACTCACAGTTGCTGACACACGTCCGATGCCCAAAACATTTTTACTTTACACCACGTGTTGCTACGGCCCTGTTAGAATAAAAGCATTTGAAAAATTGCATTCGAGAAGAATCTCACGTAACAATATGTGAAATTCCTAAGTTTCATTGACATTTCATCTAGAATGATAAGATAATGAATATCTGATAAAATTTTAAGTTAATTGAAATTTGAAGCGTAGATTAGCACTTAAATAAATAAATCAACTCCTTTTGAATATTCTTTCCACTTAAAAACCTCTCAGAAACTTAATGTTGACAACTCCGGTTTGTTATTGCTCAGTTCATAGTTCACATTCGAAATATTTTTAGGCAACGAAAATTCGCAGTTGGAAAGGTCAACGGCTGAACGTTGGTCTAATTTGTTGAAGTCACAGGTTCTCGTTTCTCGTAAGTTGTTTGGAAATTATTCAACTTACAGTTACCTAGATCCTTTGATGTATTATAACTCTTTAGCTTAAGTGAATACATCACTAACGACGTCAATTTAAGTCCCACAAAATGGGATTACGCACCAAGATAATTGTTATTGATATGATATTGTACTCTGCTAGTGGAATAGGTATTAATAAATAACGAGCTTCCTGTTATTTATACGAAGAATTAACTGTAATAATTATCTTATGCGTTTTAAAGCGAGAAGCGTGTATAAAACGATTCAACATGAATATTTTATCAGTAGTACTTCAAAATAGATCGATTTCTGTATATTTAATGGCGCAAGGGTTGGTTGAATGGAAAATTATTTTGAGGATATTTCAGTCCTCCTTCGAACAGAAAACTCATTCCATATATATATATATATATATATATATATATATATATATATATATATATATATATATATATATATATATATATATATATATATATATATATATATATATATATATATATATATATCATATATATATATATATATATATATATATATATATATATATATATATATATATATATATATATATTGGAAAGAAAACCAAAAAATAAATCTTCTCTTATGACAAAACATGGTGAAATTGTGCAAGTAGGCCACTTTAAATACCTAGGGGAAGTTATACAATCCTCAGGTTTAAACCGAATCGCTAATGAACAGAGAATAATCAAGCTCCAAAGGGCCTACAAACTAACATGGGCTCACTATAACAAAAAGTGCATTTCGAGAGGCGCCAAATTGAGGCATTATAACACAACGATTCTCCCAGAAGCAATCTACGCAGCTGAAACAATGGTTATTGGCGGCCATTCAAGAATTAGAGAAATAGAAAAACAAGAACGAAAAATTCTCAGAAAGATTTACGGGCCAATCAATAGAAACGGTATTTGGATGAAAAGACCTCAAAATGAACTGTATCAAAAGACAAATACGATAACGGAAGAAATCAGAAAACGACGAGCAAAGTTCTATGCACATTTCTACACAATGAAACACTCCAGAATACCGAAGAAACTACTCTATATAATTATGAATAGTAAATGCGGAACAGAGTGGCTAAAAGAGGTCCAAGAGGATCTACAACAGATCAATATAAAAAATCTCGAAGATCGCACTGAATGCCGCTTTAAAATCGCACATATAAAGTTCAAGCAGAAAGTAAATCGTCAACCTGGAGTAAAGTGGACAGATGAACGGAAGAAAGTGCATTCAGAGAGGATGAAGCGTTTTTGGGAGGCAAAAAAGATGAAGCAAAATTCCTAATGATTGCGAATTCAAGTTCAGTCGCTCTCCTCATGGGGAACAATCGAAATAATAATTTTCGTCGCTACAAACGTCTTCTTCAGATCCTAACAGAAGCTAACGCCCGCCGAAACGCGTCATGCTATGTTGTCAATTAAGCGTAAATCAAAATTTCAAGTGTTTGAATTCCATTTCATATTATATTATATTTATATTATAATGGATTTACATCAAGTAAGCGCGAACACTATTTAAAAAAAGAAATATATTTTGATACAATTGATCACTGTTTTTGTGTGCAAAGCTGCTTTATTTTGGTTTTGATATTAACTCGGTGAATTTTTTTCAATCCTATCTTCATGGTTGAACGCAGGCTGTTCAAGTGGATGGATCCTTTTCAGAGACACTTACCTGTAACATCTGGGGTCCCACAGGGGTCAATATTGGGACCAATTCTGTATTTTATACATACAGCTGACCTTTCAGTGGGTTAAACCATTGTCAATATCATGCGTTTGAGGATGATTCCCAATTATATTATCCTTTCCATTCTAAAGTAGTTGAAGAGGCTTCAGTTCATATAAATGAAGACCTAAGTAATATTTTCTTTTTCTCTAAAGAGCACAATCTGAAGTTGAATCCTTCTAAATGCAATCTGCTAGTATTCAGTTCGGATACTAAAAGATCGTTGGTGAATGAGCATATTTCAATTAAAATCGATGATGTGGGCCTAACTCCAAAGAGTACAGCTAAAAATCTTGGAATTATTATGGATAGTAAATTGCGCTTTCATGATCATTTGCTACTTATAGTAAAAAATGCTACATGGCTCTTAAGACGTTGTATAGGAAAGTAAGCATCCTGAATTTCAAAGTACGTAAAAAAATCGTAGAAATGTTGGTTTTGCCAACATTGCATTAGATATGGTTTGATTCTTATTTATCCTTGTTTGGATCAATGCTCCAAGAATAGAATTCAACGTATTCAAAATTCATGTTGTAGGTTTGTTTTCAGAATACGTAAATACGAAAGAGTATCTGCGAGAATTATTCAGATAGGGTGGTTTAAAATTGACTAACTATTCCGCTTTCATATGAGTTCATTCGTACATCGCATTCTATTGTCCGGAATGCCCATTTACCTACATCGTAGACTAAATTTTAGACGACATTCACATTCGGTTAACATTAGACATGTTGATACCTTTCATATAACTCGTTTTCGACCAAATATTTTTAAAAGATCTTTCACATTTAATGCGACCTCAATTTATAATACATTAGATAGTGACATAAAAAATCTTTCGCTGTCCGGATTTAGAAAAAAGATTAAATACCAGCTCTTATCTGCCAGTAATACTGGATTAATACATTTAATAGACTTCATTTAACACACTTTGCAACTCTTTTTTTTATTTTGTTGTTTTCCCTCATTTTTTTTCATTATATAATGTTTAATTTGAAAATGGTTGTCATATTCATTTTGTTGAATTATTGTTAAATAATGTTTACTTTATATATATATTTTTTTCTATATTCTATTATTACTGTTATTTTTATTATTTTTTTCCCTTTATTTTTTGTTTTGAGAGGTTGAGTAAAAATAGCTATGCTAAACTTCGCCTCTCACTGTGGTAACACAATTTGTGTATAAAAGTGAATAAAGTCCTTATTATTATTATTATTATTTTTATATACTAGGAAGAAATAGAAATCGATATAATCTCATCGATTTTTATCGATAAGATTTGTGCCCTTGAATTGTTATAAAATTGTTGATTTGCTATGCGTTCATGAAAAAGAACAGATCTCCGATTTTTGGAAACCCAATTCCATAAGAAGTTGTAACCATAAACAGTACTCACAAGAAGTATGAACCTGAAATAAATGAAAAAGTTCATTGCACTGTTTATACCCAGTTGGCATGAGGATAATTATTTGAGTTTGATTGTGGCAATGTATAATGTTTTCTCTTTCACAGGAAAAAAGATCGAATGTGATTATAGCGCTGGTGGTCAGGTTCTTTCTCGTTCTGATAAGGTGGGAGATCTTGGTCTTCGATCAGGAACTTTCTTTCATTCCACACACCACATCACCCAACTTCATCTGCCTCAAAAATAAATGGATTCGTTTTACGCAATGCAAATATTTCAATATTTCCTCAATATATGATACTAATGACCGTATGACCGTAGGAAGTTGAAGTATGGTAGCATGATTTGGCATCCTGTTTACACTTGCCATCTTGAGGCCATTCAGAGAGGGTTCTTGAAATGCTCAGTTTGGAGGGAGGATAAAGTTTATTCATAGAGAGGAGTTAATCATAACGAATTATTGAGTCGATTTAGTTTAATCTGATTGCAGGGCAGGAGTGAAAGTTTGTCACTAGAATTTCTGTACAAACTACTGCACAACAGTTTTGATTGTAATCCTCTCTTTTCCGCTTTGAAATATTTTTTGACAATATTTTCGAATTAATTATTCACTATCTAATGAAAATGTTTGTGTATGTGCAGAATCGTCGATTGAACTTGAGTTGACAAATTTTAAGACTTTTGCTTCACCTTTTTGTCTCCCAAAACCGATTCACCCTTTCAGAATGCTCGTTCTTCCGTTCATCTGTCCATTTTCTTCACATGTGCGATTTTATAGCCACACACAGTGTGATCTTCGAGGTTTTTTATCCTGAGCTGTTGTAGATCTTGTTGGACGTTTTTAGCCCTTCCGCACTTACTATTCATAAATATATCTAGTACTTTCTTCAGTATTCTGGACTGTTTCATTCTGTAGACATGTGTATAGAAAATTTGCTCGTCGTTTTCTGATTTCTTCCGTTATTGTATTTGTCTTTTGATAAGTTTCATTCAGAGGTCTTTTCATCCGAATGACGTTTCTTTTGATTGGCGCGTAAATCGTTCTGACAATTTTCCTTTCTTGTTTTTATATTTCTCTAACCCTTGAATTACCGTCAATAACCATTGCTTCTGTAAGAACCGTTGTGTTTTAAAAATGTTATACAGGTTAACATTTTACTACAACTTGTAGGTTTTTCAAAACTTCAAAATAAATACTGTTCATTGAAAATTTTGCGAATTCGGAATTCTGGTGAAGATGGTAGTTCAAAAAGTATAGATTCGAGTTGGACAAACATCTCCAAACATACACCGCATCTGTTTACACCGCCATAAATTCAACATTTTAGTTAGGATAATGACTAGTTGAGGTAATTTTATATAATAACCAAGTGAAGAGAATTGACCAAGAGTTATAAATAATTCTAAAAAGCCCGCCGGCCGACAAAACTCATCACCACTTGAGGTCTATTAATGGGACTACAGCCATTTGTCCGTATTTGGTAAATGCCATTACCCACTGTTTTAAAAATGACTAACCAAAGACCGAGTGCCTTATAATAAATTACAATATCATGGAACCCGTCTAGTTAAAGACTAGAAAATAGATAATACATTTTCTTGAAGCACGTGAACATTATTTTCAACAATCAATATTTTTCTTGAAATTTGTTATGTAAACTTGAGTAAATTTATTTGTAAAGAGCAAGATTGCGAAATTTCTATTGAAGGAATCATTTTATGAGATATCACCCGTATTCAGTTCAGTTTATAATGTATTCTATTCGTGAATCAACTTTTCTTAAATTCTCAACATCTTGTTTTCAATGTCGGACATACAATAATAGTGACAAAAAAGCAGTGTTATCTAGCCCGAAACAAGTGAGATGTATGACGTCGACATCTTCTGAGGGTAAGCTAGGTATATTTAACTGTTTTGTTTATGATATTAGGGTTGTTGAGGGTGTAGAGGATATTTACTTCTTCAAAACTTAATTTATTTTTATGTAACTATTTTTTTTTCTCTTAGAAACTTCTTCTAGTTTTTTATTCTTCATGTTGTGCTTGATAGCGTATGTTTAGTAGCAGTCGGTCCTGTGTTGTTATTACGATTCGACATGTAAAACAGAGAATGTGAAATCAAACGAAACGAAGTCATAAATGAATGGATCTATCTTCATCCCGATAAATACGCAAGCAAATAGATTAAAAACTTTCATGCCACGGAAGCTGTAGTAAATATCTATGAACAAAGAAAATGATTATATTGTTATATCTTTGTTGAATGATAAAAAGGGAACAATGTATTTAACATGTGAATATCAAGCAGCTTTGCAACGGAATGTAGTTTCTAGTATCTTGTTTTAACTCTTTTTAACTATCACAAATTTTAAAGCAAGTGTACCTAACGATCCAAAAAGTGACAATGTTTGATCAGCTTCTGTTATCTTAGAAAATATTGATAGTGGCTAATTAGTAAGAAATTGATGGGTAGTTATGCATATATTCTCATCTTAACTGACTTTGGTCAAAAAATAATGCACAGTATATATTCTATTAGAAATTGCCCTCATATAACAAAAATATATGTTTATAGACTCAAAACGGACGTTATTACATTTACAATTATAATAAATAATAAAATAAATTGATGAAGCAATTGGAATTCTCATTAAGACAAAATTTAGTATCATATTAAACGTCAACTGAAAAAAAAATTAATAGCGTGAGTGTCAAAAAACTGATCTCTAGCTTAGCTTGGAGCTGGTTATCTGTTTCCTGAAACTCAAGGCAGGCTAATTGCCATACAAGATTAAGTGAAAAATATACTCGTAGCACAAAAACCCTTATAGTCGGTATTCAATCGGATAACAACCGTTAATGTTTTCAAAGCCTTGACCACACCCAACACCCAACATATAACATCAACCCTTTTATGGAGCCCTAAGATACCTAGACCGATCAAATGCAGAAAATATAATACCACGACATTGCAAAAAAGCTCAAACTTAACCAATTAAAAGCGAAGAATATATGTACTCGCTGCCAGATATCTTGAGAAAAGATAGTTTGAAATAGTACTGGGAAAACATTATTATTACCTATAGATTAAAAACACATAACATTTCAGATATTTCCGTGATAAACAAACGGGATAGGACTGCCAACATCATCGAAATAAGCGTTCCTGCTGATGAAAACAGCTCAACATTATATAAAGAGAACATATACAAACACTATGATTTGTCGTTCGACATGGAAGAAGTTTACCAACTGAGGTATATCGTGATCACAACTTTTATAATTTTTTCAGCGCACTCATAGAAAAATACTTTTCAAGAACACAAAAAGACTACAACTCGAGCCTTATGTTGCATCCACAACCCAAAAAGAGACCATATTGGGCATCACACGTATGGGAAGATTCCTGTTCTACAACGCAAGGTTCCATTTTGCCAGTTTCTTTCCGGAGGTATAATCAACTCCATGAATATTAGAGAAGAAAAATGTTATTGAAATATATAAATGTTTAATTAATCTGTTTGAGATTACTCTTTTTTATTGTGAAAGAATTATATAATTTATGGCTGCCATGGCCAGTTCTTTATCAAGTGCTATTGCTCAATTAGTTACGGAATTTTTAAAAGAAAAAGTAATGAACGATTTGAAAGAAAATATTTTATCATATAAAAGATATCTTGATGATTGCTTAATCATAGCAGATAAAAATCATATTAATACTATACTAGAATGTTTCAGTAATTTTCATGATATATTACATTTTACACTAGAAGAAAAAGAGTAAACATTGAATTTTCTTGATATAACAATTATAAGGAAAGATGAAAACATTTTAACAAGATGGCATAGAGAAGAAATAATTTCTCATCGAGCAATAAATTATATGAGTAATCATACCTACTTCTAGAAAAAAGGAATAATTATTATTAGTTTTGTAGATAAATCACTGAAATTAACATCATCATGTCTACGGTATGAAACACTTGAAGAAGTTCGTACATTTCTGATGAAAAATAATTACCCATACAATTCGATTAATAGAATCATGAAAAACAGAATTCATAATTTACATAATACATTACGATCGAAACATGTTGACTATACATCTTGTTAAATCGTGAAACATTAAGCCAAGAGTTTAATTTATTTTAATATTCAATTATGTTTCACCAAGAGTTAAGCGAGAATTCAATTTCATTAATAATACATTACAATGAAAAAGAAGATTCAACGAAAATAATTACGTTCCATTACCATATATTCCAAGTACAAACATTGCGTAAATACTCGTATTAAAACCTTATGATCCAATTATATCTGATACTGCACAAAATGAAATGAATGAAAAATATACCAAGGTGAGGAGTGAAACAATAACTCAGAGAAAAGCTCATAGTATTTATAATATATCCTGTAATAATAGCAGTAAATGCTATATAGGCCAAACATCGCAGAATATTGAAAACGAATTAAAGCATATGGATATGTAAAAACTCAATTACAGCCTCACATCAATTGAAAAACACTATTTTGATTGAAACAACACAAAGATTTTAGTTACTGAAAAAAGACAAAAATTGTAGAGAAATTTTAGAAATCTTATCATTTCTAAAATTTCACCAAACGGAATCCCTCAAAACTTATTCTTTCCTGATCTACCCTCAATTTCACAATTTTTTTCACAAATAAACCAATAAAATATTTCAGTATACATATTCTAGATAAGTATATAAAACTCGACTATGTGAAATTATATGTACATATGTATTATGTTGCAGTGGTGAAGAAGAGGACTGAAACTTCCGAAGCGAATGCTAAGCCAGAAATATTCCTCTGAATACCAAAGAAACAAAAAAGCCAATTTGATTTTTTCAAAAGAATAAGTTTGATGTTTTGATACATAAAATTCAATTATTCATTAGTTTTGCCAAACTTGTGATATACAACGGAACGTTAACAAAAATGAAACTTTTAACAGTGAAAATAGCCTATTATTGCTGAAAATATCAAATATATATATATATATATATATATATATATATATATATATATATATATATATATATATATATATCAATCGGTATTATCGGGAAGCGGTCAGTGCAAATTGAATTCTCAATTATTCTCAATATTTCGCCATTTATTTGATGGCGTCTTCAGGAGAAGCTACAAAGTATATTGTAAAAATAATAACATGATAACATAACCTTCAATACTTACAGAGATAATTCACTTAAACAAACTCTAAACAATAACAATAAAACATCGACTGCTACATATGACAACATAACAACGAATAACCCGACGAGACCGAACCAAGTGTTAAAAATCTTTTTTAAAATGTTACAATAAATGCTGCTTAGTTGATTTGTATCTGTTTTATAATTTATTGCATTTTGCGTTTTACTGATGTGATACATTTCAAGAAAAAGACGATTTCTGTAGTTTTGGTTTTCTTCCAAAATCTTCACATCTCCGAATCTGAAGTTATGTCCCGTTTTTAAATGGTGGTCTGTAAGAGCACATGATCCCTTCCTTATTTTACAGTCACTTCTGTGTTGTGCAATTCTCTGTGTCAACCACTGACCGGTTTGACCTATATAACATCCATCACAGTTGGAACAGTCTATTTTGTAGATAACATTACTTTTTAATAGTGTTGGGGTGATATCTTTTAACTTTGAGAATAGATTTTTATTTGTCAGTGTATTATGTTTCATTATATTGATATCCGTATATTTCTTCAAAAGTGAAACCACTCTATTTGTTAGTATATCTACATTTGTTAATTTTGCGTATTTCTTAGTAGGCTTGTCATCTGTTGGTCTATCGAAAACTTTTGTGTCATAAATAAGACGTCTGAGAATGTGTCCAGGGTATCCATTGTTGATGAAAATGTCAAAAAGTTGTTTCAAATTGGTCTGTAAAAATTTTTCATCACTTATGTGAGTAATCCTACTTTTCATGGCTATTACAGTATTTAATTTTTGATTTTTAGAATGATTCGAGTTAAAGTTCAAATAATGACCACAAGCTGTTGATTTTTGATACCAATCGAGGATGATAAAATTGTCATCGTGTCTTATTACTCTCGTATCCAAAAATGGAATGCTTCTTCTTTCTTCCCGTTCCATTGTAAATTGTATATTATGATTGAATGAGTTGAAACTATTTAAAATTGTTTCTGTGTGAGCAGCTGGTACACTTGTTATAATGTCGTCAACAAATTTATACATGAATGGTATGTCAAACCGGTCAGTGGTTGACACAGAGAATTGCACAACACAGAAGTGACTGTAAAATAAGGAAGGGATCATGTGCTCTTACAGACCACCATTTAAAAACGGACATAACTTCAGAAGATTTTGGAAGAAAACCAAAACTACAGAAATCGTCTTTTTCTTGAAATGTATCACATCAGTAAAACGCAAAATGCAATAAATTATAAAACAGATACAAATCAACTAAGCAGCATTTATTGTAACATTTTAAAAAAGATTTAACACTTGGTTCGGTCTCGTCGGGTTATTCGTTGTTATGTTGTCATATGTAGCAGTCGATGTTTTATTGTTATTGTTTAGAGTTTGTTTAAGTGAATTATCTCTGTAAGTATTGAAGGTTATGTTATCATGTTATTATTTTTACAATATACTTTGTAGCTTCTCCTGAAGAAGCCATCAAATAAATGGCGAAATATTGAGAATAATTGAGATTTCAATTTGCACTGACCGCTTCCCGATAATACCGATTGAATGTTGAATTATTCCGCTCGAAAATATATCCAATATTATATATATATATATATATATATATATATATATATATATATATATATATATATATATATATATATATATATATATATATATATATATATATATATATATATATATATATATATCTATCAAAGTACATTATAACTTTCTTTCGATAATTTCGATAATTTCGATAATTCCGATAATTTCGGAAGAAAAATGAAGAAATCGGGAATGAACAAGATTTCCAACAATATTTTCGATTATCCTCCCTACTCACATCCATTGTATAGATATAAATTTGTTGTATGTTCCTTAAAGTAGTTTAGTGTTGAAAATGAGCTGAAGCCCGAAACATGTTGACTATTCATATTGTTAAATAAATCGTGAAACATTAAGCCAAGAGTTTAATTTATTTTAATATATATATATATATATATATATATATATATATATATATATATATATATATAATTCATTAGTGATTAATAATTTAATATTTGTGAGTTCTTATGTTTCTACTTCCAGAAGACCAGTCACGTCATTTTTAAGGAATTTATCCAGTCTTTTTGATCTTCATACTTTACGTAAAATATAGTTGAACGAGAAGTTGCCTACATAAAAATATTTAAGATCATCTCTTTCTTCTGAAAATGAGGTGTAAATACTCACAAAATAATATTAATAATATTTTTTATTATGGAACCATATGGAGTGTATGGTAATTAAAAATTGTTGGAAACAGGCTGTATGTCATAAAAGTGGTTTTATATTTAATAAAATAGCTTTATCATATCATTAGCGCTGGAAGTTGGGACAGCGATGGGCCATGAAACGCTGTGCCAATATCCAGCGTAAAATTATTTCAGTAGTTGAACATTTGTTATCTCTAAATATTTCCAGATGTACGAAGGCCCTCGGTTAAGGTTATTGTGTATAAATGTCATTTACATTGTTGTTATTTCAGTTTCACATTTGATTTTTTTAATTACAATTTGTTTCGTGAACATATTTAATAAATGTTGTACAATAAAATGCGGTAAAAGTCACTGATTTGTTGAATATTATTCGTTTCTGCTTTATCTGCCATCATCAGTGGATGCTTGATTTTACCTTGGCTAAACACGTATATCTTTTGCGATTGTATGTGATGTTTTTCATCTTATAGCAGCCATGTTTCCTTCCCTTTTTCTAGGAAGGAAACATGGAATGAAACTTCCGTAGGGAGTTTTCCCTAGATTGTTGTCCTGAATTTTTGTAATCTGAGTATATATTGCTTTTCTCACTTTTATTACATGAAACTGTTCTCCCATTTTTTATACCTTTTCGATCTTCTCAATTTTTTTGTTTGAAACTTCAAGTTATCTTTTTAGTAAAATATTTGGATAATTTCCGTTCAGTTACCTTTCCTTTTCTCTTCAATGACACAACAATATCAGAATTGACGAGGTACCGAGCAGTGAAGACTTGAAAAAATTCCAGCTTGCTCAATTATTGTCATTATTTCATCAGTTATTGTGACCTTTTGATTATCAGAAAACGAAAAATGGTTAATGGTTTAAAAATTTTGAATTCCTGTTTAGTTCGCGAGGAAATTCTGATGTTCTGACCAATTATACAACTTTATTAATTACAACTCATATGTTTATGAATTATTATGTTATAAGCAGCTCTGCTGTTGAATATAACTTAAATTTAAACACTTGAACTTATGATTCACACTTTATTGACTACATAGCATGACGCGTTTCGTCGTTACAAATGACTTCTTCAGATGCTTACAGAATAATAACAGCTCTGCTGTTATTGAAATAATGTTATTGAATGTGATTCAGATTGAAATCATTGTTCAATGTAGAATGTAAAGAATGAGTGCCTTAAACTCCAATTCAAGCCACCTTGAATATTATGCCACCTAATATCAAAATGCCTTAAATCTGAAGAATTAAATAAATTGAACAAAATGCAAAATCTAGCAATGAAAAAAACATATATTTAATCTGAAATTTCTAATCGAAATTGTGAAAAATTATATATCGGAGAAACCCTCTGAGATTTAGATGAAACAGTAAAAGTACATAACAATTCAAAAACAAGAACAAATTCATTGAATAAACATATACATCCTACCAATTATAATTTCGGTAATGAAAAGAAAACTTCTCAGAAATTGAAAATTTCCAAAATCGTAGTGAAATACACCATCTTGCCTTCAATTTATAATACAAAATTTCATAATTCCAAATTCTTCGTATTCTTTTAACGATATCAAACCCAGACATTTTCAAAACAATTACAGAAATATCTAATTTTTTAAATTATGAAAAAACCATATTTTTTGAAATATAGAATTTGCTTCAATAGTTGAGCTAATTCAAACAAGAAATCGAATATATATCATGAATAGCTCACAATTTATTCCATATGTTGAAAATAATCTCTATCTTTCGTAAATATCTGTTCAAGGTTCCAAAAATTTTGTGTTAATGTGTTCATGCCTTTTTAATCGAACAGTTTCTGGAATAAACTGTGTTCGTATCTGTTTTAAATCCAATTTCGTTAGAAGATACGCTTATGTTTATTGGTCAACGTCATCCTAATCTCAGTGATGAAATTTGGAGAATTTCCGATGATGGACAGATACCCCACTCAAGCGATAGCTGTGCCTGAGCAATAGCCATGTAAGACGTTTTCAAGAAAGTCGGGGTTCAAGTTCACACATGAATATTATAAAGTTTGTATAATCGAGACCAGAATTTGAAGAAAACCATTGAGAGAAGATGTTTAATAAAATGTTGGAAAATAAAAACAATATATTTTACTATGAATAAAACTTAGGTTATTTTAATGTCAAAGACTTCCTCGTCTTTTCGTTAAATTTCCTCGTATCCCGCCAGTGATTTTTTGTTTCTCGTTTTGTAAGAAAAACGAGCCCTTTGTGGGACTCTATTTTTCTATAATTAGTAACTCATTTTAAATTGAACTGAGACTTACTGTTATATATTAATTAAGAAATCGTGCTTTAATTCTTCCATTTTTTTCGAATTTTTCATTTTCGGCGGTCTTTTGTGATATTTAGTTTACACTCCAAAAGTATTGTTTTTAGCTGCTTGTTAGGTTCAAATGACTAAATTATTGGTCTTTTGAATGACACAATTAAATATAATAATAATAATAATATTGCGTTTATTCTCAACAGCTGTACATCCAATTAGACGGAAAAATAACAAATTGAACACAAGTCATAGTACATGAGAAAAAATCAAAGCAAAAAAAACAATAAAACATAGTATATTAATATATACAACCAAAAAGAAATTGAAATAGTAATAAACAATAACTGAATGGAACAAACTAAAAATAAAATATAATTAAGTAAAAGAAACTTACGTTGAAAACCTACACATTTTTCTATATAACAGCCGTTTACATATGTTTCAAGGTTATTGCCTATCCTCAGAACGGCGTAGTTCAAGTTAAAGATGATAGTACTTGAAGAGATATATAAAAAATTTAATATATAAAACACGAAACACTGTTTCGTACACGTTTTATACACCCAAAACATATTGGGAAGAGTCAACACAACGTTGCAGACGACAATGAAATACCGTCCGGCTTTTGTGAGACTTTTATAGCTTCTGGAAATCCCAGACAATCTTAGCGATAAAAGAATTATTCTAAGAATTATATTTAATGCAGGTAAACTAAAATTAAGTAAAAGAAACTTACGTTGAAAACCTACACATTTTTCTATATAACAGCCGTTTACATATGTTTCAAGGTTATTGCCTATCGTCAGAACGGCGTAGTTCAAGTTAAAGATGATAGTACTTGAAGAGATATATAAAAAATTTAATATATAAAACACGAAACACTGTTTCGTACACGTTTTATACACGTGTATAAAACTCACGTTGACTCTTCCCAATATGTTTTGGGTGTATAAAACGTGTACGAAACAGTGTTTCGTGTTTTATATATTAAATTTTTTATATATCTCTTCAAGTACTATCATCTTTAACTTGAACT
This sequence comes from Henosepilachna vigintioctopunctata, assembly GCA_030704895.1. Taxonomy (NCBI): domain Eukaryota; kingdom Metazoa; phylum Arthropoda; class Insecta; order Coleoptera; family Coccinellidae; genus Henosepilachna; species Henosepilachna vigintioctopunctata. The sequence continues at coordinate 4,491,093 of JARQZJ010000093.1, read as the reverse complement.
ACGCCGTTCTGACGATAGGCAATAACCTTGAAACATATGTAAACGGCTGTTATATAGAAAAATGTGTAGGTTTTCAACGTAAGTTTCTTTTACTTAATTTTAGTTTACCTGCATTAAATATAATTCTTAGAATAATTCTTTTATCGATAAAATATAATCTATCACAAAGTTACATATGTCAACAGAAGATAATGAAATATAGTTGATGAAGTCAACGAAAATGAAATTAAAATCAACTGCTATTGTAATATGAAGTCATCAAATGGAAAAAATCTGATATTAAAATATTAAATATTACAAAGTCATTTGTAGACAACAGAAGTTCATGAAAATATCACGACATTCCATTGCGCTGTTCTGAGTGGCATGTCAAAATCACTGAAAGCCGATCAAAATAGATATCACATGGATCGCTCTCTTCAGTCCGTCACCCTACGTGAGGGTATGGTGACATCACGTGTTGATTTTCCTAACTTCTTCGGACCAAGTTCCTCGACTCTGCGCCATATGTGAGGCCTCCGGTAGATTATGGCCCACTAGGGTTTTAATTTGATCTATCCATCTCTAAGGCGCTCTTCCACGTGTTCGTCTTCCTTCCACCTTCCCTTCTACCATCAGTCTCTCCATTGAGTCGCCCCTCCTAGCAATATGTCCAAAATATCTCAGGATTGATTGGTTTATTTTTGTGACTAGACGTGTTTCAATGTTTAGCTCTTGGATAATGGAAATGTTTGTTCGACGAGCCGTCCATGGCACTCGTAACAGCCGTCGATACACCTACATCTCCAAGGCGTTTATTCGTTGCTTATCACTTTCCATTAAGGTCCACGTTTCAGAGCCATACATAACGATAGGAAAGATGAGGGAGTTCGCTATGCGTAATTTATTGTTTCGGGTGATTGCAGTCGCCTTCCATATTTTCGTCAATTTTGTGGTTGCGTTCCTCGCCATTGCCACTCTGCGTCTGATCTCAGCTTCGCATCCTCCAGAGTTTGTTATCATGGAGCTTAAGTAGTTGAAGTGACTTACAACCTCGTACCCAGCCACTGTTTGGACATCAGGCTGGTTGTTGTGGGGACGGTCCACAATCATGGTCTTGGTTTTTTGTTTGTTTAATTCCAAACCATATTCCTCACTAATAGAGCATAGCCTCTACATCGATCGTACCACCCATCATAAAGATGACATATTCAGTTTATAGGAGAACGTGACATTTGATCTGCTGTAATTGACATAAAATGATTATTTCGTCTCAGGCAATGCATTGGTACGTGAATATTCATTTTGCTCAGAAGAAATACCAAGTCGATCGAATTGTGCAATTTTGTTAAGAGAAACGTTAGACCAAACCGTTCACATATCAACTGCAATAATTCAATTACCAGACTATTGGTTAGGATGGAATGGTCGAAGCTTTTTGAAGGATATTGCCCATAACATCTGTAGTATATATACTCCAGACATTTGCCCTGAACTACCTCCAATTCGAAATAGAATCATAGTACAAAGAAGACCAAATTATAGACTCATGTTCCAGTTTACTGCGAATAAAGGAGTAGTACAGTGTTTTCATAGTGCAAAGATTAACAAAGCTGTTCCAATTTTTGACCAAACGATAAAAGATAATAATGATGACCAAAGATAAGTGGATAATCTGATCTGGATAGTATACATTGCTTACGTAAAATAATTACACATATTCGAAATTATATAAACCTAACACGCCAATGAGCGCGCTGATCTAAAAGAAGTACCGGGTACCTCCGAATTTGCATCGGGGAATAATGTATATAATATTCCTTATGGTGGATTGTATTCCATATTTCGTACCCTTAACACGATACGTAGAGGAGGAGGTGGTATTGTGGCCCCCTACTTTCTTTTTGAGACTTTGAGTAAATAAATACATTTATAAATGAAGTTAGTACGTTACAGTGTTCCTTACATATTGCCCTATAAATACCTTTCTGAAGAATAAACGAAAAAAATACATACTATTAAAAAAATCCGTATCACTTAAAATGAAAAAATGACAACGTAACATAAAGTGAGGGTTATATGGCACCCTGTGGGTCATATTAGATCTATTGAAGTTTTATTAAAGTTTAACGACAAAAATCACAAATATTATATTCGCCTACAGGGCTCGCACAGGCGGTATGAGCCCATAAGTTGCAACTCGGACAATCCACTCTTCTCCACGTCTGTCGCTGGAATAACTCTTTTCACCAAATATGCAGTTTGTATCTGAACTCCCAGTCGTATCTGAATTGACTTTATGTCGTTCCAGAAAATGTTCCAACCAATCACGTCCTGCTACTTCATTTCTGAGTTTATTTTTGATAATGCCATTGATAAGCCATTTTTCTTACATACATCCTAGTAAGTCCGTAGTATATAGATTCCATCAACAAAATATAATGTACTTTTTTTCATGAGAGGTGGCAGTAAGGGTTTTTTTACCAAGGGGTTTGTGTACCAGTAACTCTAAAGATTCTTCAGAGTCCTTCACTAATCGTTTCAATGTGGACTTCTGCAAAGAAAACGTTTTTTCAGCCTTTTTGCAATCCATGTCTTTACCGCTTCGATTGCCCTTTTCATTTGATCTGGATCCCATTTTTTTTCTTGGAAGATTGAGGAAAGTAGACTCTGTCGAGGCATCTGAAAATGAAATTGAAAAATATGGAAATCGAGGATTAGGATATAGATTTTATATGACACCCTGCGACCATAATAGGAACAATGTCAGGGTGCCCAATTACAAGCATAAGCACACTGATAATCAAGCCAAATTACAGTTATTTATATAAAGTGATTGCATAATTAGCTTCGAAGTCCTATGAAAAGACGTTTGTCAAACACAATGTTCAAATCACAAAGCTGAAAACGAAGTTTCTCTGGAAAAAGTGAATAAAATGCAGAGCGCTTTCGAAAGTTTGTTAGCTAAATGATACAAATATGTCAAATAACAAAAAAACGCAACGTTATCTCACAAATTTTTCTAGTGTTATTCGATAGCTAACACAAGAGCTCTACGGTCCACGCACATTATACTAGATGGCGTGATTCTTAATTATGAATATGTAAGGGGGCCAAGATAACTGTAGGATCCATCTTCTCATCTAATACAAATAATATAATTTTCTGACTTCTGTTCAGCACAATCGCCAATGTGAAGTTGAAGTTTTGAAATCTCTCACCCCATGTCTAATCCCCTTTAATTCAACCATAAATCCAAACTCGAACCTCGCTATAACATGTTCCACTGAATTCGTAACGTTTCGATCGCCTCTTTCAATCCTTTTGATACGATTACAATATCAGATTTAGATTTACGAGCGACTAATGGAATCCTATTAGACGGTCTAAACGGCCGCGAAGTCTGCCTCGTCGACGGTGCCTATCAAGAATCGACAAATTCCGATTTATCTCGCCGAGTTGTAGCCGCAGGTTCGTCATTCTTCTTCTTCGATCTCTATCATCTCTTGTCTGAGATGGTGCGATTTCGAGCGGGACGGGCGAGAGAGATTATTATAAGTACGGAATTTATGCGGGTTATTACCGAACGAGTGCTAATGTCCCGTGGTCGAAGTTACTCCGGATTGAATATCGGATCCCTATAAGCCGTGGCGGCTGCCCCTTGTGCAGCAAATTGCGCTCGATCGTCCCATTTATTTATCGCTATTTGTCTCATTCGTTCTTGCGGATTGCAGGTGATTTGATTTTTTTGAGTTTTATTGTGTCTATACACAATAACTGCCTAGATGCTTTGAATTCAAACGATTGTACGTCTGTTTTCTCATCGCCGCTTTCATACCTTTCATCAATGGAACTTAATACTTGATTACAGCGACTATATCACAACAATTCGTTAATTCTCCCATTAAAATAGCGTAAGGGTCACTCTGGATCTGTGGGATGCATGATCTGAAAACGAATACCGCAATCCAATTCAGTCTTCAGTACTAAATATTTGAAAACATGAAAATTTTCACAATTTTCTTCTTCATCAGAGCTCTCTTCTCTATCAGAGTCACTATGCTTGTCTCTGAATCATCTTTCCGTTTTGTAATCTCCTCAGGCTCATCTGTGTCAGAATTTCCTCTTGCTACGTCGGAATTTGAATCTTTCAGGTTCGTTAAAATTGTCAAAGTTCTCATTAAACGAAATTTTATGAAAATCATTGCGATTATTTGAATCGTTTTTCTTATCTTTGGAGAATTTTATAAATTTTTTGACGGAAAAACGCACAAATTGGTGATAATATTGAAAAAAAAATTAAAAATAAAGCGAATAGATGTTTGAGCTCTACGCCCATATTTCTCCCATAATATATACTCCACAAGAATATATATGTAATCCATAAAGCCCACCTCACGAAACAAAACTAAATACTTATGTTCTAATCACAGCAATTTCATGTCATTAAAAAAAACCAGAATATCGTCTAGTTAATCTCACAAACACGTGCCGTGACTTAATTTGCTGTCCGAAAGTCATAATGCTACTAGAAGCAACGATCATTCACCTTAGGAAGGGTTAAACACAACCTAACACCTAAACCTAACACCACCTATAGGTGGTGTTAGGCTTCCACCCTTGCAATTTGATTGGGCGCGAATAACGGAATATATAAAAAAAAATTTGTTTAATTAATCATAGTACCTAATAATTCAAATAAGCATAATGTTATCAAGTGGCAGTAGTGAGAGCCTACTGATTGTGAGGTCTGTGATCGAATTTTCTTGATTTGGGCGCTTGTGTATGTCTTTAAGTATAGAAGTAGGACTTATTCTGATCCTCCAGTTTTGAAAATATACATACAATTATAAAGAACCAGTAGTCCTCTCATAAAAATGTACACCCTTGATATATTCATAAGATTTTTAAAGTGTCCCGCTCATCTAAGACATAGATAGATAGGCATTGAATAATAATCCTTCGAGACAATTTCACATTATGTTGGTGAAATAATAAATAGACAAAATATGCAGAAATGAGTTAACTTATTTGGATCATACATTACCAACTGCATTAGAATCCCCAGTGTACTCTATAGTTTATACCACACTATAGTTTTTAGTGTGTAAGCCTAGACATAATTGTCTTCTTGAACAAATAAACATATATAATAATAGTAAATGTGACAAATATGTGGCAAACACATTAAGAATATGACACAGGGGATCAATAGAGACCTTTCTGCAATTAATGAAGGGTTATGTGACAATAGCTTACTTTAAATGTGCAAAAATCTAACTTCATAGTTTTGGGTACAAGTAAAACCCTTAAAATTAATAAAAATCAGGATATAACTATAACTATTAATGAACAAAAAACTGGAGTAGTAGAAACAGTAAAATATTTAGGCATTATGTTAGACGAAAAATTGAATTTCAATGATCATGATGATTTCATATCATCTAACATCTCTGAAAAAATCAAGTTTTTGAAAAGAATAGGAAGAAATCTGTCGATATATGTGAAATTGTTGTTGTTTGAATCAATAATGATGCCGAGTTTCGAATATTGGTTCATTTTGTTATTAACTAAAAAAAAACAATTACAAAAGTTACAGAATAGATCCATGCGAACAATTATAAAGTGCAATAGGTATAACCCTGTTAAAATTATGCTAAACTCTTTGGGATTAATGTCTGTTAAATAAAGAAAACTTTTTGCTTTATATATATTCATATTTAAAATAAAAAATCAGTTGCTTCCATGTAATGTAATAAATGTAACATATATCAGTGATGTACATGGGTATAATACTAGAAATACTGATAGTTTTTATATGCAAAGTTGTAAGCTTTCTAAATTTAAAAACAGCATATACTATGATGAATTTAAGGCTTTCAATAATTTACCAAGTATATTGAACTTGTACTAGTATTAAGATATTTAAGCGTAATTTAAGAAAGTATATTTTAAACAATGAAATAAGGTATGTGATTCAAAATTGACAGTTGGAAATATGTAGATTTTTTGTATAGCTTCATCTAAATGAATATTATTAATAATATTATTATTTTTAAATTATTGAAGATTTCAATGTTCTGATAATGAAATGAGTACATACTCTTATTGAGCTGTATTATTCTTAGGAATAAATAGTATTTCACTATTTCTTATTGCATATTCATGATTTGAATCTTACAAAACTCAATTTTCTTTCACATATAATAAACTTTCGTGAATATACAAGTTGGTAGTGTGCAAAGATAATTTGTAATTTAAATAGATCTATAAGATGTTAGTTTATGATTATTGAATTTTTAACGAACTATAGGCTTCTGAGTAATAAACACTCTATTATTTTCTGTAGAGCAGGCCCACAACAGAATATTATAGCTTAAATGACTATATACAAGGCTATAATATACATTTACGACAGCATAGATCGACAGTGAACTTTCTATGGTACTAAGAGCGTTATGGGCTCTACTCAGTTCATTATTTGTTTTTTCGATGATCTCAATGTACTATTATGTGAATTCCTAATGTTTTTTTGGTCTTTGGGCAATATAGTGTTATTATGTGATATAGGATGATAACACGTCTCGTAACGAAATTTTTTGAAATATTATTTGAGAAGTACCCCAAGACATTTCACGAAGTGATATTTTCGGGCAAATCAATATAAATCAATATTGATGATGTAAAGTAAAGAAAGGAGGTGAAGATGTAAGGATAAGATTTCACAATCGAAAACGAAACTTTTGTAGCTGATAATACGTAGTAAAAAGCAGTGTGTTAACAACACAATATTTTAAACATTAATGACGTTTTGTCATCTCCAAATCCAATGTCTCGTGGATTATCTCACGGTCATCATCGATATATATTTGAAATTTTCTGGATGACATTCCAATTTAAAAAATGTTTACAGTGGAGATCAAAATGATGATCTTGAAGTCTCTTCTATATGAAAAATATTGTCTTCATACATGAAATTCATAATGAAAATATGATGAACTTCAAAGTAATTCTAAATTTCCCTTTCAAGAGAAGTTACGAAGTTTCCCCACTATCGAAGACGGAAAAGTGAAGTTTTCTTGGAAACTTGTAAGTACGAAATTTGTTGGATTCCATCCGCACTAAGATTCAAAAATATCTACTTTGAATGGTTAATTTTTGTCACCATTTTATCATCGTAGCCCACCGCATTTTAGGATACTATCCCGGAAGTTTTCCCTTCATTCGCACGTGTTGGGTATTTCCAAGGTATTCGGTCCCTTCTGTTCATTCAGTTAAAGGAATATTAAAATATTAGTAATGTATCAAATAGAAAATCCTATTACGGCGTAAAGACATGAATCCTAGTACAAAGGTTCAAAAAAATAGATCAGATTTTATTATATCAATAAAAGCGTACCTATAGCTATGAAATAGTTGGAGACCGGTATTTAAATGGATTAGATTGAAAGGTAGAAATTGAAACTAGTTGTACTGAATGAATATCAAATTTGTGAAAAATAGTATCATAAAATAAAGCAATAATAATAATTCATGTCATTTCTTAATACATTGTAAATATTCATTATATTATATCTGTTTTATATCACATGTTATTTGAATTGCTATTTTATAGACAAATTAAAAGATCTCTTCTATGTAATAGAAACGTTAAGTATGGATTGCGGCCATTTCAGAAGAAAAACCTTATGTCGATTTACTAATGAAACTATTGAAACAACTGTTGTTGTCTCCATTGCATAGTTGTTGGAGTGATGGACCTTCTCTCCAGTCACTCTATCCTAGGTAAGAGATGGACGTGTGTGTACTTATATGAGTTTAAGAGGTTAAAAAATTGAAATTTTTGGATATATGTTATACACAGATCAGCCCAGAGATTGGAATTGAAAAAAAAACAACTGTTGTTGCGGAGAACTTCTTCGTGAATCGAAACTATATAACAATAATAATAATTTCTTCATTCTCAACAGGTATAATACCCAATTACAGAAAATAATAATTTTTGTTTCACTTCATCTGTTTCTCCAGATGTCAAAAATTAGTCTTTGTGCGGGTGTGGACGACATTGCATCGAGCGAAAATTAACATAATTCTTTATTAAAATTGTAATAATTATTGGAAACCTTTCTTCATTTGAATATTGTTTCATATTATAGTAATAAGTGTCGTTTTTGTTTTGCGTGGTAAGTTTTGATCGTGTAATGTTGTATACATGCCTGTCATTTCCTTTTTTCTTTTTAGTTGATGACAATATATTGATAAAGCTCAGGCCCAAAAAATGGACCGAAACGTAATGTGATGAAGATTTGTAAATGAATAAGAACCAAAAAACCCAATAATTTCTTTCTGAAATATATATATATATATATATATATATATATATATATATATATATATATATATTTGAATATAAACTTAAATTCAAACACTTGAACTTATGATTTACACTTTATTGATTACATAGCATGACGCGTTTCGTCGTTACAAACGACTTCTTCAGATGCTTACAGTATAATGCTTACATTATTCTGTAAGCATCTGAAGAAGTCGTTTGTAACGACGAAACGCGTCATGCTTTGTAGTCAATAAAGTGTAAATCATAAGTTCAAGTGTTTGAATTTAAGTTTATATTCAATTATAATGGATTTACATCAAGTAAACGCCAACACTAAATATATATATATATATATATATATATATATATATATATATATATATATATATATATATATACATGACTTAAGTGGTTATTGGAAAATATTTGATAGGATATACACAAATCACAACACCAAAAATATATTGAGATTAAACTAGCTAAATAATGTCAATTGTCTCCTCGTCAAATGCATAGTGCAACTTTGTTCGGAGTTTTGATTGAAAATATTTATAAAACTCAATTTCTGTATATAGATATAATAAATGTGAAGGTTGATCCTCGGTAAAACAGCATGGATAATAAAGTATAATAAATGATCATGTTTAATATTCATTAATTATGTTATTAAACATAATCATTTCTTGGATCCCAGGAAGACCGAAGTAGTACGCTCAGGTAGTAAGGGCAAAAGATTAGATACCCTTGAAGTCTTGGAAATTTTGATAGCGAAAAAGAAGAATTTACCTATTTGTAAAGACAGGTAGACTTTTCCGTGAAACCGGTTTTATGTTTTGTGGTTTAGGATATATAAGTGAAAGTTGTAAATTTTGAAATTCAGTAATATTGTATACTATTGATAATGGGTTAACCATAATATGGATAATGGTTATTTTTAATTTTATAGTTTTTAACATAATGTTTCACCAAGTGATGATCGAAACTTCCGTGTCATTTATCAAATAAATTGGTTTCTTAATTGTTCGAAGAATCTCATTTGAATCAATTCATAAGTTCACAAATAAATCTGATCAATTTTCTCAAATCTATGATTTTCTATTCGTACATTGGAATAGAATATTCATGATCATTTTTCCGGATTTTTAATTAATATAGAAGCGAAATCCAAATCTCTGTGGGTTCAAACAAGACATTTTCTTCAACACCGCATCCTCATCATATACCACCTGTTTGAACGTTCGGTTGATTAATTGAAGCAATGCAAAAAACGCGATATCCGTCCTTCTGTCCTACACCCAATGAGTTCATCAGGCTGCCAGACAGTGCGGAAATATGTCTGGATTGCGACCGGACTGCTTCTGGTACGCCGCAACTTCTCGCGCTGTCTTGCCAGTCGTTCACAATCATGTCACCGCATTATTCTTGATACTTTTTCATTCACTACACGTAACTCATTGATGCGCGTGTTTAGCATTTTTATCACGTGTTCGTAATTGTAAAAATCTCAGGGTGTCAATCAATGTATTTGACGTAATCGTGCTCAATGGGTCATAGAGTAATCTTTTCGTGTTGTGTACGAATATAACTGTCCAATTGTACAAGCAAAATTGCCGGATCCGAACGGGCATTAGGCTTTGTAAGTATGTAACGACGCTCGAGTTTTTGTTCAAATTTTAGGCATTGTTTCATAATCGCTTTCATTTTTGAAACCTTTCGTTATTTCCTAAAATATTTTTAATATAGAGACGCAACCTTCTCAAGTACTTTGGGCTGCGGCGGTGGTCCCCATGGCGTTGGTCCATATGGTTCCGATATGTCTCAAAAACTTCCTCACAGCCTTACTTTGGGAAGTAGCGCAGATTACTGGGATTGTTTATAGAGGTGCGCACCGAGACCTAGTTCTCTGATGTTTGAGAGGAGATGTTTTGGCGTTATACCAGTGGATTCTAAGATGATTGGTACACTCTCGACGATGTGCATGTGTCATTGTTTTTGCACTCACACTTCAAGTTTTTGATATTCAGAGATTCCATCGGTATTCTTCTCAAGTAGGTTCTTGGCATTTAGAATGGCAACCTCGATAAAATTAGTTCCTATGGCTCTTTTGTCACTCAGAACGAGATTCACCGGGGGAGGTTCATTGTGGGAAACTGTTTGATCAGTCAAGATTTCACGGTCCCAGTGGATTCTTCAAAATGAACTTCGTAATGTATTTATAGTAAGACACGTTTTCCTTCCGTAGAGGATGTAATTTAAATCCTGGTTTTTGATCTTTACTACAGCGTCCTGTCCCTCATTGTATTCCGTAGGTGGTCCATGACGGCGGTCTCAAAAGCCTCAAAGATTTACATTATGGCGAAGACATTAGTTCGAACTGTGTATGGCAGCACAATTTCCTTGTTGAAATTTTAAGAACGTCGTAGTTCTCTGATGAGAATTGGAATTTTCGAAGTGAATCCTAAAATGTCTTGGTGGTATACATTGGCCATTGGTCTCTACACTCGTATTGCGAGGTCGCAGTTCCTTGAAATTTTTTCGACGTCCTTAAACGTATAATATGTGAGTTATACGTTTAAACACAACTGCGTTATAACGCGGTTGTGTTTTCTCCCATATGTGAGAAAACACAACCGCGATAGTAGTTTAGAGGCTAAACTCATCAATGAACAGAGGTATATAGAGGACAGGTCACGCACATTGCAGCTATGACGACCAATCTGGAGTCTTTTGTCTGCAGATATGTATTAGGGACATGCGTTGTAATTGTTTGGCTATTAGTTTTGGGTTTTGTGGATAGTTACGGGAAAAGTTCTCCAGATATCGATGCCTTTCTTTGGAGTTCTATTTTGATTATTTTCGATTTTATTAGTTTTGAATATTTACAAAATGACTTGCAATGAGTACTAATCAAAATATGCAATACTGCTATCTGTAATCTTAAAGCTCCTACGATAACTTCTTCTTAGATAACCTTTTCATGTATCGTTGTATAACTAAAAACACTCCGCTGAATGCCACAATATTCTTCAAAACACTGATATGCATATATTTCGTGTAGCCAACGACTCATTACTAAGAAATTGAAACTATTGATAAAACAGAAACTTGAAGAAAAAATTTCATTTTCAACTACTTTCATATAACTACTGTTAATAATAAATCATTTGAGTATTTAGTTGTATAGAAATTTGGAGTGCTATTTCCTCACAAGGAAAATTTTCCCCTCACAAGGCCCCAATCTGCCTACTCCTTGTCAGGGAGTTGATTAGTTGTCGACTGATGAACAACTTAATTAAGACCCAATTCTCCCGATTCCTGGAAATCGGTATGAAAGGTTTCGCTGCTGACAAGGACTCAATCTGTCTACTCCTTGTCAGGTGAATGAGTTGACTGCTCCTGGACAACTGATTTCATTGAAAGAATATTATTATACACAAAATGAATTTAATAAAACGAATTTATACATAAAATAAAACTTCTTAATCGCTAAAATGAAGTTGCAATAGTTGCACTAACCTACTTATTACCTAATACATTATTATAAAATATTTCTTTATTCTAACTATCTAAATCTGTTCAAAATCTTCAAGATTCTGAACGCAAGTGCATTTTTAAATATTCAACTTATTTCCTTCCTAAGTTTGTATGAATCACATAGTTGTATTCATGGTTCAACCCTTTAACAAGGTTCAGTAGTGTCTGAAGCAGATGTGCTTGGTTTAAATACCGGGTTGGGTATAGACATTTAATTCTCTTGACGTGCAATGTACAAGCTTACGAGTCTTATCGACGTTTCGTATCGATTATCGCTCTCAACGTTTTTGAGTTATAGGTTCAGTCCAATAACTGCTGAATTCTGGAAAACTTTCTCGTGCTTAGGCTCGTCTGGAGGAAACAAAATTCAATTCTGTATTTTCAGAGAATTAGGAGTTCAAAGTTGCAAAGTATATTTACACAATATTCATTGAAACTAATGGCATCAACATTTTTCTAATGTAAGATTGTTATTTCCTCTCAATTCTTGTTAAATATTCAAGAACTGGAGTAACCTTGAAGCAAATTTATTTCTCAAGGGATGCTTGAAAAAAAAATGAGATTATTTATATTTTACGGTACCCAAAAATGCTTCACCTGAGTACAAAACAAAATCATTATCTACTCGAGTCATCAGTTCAGTTGTTACTCATATATTATTATTGAACCAGAACCTTTCTTCTATACTTTCATTTCCAACATTTATCTTCTAGAGTTCTTCTCACAGCTATCATAAAGACGCAAGTTTTAGTTTGGTACTTGGAATCAGAGTATTGTACCATTAACTACATAAAATACGACTCTAGCTTTTAAAATTATCAACCGCTCAATAAATTCTAGAACAAGTCGATAAAATAACTGGATAACGTGCAATAAAGATTATATGAAAGTTTACTTATGGCGCTGAGCTTAGAGCTTGATTTCACATAGAGGAAGTGGCCGGTAAGATTTGAAACCACCATTTCGATTCCATAAAACAATCGTCCCATTCCGCTTTGACCATATTCCATGGTGATTATCCTTTAATCATTCACGTTGTTAAGGCTACAGGAGTGATGTATCGTAAATAATAAAATAACGGTCATTTATTTCCGGTCAGTGCAACTCTGACTTATATAACTCTGGGGAAAATTACTCTGTTAGATGAAATGAGAATTTGTTTCTGAACTGAAAGCAGCTAAAGAATTGTGTTCATTCTGGTTTGTATAAGTTATATTAGAACTGAATAGATGACCAAATATTGAATCTTTGTTTTATTCGATCTTAATGGGGTAGTGAAATAAATCATATATTTCACTATAGTGTTTCTTCTTCTATATAGATTCTTATATACATATTATTATGAATCCCCCAGAGTTTTTATAAGGTAAGTATTATTATATTCTCAGTGTTACTCAGTATTCCCCTGAGTTTTTTGATGAAAAAAATAACATTTTTCACATAAAAAGTACTCAGCAAATTAGAAAATATTCACATTTAACAACTAGTATAACGTTCAAGATCTCAATAAAATTCACCAATGTGGGTATAGACTGGCCCATACTTTTAAACATCAATAAATGTGTTTTCTCATTGTTGACCCAGAAAGTTTGTAGTTTTCTGAACCACTTTTGTTGAAAACTAATTTTTTTCTTAATGACTTAAGTGTAATTGTTGATTAAACTTTGACGCAGTGTGAACATATCGCTGCTCCATACAAACGGTCAAGTAATAAATTAGTGCTTCAGTGAAAAGTGGTCCCGAAATAGTCATTCGACAGGTGTTGTAAACTCTTTGAAACTGAGGTCCTTGTCAGCAACAAAAGCTTTTCTTACAACGTTAGTTGAGACTAGAGCTGAAAAACCAACCTCATAGGAATAAGCTGACATGAAATACTGTACTTTCAACTTAACTACATATTCAACTTTCAGGGATATTATTATTGTCATTCGATGATAGCACAGAATAGTATCACTATTCTGTGGTCACATTGGGACTCCCCACCATCAACTGCCAACATATAAAAGGGCAACTTACAATTTCTCTCTTCTCTTATAGCTCTCTCTGACTGTTACTTCTATGTTCAACAATCTGTCACTCTCGCTTCCATATAGTAACAACAATAACAACAACGTGTTCTATAGTTCGCTCTTTGTAAATAATAATGAATATAAGTTCTCAATACTAGTGTCGTTTAATATTTCCAATCAAAGAATATTACAGCACAAGCGCTATAAATTGGTGACCCTGACGTGATCGTATGCTCGACTTGATCGAAAGTGGAAATATAAAAAATAAATACCGCATATGATTTTTGTTTTAGCAAGAAAAGAATAACAAACAAGATGTTCCAAGTAAATGGTGCCCAATAATCGATCACCAGGAAGTAATTCAAGAACTGACTATCAGAGTAGCATCCTGAAACAAATAACCTGCTGTGGGTCAGCGTGATAATTCCGAAAAGCTTTGAATAACAAGAGCATCATTTGGAAAATGCGAAAACGATTCAGCCAAAACCACAATCTTGGTCTACTTGGTCTTCACCAAAACCATTCAAAAACTCAAAGATAACCAATGGAAACCGTTGATTTTTTATTCATGAAATTTGTCACAAGCTCAGATGAATTAATGCACATAGGATCAGTAACTTTTAGCCATTTAGAGTGCAATCAAATACATAAGATATCTACTTGAAGGTAAGCACTTTACTATATTCTATGATTATGACGTTTGCATTCAGTCAGAATTCAGATAAGGATTAAGATACTTTACCCCATCAGGCTATACATTAGCCTGACCAATTCGTTACCAACATTTGCCACATCACAGGCAACTCATATGTGGTAGCAGATGCACTCAGTAGATTTTCTGTCATTCATTATACATCTCCCAAATTATAAAACATTTGACAAACAACTTTAGTCAGTTGATGAAAAATTACATTGAAAACTCAGTGTTTTTATCTCTTAAGCTCAGAAAAATTCACATTCCCTGACATATCTGTCCAAATTAATTGTAACAACGAGAAAATCAGATGTATTGTTCCCAACACTCTTTGTCGACAAACGAAAGAGAGAAAATGTCATCATTAAGTCCAGTAACTTCCAGATATCATCAACATAAAATGTTTTTTTTTTCTCAAGAATTGGACTTCAGCACTCAGCAACCGTTACAAAAGCGCTACGATGGGCCATTCGAAATCATCGGTAAAAATGGGAAGTTTTTCACTGTAGTTATTCGCAGCAAATCAGTTAACATTTCCAGCATTTATTCTCAGTGACAAATAACTAATTATTAATAACTAAGCTTTTCACGGGAACTCTAGGACTATATCGTTTTATTAACTTAATAAATTATAAACTGATGATTACTTTTCGAAATAATCGTTAATATTCGTCCATTGTATATATTACCAAGCAATTAGGTCATCATTTTCATAAATGATATGTATCAATTAATCCATTCCAGCATTATCCATCAATTGTACATTTCATGACATTAGCTATAAATTGTGGCCAAATCCAACTAAAACCGAAACAGCCTGCTTCCATCTGTGCAATAGGGAGGCGAATAGACAACTTAGGGTCTACTTTGACGACAAACCACTACTCCACAACCATTATCCAACATACTTAGGGGCCATCCTAGACCGTACACTGTCATTCAAGCATCATCTAGAAAAACTTTCTACAAAAATAAGAACCAGAAACAATATCATCCGTAAGCTGTGTGGAACGACGTGGGGTTCTACTGCTGATACTCTACGCACTTCAGCAGTAGGTTTGGTCAACTCCATTGCGGAATATGGTGCTCCGGTGTGGCTCAATAGCGCACATACTCATAAGATCGATGTACAGCTGAAAAACAGCATGAAAATTATTAGCGGCACTCTACGGCCGACCCCTACAGAACGGCTGCCCGTACTGAGCCATATTCCTTCTACGGTTCTTCGACGAAAAGCGGCTCTCCTCCGGGAGTATAAACTAATCCGAGATAACACTCAACTCCCCATTCATCAGGACGCAGCTATACTGAAGATAAATAGGTTACGATCTAGGAAACCATCCATGAAAACCGCCGTAGAAGTGTCCCATTTAAACCTGACTAACTTATGGGTACTAAACTGGATCCAGAACTACCCACCACGCTGTCGAAACCTGCCCTGTATAAGAAATGAACCCCCCGCCTTCGACCAACCTCGCAGAGTATGGACGACACTGAATAGAATACGCACCAACCATGGCAGATGCGCAGACTCGCTACATAGTTGGGGCAAGGCTCTGTCCCAAAACTGTGAATAGTCAAACAGACCGTTCGTCACATCGTTGGAAATTGTCCCAACAGAGCATATGGTGGACCCTATGTCCAAGTTTCCTAAACGCAAGGAATGCTAGTATTGATTATGTCAAAAACCTTGATGTTTGTTTGTGTATGAATTGTGCTATCATTACTATACGATAAATAATAATGACATTAGCGACTATTGTTTATTTATTTATTTACTTCATGCTTCCTCCTCTAGGAAAACATATCACAGAATACTATTCCACTGTGTGACACAGTGTGACCACTATTCTGTGGTCAATATCCACCATCAACTGTCAATATCTAAATGGGCTACCATCGTACAATTTCTCTCTTCTCTCAGAGCTCTTCTCTGACTGTTACTTCTATATTCAACAATCTGTCACTCTCGCTTCCATCGAGTAACAACAATAACAACAACGTGTTCAATAGTAAAGCTCTTTGTAAATAATAATAAATATAAGTTCTCAATCTAGTGTCGTTTAATATTTCCACTTATAGAATCTTATAGCACAAGCGCTATAAACTCTATGACTCGAATATTTTTGGTAACCCTTGTACCTGATTCTCATCTACACAAAGTTACACCAGTTGACATATGATGGTGCAGCTTTTGGAGTTGCGCAGTTGTGTGTGTGTTGAGTTGTGTGGACGTTGAGTTGTGGCTTATAGGGCTCATTTTGAAAAGACTCCGAGCTTCTGAACAGTAGAATTGATTAATATAACTTTATAATGTTCATATATGCTTCAAATAAATAATTCTTCCGATAAGGAGAACAAATTTTATCTTCATTGACATATATCTACGCCCCACTAGAAGCAGGTGAAATTGTCAGTGGCTGGGAAATCATTTTATTTAAGTTTGGAGTAATAAAAGAATAAAATATCCAAGGCATGTTTCAAGCTTTTCACTGATGACAATATCATATTGAACAGTCAGCAGTGTGATCTTTTTCATCTTTTTCGAGAATATTGGAAAATTTCACCCAAAATTAACCTTGTTTATGTTGAAGAAAAAATTGAATATGGAGTGAAATATTTCAGTAAATGTCGAGGAAATCTCTATTAAGATATTTTCCTTCATTTCATCTAAGAAATGCAGATAAATGAATTTTTCATATTATTTTATTTTTGAGGTGTTAAACTTCATTTATCGTCACATCAATAAATTTTCATTGCCTCACTTGAAAGTTCAACAGCCTTTTATTCATTTCATCAGATTGAGTAGGCACTGTATAAAATTATACGGTTAGTATTTTTACTTCATTCAGATTTGACACTTGATTTCAAATAGAAACAGGAAACATAAAATTTGCATTTTCCAGATAACTTCAAGAGATAAAGGAGGGATGAAATATTTCAGTATGAATGTTATCTACTTGATTCTTTCAAATCGTATCAGAACATGATTGCAATCACGATGCGATGCAAAAATATTGTTACGATTATACTGTTATATATTGAAGCCATATGTTCGATGTCTAAGGTATTTTGCTACGTCCAAAATGTCATAATATTAATATTGATATTATTATTATCTTGTGTAAATTTGTAGAAATTTATAAACATCCAAAATATATTTTTTCAGTTGTTCCTGCTGACACTGTAAGTATGGATTCATGTTATGAAGATATTTGAGGACTGCAGTAAAATGCTTCAAATAATTTATGGATTTCTTCCCCAGTACGTAAAAACCCATCATCGTCAAATGCAAACGATTAATTTTTCAATAGGAAAACCACGAAGTGAGGAGAAAATTGTCGTTAAAATTATCACTTAATTTTGTGATGAACGAAGTTGAATCAAATGATTTTTTTTCATCAGTAATAATTCAAACTAACGTTCAGATAGTAGAATTGAATATAACTTAAATTCAAACACTTGAACATATGATTTACACTTTATTGACTACATAGCATGACGCGTTTCGTCGTTACAAACGACTTCTTCAGATGCTTACAGAATAATCTAGAATTAATCTTACAGAAGTCGTTTGTAACGACGAAACGCGTCATGCTATGTAGTCAATAAAGTGTAAATCATAAGTTCAAGTGTTTGAATTTAAGTTATATTCAATTAAAATGGATTTACATCAAGTGAACGCCAACACTATTAAATATTTAAAAGAAGCTGAAAACAGCTTTTTGGCACGGTGGTACTTTAAGCTGTTACTTAAAAGTGCTATCAACACGCAGATTATATGGTTTTTAACAACATGTCTGAAGAAAGAAGTGTTCCTCAAATACATCAAATTGAGGATAGATAACACCAGCAGTTCTGCAAGTAGAGGGGCCATTCAAGGAATGAAAACTTGGATCAAAGAAGACTGCAAAATCCAGTACAATCAGAGAGATATTTCGAATGTATATCTCAAGGCTTCAGTCGTTTGTAACGACGAAACGCGTCATGCTATGTAGTCAATAAAGTGTAAATCATAAGTTCAAGTGTTTGAATTGAAGTTATATTCAATTATAATGGATTTACATCAAGTAAACGTCAACACTATTAAATATTCAGATAGTATAAAAAAATTTTAAGTGCACTTTTAGAAGTGAAGTCGTAAGAAACACAATAAATTATACTCATAAGTTTCATTTATTAGTTCCAATATTCAAGAAACTTGGATTGCACTGGAATAAATATTACAAAGATCATAATTATTTTGTACATTGTCATTATAGTTTCGTTCATCAGAATAATCAATTAATAAAATGATAATGAAAATAATTTCGGTTTTCAGCTCCTCAAGATGGAAAAAAGTTTTCCGAAGTCTCAGAGGTCAGAAAATGAGTGAGACTTACAATCAGATTTATAACACTAAGTATTACAAGGATCCTAATTATTTTGTACATTATCATTATAGTTTCGTTCATCAGAAGAATTAATGAATAAAATGATAAGAAAATAATTTCAGTTTTCACCTCCTCAAGATGGAAAAAATTTTTCCGAAGTCTCAGAAGTCAGAAAATAGTTGAGACTTACAATCAGATTTATAACAATAGGTATTACCTGGATCCTATTTATTTGATAAATAGGATCCAGGTAAAAAAAAATTTGATTTTATGATAAATGAAAATAATTTCAGTTTTCAGCTCCTCAAGATGGAAAAGACTTTTCCGAAGTCTCAGAAGTCAGGAAATGGTTGAGACTCACAATCACTATCATTATGGTTTTGTTCATCAGAATGATTAATTAATAAAATGAAAATTGAAAATAATTTCGGTTTTCAGCTCCTCAAGAAGGAAAAAAGTTTTCCGAACTCTCGGAGGTCATCGTAAAAATTTTGTACATTGTCTTTATAGTTTCGTTCAACAGAATAATTAATTAATAAAATGATAAATGAAAATAATTTCGGTGTTCAACTCCTCAAGATGGAAAAAAGTTTTCCGAAGTCTCAGAGGTCAGAAAATGGTTGAGACTTACAATCAGAGTTATAACAATAAGTATTACCAGGACCCTTATTATTCTGTACATTGTCTTTATAGTTTCATTCAACAGAATAATTAATTAATAAAACCATAAATGAAAATAATTTCGGTTTTCTGCTAATCAAAATGGAGAAAAGTTTACCCAAGTCTCAGACGTCAGAAAAAAAAACCCCTCAACTGTTAAGTATAAAACAAAACAAAAATTTTATGATTTTTGATTATATAAAATATGAATGAAATTTACAGTATTGAAATAAATTAAACTCTTTGCTTAATGTTTCACGATTTATTTAACAATATGTATAGTCAACATGTTTCGAGCGTTAGCTCATTTTCAAGACTGAACAACAGTCTTGAAAATGAGCTAACGCTCAGAAAATGTTGACTATACATATTGTTAAATAAATCGTGAAACATTAAGCCAAGAGTTTTATTTATTTTAATATTCAATTATGTTTCACCAATAGTTAAGCGAGAATTCAATCTCATTAAAATTTACAGTAACTACTGAGGATTATTCATTGGAAAACCACTGATTTTTCCTGAACCCTTTCACTTTACAGTAGTCAGTAGACAATGTGTCAAATTGCTCAACAGAAACTTAAAGAAAACTCACCATTTCGTATATAAATTTAATTTCAGCAAGATAAGTTTTATATGAGAGAGTGAGATTTAAAGTTGTGTAAACTTTTTATATTCTTCAATTGAAAGACATAACTATAAACATGAATTTTCAGTTTTTCCTAAACTGTCTCATGGTGAGCTCACACTACACATCATGTGTTCACATCCGTTCCTGAATAAATCACTGATACTCGTACATAGACTCATGCTTTTATCATTGGAAAATTACAAATTATAGTACAGATCGCATATAATAACGGATATCCTACACATTCAATTGATTATTTTTTGTGAGTGTCCAATTATTGACTTTCATTCGATCCAATATAAAAAACGTCAGAGTTCCTATATACTAAATATAAATGTATAATCAAAACGATATCATTTATATCGTTAAATTACGATATCGTTAAATTACATATAAAAATTCAGATATGTACGTTCAAAATGCGTATAAACCTCCAGCAGAAAATAAATCAGGCAGAAACAGGACGGAATTTCGAACTGAATTCGTATCTTAATTTGAAAAAGGATGACAGGGAGAAAATGAATTTCTTGTTTGCAGCACATTTTTGGAAAGAAATAACAATGTGAACAACAAATTTAAAATGTTGTATACAGGAATCATAGAATCTTATTTAGCTACAATTCTTGAAAATCAATCACAAAATAGAGTTCAGTAATTTATTGACTGATGAAACTTTGCTATTTGATACTTGAAACCCCAAAAACGAAAGTGGACTAACTAAATGAATATAAAATATTGGTTACTGTCTGAGCATGAAAACGAATCATACGTGAAAACAACATAGTGTCATTGCTAGTAAGAAAATGTTATGTTATGTAGAAGTTAAATGTCATGATTTATGTTTGTGTTATGTTCATTCACATAAATATCAATATTTCTTATGAGTTATCTGCCTACATTAGACCCACCGTAAGGGGCTGAAAAATTTCCAGTAACCACCATTTGAGAATACTGACTACGCTACTGATTTGCTATAGTCATTATCTTTGGTTAACCATATACCAGAGTGGCCCTTATGTTCATAGAACACTAATTGAACATTCCTTTTTTTATTTGTCTTATTTTTTCGCACGTTTTAGTGTCATCAGCGTGTTTATCACGTTGATTCATCCTTTGTATTTATTTCACACCAGTTAATTTCGTAAGTTTTCCTAACACACTTGATCTCTGAAACATTCGAAGGTAGGTATCTTTATTTGTACTCGTACTTATTTCCACCAAGGGATGTGAGAGATCATTGAAATTATTTCAAAGTTAATTGCGTTTGCTGATCTCTTGTTCAAACATTGTTGAATATATTGAATGAGAAACACTTCGGTTGGTTTCAAAAAAATTTCATTAAATTATCGTTTGATGTCCCGTTTTCAAATGGCTAGCAATTATAGTCCGTTCAGCTTTCAAAAATGGAACATTCCAAAACAATTGTCACGCAATAGTTCGATATAATTTTTATAATACTAAGCCGACTGTTTATATTCAATATTTGACAACATTATCAGTGATTCATTTTGAAAATAATTTCCTTCGAAAAAAGACCAATTGATAAATGCCAGTATATCTTTGATGTAAAGTTACATACTCAACAATTACAACCAGCAAAATGTGTCGAAATGATTTTCAGCGATAGTGCCAAATTTTGGAAATATGAGAGACAAAATTATTATTGTCAATGTATTGACTGGAATATTCGAAAATTCAAATTAAATACTGTGCTGTATTCGTGATAGAACTCCTTCGAAACGGCTGGACCGATGTTGATTAAAGTTTCTGTATGTGTTAAGTAGATTCGAGAATGGTTAAGACTTACAATCAGATTCCTTTCATTGAATTGAAAAAAAAATTATTGGATATTTTCCTTACATCTACATCTGTAATATGTGCTCCTCTATTATAGGACAGTTTCAAACTGTCTGTTGAGTGAGCCCTTGTATTTAAAAATAAAAACAAAATAAAGAATCTGGTGTGAAGCGCTGGGATCAGATTCAGGAAAATTTGTTACTTTTACCTCCTCTGAAAAATTGTGTTGTCATTTGTTGTTTTGAAATAAATTGAATGTTACTTGACATAAATTGTGCGAATTCTGTTCAGTATTAAAGTTAGTATTTCACATGATTTACGATTAAAGTAACACGTGAATTGAATAACAATTTTCCTAGAATTTTACTTTTTTAATCTATTGATTTCATTGGTATTGCAGATTTTTTTCTTTTAACGTCGCCTCGACATTCAACTTTGAATATAGTAGTATACTCACACGCTATCGATTAGTTGTATATTGTTATAAGTTATTAATGAAATTTTTCATCGAAGCCGTCCAGTGTGCTGCAACTTAATCAGAAAATTTTGAAATTTTTGTATTTAAGGTATGGTCTACAGGAAGTATGTCGTGTCCGCTAGTGTAATATATATTACAATATAAATGCGTAGTAATTTTGCTTACTAGCTGATTACAATGAAATGAAATTGAGCTGAATGGAACAACAACTAATGATCTCAGTAAATTATTATCACATATAAATTCTTCCAAAACAATCTCATCTTACTTCCCGGAACTTCAACTTCCAGGCAGGCATTCTGGAAGTTTGTAGTTCGAGATACTCGTCAAAGATAAGGGGCGATAAAAATACAAATCCTCTCGAATTTTAGCTACTAAAGATTACATAGTCCAACTGTTTGTGTATGAACAACAATGACATTAATGCATTTCTTCATTCCTTCTCGATGGTTTGGAATAAAGTTACTTTTTTTTTGTATCAAAGAACAGAAATTTTCAATCTCAGAATATTCAGTCTTAACACTTGTTTCACTTAATAAATTCAAAAACTCGAGAATTTTACTCAATAGCCAGTTAGAGGTCAACACTAGCCCTTTACTTAATATGTTCAATAAGAATATTTCAGTTAGCAGATCAGATTGATTACCTAAGTTTTAGTTAATTTACATTCAATTTTATGTTTTGTGTTCAAAAAATTTTAAATTTCGATTATTTGTTCTTAGAAATCTTAGTTGTATATTTGTATCTTTTCTACATTTAGTTGGAATACCTGACTTAAGAAATTGATTTTCTGTGTTCAACCACAGGTATACGATCCTTTCGTTAAATATCATTCCAAGTTAGTCATAGAACAAACCTAATATGTTCTGAGAAAATAGCTCTAAGTACTGACTTTGTAAAATAACACATAGTCTTAATCCAGCATCTGATAAAAAAGTAGTACTTCGAAACATCGTCATGCGTATTTTATATTAAATTATGAGAAAATTTTAAATATTGTTTTATTATTGATATTAATTTTCTCCAAGTATCGGCCCCATCAATTATCAAATTAACACTTGTTGTTTATGATTCCATTTCATCCTAGTTCAATGTATGTTCCAGTGTTTAGTTATTGCTTTTTTTGGACATGAGAACGCATGTCCTGGCATATAAACATTTTGTGGTATTTTCTGTATTCCGTTTTAATTTCATTATGAAACTAAATCAGAATAGGTAATAAACCGATATAGAAACCGAAAATAGAGAATAAACCGACCACAGGTTTCCTCGGTACTACAGATAAAAAGGAAACCTAAAGCCTAAGAGAAGCAACCTAAATTCAGAAACCAATTCAATTCCAAATGTGGTAAAACGGGCCTGCGGTTTTGAAAATTACCTTACGAATTACAAATTATTTGGTCGTACTATCTTCATTAGTTTCAATCATTTCAAATACACTATTTCCCATGATAAATCCTAATAACACGATAGGAAAGACTTCTACTGGAGACAATCTACTAAAACAATACAAAAGTACAAAAAGGTGATAAGAAGGCGTTTCTGAAGGCAAATACGAATAGTAACACAAAAATACAAACATATAAATTAACAAACTTATAATCTCTTGGTGAATTTATTGTTGAATATATTGAATAAAACTCAATTCTAGGTTTCACAAAACCAAGTGAATTATATCAAACTAATTGCTTCACAATTGATTCGGGTGTAAACTATACGAACTGATTTGCAAAGTATCACAGAAATATGATTCTCGGAATTGTAGATTCTGTATTGTACTTTCATACATATAATTTAGATTCTTACTTTTCAATGAAATCTACAATGAAAATGATGTATAATTTTTACACTTGTAACAATACTTCATATAGTTATTTTTCAGATTATTCCTGAAATTTTTTTCTGTTCGATTCATCGAAATTCTCCTTGTCACATAGATTGGGCGATATAATCAATATAAACCAATATATATTATGACTTGGTGAGCAACCCGGCACAAGTGTCGTTGCTGGTGTTTCATATCACCAAATTATGGTCACGAAACAGGTCAAATATGACCTGTTCAAGAATATTGGAGAACAATTTGTAACATAATTTCTGTTGACTTCAATTTTTAGGCTGCTTTAGAGGTAAATTTACATGCTAATTCCAAAACTTTAATCAGTTTTTTTCTATCACGTCAAGTTTTTTCTACAGTTTTTGCGCATACTATTATGCTTCGCGGAACTGAACGCGAATTACAGAAAGCCTGAATTACTGCACTCCGTCGGCGGAACTTTCTCCAGTAACGACTGGAGGGTAGTGATCACGGCGCAATAGTTTTAGATTCGTATTGTCTTGACCAATTTGGTCAGTTACGCATGAGAAACTGTAGTAATCAGGTGTACTTGTCGCTCGAACATGGTGAAGCCAATTTCTCGTGTATCATCTGTGTTGAACATAAAATGTTTTGTTTCCTTCTTGGCCATCATACCACGTATCCCTGTTTTCTATCCACACGTATCCCTGTGGGAGAGCAGAGCTCGTGAGAAGTATTGGGTGCTGTCAAAGTGGCCGCCAAGATTTGAAATGAAACCTGGTGATCCAAATATTCTAAATCAGCCAGTTGTCGACAGAAAAAACATTATATTTCCGCCTTTCCATATAAAAGTCGGTCTCATGATGCAATTTGTTAAAGTTTTGTCACCTGTATGGGACTGTTTTAAGTATATCATTTCGGCATTTCCTAGCCTGTCATATGAGAAGATAAATTCTGGTGTCTTTGATGGGCCACAGATTCGACAACTTATTAAAGATGAACATTTCATAGAAACAATGGCCGAAGTTGAAAAAATTCTTGGTTGTCATTCAAAAGTCTTGTCAAGGACTTTTTTGGAAACACACGAGCCCAGAATTACTTCTAAATTGTTCAACAATTCATAGAAAACTTCAAAATCTAGGCTGTAACATGAGTATCAAACTGCATTGCTTACATTTTCTGAAAATCTTTTAGGTGTTAGCGATGAACAGGGTGAGCGATTCCACCAATATTTAGGTGAAGGAGGCAAGGTATCAAGGGATGTAAGTATGATGGGTGACTACTCTTGGAGCATCAAGCGAGAATGTCCTCAGATTGAACATTCTAGGAAAAATTATAAGCGAAAATTTCTACCCTAATTTTTTTTTATTTTTCGTTTAAACATAGTTAAACTTTTAATATTATAATAACCTTTGTATGAATAAAATATTCTAATATGTTTGGTTAGGACCCACTTTATTTTCCTATGTATGCCCAATTTGTATGACTTTCAGGGTATTGCGTCAAGATTAAAAACTCGACGCGATAGTGAAAACTTTATAACATTTTTGTATTCAAAGACCAAAATTTAGTCCAAAACAGGCCACAGATTTAAGACAACAAAATGGCTCTTCCCCAGTGTTACGTGGGACATTTTGATTAGAGCTGTTTCTAGGTTGTTTGCAATACTTGAGTGAGAAATGTTATGAAATTGAATAATTATGTAATTACAAGCGCTTCTGGTCTATGTGGATAAGTTTGTTGGCCAAAACGAAGATATTGCTTGCTTGCAATATTATTCCATTCCACATTCCTTATATATTACTTTTTAGCATTAAAATGTTCAAGATGATAACATGTTCCGCATTCTATGCAGCTGGCCGTATTATTGAATTTTTGTCTCATGTTTGATACCCTGTGGTTCTGTGAAATAGATTCCATTCCATTAATTTCACTTAAAATGTCAATTGCATCTTCATCTACGCAAATTTTTGTCTCATTTTTGATACCCTTGTGAAATACAATTAATTTCCACTTGGTCATATATATATATATATATATATATATATATATATATATATATATATATATATATATATATATATATATATATATATATATATATATATATATATATATTGATATTTTAGAACATTTAACACATTGAACGATCAGAAGAAGTGAGATAATATCGCACCCGCAATTCAAAGTCAAAGAAACGGCACTCGAAATTCAAGAAGAAGTATAGTTGTATCATCAATCAAACAAATTGTACCTTCGAATCTCACCCGAGATTTCAAGTCGAAGCAACTACACTTAAAATTGAAGAAAAAATATATTCCTATTAGACAAATCAGACAAATTGTGTTTACATCAAATTAATCAATGATTATTATCAGCTCATTCACCTTCAGCAACTGGTCGTCTTACTGCGGAACAATCAACCCACGAATTTCAAATTCCCACACCAACTCACATATTTTCGCAAAACGCTAGCCATGATCATCTATAGTAAACAAACATTGCATTCTGCGAGTGGTGATGAACTATTGTACAAACAAAAACCATTACACTTTACCGGCTATTTTTGTTCGCATCTTATTTTCGGATTACTTGTTCATAAGCTTAATATTAGCAATGGTATTATTTCTTTTGGATCAACACATCGAGAGTAAAAAAAACTATTGACTCATCATCACATGTTAGTAACAGCTTTATGACGATACAAACGGATAGTTACTACGCAACTGATTGGTCACTCGTTCAAGTTAGCCTTTTGCTACCTTACCGGGTGTCAGAAATTTGTGTGGGCTTCTGACGTAATTATAATGTGAAATGAGAAAGATAGATGGAAACATCTGAATATGCAACGTTGTTGCCAAATTGATATGTGTTAAAAATACTTTGGCAGAAATAAATTCCGAGATTGGTTTCACTCGAATTCTGAAATAGTTATAATTTTCATTTATTTTTTCAAGTCTAAACAAACGAACGACGTCGTTTAGATGCGGACTGGATAATGAGGTTGAGGAAAATTGAATTTCGCATGCCAAATAAGCATATTCATTCCATAAAGAAATAAATTTGTTCTATTTTCTTCAACCAGATGGACAACAAGTTCATTATTGGTATCCATGAGAATGTTGTCGAAATATCAGTAAATACTGCAGAGAATTTATAAAACTACCCAGTGAAATTTGAATTTGGGGAAGAGGGGTCCGATTCTTGATTCTTGATCTCAAGTTTTCATCAAAAACATACAGACTCGATCAAAAGACCACCTAAGATATCACTTTAACGTGCTGCTTCCCCAGTGTTAACCTTCTAGATTTGTTCGAGTGGTCATACAGAGCCATTTATATGTACATTATTCAGCGGAGCTTGTGGACGAATTAAAAGATCGTATGACTAAAGAGTAAAAATTGATGAAACAACAAAGTACAAACGATCGTGCTGTCTTTTTAAGAATTGTGCAAACATAGATGAGACGGTTCTTTCTTGGATCCAAGCATGGGTTAGCAACTTTGGATCAATGTTTGAAGCTAAAGGACTTAACGTGTATTTGTCGATATGTATTGAATAGCCAATACTATAGTAATCTTATACTTCTGTTTCTCGAAATGAAAACTGTTCAAAATCTATCAATGTATCGTCTACTGTACCCTAAGAAACGTTATATTTTCCAAAAATTTTCGAAAGATAAACCGTTGAACTTTCGAAAATGGGGTGGCTGTCTGAAGCAATTGTAAAGGAACAATTCAATTTTGTGAAACTGAGCCGAATGATTTTTTCCATTCAATATAAATATATACACAAGTAAATATCCTTTTTTTTAGAGACTTTGCCGGCCTATATTCAAACCATAAGTAGTATTCTCAACGAAAAACAGACTGAAAAGATGAAAAGTTTTTTTCATGTTTATGTTCTACAAAATATTGTACTTCTGTCAATACTTTGAAATGAATAGTTGTTACTAAAACTTCCATTTTTTGGTGAGGATATAAATTTTTAAATATTCAGAAGTTGTTTGACTATAAATATGAAAAACTTCAAAATTTAGTTACTTCAGAAATTCAAAATCATTCGTAATGGAAAAGAATAGTATCAATAATTTTGATTGATATCAGTTAACAATATCAGTTAATATCAGGCTCAAACTGATCAAACTGCTATAATAATAATAATAATAATAATAATAATAATAATAATAATAATAATAATAATAATAATAATAATAATAATAATAATAATAATAATAATAATAATAATAATAATAATAATAATAATAATAATAATAATAATAATAATAATAATAATAATAATAATAATAATAATAATAATAATAATAATAATAATAATAATAATAATAATAATAATATTATAAGTTCATTTCCTCTGATTACATAAAAATAATATGGGAAAATGTCAATAAGAGATTTGCACATACAACTCATAACAAGATATGAGCTCACCTTGATGAAATAAAATAACATTTATGAAAGAATCAGACGGAAATGTATTTTTTCTGATCCAATCTATCCAATATTCACTCCGAATTTATATTTTGACAGGCATTGGAATATATTCCAGCGGATAAAATAGTCTATGGTAAAATCATCAATAACATTAGTTTCTATGGTAAGTTACATGGAAGATCTAAAGAAACTGATGATAGGTACGCTGTTTTTACCGATCACAGATTATGGTCTCAGCATATGCACATAGAAGATGTAATGCGTATCTAAATCTGATATATATTTATATATGTTAATTTTAAGGATCCAGGTAGACTATAATCAGAATTATAAAACCGTGTTGGACATATTGTCATTATAAAAGAGCACTTGGAATACTGACAACATATTCCAAAAAAAAAAGAAAACATCCGAACTTTAAATCATCATTAAATCTAGTATTTTGATTACCTATATAACGAAATATAATAATTATAATAATATTTGTTCAGCTGAAGCTATACAAAAAATCTACATATTACGAACTGTCAATTTTTAATTAAATACATACCTCTCTCATATTAGTATTAGATTTCAATATATTTGGTGAATTATTGAAAGCCTTAAACCCGTCATAAAATATGCTATTTCTAGATTTAGAGAAATTTATATTAACATTTATATAATATTACTTAATATTTATAGATTTTTAATTAACTTTGGATATGAAAACTATCAGTATTGTTAGTATAATATCCATGCACGTCACTGACTTATGTAACATTTTTATTACATTACATGGAAGCAACAGATTTTTAATTCTAAATAGAAATATATATGAAGCAAAGAGTATTCTTTGTTTAACAGATATTAGTTTCAAAGAGTTCAACATAATTTTAACAGGGGTATACCTATTTCAATTTAAAATGGTTCGCATGGCTCTATTCTGTAGCTTTTGTAAGTTTTGAATTTTTTCTTTAGTCAAACCAAATAACAATGTGAAGCAATATTCAAAATGTTGCATTTCTTTATCTTGTTCTACTCAAAAAATTGATTTCATCATAGATTTTAGATGATATGAAATCAACATGATCATTGAAACTTAAATTTTCGTCTATCATAATTCCTAAATATTTTACTGTTTCTACTGTTCTAAATTTTTGTTCATTAATCTTTATAGTTATGTCCTGATTTTTATTGGTTTCAAGGGTTACTTGTACCCAAAACTATGATGTTAGATTTTTGCATATTCAGAGACAAGCTATTGTCAAATAACCATTCATTAACTGCTGGAAGGTCTCTATTGATCCCCCCTGTCATATTCTTAATATCTTTGCTACATATATGGAGCATAATATCATCAGCGAATAACATACAGAACATTTTTTCACGTGAGAGACAATATCGTTTTTATATAAAAAGAACCACAACGGACCACAACGGAACCACAAGGAACGACAGTTCCTTGAGGTACGCCTGCATCCACTTTCGTGCTATTCGACAGCATGCTATTAATTTTAACTTTTTGTGTTCGCGAATCCAAGTAAGATCGGAAGCAATCATTTAGTACTCCCTCAAAGCCAAGTTTATTCAGTTTTTTGAATAATAATGATCTACATAACGTTTCGAAAACTCTTTTAAAATCCAATAGAAGTAAGTCTACCAAGAAATATATGTCATCCTTGAATAATGGAAGCAGAATTCCATTGCAATTTGAAGGAACTAATGTATCATCAGTGTATGCGGTTTAATTCCATTCACGATCAACAGCTGCAAGTACTGCGTTTTCCAATGACGAAGAAATGACCACTACTAAATCTTACAGGGAACTCTCGAGGTTCAGTCAAATGTGAACATATAATAATAAAAATATAAGGAAATATGGGAAATGTGAAATTTCAATTCATAAAAAAGTATAGATGTCTGTATATCATCTATTGTGAGCTCTAGTCTCGTGTTTCCCAAGCTGGGAACCACACCCAACAGAGCGGCTATTCGATTGTAAAGGGGGGCAATTCGGAAATGGACACGATAAGAGTTTGAACTTTCACGCTTCTCAATTCCAATTGTTTACCCTTTGGGGACATCAGAATTTCAGAAAGGCAAACGTGGGCCAGGGCAGAAAAATGGGTGGGAAACACTAGTCTTGAAGCACAAAACTGAGAGCAGTGGCCATCATTCGAATAATTGTGATTAGTTATTGAATTTTGGAAATATCTTTTTACGAAATTCCTCTTCTCCTTTGCACTACTCTTTTATAATAAAGAGAATGTTCAAAACTTTTATTTGAGTGTACTTTTCAATAAAATTGACTTACATTTGAAATTGTTCTTCTTCAGTTGGGAAAACAAATGGGAAAAAAACTGTCAACTTATGTGAAGTAATTTTTGTTCAAGTCAACAATAATGCCACAATTGGAATATTGCACACTCTATTTTATCGAGAACAAAACTCAACAATTACAACATTAAAGAAAGGAGCTAAACAATCAATCTTAAAATGCAATAGATATAGCGCACTCAAAAATATACTAAGTTCTGTAGAATTAATGTCTATTGAAAAAAATCTCTCTTTGCTAAATATATGTTGGTAATCGAAATACAAAATCCGTTGCTTCCATAAGAAATATCGAATATGTCAACTAAAATATTAGAAATACTGAAAGTTTTCACATCCGAGGTTATAGGCTTTCCAAATATGAACAGTAATATTCCAACAGTAGCACAAATGTTGGACTGAATGGTCCTGCTAATATGGCAAGTAAAGTGTACAATAATTTGAGTGAGGACATCAAGTCAACGAAATGTTACTCCCACTTCATAAGCAAATGTAAGGCATGTCTGTGCTTGATGATAAATATGTACCTGTTAAATTTAAGTTATTTTTGGATTTTAATTATATTGGAGAAAATTAATTAGTTTTATAAATCTTTAGGCCAGGGCTAAACAAAGCACTGATTTTTAGATAGAAGGAATGGTTTTTATATTGTAAATTTATTTTATATTATTGTAAAATGGATTATTTAATGAAGACTTCATTTTCAAAAAAATATATATATATATGTATATATATATATATATATATATATATTTATATATATATATATATATATATATATATATATATATATATATATATATATATATATATAAGGAAATGAAATTTTTTGTGCTTATGGCACTGAATGAAATATTATTATGAAATATAACATTCTCTTGATTAATTTCAATTTTTCAAATGAATGTTCTAGTGTTCATTTTCTTATATATATATATATATATATATATATATATATATATATATATATATATATATATATATATATATATATATTTCTTGAAATTGATTTATTGCCTGTTTAAGATATTTTATTTTGAAAGTTTTTAGCAATAACAGGCTTTTTTTGATATGAAAAAGTTTATTTTTGTTAACGTTTCGTTGTTATATTACAACTTTGTCAAAACAAATCTAATTAGTTTTACAAAAAACTAATTGGATTAATTGATTAGATTTTTTTAAAAACTAATTAGTTTTGACGAAGTTGTAATATAACAACGAAACATAAAACTTTTTCATATCGAAAAAAGCCTGTTATTGCTAAAAACTTTCAAAATAATATATATATATATATATATATATATATATATATATATATATATATATATATATATATATATATATATAAGCTCCAAAGGCCTACATACAAACATGAGCTCACTATGACAAAGGATGCATTTCGAGAGGCGCCAAATTGAAGCATTATAACATAACGATTCTTCTAGAAGCAATCTACGCAGCTGAAACAATGGTTATTGGCGGCCATTCAAGAATTAGAGAAATAGAAAAACAAGAACGAAAAATTCTCAGAAATGGCTTGGCGGCCATTCAAGAATTAGAGAAGTAGAAAAACAAGAACGAAAAATTCTCAGAAAGATTTACGGGCCAATCAATAGAAACGGTATTTGGATGAAAAGACCTCAAAATGAACTGTATCAAAAGACAAATACGATAACGGAAGAAATCAGAAAACGACGAGCAAAGTTCTATGCACATGTCTACAGAATGAGACAGTCCAGAATACCGAAGAAACTACTCAATATAATTATGAATAGTAAATGCGGAACAGAGTGGCTAAAAGAGGTCCAAAAGGATCTACAAACGATCAGTATAAAAAATCTCGAAGATTGCACTGAATGTCGCTATAAAATCGTACATGTAAAGTTTGAGCAAAAATTAAATCGTCAACCTGGAGTAAAGTGGACATATGAACGGAAGAAAGAGCATTCAGAGAGGATGATGCGTTTTTGGGAGGCAAAAAAGATGAAGCAAAATTCCTAATGATTGCGAATTCAAGCTCAGTCGCTCTCCTCATGGGGAATAATCGAAATAATAATAATAATAATAACATATATATATATATATATATATATATATATATATATATATATATATATATATATATATTTTTTTTTTTTGAAAGTTTTTAGCATTAACAGGCTTTTTAATATGAAAAAGTTTATTTCTGTTGACGTTTTGTTGTTATATTACAACTTTGTCAAAACTAATGAATTATATATATATATATATATATATATATATATATATATATATAATTAATTATAATTATAATTATAATTCATTAGTTTTGACAAAGTTGTAATATAACAACGAAACGTCAACAGAAATAAACTTTTTCATATTAAAAAAGCCTGTTAATGCTAAAAACTTTCAAAATAAATACCTCAAACAGGCAATAAATCAATTTCAAGAAATATATATATATATATATATATATATATATATATATATATATATATATATATATATATATATATATATGTTGTTATGTTAATATATGTTATCTAATATGTGTATGTTAATATAAGTATAAAAAGAATATTTGTCATTGAATTAAGTTCAGAAAAGCAGAACATTAAATTTCGTTTTCATATCTTAGACATATCTGAAGTATATCCTGAAGGAAACGACTATGATAACAACTTTTATTTTTAGGAGATTAGACTTGTCTGGTATATTCAACGAACGGAGGGCATATGTATAAATATTTTATGGAAGACAGTCAATTGCAGGTATAAGAATAAAATGTTTATTCTGCTCTTCTCTTCACTCACCTTTTGGGATCACAGCAAAAATCAATTACAATAGACAGCGTTGCGGATGTCATACAACACAGAAAAATATGTTTGTCAGCTTTGTATATCACAGACAATGTATGTATGTTTAATATATATATATATATATATATATATATATATATATATATATATATATATATATATATATATATATATATATACATATATATATATATATATATATATATATATATATATATATATATATATATATATATATATATATATATATATATATATATATATATATATATATATATATATATATATATATATATATATATATATATATATATATATATATATATATATATATATATATATATATATATATATATATATATATATATTTATATATAATTTTGATATACCTACAGATAATAATAATAATAATAATCTTTATTCATATTCATATACCTACACTTTATAATACAAATTCTAAATTTTAACAGAAATTGTATATAATTAAAAAGAATTAGTTAACATGCTTCTCCAAGTTGTATCAACTAAATATGAACAAAGACAATAAAAATTTTTGTCAACCCTCACAAAGGTATAATACCTGTGGTGAAAGATTTTTTTTTATTATATTGAATATTGTTTTGTATATTATTATTTATACAGTAAATATTATTTTGTACATTTCAGTCTAAATCTCTACAATTATGTGATACATTCAACTGTATACCTAATCTTCCATTTATTGTAGTGAAAATAGGTGAGAGTTATTCTCAGAGACATAATATTGCTCTTGGGGTGCCTCAAGGCTCTGTACTCGGACCTCTTTTATTCATATTGTTCATAAACGATCTGCCTGCGAAGTTGTCCCGGTTTTTGGTGACACTATTTGCCGATGATTCATCGGTGGTTGTTTCTGGCAGGACTCCTGAAGAACTTCTGGAGGCATGTGAATGCATTGTGAGGGAGTTTGTAAGTTGGTGTCAAATGAACAATCTGATGGTGAACGTTGACAAAACTGTATGTGTTCAGTTTTGTCTGAAGGGCAATGGAATTAGTACCTTGGATGTTAGATATGGGGACAACACTATATCATCATCCCAATCAACGAAGTTTCTTGGAATATATGTAGACAGAAATTTGAGATGGACAACACACATTGAGGTCTTATGTAAAAAATTGAGTAACTCATTTTTTGCAATCTCTAGAATCAAGAACATCGTTCCTAGAAACTGTGTCATGAATGTGTATTACAGTCTTGTATATAGTCATCTAAATTATAATATTCTGCTGTGGGGTTGCTCTACAGAAATAAATAGGGTGTTTATTACACAGAAGCGAATACTTCGATTAATATTCAATATTCATCAGCGAACATCTTGTAAACCTATCTTCATTAATAATTACATACTCACCTTACCGTGTTTATATATTTATAGATGTTTGTTATATGTTAAAGAAAATGAAGATAGGTTTATTAAATTGAATAGTAATCATGAGTATTCAACAAGAAACAGGGATGTGCTACTTATTCCTATGCATAGAACAGCCAAATTTGAGAACTCTCTCTATTGTCAGAGCATTAAAATTTTCAACCATTTACCATCGAATTTGAAAGTACTGAAAGCTCATTTGTTTAAGAGGAGAGTTAAATCTCTGCTCTTAACAAAGGCATACTATAGTGTGTCAGAGTACTTCGATGATTCGGATGTAGGCAATAATGCTTGAATCAATTTTTTGT
Source organism: Henosepilachna vigintioctopunctata (assembly GCA_030704895.1). Taxonomy (NCBI): domain Eukaryota; kingdom Metazoa; phylum Arthropoda; class Insecta; order Coleoptera; family Coccinellidae; genus Henosepilachna; species Henosepilachna vigintioctopunctata. Next base: position 4,455,520 of record JARQZJ010000093.1, on the reverse strand, counting down.
ATCATATATTTGTATAATTTTTTAACACTAATGTTCTTCACCATGTGAAATTGTCCCAAATGTTTAATATCTCTGAGGAAATTTTTATTTTCTTTTCTTTTCAATCAAAATTGTATATTACTGTAAATATGAGTTTAACCAAGTTTTTTGTATGAACCAATATTTTTGCTCGAGGGCTGAATGGAAGATCAGACTCCAAACTGAATTCGGTCCTTTTGAGAGCATTTCTCTTAGTTGTAATTATTCATCAATTGAACTGAATGTAATTTTACTATGTAAGGAATGTTTCTCAATAAAATTATATTATTATTATTATTATTATTATTATTATCAAAGTATTACAGTAGACCAAAAGTCCAGAAGATAAAGACCAGTAGATAAAAAGTAATATTTCTGTATTTTCTCGATATTGTGTATTTTAGTGTTTCGTTGAAAATAAAAATTTAGAAAACAGAACATTTCATTGAATATGGTTTCAACTTATCATTTGCCACAATTCATCCGTAATAACCTAAAACTTTATAATTCTCAAATGATGTCACCTGACGTCTATATGTAAGTAGCTGTACATTATAATAGATGATATTTTTCAAAACACTGGGGTGAATTTCACAGAACGTATTCAATTAATTCCACATATGTATCGGACAAGTAACTTATTGTCAATAAGAAATACAACTGACTTAAAAAAGTCAGATAATAGGAAAATACAATCATTTATATCAATTCAATTATATCGAATCGGAAAGTATTAGTTTCGTTGCTGCATTCAATTCTATTCTTAATTATCGACTTTATTTCAATAGCTTCAAGTGCACAGAAACTTCTAGACATTTTTTTTTGTGACGCCCTTCAAAGAGGTCAAAAATTTTTTGAAATGTCCATTTCTCTGGCTCGATAATACCTACCAGCAATTCTACCTTTCTGATTTTCTCAAAAAATGTTTTTCGTATCTAAAAAGTTATGAAAAGATATCCAAATACCACTTATAGTTCTACTCGAAAATGAACTATAAACTAATGAACTATACTAGAAAATGCAAAAATAAATGCAAAACAACAAATTATTCTGTTTTTTTTTACTCTCCTAACTTGGTACTACTAAGTGGTATCTCTCTGCCCTTTTCGAGTATAACTCTTCAAAATTGAGATCTAGTTTTTCATTGTAGTCACAATTCGGGGATTCCGGGTTCTAGTGAATATAAGATTGGAATAAATTTGAATTTTCGGATCATTCAACTGATAAATTCATGACAAACATTTCTCATAAAAAGTTATGAGAAGAAATCAAAATAACACTTATAGTTCTACTCGAAAATGAACTACGAGAAAATGCTAAAATAAATGAAGAACAACAAATTATTCTGTTTTTTTTTTTACTTTCCTAACTTGGTACTACTGAGTGGTATCTGTTTGCCCCTGTCGAGCATAGATAGCTCTTCAAAATTGAGATCTACAGTCACAATTCAGGGACTCCGGTTCTAGTGAATATAAGATTGGCAATAATTTGAATTTTCAGATCATTCAATTGATACATAATTCATGACAAACCAGATTATTATCACGTACTTCTGAAAACCCCTCAAGCTAGTATATAGGTAGATCTGAATGAATTATTAACAAAAAATGAAAATTTTTAGCAATTTTGAAATTTTTGAAATTTTAACATTTTATAGCGAATTGTTAACTGAAGAGCAATGTTAGCTCAGAGCTAGGCAGGGGCACAACTTTCTCTAGACTTTTGTTTGAAGTTCACACTTATAAGCACTTCATTAGGGCTTCTTTGGATTCCTTAGTAAATAGTTGAAATGAATTAGAATAAAGTAACAGTTTTCAACACTCAATTTTGTTGAATAGTTGTGGCTTAAACTTCGAAACCCTATAGTACCTACTTATTGGCTAATATGGCCATTGTCTAAATTCTTAAATATATCAGTATCATTCGGCAGAGAAATAAAACGAACGAAAATTCCTAGAAAAGTACGAGTGGGATTTGTGGCATCCGCGTGAATTCTACGGATTAGGGAAGTACTTATCTCCTAAATTATATATGTATTTTATACATATATATATATATATATATATATATATATATATATATATATATATATATATATATATATATATATATATATATATATATATATAACACATCTATAAAATTTTTATGTATATGGTTCGAATATGGGCTCAAATGTTCTCAAATTAAAAATGTATTTGTAATTGCAGTTACCGACTGGAGAAAATTTATTATTATCAACATATGTTTGATATTGTAGAACTAAAATCGAATTAATTAGAATTCATGATTTTACTTTCATAAATAGAAATAGAAGACCTCATATCAATTTTAGAATTGGCTGCCCTCGTCCATGTTTGTCCAGTCACCAACGGAAAAATTCTAAATTCTGACAACAATGCAAGGTTTTCGAACTCCGGGACCGAATCCCAGATTCGTACTCGGATTTTGCTTAGAACCTCGAACCACAACTTGGGGCCCAGATAAACAGAAATCCACCTCAACCAGAAGATCTATGACGACGCGTTCAGTGACGTCATCGTTCTTTGACGACGTTTTTCCGCGGAGGCGGCCGGTGTCCGCGTGTTGGCGTGGTGCTCGAAAACCTTTAGAGAAGCGAGCTCGGAGTGAGCCGCGGGCACATGTCGTGTTGTTTGAATCGAGGTAGGCCGCGTTGGTTGGTTCATTCAAGTGCCGGCGTCGGTGCCGTTGCCGCTTTTTGCATCGGGACGCGATTTCTTCTTAAGTTTGTGCGGATGTGTTGGGTTTAGAAACCGCGGAGCCGGTTCTGTGGTTAATTTCTGTGGTTGATTTGGTTCTGTGCTTGTGCTTTGTGGCATGGCAAGAGGAAAACTGCTCGTCGAACTGGTTGACGAGTGCTCGAGGAGGTACGCCTCAACGAAGAAAACTTGAAATTTTATTCCGAAGAATATTCTACTAACACCTGTTTAGGATTTTTTCTGAATCAGTACTTTTGCTTCGTAAAACTTAGTTCGAAGTAGTTTGTTCATACGAATGATTTGATTATTATTGCAGCAATAGATTTCGCTTCAATATGGTAAATTAATGTATTATCTCAATATTCGTTTTATTTTTTCTGAATTGTTTTTTATCGCATAACAAGATTCCATTGTCTGCAATTCTCAATTTTTATTCGATTTCAGTAGATATTTCCAATTTATATTTGTTTCTCATAACGAGATATCATTCTCTGCAATTCTCAATTTCGCATTTATAACGTTATGTTATTTCTTGAAACCCTATTCGATTTCGGTTTAATAAAATATCTCAACTCATTAGTACGTAAGTTTCTGTCTGGCTCTTCAATAACGAAAATCATAATATTTGTTATATAAACATGGAATATATCAAAATTCATAATATCCAGATGAAATATTTTTATGCCATGATTTACATGTTCATAATATGTATTTACAAATGTCACAATAAGGTAAATTTGTATGTTCTCTAGTATCAACAGGAACTTCAAAACATAATTAGTGATGTTTCTCCAATCTCACATAACTTTATATGTTAATTTTTTTTATAACGTTCATCTCATTCAAATATCTTTTCCATTAAATGCGTCAAATAGAGTATTTCGTTGAAGAAATCATAAAGTTTTAGGTACCGGTATTTCTATCACAAAACCCAAAATAAAAGAATCGATAAAAGGGCACCTACGTTATTTCGTATAAATCGACTACAATGGATAAATCAATGTGACGCATTTCAAAGATAAACTCTACGCCTCCAACTCACAGTGAAGGGTTCAATGATTGATTTAACGTATATAAAATTTCATTCAGAATTTCACTTTCTGGAAAAACTTCAGATGGTTCACGTATGTATTCACATGATCTAATCTGAATCTGATTGGTTAAATTTGTTTGTATTGCATGTTTTCACTATGATATGTTTTCGAAACGAAGGAAAGCAAATAATTTAGCCTACATTTTGGAGCCTATCAATTTGTGTTTCATTTCATCAGATCCAATGATTTTTTTTGAATTGTGAAGATAATGTCTCCCAATTCGGAGAGTTCATAAGGAAGTCGACGAACCACGTGTTGATGGCTATAATTGATCAATACACCTTTAACTCGTCCATTTCATATGTTTAAATTAATCTTTATATTTATACGAATATATATACCTCTCACAAATTGGAACTATGACTATATCTGTTGACTCAATTTATTGCAGCATATTTAATTCATTGCAGCCCACATTTTTTTTCTGTACAGTTTTCTTTTGAATTTCTTGATATTCTCCCTCATTATTTCTACTGCCTTATATATTCATTCGAAAATTCGGCTTAAAATTGCAATTAATTTCAATATGAACGGTATAAGTAATCCTTGTTCGGATTGTTTCCAATTTAAAAGAATATTTTGGCCCCCTCATTTTATTTATATTTCACATAAGCTCATGAGACTCAGATACCTACACCGATCAGTATTTTCCGCCCTTGTTTGCGGTTTTTCTATTCAATCATATTCATACCCTAATTCTTTTCATTCGTTTGCGTTGTTCGAGTTTATATTGTTGAGGGATTATGTTTTATTGATGTTATTTTTAGAAATATACTCTGCGATCGATATTAATAGTATCATCTGAATAGTTGCAGCACGTAATCAATTAAGGTAGGTTAGGTACTGCGTTATTTCTTTAAAATTACCAATCATAGAGCTGAATATCGCAGATATCGTTTGACTTGGATGAAAAAAACATCTTTTAGAAATATTCTCAGAAAAAAATATCTATCTACAGAAAGTGGGAAACACTATGCTATGATAAACATAAGTTACAGAAAATACTATTAGTTCAAACAAAGACGGTACTACAGAAAAATACACTTTCCCAGAATTTCATTCTTCATTTGCAGAAAGTGAAGAAAATTAAGAAATTCCAAAAAATACTTTTTGAGAAGATGAAATAAATCCAAACACGATAAATTACTATGATTTTAGGAGAGACAAAATTAGTCCTATGTCAGAGTGAACAAGATTTAGTACCTCTTGAGTGTTGTGAATATGACAATTATCACTAATGTGTCCGATATGATTTTTAAACGAGAAAATATGATACCAGTCATTAACAAATAATTACGAATTAACCTCAGCAGTAGTCGTTTGGATGTTCAGAATGCATAAAACTGGATGGAATTTATATTGGGTAATTCAATGTGAGTTAGGATACTGTAATTGAACTAACATATGAATTGCGTTCTCTAGAAAAACGAAAAAAATTGAATTGAAATTCTCAGAAATGTCATGATTGTTCCAAAATTTGAAAAATTTCATAAGTTAAGCTTAAAGCAATAGTTGATTACAGTTGCAATACTGATTACAGATTGAAGATAGTAGTAAATACACATGATGATGATGTAGTTCAATCAATCGCACTTTTCATGATCTTTATGAGAAAACCAAGAGAATCACGAAAAGGGGTCCCTAGGCTACACTTAAAACAAAATGGAAGTAACCTACTACAGTGTTGCTACTTGATTTCAGGTCTGTAATTCTCTCAATTCTCTCAGTTTCTTCAAAGATTTGTTAAAATAGCAAACAAAACGAAAAACATGCTGAATGGACATCAGTATACCCGAATGGCCTGAATCTAAATAATATACTTTCTGGGAAATTTATCCGAATGAACGACATCAATTGAATAAATCCTTCGATAAGTGGTCTACATCAGTCCACCACAAATATGTTATTTAAACGCCCATAGTGTGAATTAAAGGTCAATCATAATAAGCACTACATCTGATTGAAAAACACCAGAGAGGCAAAGGTTTTTTCCCAGGTCATTCTCTCGATCTAGAATTATATATTTCTCTTTCGACCAAGTATAACTGCTCCCCCAATTCTTTCCAAATTTCATATCCCCTTTCCCATCTGAACCATCTATTTTCTGGAGTCGTTACTTCTTGGCCACCTATAGATGGGGCTTAGGATTGTTTTTCGCAATCGGAGCATGTTTTTGGATAGAATTGGTTAGATGGAAAGAATCTTCCTAGTCAGAACATTTGGTCGATTGACGGATTCCCCTACAGAGACTAGGAAGGACTGTGGTGTTTTCATCAGGTGTGGAGGTCATTATAATCCTCCCCGAATCCTCCTGTCATCATTTCAAATTTGAAGAAGTTATTAGGTATATGTTGATGAAGGTATATTTTCTGTTTAAATTTCACGTAGAATGACTTCGAACTTTTGTTTTAATCACAGTATATATTCAAATCATCTCCATTAATCTGTATATAAAAATCTGTTTAATTAACAATATATTTATATAACAATCATTTCTCTGATAGCCTGCCACTAATGTTAATACTTACCTAAATCCAAACCTGGAATGACTTCGTCGTTTCACCTATGTATTCTCCACTTTTACCTTATACAAATGAATTTTACCATATTTGAATGAAAATTTGAGCAAATATTCCATCTTTATATAATTTCAGGTATCGTGCTTTTCAAAATGTTGTCCATGCTGACTATGCATCGGGAAAGCGAGGATAGCGGAAACGGCGAAGGAGCTGCACGCCATTGGTCTGTGCCCTCAGCGCAAGGTCGAGGTACTGGATCAGGTTCGACAGTAGAGGAATTTGTCGACATTCTTCAAGTACAACAGCTGTTGTTGGAGGGTAGTGGGAGAGGAAGAGGTTCAGATTCCACTGTATTCGGACCTCCGCCTGGTGGTCATTATTATGGAGGTTATGGAGGACACCACCACCCCCATCAACAACATCATTCTCATCATACATCGGCTATGTTACCTACCTCAAGTACGGTGGATGATCTGGTGGCACTTTGGTTTGCGGGATCATCAGCATCAGGTAAGATGTGAATGAAACATAAAAGTCGTCATTGTAAACAATACATGATATTATGAAATTCGTTATAAAATCCAGACGGTTCATTTAACTAAACTAGGTTGAATGAAAAAGGTAAATAAGTAATTATGAATGAATGAGTCCATTCAAGAATTAAAATGAATAAGATAACATTGTTTTCTAGATATACACACTTTTATTCAACAATTATGGTCTATCGATACGTACGTACAACATTACGATGGCCTTTGCGGAGTGACTTACCCTGAAGTGAGTCCAAAGTAATGAACGAGGAAGATTGTAATTATATTGGAATATAAGATAGTCTAAAAACTTTTTGCTGGGGTAGTATTCATCTTCATAGTTGAGGAATTTGGACTATAATTAATTTGATATATCAATGTTCAGGGACCTTCATTACAATTTTTCATCCCCCTCCACCATTATCGGCAAAAAAGCAAGTCTTATCACCTCCAGCATACGTGAATATTGCTTCCAGAATGCATTTTTTTTTGTGGATCTTTTTTTATTGATTGATCTCTAAATTTCTTGAATTAAGAGAACACATTTTCAGGAAAAAGGGCTATAATACACATAAGTATTTGAACAAACTATATTAACATGGTATTCAACATATGGTAAAGTACAAATTTAATAATCCCAAGTAATATTACGAATAAAACAAATTTCTTTGAATTTTTAGTAGGTATGATATATATATATATATATATATATATATATATATATATATATATATATATATATTGAATGGAATTATTGGGTTATTAAGTCTATTAGTAACTGTTGGTAACTCTATATTTTATTTACATATAGTTTTTAAATCCGTTTCAACAATCCAATTTTGTCTTCTTCAGAATTTTTTTTTTCCTTATAACAGCTCTTCTCTGCACATCATAGTGTTACATTCTTTCATTATTTCATACAATACGATAATAAATATCAGAATCACAAAATGAACGTTTTAAATCAAACTGAATCGTCAGGTAGGTAGGTGAATAAAAAATACTATTAATGACCGATTTTCAACAGGTGATTTATTTTTTGTGCACTTATGACACAAATGAAACGACTTCTTAAACAATTGAAATTTGAAGAAATTGAAATAACAGTACAAAAAATTTTGGCCTTGCTTAATATACGTCAAAGCGTCAATCAAAATGAAAGGGTAGATTGATGTAAGGAATTTGACAGGTGAATAGCTCGCAGTAATTCAACTATTCGATTCTAAGCGTGTAGGTTCCTAAACGTATTCAATTATTTGTGGGAATCCCCGGAAATGCGTTTTGTTCTCGAATATGTGTGGGTTACCATTTTATGTGTAAAAAAATCTATTGCTGACGCAGTCGCCATCTAGAATCCCCAGTCCGTCATGTCAACAAAAATACACAAAGCATAAACCTTTCCGCCCCCTTATAGCCTCAACGCAATACTCGAACGGCCCCTCATTAGTAACAACCCCTTCATTGATTTTCGAATAGTTCGAACTTTTCTGTAGGAGAATATATTGAAACTGTATTAATAGGACTTCAAACGTTCAGATGAAACACACCGAAGTACATTTGGTGATCCGTATTTTGAATACAAATACAATGGAAGCTCCATTGTATATGTATATTGATATTAGACATTCGTTTTATTGGTATTTGTCAAGTTCAAAAATTTTCAGAAATATAAGTACTGAACTTTATTAGCTCAATTATTGAATTAAATATTCAATAGTGTTGGTGTTTACTTGAAGTAAATCCATTATAATTGAATATAAACTCAAATTCAAACACTTGAACATATGATTATAAAGTGTATTTATTGGCTAAATAGGATGACGCGTTTCGTCGTTACTTCTTTAGATGTTTACAGAATAATAACTGTTCCAACCTTTCGAACGAATTTGGAATGTACGATAACCTGTGGATATTCTGGAATATCTTCAACAAATGTAAAAATTTTCTGCATCAATGAAAACAATAAAAATCGTTAAAATTATAACGAAATCTATTCTCATCTATTTAGTTCGAAACCAATCTTCCTACACTACTAGTCTCTGACTAAAAAGTGAAGAGTTTCATTTAAATAGCATATGTTTTGGAGGCGTCACTTCAGATAGATTTATACATTCACTGCTGGTAGTTTGTGTTGTTTTTTAAACTTTTATTCCTACTGCGGAGCAGTTTCAGCAGTGTTTTCAGCAGTTATGTGCTGAATACTAGGGAATCTTTTTTTCACTTTCTGCAGCGCAACTAGATTTTCAATTGAAAAAAAATCCGTTTCAAATTTCAACGCATTATTTTCATTAGTGAGAGCTCAAAACATTGGACAGTTACGTAGAATTCTGCTGTTGAAGTATCTATTCTCAAACATCTTGGAAGCATTCCAGTAAGTGAAATTTCATGATTGTGTTTTTATACAGTGGTTGATTGAAAAGGGATACACGAGTTAAAATAAATGTCAAACGATTAAAAATTCGAACAATCTCAAAAATTCAAAATATTATATATATATATATATATATATATATATATATATATATATATATATATATAATCATTATTATTTCGATTGTTCTCCATGAGGAGAGCGACTGAACTTGAATTCGCAATCATTAGGAATTTTGCTTCATCTTTTTTGCCTCCCAAAAACGCTTCATTCTCTCTGAATGCTATTTCTTCCGTTCATCTGTCCACTTTACTCCAGGTTGACGATTTACTTTTTGCTCAAACTTTATATGTGCGATTTTATAGCGGCATTCAGTGCGATCTTCGAGATTTTTTATATTGATCTATTGTAGATCCTCTTGGACCTCTTTTAGCCACTCTGTTCCGCATTTACTATTCATAATTATATTGAGTAGTTTCTTCGGTATTCTGGACTGTTTCATTCTGTAGACATGTGCATAGAACTTTGCTCGTCGTTTTCTGATTTCTTCCGTTATCGTATTTGTCTTTTGATACAGTTCATTTTGAGGTCTTTTCATCCAAATACCGTTTCTATTGATTGGCCCGTAAATCTTTCTGAGAATTTTTCGTTCTTGTTTTTCTATTTCTCTAATTCTTGAATGGCCGCCAATAACCATTGTTTCAGCTGCGTAGATTGCTTCTGGAAGAATCGTTGTGTTATAATGCCTCAATTTGGCGCCTCTCGAAATGCACTTTTTGTTATAGTGAGCCCATGTTACTTTGTAGGCCCTTTGGAGCTTGGTTATTCTCTGTTCATTAGCGATTCGGTTTGAACCTGAGGACTGTATAACTTCCCCGAGGTATTTAAAATGGCCTACTTGCAGAATTTCACCATGTTTTGTCATAAGAGAAGATTTATCTTTTGGTTTTCTTTCCATGTATTTGGTTTTATCATAAGAAATTTGTAACCCGGTTTTCTGCGCAATTTCATGTGGTTTTTCCACGGCGCGAATGGCTTCAGTTCTGTTGTCTGTGATGATAGCAATATCGTCTGCAAAGGCGAGACATTTGACATTTATTCTATTTTATTTTTTGATACCCACTTGTATGCCCTTCACGTGAAGTTCCCATTCCCTTATGATCTTTTCTAAAACAATATTGAAAAGAATTGCCGAAAAGAAGTCCGCCCCCCTGCCGCACACCGGTTTTGATTTCAAAGGGATCTGATATTTCGCCCATAAATTTTACCTTGGAAGTTGTACCTGTAAGTGTCTGTTTTATAATTATTCGGGTCTTTTGATCGATTCCAAATTCTTTCATAATTTCGAAAAGGGTTTCGCGGTCTATCGAATCATATGCTTTTTTGAAGTCAATGAATGTGATCACTGTATTTCTACATTTCCTCATCTGTAATATCGTCTTCAAAGTCCAGATCTGTTCAGCACATGATCGGCCTTTTCTGAATCCAGCTTGGTATTCCCCAATTAGTGGATCCGCTTGGTGTATATATATATATATATATATATATATATATATATATATATATATATATATATATATATATATATATATATAGTAAATATTTATTCGCGCTAACCATACACGTAAGGATCATATTATTCATATGAAGAAATATTTATATGTAAATGGGGAATCGAATCGAATACATATATATATATATATATATATATATATATATATATATATATATATATATATATATAAATATATATATATATATATATATATATATATATATATAAATATATATATATATATATATATATATATATATATATATATATATATATATATATATATATATTATATAATATTTTTAGTTTTTAATAACAGCCTTCCTTCAATATGAAAAACTTTTTTTCGTTTTTTTTAACGTTTCGTTATATATCACAAGCTTGTCAAAACTAATGATTAATTGAATTTATGAATTACTATAGATATAAAAATGTCAAACTTATTTTTTCGAAAAATCAAATTAGTTTTTTTTGTATTTTCAGTTATTGATTTTCATTATCAGAGGAGTATTTCTAGGTCAGCATTCGCTTCGGAAGTTATAGTCTTCTTCACCATGAGGAAACTCCTGAAAAACTCATGGTAAGCCAGGTGATTCTAATAAGTGTGATATATATATATATATATATATATATATATATATATATATATATATATGTATAATTACATATAGTTCTTTATACTTATCCAGAATATGTATATTATTGGTTTATGTGTGTGAAATTGAAGGTAGATCTGGCAAAAATGAGTTTTGAGATGTGATGTTTAGTGATTGTTGTGTGTTTATTTTATGAGTGTTATTTGTGAGGTTTATTAAGTTGTTATAAATAGAGTTAAGACGTTTAATAACTGATCTTTAATTTACTGTGTTTTCTAAATTTTTACGAATGTGTAACATTTCTAAAATTTCTCTTGTTTTTTTGTCCCTTTTAGTTGCCAAAATTTTCCATTTTTTGTATCAAAATCGTGGTTTTCTGTTATTTTATGTTTATGTAAGGCTGTTATATGAGTTTTTGCGTATTTATGCGCTTTGATTTTCTCTTCGTATATATATATATATATATATATATATATATATATATATATATATATATATATATATATATATTACAACATTGTTTCGATATACAATAACTTCATCAGGTATATGATCACTCATTATAAAAAATAATTAATTTTATTCATATACTATTACAGAATTATTAAGGTTTAGTGTGAGGGGTTCTTCATATCTAGTTTTTCGTAGAATTCTGAACCGTTGAGTGTTCAGTGAAGATTAACAACTCCTCATATTGTATCAACGGTTGAGCACTCTACGAACAACTAGAACTTAACAGCCCTTCACTACTAAACCTTAAGTTTGGTAATAGAAATATTTCATTTTAGTATTAGTAGTAATAGATTACAAACAAAATAAAATCATTCCTGTACTCAGTGCTCATCCACCTGATGAATATTTTTGAAATTCTTAAAATGAAACTAAATTAATAACTTTTCATAAAATATCTTTTTGCCTGAAATGTACATTAAATGCACTGATGAAAAGTTTTAAGCTTCCCAGGCTGTTTTATACTAATAATTTATCAAAGTGAGAAAATTCTTGTAGAATTCTGAAATCTATCAATTTATTAAAACAAATAGATGTTTCACGTTTGTGAAAAAAATAGATATTTCAGAAAAATCGATAACCACGATGAAAAATTACATATTTTAAGAAGTAGGTGGGAAATAATATCAAAAAGTCAAGTTAACAAAAACAAAGAAAAATACTCCGTTCACAAATTCCAAAATTAAATTACAAAAAAAACATTTATTTCTTCACGAACACAAATAATAATGGTCACTTTTTGGGTCTTGAAAATCAATGACATCCATGAAATAAAATAAATTCATAAATTTCCTAAACAATATGGCAATGAAATATTTCAATTAATCATAATATATTCATTGCATTTTTATAGAGGTTTTTATTTCTAGTAGAAATATATAAAAATAATAAAAAATTACCAAGAGAAACAGATTAATTCACCTTATTCCATTCGTTGGGTCAAAATATTTCCATTCGCCTCCTACTTTTTTTCTTGCGAAATATAAATCAGCATTATAAGTACAATTGATAGTTTTGCACTAAATAGTACGAACTTTTGATCGTTATCAAATATCAGATTAGATTCAGAAAATTAGAAGACTTGAAGAATTGTTGCATACTTATACGACACACGAAAACATCTCCATATGATGTTACTTGTTGATTATATTAAATGAAAAACACTTCAGTCCATCTTTCGAAAATGGAGAACACAACGAAACAGTTGTCGAGCAATTAATTTGATTTGAGTTTTTTTTGTAGTTTTCAATATATTCTACAATATTCTACCAAGAGATGAGCCAACATTCAGTATCATATAAGAGTTTGTGTATAAGCCATCTTGGTATGGAACCAATTTAACACTTCCGAAGCGAATCCGAAGCCAGAAATATCCCTCTGAATACTGAACAGAAAGCCAGTTTGATTTTTCCCAAAAAAATAAGTTCGACGTTTTGATATCCATGACAAATCATAAAATTCAATTATTTATTAGTTTTGGCAAAGTTGTGATGTACAACAAAACGTCGAAGGAAATAAAGCTTTCAACATTGGAAATAGCCTGTTTATTGCCTGTTTTCAGATATAGGTTTTTCAGAATATTTTCAAAATTTTCAGCTATAACAGGCAATTTATATATATATATATATATATATATATATATATATATATATATATATATATATATATATATATATATATATATATATATATATATATATATATATATATATATATATATATATATATATATATATATATATATATATATTTATATAGGGTGTTTCTTTTAGAGGTATAGAATTTCAAATTGCAATAAAACAACGATGGATCATTCGATTAACAATAATTTTTTTTTATTCGATAGATAATTTTGTGACGTTATATTTTAAATATGATTTCTGGCATATGACTGTCACCATGGCTCGGATGAAGTGCAATCTGGACGTCCAATTTTCGATGACTTTTTCTAACATTTGTGGCCGTATATCGGCAATTACACGGTGAATATTGTCTTCCAAATGGTCAAGCGTTTGAGGCTTATCCGCACAGACCAATGACTTTACATTGCCCCACAGAAAGTAGTCTAGCGGTGTTAAATCACAAGATCTCGGAGACCAATTCACAGGTCTAAAACGTGAAATTATGCGGTCACCAAACGTGTCTTTCATTGAATCGATTGAGGAACGAGCTGTGTTACATGTTGCGCCATCTTGTTGAAACCAGAGCTCCTGAATCATAGTTTTTCAAATCAGGAATGAAAAAGTTAGTAATCATGGCTCTATACCGATCACCATTGACTGTTACGTTCTGTTCATCATCGTTTTTGAAGAATTACGGACCAATGACTCCTCCAGCCCATTAAGCGCACCAAACAGTCAGTTTTTCTGGATGTAACGATGTTTTGACATACACTTGAGGATTATCTTCACTCCAAATGAGGCAGTTAAGTTTGTTGACGTAGTCATTCAACCAGAAGTGCGCTTTATCGCTAAACAAAATTCGATTATGAAAATCGGGAACAACAGCAATCTTGCACTGAAAAAAAAATTTCACTACTTGCAAGAGTTGTTCAGGCGTTAGTCTATTCATGAGTGAATTACCACCAAACCAAACTGAGAATAAATGAATATATATATATATATATATATATATATATATATATATATATATATATATATATATAATAATTGTGTTTTTTTCATTTGTACTTTTCACCGCAAGAAAATTTTGCATTTCTTATATATATATATATATATATATATATATATATATATATATATATATATATATATATATATATATATATATATATATATATATATAACGACTATTATTTGAATTTCTTGGCATTACTGATCGAAAATGAAAGTTAATACTCTGTATAAATATTTTTTATTTATTCTGAACGGTTCGGCTAACAATTATCGGCTAGTATTCTTCAGTAATGTCCATAAAAATGAATCTACGCAAACAGAAAAAATACCAAAGAAGATAAATTTCTTTCTCGAATATTTTCGAAATCCTAAAAGAAAAGTTCTTGGTACTTCATGTGTTATGTTATACTTTTTATGTTTTTCTATTCATCTCGCTGTAGAGCCGAGAATGGCACTCTAAATGGACTGAAGAAAAGTAAAAGTTCCAGTATTTTCTAATCAGTCGGATTATCATTAATATTAAAATCAAAATTTCAAGTAATTAAATTTTAGTTAATATTCAATATCATCTACGCTTGAAATCAGAATGTCTAAAATCTTTGACGGTTTAATTAAGTCTATTTGTGGAAATCTCAGAGAGTATGTTTTCCTTCTAGTTATTAAAAATCTACCCACGGTTTTCGGCGCCTTTTTTCTAGGATGCGAAATAAAATTGCCTGGTAGGCTTCAACTACCTTTTTTGGTACAACTGAAATGAATAACAGTAAAGCCAAGTCTACGTATTCTGCATCACACCTGATTCAGCCCACAATTCGCCAACGCTTCTTTATACGTCACACATGTCATTATGTATATGTTGTTCCTCTTACCTCCAGTCATTACTGTGTAAGGAAATCATATGTGAAATATATAGGATAATCGAGTTGTTTATGAAATTTCGCATGTATTTCAAACGGGTTCATTGGAAATCAAGATTTTTCCATTTCAGTGAAAAAGTTTTATTGCAAATTCATGAATGAAGGATATTGAATCCATGAAAACCACAACAAAAAATGTTATTAAGTACACTGATATTTATATTGCGATATTCTATATATGTTTATTATTGATTTTGATTTATATGAATTTATTATATTGATATTGATTATATATATATATATATATATATATATATATATATATATATATATTATTTTGAAAGTTTTAGCAATAACAGGCTTTTTTGATATGAAAAACTTTATTTTTGTTGACGTTTCGTTGTTATATCACAACTTTGTCATATATTCAGACAAAGTTGTAATATAACAACGAAACGTCAACAAAAATAAAGTTTCTCATATAAAAAAAAAAAACCTGTTATTGCTAAAAACTTTCAAAATAAAATATCTTAAACAGGCAATAAATCAATTTCAAATATATATTATCATATATAAATATATATATATATATATATATATATATATGTATATATATATATATATATATATATATATATATATATATATATATTATCTTGGGATTGTTGTTTAAAATAGGAGTAGTGAAAAAGACGATGTCCTATAATGATAGATTGGTGGAAATTATTTGACATTATTTGAGTTTTACTGAAAGTTATCTTTGTAATAGTATTTTAAAGAAATCTATATAATAACGGAGTCTTCCTTTCTTGGTATATTTTCTGTTTGCCGTAGATTCAATTTTATGGATATTACTGAAAAATACTACATTGTTACCCGAACCGTTCAGAATGAATAAAAAATGTTTATACAGAGTATTAACTTTCATTTTCGATCAGTAATCCCAAGAAATTATATGCCATGAAATGTCTCGGGTATGTAAAGGAGGTAGTGGATTGAAAGAGGCTCTGGTTTATCATAGTTTATTTTATATATATATATATATATATATATATATATATATATATATATATATATATATATATATATATCGTATAACGTAGGGTGATGGTTCCTGGGACATCCCCAGGATCAGTAACATTACAACAGTTACATTATAGTAACACAGGCGAGATACCTTGTAAAGGGTATCGAGCCAGAGACATCTAAAATCTAACTATCTAATAATTCAATAATAGTGGTTATATATATATATATATATATATATATATATATATATATATATATATATATATAACCACTTTTATTTGAATTTCTTGGGATTACTGATCGAAAATGAAAGTTAGACTTGATTTCCGTTGGAGCTTGAACATTCTGATTTCCATAAATAGTCAAATTAATTAAACCGTCAAACTGATTTTGATCGGACGATTCAAAGGGAATCATCTCAAGCGCAGATGATATTGAATATCAACTAAAATTGAATTACTTAAAATTTTGATTTTAAGATTAATAATAATCCGACTGATTCGAAAATACTGGAACTTTTACGTTTCTTCAGACTATTTAGAGTGCCTTTCTCGGCTCTACAGCGAGATGAATAGAAAAACGTAAAAAGTATAACATAACACATAAGCAGTATCAAAAACTTTTCTTTTAGGATTTTCGAAAATATTCGAGAAAAAAATTTATGGGCGTACAAAGTTCGAGAGGTTAGCTAGTACTTCATATACCTATATATACATATATATTTCGTAATCAACAATTCTCCTTTTTGTTGATGAGAAGTCCACAGCAAATACCACATAATTTCATTAAAATCATCTAGATATTTAATAGTGTTGGCGTGTACTTGATGTGAATCGGTTATAATTGAATATAAACTAAAATTCAAACACTTAAACTTTCGATTTACACTTTATTGACAACGAAGCATGACACGTCTGTCGTTACAAACGACTTCTTCAGATGCTAACAGAATACTGATTTCAGAATTGAGATGAAATTATATGGTATTTGCTGTGTATTTCTCATTAAGAAAAAGACGAATTGCTCATTACGAAATGTATATGTACATATAGAAAGTACTAGCTGATCTCTCGATATTTGTACTCCCATAAAGTTTTTTCTTAAATATAATCGAAAATCCTGAAAATACAAGTTCTTGATAATGTTTATTAGGTATTCTACACTTTTTGTGTTTTTGTATTCATCCCGGTGTAGAGCCGAGAGAAGATTCTACATGGACTAAAGAAAAGTAAAACCAATTTTTTTAAATCAGTGGTATTATTATCAGATGACTAGCTGACCTGGCGAACTTATTACCCACAACTTATGGCCCAGTTATTTTTCTTTGAATATTTTTCAAAAACCCGGAAAGACATGTTCTAGTATTTGTGCCACACTATCTTGATTTTAATATTTATCCTGTGCGGAGCCAGGGACTTACTCACTTACGAAGGGTCTGCAATACTTCCTGTTATTTCAAATTAGACGAATTATCAAAATATTCCTATATTAGCACGTTTGATGTATTGTAAATGATTGAACAGTCCGTTCTATAATTGAAAAATTGTTCATAATTTCGTAGCAAGTACTTGTCCCTTATATTTCATCGTTAATAATATTTGCTGGATATAAATTTAGAAATTTTCAGAATTAAATCCATTTCCGGAAAACAATGAAAATAGTGGATGTGGTGAATGTATCAACAGCGTCTATTCGAATTGACTCTTCGCGCAATAATTTGTCGCATCATTGGTAGTATTTTCTTATCAAAAACAATAAAATTTTGCCTTGCAATATTGGCACACAACGTTCATTGTTTCAATAGCAACGATTTGCTGTGAACTGTAATCTATTTCAACGTTATAATTGAATGCAAGTCGATAGGAGTTAAACGCAACCTTTTGATATTGTTAATTTCGATTCCGTTCAACTTCATTCCGAGCTTCGCGTTGCTCGTCAGTTTGACTTGCTGTTTTATATCTTTGATTAGTTGCATTGCGAGTTCAACAAATTTCAACTGTAATTTAAAGAAAACTATGTATTCTTCTTAATAATCAAAAATACCATGCGATGTTATAACGTGTATGTTATTCTATTCAAACTTACCAAAAGTTTATACCAAATATAAGTTTCAATATTAGTCGTGATAACTCTGAACTAACCGTGTGATAATATAATCAGTTTCTTTACATTCCATTTTTGAAAATTGATAATTATTTCTTACTCATATGATTAATTAAGTATCCATTAACTTCATAATTTTACATGAAATATTTAAAAAAATGTTCCCAACAATAACAAACTCAACAAAAGAAATAGTGAAATCGGTCCAGCAGTTCACTCGTAATGGCAAGACCAAGGGAAATAGGGATTTATTTTTATATTATATAGGTAAATTAGTGATAATATCATATTATATGGTTGTTAAGTGTTCTTAAATAAGTATTCCAGAATTTTCTCATCGCGCAATTCTGAAATTTTTTTTGATAAGAAGCTTTCCCTGACAATAACAAACCCAACAAAAAAAATAGTGATTGGTTAGACAACAGTGATATGAATATTGAATCAATGATATTGAATAGCAATAAAGTTCAAAATGATTCCACATTTCAGTAAGAAAACATTAAATTGAATACATTCCTTGTCGTCATATCACTAAACTTGACTTTACAATATTTTGACGCATCATTGGTAACATTTTCTCATCATTAACCTATAGGAGGTGGTCTAGGTCGGTTCACATCAAACTCAACTTTTAGTCTTCTTCTAGTTATAATCTTGTCTGCATATTTGTCTATCACTATATAGTTTGTCGAAACTATGATATACACTCGAGAAACTATTCTAATGTATCCTATAACGTTCAAGAATATAATATGAAATCACAAGAAAATTACATTCAAACTCCAAAGAAAATGTGATTTCAAGGAAAGAAACATGTCAATCAACCACCATTAGACGTTTGTTTCTTTGATCCCCCACTATTGGATTTTCATACACCTCCTCAGATTGAGCAGAAAGGGATCTCATTCTATTATATGATAGCAAAATTGAAAACTTTGAAGATCTATACAGACCCTTTATTCAGACATAGTGGGAGTACAAAGAGCTAAAAAACCTACTAGAGGACTGTGACATTTGATCTCAAAGTTATAACAAAAACTTGGACGAGAACTCAATTATATATAGCATTATTATGATAACACTGTAAATATATTAATGAATACAAAAACTGCTAAATTGAGTATAATGATGATATATAATGACTGATGGGCTCAAAAATGTTTAGAGGTTAGTGTGCAAATGAAAAAAATACAGAATCAACTAGGCAACAAAATCTCCACTCACTAAGTTCATTCTTCTTCATTTTAAAAAATAATCACAACATTTAAATTGAGAAAATCAAGAAAATGTTTCATCTCTATCAGCAGTGAAGAATCAATTTTTTAAATTTGCCTTCTGAGCTTATTGAGTGGATAGATTATTTTCCGATCATAGGCCATATTACCTTTAACGTATCCTTTAAGACAAACATCTTGTTTTCCTTAAACCTTATATTGAAGATTTTCATCTATAATATTACGATGTTATTTTCATTGCAATGTGTATGTTAATTTTTTTAAAATGAAGTTCTATTAAAGGAATTTCATGTTGGATAACCAGCCCAAGTTTAGTTTATTTAGATAACTTTGCTACTGAAACAATTATAAGTGTCCTCAAACAAATACCATACTCAAAATAAATTCAAACTTAATCGTTTTGTTCACAAGAGTAAATAATGAATATGAATAAAAATAATTTTGTCTCATTCAATTATTAGATATGTGATAGATACTAATACAAAACATAAAAATAGAAGTCAGCAAGCATAGTAGAGTGAAAGGGATTATTTGGTTGGCTAGCAACGTAAAAGATCTGGAGTTAAACCAGAAGAGTATTTTTAGAACCAAAGCCAAGGGAAAATAATTTCGAAAATCAATAGAAATACGAAGTAAATATTGCAACATAACCGGTAAGGGCTACGGTTGCAATATTCTCTTCAGTACGCACTGTACGCATGCGAGACAATGGTTTAATGTCCAACAAGCACGTTAATATTAATATAGATATATATATATATATATATATATATATATATATATATATATATATATATATATATATATATATAATTGTTCCGGGAATACATCCGTTGGTTTGTTGAGTGCCTGTTGGGAACAGGCAGACGTTTCGTCAAGGTCTCACTTGACATTATCAATGCTTCAAATGATGGTTATCGATTACTCGGAGTCTGGTGACTGATTCAGTCACCAGACTCCGAGTAATCGATAACCATCATTTGAAGCATTGATAATGTCAAGTGAGACCTTGACGAAACGTCTGCCTGTTCCCAACAGGCACTCAACAAACCAACGGATGTATTCCCGGAACAATATACCATTATATATATATATATATATATATATATATATATATATATATATATATATATATATATATATATATATATATATATATATATATATATATATTATATATATATATATATATATATATATATATATATATATATATATATATATATATATATATATATATATCATTCGAAAAATTCAAATTCATCAAGAGAATGTTATAGTAGAGCTAGATATGTAAACGTGTACGATGTGATGTCTCCATTATCCTTCAAGCGATAAATGTTTGAGAAATATTGAAATCGATGCCACACCTGATGGAAGTGCGAGACATATATGTTTCGTTCTGCAAGGAACTCGTCAGTCGTACCATGTCCATCGAAGTGAGGCAACGATTTCAACCACTAAGCATTTTCTTGTGACTCCAAGTGGAAGACCGTACAGTTATGAATACTCTACAATTCCATCTATGGGAATCAGTAGAAAACACCTCTCAGATTATAGACATACCAAGCATCGAAATTTCACATATCTTCTACACCCGTAGGTATCTACTAAATTGCAATGTCTATTTGACAAATATCATCGAACGATGTTTTTAAATGTCAATAGGTTGCGTTAGTAGTACGCTAGGGTTTATTCCCGTATTGATTGTAATCCCGTATATTGATTATATTTCTCTAACATTAATCACTTGAAGGTTAATGGAGGCATCACATCGTAAACGTTCACATATCTAGCTCTACTATAACATTCTCTTGATTAATTTGAATTTTTCGAATGAATGTTCTAGTGTTCATTTTCTTAAATATTCCATTCAGTGCCATAAGCACAAAAATTTCATTTCCTTAAAAATATCGCCGAATAGGCCCCTGAAATACAGGAATAAACGCGAGCGTAGTACTAACGCAACCTATTGACATTTAAAAACATCGTTGGATGATATTTGTCAATTAGACATTGCAGTTTAGTAGATACCCACGGGTATAAAAACTATGTGAAGTTTCGATGCTTGGTGTGTCTATAATCTGTGAGGTGTTTTCTACTGATTCCCATAGATGAAATTGTAGAGTATTCATAACGTCTTCCACTTGGAGTCAAAAGAAGATGCTTGGGGGTTGAAATCGTTGCCTCACTTCGATGGACGTGGTGCGACTGACGAGTTCCTTGCAGAACGAAACATATATGTCTCGCACTTCCATCAGGTGTGGCATCGATTCCAATATTTTTCTAACATTTATCACTTGAAGGGTAATGGAGGCATCACATCGTAAACGTTCACATATCTAGCTCTACTATGATATTCTCTTGAATAATTCGAATTTTTCGAATGAGTGTTCTAGTGTTCATTCTCTTAAATATTTCATTCAGTGCCATAAGCGCAAAAATTTTATTTCCTTTTATATATATATATATATATATATATATATATATATATATATAAATATATATATATATATATATATATATATATATATATATATATGTATATTCATTTATTGCCTGTTTCAGATAGTTATATTTTTAATATTTTCAGCAATGATTGGCTTGACTTGAGTTTTAATGAGTATATTGAAAACTGTACATATGTTTCGGGTGGTTAACCCATTAACAATAGTATACAATATTATACTAGTACTATACTATGTAATATTGTATATTCTTGATAGTGAGTTAACCACCAGAAACATATGAGGAGTTCTTAATACATTCAGGGAAACTTGAGTCAAATGTGTTAATTTTAATTTATTGTTCTTAACATAATGCTTCACTAACAGATAAGCGAAACATCCATGTCCTTTAATAATAGGCTATTTTCAATGTTACAATATTTATTTATCAAAATGTTAACAATGCTACAATAGTTATTTTCTTTAAAAAGTAGAATTTTTTTTTATTTTTTTTTAAGGATGATACTCAAAATTGGGAAGCGTTCCACATTTTCAAAGGATATAGAGCTTTTAACATCGATAATAGCATGTTATTGCTTAAAATATTGAATATATACTTCTATATATATATATATATATATATATATATATATACATATATATATATATATATATATGTTTCGCGTCAAGTTCAACCTCAGTATAAATATATACGGTATATATTTATGCCGTATATATTCGAATATTTTGAGTGTAAGACGTCAACTTTGACTACAAAAATTTTATATGTTCAAACTAAAGTTCGACTTCATTTCATTGGCGTAGCATACAGATGAGTTATGGATAGGTTTTAATATAAATTGAAGATTATATATTATTATATATTTTGACTCGTTAAAAATTGATGATAAATTCTTATTTGATTTTTCATTTATAAATTATATGAAATAATATATGATGATAATTCATAATATATATTATTTAATTGAGGAGATAATCTCTTTTGATAAATTACCTAACTATTTAGATATTTGAATAATAATTGAAATTAGTTCCAGCAGATTTTTTGTATGCGTCGTTGTATACAGTAATAACAATGCGATTATTTATAGATAATATGTACTTCTTCAATATTTAACAAGCTGAAATTTATGTAATAAAAGGAATTAATTCCATACATGCTTTTAACCACCGTAGGTAGATATTGAATCCTTGTTCATAGAGGTTTTTGATATTGTTTCTTTCCTAATATTTTCCATTGATTTTATTAGTGATTGTAATCAAAACTGAATTTTTCTAGACGATTTGAAATATTATCATTATTTGTGAAATAAAAACCCAAAAAGGAACGAAAATGAGGATTTCTCGAATCTTCAAGTAATTATTTTTTATTCTCTCCTCGAACGACACGGTTAAAAACTACCTACCTATTAAAGTGAAAATTGAAGTCTAAATCACATCGATGGAATTAGAATTAATTTATTCAACATATATTCAAAATAAATTCTTATTTTGGTATAGATATGGGCGCCTTTAAATTATAAGCAGATACTCTTTAAAATAATACATTTTAAATAAGATCACGTTTCCTAGGTAAAATGTATTCGTAGGTGGATAGTACAATAAATTTACAGACAAATTGAAGAAATGTTCATCACTAAGATATATGGTACTGTTAAACAAAAGACCTGAATTATGCAAAGTTATTGATTTAAAGTTACCGTAATGATTAATTTCAACTCCTCACTATATTTTCAATACTATTAATTCTGAAGCAATTCTTGAATCTATTCAGAAAACGTTACTATCCCTTTTATGAATTTTAATTTTTTCCAAGAATCGGTCTCTTCATAGTAAAAAGTAGTTTGAAACTTTTAAGGTTCTAATTGCATACATGAATTAGTGGGAAAATCATGTATAATACTCGTCTCATAATCAGACCATCTCGCGGATGGAGGCCTCATGACTTATTAGTTAACTTATGAATAATAGCATTGAAAATAGTTTGAAACAAAATTCAACGTGAAAGATCAATCAATTTTACTGACAAAAAATCTTTTCAGACTTTATATTGCTTATATTTACTTTATATTTATATACTGTTTAGCTCGAGCATAGCTTTCATAAAATTCAAACACTCCTCCATTATCACTCCTAGCAAGGTATATATGTTATAAATATTATTTATCATTTATGATAAACAAAATTTAAAACAAAATCGCTTTTCATGAAAGTTCAATTATTTGATTTCGTAATTCAATTCTCTCTTCTGTTGTATTAGTCCCTGTAAGTAATTCATCAACGTAGAACACTTTCAGAATAGTTTTACTTGCTATGAGGTATTTTTCTTGTGATAATGCAATTCGATGAAATGCTCTAGTGTCTAGAAGTTATGAGAATATCTCAAACCTTAGGTTACACTTCAGATTCTATAATGTTTTATCGGTTCATTAAATTACGCCAAAGTATTATTTCAAACAATATTGTGTTGTCTGAACTTTAATAATTTCGAAAATAAATTGTTTTAGACAGCAGATCCGTTAAACTAAACTTCATTCAATACTCAAATTAGGTAGTATTTATTTTTTATATATTTGTAGTAAACCATTGAAAACGAATCTAAATTTAGTGGTAGTACTACATTCTTCAATACCCCCATGATGAGGCAGGTAAAAGTTTATAGTTTCATCGTTGATTTGATTGTCCGATATTTGTTTCATTTGAGCAAAGCTTTCGAATTCAGTCAAAAATTTTATATATTCACTTCTCAGAACATTATCGGCCTTTAATCTATTTTCAAGATCATAAAACCTTTTCCTGCATATTGTGAACAGATGTTATCCCTTTTAGGTAGAAAAACTTGACATCGACCCGATCCCTAATAAAAGCGTTTTCGAAATAGTTTTCTATTCACAATTCTTCACCAAGATTTTACAATTTTTATTTTATTTAGAATTTTTATATTTCAGGCCTAAAATTTTTCTACCTGTTTCGGTAACGAATTATTTGTTATATTTAATTGATTAACTGTTAAGTTGAGTTATTTTGTTCATGAGTTATCAATGACCTTCAAGCTTAGTTTTTTTTGGACTATTGGCATATTATTTTTACCCAACTTAAATTGACTTATACACATAATATAAAAATATATTCCCATTCAATAAAATGAATATAAGTCGAATAGCGAATTCTAGGTCAAAACCCGTATATTTTTCGGAATGTTTAGTGTTTTACTGTTAACAAAGTATAGTGGCAAATTTTCAGTGATACGCTCTACTTGAAAAATATCTTTTCTTTTGCAATTTTCAAATAACGAGAAAAATTATTCTTAGTGATTTTATTCATGGGATTAGTTAGAGTACACAAAGTTACTTTAATTTCATTGGTTATCAATTTAAATTTTTTTAAGAACGAAGTGGCCACAAAGGTCGTCTTGCTAGCAGATTCAATTAAAGCAGGCGCTTGTACCGGTTTTACATCAAGATCCAAAATATAAAAATTGTAGATAAAAGTATTTGTGATTCTCGTTGATCGTTAATTGCATGTTACCGGTAGTCCTTTCAATATTTGTTAATTCTTCACTAATTGAGTTTGCGAGAATATACGAAAGCGCAACTGCACAATTTTGTGCATTTTGATTATTTTGAATTTGATTTTGATTATATTCTCATAGTCATTAATTTCATTAAACATATGTTATAGGTAGTGTTGTTTCTGCCCACAGTACTTGCATGTTGTTGAGTTACTATCATTGCTCAAACCATTTTCTAAAGTTCTACATATTTTTTCTAGCATTTTGGATAAGAATGAATATGTAAGTTCTCAATTTATTGAGAAACTACCTATTAGTATTATATAATATTTTGTAATTTTAGGACTTGATTTATTTTATTCAACACAATAACAAGTGTTAAATTGCACTTGTGGGTTAATCCGTTCCATATATAATTTTAATAAGTGTTTTGTGTTAAGTGTTTAAGTGTTAAGGTTCTTAAAAAACTTATTTTTGATAGAATGTTTCAATATCTTCGAACTATGTAGATTTATGTATGTTTGTCAATTGGTAGAAGAGGACAGAAATCGGCATATCTAATAGAAAATTTTGGGATTCAACAATGGATTGCTCAGTTGCGTAAACACGTCTTACATTGTGATTCAAATCAAAATAATTTTTTCTCACAGAACCCGTAATACATATACAAGATACTCAATATAGAGGAGTAGAACGGTTTATTATAATACGAGATGAAGCAAAGCTCGAAGGAACATGGCATATTTACTGCCGACCCAATTCAGCTTTTTGTGTTCCCTTCTACCTAGTACCTACTATGAGAGATGAGCATTCCTAGCTTTCTATGTAAAAATGGAATTATTTAAAATTTTATTTAATTTTTTTTTCTATTACTATCAGAAGAGTATGTGAGAAAGTCTAGGTACCCTGAATTCTTGAATTCTAGGTACCTTGAATACAACGAAGAGTCGACATGTTTCGAGTGGTCAGCTCATTATCAAGAAGAATAATGAGCTGACCGCTTGAAACATGTCGACTGAACGTTGTAATATTATTTTATTATTCATATAATTAATAATAATTTCCATATTAAAAAAAAAATTATATATTTTTTATATAATATCAAATTTAAATATAATACCTAATAAAATTTTCGAATATTTTCAGTGAAATCTGAAATTTCTCGCTATTTAGCACTGCAGTAGAAAATTATGTTCCTACATAATATCACAATAACCAAAATGCGAAAAGTTTTATTATTCTGATAACAAATGGTTATGCTTCTTCATATATATATAGTATTTCAACCAACAAATAATTTATGTTAAACCGCAATTTAAGT
The DNA here is from genome assembly GCA_030704895.1 of Henosepilachna vigintioctopunctata. Classification (NCBI taxonomy): domain Eukaryota; kingdom Metazoa; phylum Arthropoda; class Insecta; order Coleoptera; family Coccinellidae; genus Henosepilachna; species Henosepilachna vigintioctopunctata. The sequence goes on along the minus strand of JARQZJ010000093.1, from coordinate 4,428,447 downwards.
TCAGTAAGATAATCCTCATTGTCATGTTAAACGAAACCCCTAATATAAAAACATGTGTTACGCCCTTTGCTTCAAGTTCGGCTACGTTAAACATATAATTTTTATATGTTTGTGTAGTCAAAGTCATGTAGCCGAAGTTGACGTTCGGTATAGAAATATCGGGTAGAAAGTTTGACCTCCGTAGTCGAAGATTGCATTTGTAGCCGAAGTTGACGATGGACTCCTGAAATCGAGTCCAAAATTGACGTGGGACATATATATATATATATATATATATATATATATATATATATATATATATATATATATGGTATTCCTATGTCTGCCATAAAAAAATCGATCCATCTCATCAGTAAGCCGCTGGCACATATTATAAACTGTTCTTTTCACAATAGTTGTTTTCCCGATGATTTGAAAATTTCTTTAGTAAAACCTCTTTTTAAGAAAGGAGACGCTAATGAGTTTAAAAATTATAGACCTATTCATATTCTGTCGAGCTTTTCTAAAGTTTTCGAAAAAATTTTGGCTCTCAAACTCTTCCACTTTTTTTCAAAATTTAAAGTGATATCGTGCTCTCAACATGGTTTCACAAAAAACAAGGGCACTGAAACAGCTGTATTTGAGCTGTTAAATGAAATAATTTCTACTCTTGAAGATGGTGAGGTTCCATTAGCATTGCTATTTGACCTTTCCAAAGCCTTTGACTCTGTTGTACACGCTATTCTTCTTGAAAGATTGGAGCTAAATGGTATTCGAGATATCTCTCTTAAATTCATTGAAAGCTATTTAAAAAATAGACAACAGAGAGTTATAATCAACTCAGGTGGGAAAATGTACCAATCTGAGAATAGGGTCCTTTCAAGAGGAATTCCCCAAGGAAGCGTACTCGGCCCTTTACTTTTCATTATTTATATAAACGCTCTTCCGGGAGTTGGTTGTAGAATAGGCAGTACACCTTTCTTTTACGCTGACGATAGCAACTTCCTCATTGCTTCTTCTGATGTTGAATCGTGCATAAAGGCTGGTAAGACGATGGTTGCAGAGATGGACATGTGGTGTAGCAGCAGTGGCTTGGTCATGAATAAGAGCAAAACTCAGGGTATTATTTTCCGTGGTAATAATTCTAAAATGAATTACCCATCCACTTTTTGTGTTAATGGTGACTACGACATCACTCTAGGGGAAATAGTTAATTTCCTGGGTGTTACACTTGACAGGCACTTGCGATGGTCTCCGCATATCAGTAAGTTAAGAAAAAAATTGAACTCCGTAATATACACTCTTGTGGTTATCAAAAGCAGGATAAACTCTGATGCTGTTCGCACTTTATATTTTGCCAATTTTCAGTCCCTTATGTCATATGGTATTATCTTCTGGGGTAATTCGCCTTCTGCGAATGATATTTTCTTAACTCAGAAAAGGGCGATTAGAATTATGTTTAATTTAGGTTATAGAGGATCCTGTCGTGGCATTTTTAAGGCTAATAATATTTTAACGTTTCATGCTTTATACATTTATAGACTTATGATCTTTTTGAAACAGCATCCGCATTATTTTAATGAATATAGAAATGAAAATTCGACACGACGAATATTTACGTTTCACTTACCTATTCACTATAGCTCCAGGTTTGCCAAAGGCCCATTATATATGGCTATGCGTATTTTTAACCTGTTGCCTAAGTGTCTACGGTTAACTGAGAGCTTTAATGTTTTCAAAAAGATACTTTATAAACAACTTATTGATTGTGAACCATATACTATTAATGAGTTTTTAGACTTCTGTAATAGTTGAGACTATTTCTATATGGTCTAAACTATCAACATTTTTGTATTTAGCGTTAACTTTTGACTTGTTTCTTATGTATTTAAAATACTTATTGGAATTAAATTATATTATTATTATTATTATTATTATTATTATTATTATTATATATATATATATATATATATATATATATATATATATATATATATATATATATATATATATATATATATATACATATATATATTCAAGAAAATGAACATTAGAACATTCATTCGAAAAATCGAAATTGATCAAAAGAATGTTATAGTAGAGCTAGATATGTGAATATTTCTCTAACATTTATCCCTTGAAGGATAATGGAGACATCACATCGTACACATTCACATATCTAGCTCTACTATAACATTCTCTTGATTAATTTCAATTTTTCGAATGAATGTTCTAATGTTCATTTTCTTAAATATTTCATTCAGTGCCATAAGCACAAAAAAATTTCATTTCCTTATATATATATATATATATATATATATATATAATATATATATATATATATATATATATATATATAATCCTTCATTCTTGAACGAAATATCGCAATATTTCAAATGAATTTCTCAGGAAGTTTTCTTCACAAATGTTGTTAACGAAAATTCAGTCTATCTTTTTCGATAGTGAATATTAAGTGCGTGAAGTGCAATATCATACAATTAATTCATCCTTACTGGAAATCCTTAGTGGCATGAATTCAAACAATCAAGTTCGATGTTTTTCAAACGACACCACGTCCCATCTTCAGAATGAGGAGAACATTAATTCGTGAACAGATCACGTGAACTCGCTCTATTGAAGAAACGACTTTCATTTCATTCAAACACCTCAGAACTTTGTGAAGTTTGATGTGTAAGAATGATCCCGTGCTTTATCGCTCCGATTCACACCCTAACACGCAATTCGATAACTAGTTTCCAAATTCACGAATCCTTAGTCAATACTGAGACTCTTAATCGAAATATATGGTATAAAACTCTCAGGGAGCTGTGTCCACACATGTTCTCAACGAATACCCAATTCATATTTTTCGTGCTAAAATCGATGAGGAATATAATTTTGAATCATAGGTGAGTTGGTTATAATCAGTATGTCTCGAAATATTTCAAATGAAATTCTCAGGAAGCTGTCTACACAAATGTCAATGAAAACGCAATTGATATCTTTTTTGCCAAAATCGATGATGAATATAATTCTGAATAGAAAAGAAGGTTATAATCAGTATTTAGGCTGATTACAACCAACATTCTTCACAACCGACGCTGTCCTTCGAAGGGTAATGAAAGAGAACGGTATATATTATTCGGAATGTTTGCATAACATAGACCACGATTGTCTGGTCTAACATGTAAACATGTAAACCAGGCCTGAATAACCTTCAATTGTTTTGGATAGGTACTGAACAATTCCCTCTTGATACATGGCGTAACTTATGAAGTTCTTGTAAAACAGAACAAACAGAAATTCGACCGGTGGCATAAAGATATTCCTTGATGGTTATATTCCAATCTTTAAGGCAGTGATTTGTATGATAAAGCAGATGGCGCAAGTTTAAAGGGTTGTCGTACATGAAATAAGAAATCATTGGACAATAACTCTCAAAATCGAAGAAGCTTGCCGTTCACTATGAATCATAAAGAATACATACATTGAATGTTTGTGTACCACAAAATAATCAGCTTCAAACAACTCTATTTAAAAACAGTATAATTTTCTATGTCAAGTTTATGTCCTGGTCGAATACATAGAGAATGATTATAGTTAGGCATTCGATATTTAAACATTCTTTTTCTCATAATGAAGCAAGAGAACAAGCAAAAGAACCATTAACAGGTATTTAATTTTTTTCTCGAAAACATCCCAAATCAGATTAATAAATGAGAACTTGATATAACTTTTTCTTGTTGAACTGAAACTCTAAAATTTCATGTTTTGTAACTTGATTAATCAAGACTTATAATTATAGACGTATAATAATTATTATTACTTTCGTCTGCAAAACATTATATCATCATTAACTGGAAACATTAATCCTCAATTTCAAATCAATAATTAGCCATTGTAGCAGTCTCCAAAATCCAAAATGATACCATTATTAACGATAAAAGAATTATTCTAAGAATTATATTTAATGCAGGCAAACTAAAATTAAGTAAAAGAAATTTACGTTGAAAACCTACACATTTTTCTATATAACAGCCGTTTACATATGTTTCAAGGTTATTGCCTATCGTCAGAACGGCGTAGTTCAAGTTAAAGATGAAAGTACTTGAAGAGATATATAAAAAATTAATATATAAAACACGAAACACAGTTTCGTACACGTTTTATACACCCAAAACATATTGGGAAGAGTCAACACAATGTTGCAGACGACAATGAAATACCGTCCGGCTATTGTGAGACTTTTATAGCTTCTGGAAATCCCAGACAATCTTAACGATAAAAGAATTATTCTAAGAATTATATTTAATGCAGGCAAACTAAAATTAAGTAAAAAAAACTTACGTTGAAAACCTACACATTTTTCTATATAACAGCCGTTTACATATGTTTCAAGGTTCAAGTTCATGAACTACGCCGTTCTGACGATAGGCAATAACCTTAAAACATATGTAAACGGCTGTTATATAGAAAAATGTGTAGGTTTTCAACGTAAGTTTCTTTTACTTGATACCATTCTGATGTTGTATGCTTCATCTCCGCCTTTTTTGATCTTCTTCCGTTTTTGAATATTCTACAAACATAAAGGGTCACTTTTTTATTCTTACTTTATTTCAAAAAAGCGTTAAATAATCGGTAGGAAAATTCCTATAAAAATAAAACAATGTTAATGAAAATGTCTGAAAATATATTGCTGTATTTAGAAAAATTGATATTCTCACCTTTGCTCATAAAAAGGAATATAATAAATCGTAAACTGAAGAAAAGCATAATTTTAGGCCGCATAGAACTATCTTTTCATAACATGATCGTGACTAAATCCATCGAAAAATAATAGAAAATCAGATTCCTGAATTCAATTTCCAACATCCGTTTGGATGTTCCTTGGGGCTTCCTTCTACGTTATATCCCATTAATGTTTTATTAGATTCACTGATCGTTATTTCAATTAAAGGAATATATTTTATGAATGAAAATGAGGCACAACAAGGTTACATAGCAGCAGGTGATCGTAGGGTGTTTGCAGGGTCACTCTTATCGTGACGTCAATTCATTCATTTTTATCCCCACCAAGGAATCTAGTGAAATCAATACGTGGCGCCTGTCCCCACCATTTCGAGTCCCCTCCAACCCTGGGCACGAATTCAGGGACGTCTGTCTCTTGGAATCGCCAGTATCGATATTCCAGGTTTCAATGTTAGGGTTGTTGCCGTATCGTTCAGGGTTAGAGTAAGGAGCGTATTCATTCTGACTTACGGTACTGCTGCAGGTGTGGCTGTGGTAATCGATCACATCATCACAGAATTCCAAATTTCTTCTTACATAATGTGGGTATCGACAGATCAATAACATCCTTTAATACAAATAATAATTTTCCTGAAACGGAAATACCTTCTTTATTTTGTCAAACTTATATTGCCTATAAATTTAGGGTTAAATTCTGGAACAAACTATTATTGAAATGAATATTAAATGGTAAACTGAATTGGATCAAACTGAGAAAACTTTAATAATTAATGTCCTGAAGGCTGAAACAGAAACATAAAATTAAAATAGAAATAGAATAAATGAAAATACAATGAAATAATGAATTATTTCCTCTATTAACGTTCTTGCCAACATTTTATAGAATAAATTGCCTACAGAGGTTGTACGCAAGGTCATTCAGAGGACATTTTAAAACTTTTTATTTATTAAATCAAAGTATATCTTATCTGTATAATATATTTATTAAATAAATATTCCTCATTAATAAATAGACCAATATTTCTAAAACTATCTCTTCAAAGTTTTTCTTACAGTCAGGTTATCAGTGTGTCTTCCTGTACGCAACGTAGTAAAAGTAACATTTCTGCAGGGTTTTATATTTTTGGGGATGGATATTCTTTCAGTTCTGTCGGTTCTTTTCAGTTCTTTTCCATGCCAACGAAGAGCTACAGTATCCACCACGTCGTTTTGGAGGACGAGTTTGACAGCTTCTACACGTTTTTTTCTTTTTTTTAAGAGCATACGTATGGGATAGTCGTCAGTATTGAGTCCCAGTTCCTTGTTAGTAACTTCGATAGAATTTCTCATACTTAACTGACACCGATCTGAACCTGCCCTTTTCTAGACATAAAATTTCGGCTCATTGACGTGTTTTTAATGTCGCAGTTTGCTCTCTCGGTTGAGAAAGCAAATTGTCTTGTAAATTCATTTTTTCCAAATAAGAAGATGAATTTTCGTGATAAGATGAATTCGAAACAGTAAGGGATGCAAAATAATTAGCCTTATGTTCTTTTTTCTCGATATTTTTGAGGTGTGATTTTTCCTCTTTGTCAGTGAACAAATATTTTTCATCCATTTCAGCTTAGTGACCAGGTCTACCTGACTCTCTCTGCCGCTTCAAGAACATCCTATCTTCATTTATGGTATTTATTGAGGCACATAGGCATGTGCAACGTCGAATCATTTGTTCAAGCTTGTAACAAATTCATTGTAAATCTCTTCAGACCTGGTATTCTACTCTTTTCCTCTCTACTACACTTTTAACACAATAAGGTAAAGCTTTATTGATACACGGGCTTTTTCCCAATAAATAATACGCTCTCGAATAGTTGAATATGAGTTTTCATGAACACTTATGCTCACTTGACGGATTTTATAACTGCCGGTACTTAGCCAGTAGATGGTTACGGAACGTTCATTTGATGCTTTACATCCCTTAGACAAAAAAATATGGCTTTTTTAGAACTGAGTTAATCGACTAGCACATTGACTTAACGAGAAATATGCGTTCAATGAGAAAACAAGCAAATAATGACAAAACTTCGATAAAAAATTTGTGATAATCCGTGTTCAAGTACTGACATGTATCAATGCAAGTCAGCACGGGTTGCTATGGTCCTAGGTGAATAAAATTTTATTTATAACGTTTTTAACACTTATTATTATTATATACGTGTTTTAACACTTCTAGAACTAAAAATAGGAGGGTATGCGTTGAAAATGTGCCTATTGTCTTAGGACTATCCATAATGGACCTAAGAGGGAAAAGGAACATGAAGCACATTCGTTGAAATTGAGATCACGAAAATGTGGGGGGCACAGATGAATTTCTAGGTATAGATACTCAAATATCCTTTGAAACATGAAGTATTTATTGTTTTGGGTACAAGTAGGACTGTAAAAATACATAAAAAAAGGTTATAAGTAAATATTAATTTTGAAAAGCAGAATATTGAAAAATTAAGTGTTATTGGTGACTTTTACAAAATTTTTTTCTCTAGAATTTTTGTTGCAGTCAATAATAATGCCACGTTTTAAATATTGTTCCACTTTGTTATCCGGTTCAAATGGAAAACAACTCAAAGGCTTGAAAACTGTTGATAGAATAGGACTCTGCGAACAATTTTGAAATGTGTGACAATCGAAAGCATTTTGAATTGCTTGAAATTAGTGTTGTTAGAAAAAAAAACACTCTATACCGTGCTTATATTTATATCTGTATAAAATTTAAAATGAATTATTGCTATGTAGAGTAATTGAAAATCTAACATGTGTCAGTGATGTACACGCTCATAATAGGTAGGTAGTACAAATGCTGACAGTTTTCACATTCAAGTTTGTAGTATGTCCAAATCTAGAATCAGTAAGTATATTTTATGCAGGATTCAATGCATACAATAAATTTCCTAGCTCTATAAAGAATATAAGTGGTCATAAGGTATTCAAATGTAAATTAGCTGAGATCATTTTAAACAATGATCAATGTAATAATGTATATTGAACGTAAATGTCGACTTTTTACATCTGTGAATAGTGTATCAGTTGGGGCTGGTGCTGAGTAAATATTTTGAATATATGAATACTAGAAATATTCTTCACCTTACCATACATATAAAATAAATGTCTTAGAGTTACCTATAGAGTCTACTTAACTCACGGATTATGTTACCTTGTAGGTATTTTTCTTTTCATTATCAGGAAGATGTTTCTTCGAAATTCTTCTCACTATACTTGTTTTTATAGTTGTAAGGACAATAGAAATATTATTTCTTCTTCTTTCAGTTCTTTCAGTGTTATCATTTCAAATTTCAGTTTCTACCCATTTTATCTGCTTTGCTCCAGAGAAATTCATTTTATTCTTCCCTCTACTCAACTAGCGTCGTCTATCTTCTTATGGTGTTCATAGAAATCGTTCAGTTAACTATACCTCGCCTTCAATTACCAATCAAGGTTTCTGTATAATTTCTCTAAAATAGTTTTCATTTGAAATTGCTCAAAGATCGCTCAAGGTAATGATGAAAGTTTAATAGTTCGGTAAGTTATATTTTCATTGATCGATTGGGCGGATAATTGATTAACATTTAACAACATTATTTGAATGAAACAAATTCGTTTCTTATTTTTACTTTAATTCAGTGAAACATGACAATATTGTTTCGCCAGCACAGTGGCTTCATGAGATGTAGATCATAAACTTGTAGTTATAGATCGGCAGATGTAGTTTATAAGCCAATGTGTTGGCGAAAAAATATAGTCATGTTTAACACAATTGAAGTGAAAATTACAAACTAGTTAGTTTTATACAAATTAAGTTATATTTCATTATGAAGGTAACAAAAAATGTTTGAAAATTTAAGCTACTGGTCATGCTGAATTTTAACCTCTCGCTATATACTACCTATACAAAATTGAAATTACAAAATGTCAATTAGCCAGATGAGCCTTGATTCTCATTGACTTGAAAAATATATCCAATCCAAAAATTCATAACGATAAAAGATACTTTTCACAGTTTATTTTTATATAAACTTATCTGTAGAATAATTATTTGAACTGTGTTAAATTTGAGAGATATGGAAAAAAAATCATTCAGAGCAATTTTCATATTAAATTCACTAGTTCACCATTTTAATCTAATTTTTAAAAATTTTATCATTTTTTTCATTTGAATGTTAAGTTGTTAAAAGACGAATAACCTGATGACTCACCTGAGTTCAGAGAATCCATAAACACAACTTATCGGTATCGAATTTTCGATACATCTACTACGTCAGTACTTCATCATAGTATGATGCCAAAATGAAAACAAATCTATTTTTGAAAAACATTCTTTGCCTCCTTGTGTACCAATTAAAAATAGTACACGGAGAATGGACAAAAATATCTATCAGCTGAACTGGGCCCACTCAAACTTGAACGAATTTCTAATTTTAAACTCAACGCGACTAAATAGTGCGCTTCTGGATGTTACATGATATTCTGTAGCCGTAGAGTATCTTTCAATTTGTAAAACATTGAAATTAGAATGCACAATTCCTGAAAAAATTATATTTAAGGCGAAATATCAATGAGGTAATCGTACATTGGCATTCCTTTTGAGAAATAAGTTGTCTAGGTTTTTCTCTTTACTTTTCGTCGAATGGAAGTTTCAAAATGTCTTATAGCTTTAAGAATTTTCAAGTCACAGAAATATTTAATAGTGTTGGCGTTTACTTGATGTAAATCCATTATAATTGAATATAAACTTAAATTCAAATACTGAAACTTATGATTTACACTTTACTGGCTAATCATTATTCTCTTAGCATCTGAAGAAGTCGTTTGTAACGATGAAAGGCGTGTAGTCAATAAAATGTAAATCATAAGTTTAAGTGTTTGAATTTAAGTTTATATTCAATCACAGAAATATTGTGAGAAAATATAGCTATCATCACGAAAAACAATTATTGGATCAATATAGCAAATAAAAAATTACAGTCAACAATATATCTCTTCAAATCAATTTTTCTGATGGGAAAATTTTTCAAAAATGTTGAAACCTTGGGAAACTGAAACAAATATTCAAATGCTGCATTAGAATTAGGATATACGATAATGAATGAAGATAATTTTGGATTCAATTTCAAAGTATCATTTCTATCGATAAGTCTAATCGATTGTAAATCAACACAATTTTTATATGTAATATACGTACATTATTCATCTATTTGAATGAAAATGATAATTTACGAATAATACGTTTATAAGTGGTAGGTTTCTTTCTCTGTGAAGCAACCTCCGCAAACTGATATAAAAATAGTCCCTATATGTAATTTAGTACACATATTAATTAAAAGATATTTTCTTGCCAGAAAAACATGAAATCTATAACGCTACTTCTATTTCTTAATGAGAACAAGAAGAAGCAATATTTCAAAGAACCTAAAAATATTATTGTTTAATGAGGATAATTTTGGCAATCAATGTCATTCTAAAAAGGGGACGCATTAAGAATATTTACTGAGGATAAAAATACGAAATTAACTGACACATTATTTTATTTTGTTTTGTTATTTCATCACCAACTTCTGATCAGTTCGTTATGTTCTAAATATTTAGATATTTCCACCAAAAATATATCAATTTGGATAATTTAGTAGATGACATGGAAATATTACTTATCACTTGGTGAAACATTATGTTAAATAATAGATAGTAAATCGAAATTGAAACACTTGGTTTCATTTTCACTGAATATATATTTATTTATTATATATATATATATATATATATATATATATATATATATATATATATATATATATATATATATATATATATATATATATATATATATATATATATATATATATATATATATATATATATATATATATATATATATATATATATATATATATATATATATATATATATATATATATATATATATATATATATATATATATATATATATATATATATATATAGAAAATCGACTGACATTCAATACTAAAAGGATAATATAACTTTCTTTCGAAAATTTTTCAATAAATTATTCAAAAGAACATTTAAGCATAGCTGGATTTGTGAAGCATAAACAATGTGAAGTCTTCATCATTCTTCTAGGGATGTTAGATACTTCTAGGGATACTAGATGATATTAAAATCGGTGCCTACATTTATTGGAAGCGTGAGACAGTTCACTGTTTTGTACTAAAAAGTACTCTTCAGTTACGCCTCGTCCAACAAATGAAAGGCTTCGACTTCAATCCTTAAATATCCTACTATCGTTTATAACACAGAAATATACTGTTAAGTCGTATGCATATATAATGCATAAATTACTGTACATCTCAAATCTTAGGCATCAATGAAAAGCACATGAATGCATCTAACATTAAAAGTTTCACAGGTCATTATCAATTAATCAATTAAGATGAGATTTTCAAATAACTATATATATATATATATATATATATATATATATATATATATATATATATATATATATATATATATATATATATATATATATATAGTATATATATATATATATATATATATATATATATATATATATATATATATATATATATATATATATATATATATATATGTAGATTACGAAAGTTTCAGACAAAATATTCTTATAATTTGTCGATTCGATAAAAAATAAATGAGTTGTTTACCGCGAATAATATCCGTTAACTGAATTTTTTTTTGCATGGGTTTTGATTTTATTTTGTTTATTACCTACCAATAGGGATGAAAATCTGTATTAACATATTATGTAGTTCTCTATATTTGCTCTTAATTATTATTATTCACCTACAAATAACGCTTAAAATAGTATGTGTTGCACACAATTTCTTTCATTATTATTATTATTATTATTATTATTATTATTAACCGCAATAGTGACTCAGAGGAGTCAATGGGAAGCAATGCGGTTTCTGAAAAAAATGTTATTTTTTTTCGGTGTTAGGTAGGTCTGACTAGCTTTGTCAGACATGCAGTAATCGAAATTCGAAATTAGTATAAAATACAAAATACAGATAAAATGAGTATAAAATAAAATATTTACAGGCCACACAAGTTATAGAAATGTATCATCCATCATAAACTCCTCAACGCCATAATAACCCTTGGATAATAACAATTTTTTGAGGCATTTTTTTAGTGATATCAGGTTAAGATGACGGAGGGTCATAGGTAAATGATTGAATAATTTAATTCCCTGATATATATGACCCCGTTGAAATTTAGCAGTTTTGTGTTTAGGGAGAGCCAGTAAGTCGTTATTTCTCGTTGGGTAACTATGAACCGCACTATGAGTTTTAAATGAATTGATGTTGTCCTTAATGTACAAAATACAGTTTAAAATATAAATACATGGGAAAGTCAAAATTTTATGTCTAATAAAATGTTGCCTACAAGATTCCCTAAGAGGTAAATTCAACAGAGTACGGATAATTCTTTTTTGACATAAAAAAATTCTAAAACTATCAGCAGAGTTCCCCCAGAGAATAACATTATAAGACATTTGACAATAAACATAACTATAATAGACAGTTAACAAAGATTCGAGTGGCATGGAATCCCTTATGCGTGACAAGGCATATCTCGATTTGTTAAGTATTTTACTGACATAATCAACATGGTCAGACCAGCGCAGGTTCTGGTCAACATAAATTCCTAAGAACTTAACACAATTGGCAGAAGTATAGCCCGTTCCACTATAAATGAACCGCATATTGGCCATATTATTCCGAAAGGAGAAATGTACATACTGCGTTTTGGAAGCATTACTTACAAGGAGGTTCTTGCTGCACCAGTTATTGAAACATTTTGTTATTTCCCCTGTCTTGATAATAAGCTCGTCATGAGTGAGCGCTGTGACAATTATTGAGGTGTCGTCAGCAAACAGAGTCAACAATTCAGCATTAATGTGCTGAGGTAAGTCGTTCACAAAAAGCAAAAAATTAATGGTCCCAGAACGGAGCCCTGAGGAACACCAGAAGACAAATTATGTATTTCAGAGAAGACGCCATCAACACTGACTGTCATCCGCCTGTCAGCAAGATAATCGCATATTCACTCCAAAAATTACACTCCTGAATCCCAAGTTGTAGAGTTTGCACCTTACGAAACCGAAGTCAATAGTATCAAAAGCGCGGGATAAATCGAAGAAAATGCCCATCACATACTTTCCCTCATCCAGATTTGTGCAAACAAACTCAACCAGACTACTGGCAGCGGACTGGGTAGATTTACCCAAACGGAAACCATGCTGACTTTCAGAGAGAATATTGAACTTTGACAAAAAGTCACACAGTCTGTTATACACAATCTTTTCAAAGATTTTAGAGAAGACACTCAAAATAGATATTGGCCTGTAATTGACCATGTCTTCCGGATTACTCTTTTTGAGAATGGGTACGATCATTGCCGTTTTCAATGAAGTCGGAAACTTCCCAGCACTAATGGAGAGATTAATTAAATGTGCGAAAAGTTCAGCGATGCTAGCAATTATAGGCTTTATCAGCTTAATCGATATGCCATCAAGACCCGCACTAGGCTTATTCTTCAAGGCAGCCACCGTAGACATGACCTCATATGAAGTAACAGGCTGGAAGAAAAACGATCGAATATTCATCCTGGAAACGGTACAGGACGTAGATCTACTGATGCCAAAGTGATCCTGAAGTAGTTCCTCTGTCACGTTGGCAAAATATACACCAAAAAGATTTGCTACATTTTTGGGAACTGTGTGCACTCTACCTTCTACAACAAGCTTCCTTGGGCGATGAATAGTACACCTGCCAAGATCACGATTAACAATATTCCATACAGTTTTCATTCTATTGTTAGAATTGCGGATAAGGGTTTCGTTGTAATACTTCCTAGCACCAGCTAGCATATCCTTATAATTTATTTTAGCCACTCGGTAAGTATGCCAAGATTCTACAGTGTTCAAACATTTACACAACCAATATAAATTTTTTAGATCCTGGCTGGCTTTTCTTATATCAGGTGAAATCCAACCCGGTGGCCTGCAATTACTAGAACCATATGAACATAAAATAGGACAGTACTTGTCAAAACTATAAAAAATTAAATTAAAAAATGCCTTAAAAGCAATATCAACATCTTTTGGTGATAAACCTCACCAAAGTCGGTCTCGTTCACTAATTTAGAGAAATAACTTATATTATCATGCGACAGGTCTCTGTATTTTCTAACATTATTCGATTTATTATATTTACTATAATGTTCACAAGTTATTGTAAAAACTCTATGGTCACTAAAACCTGCCTCATAAACATTTGTTCTGACATAACGAGCATCAAAATTAGTCAAAATATAGTCAACCTTTGTTGACGTTGTTACATTATTTTTATTAGTGACAACTCTAGTTGGTACTAAAGAACTCACAATTAAGTTGTATCCCATCAATAGGTCCACAAGCAGCTTCTTCTGCATAGTGTCCACAAGATAGTCTATATTCAAATCACCGCAAAGAAATAAATAGTCATATTCACGTACATGATCCAAAAGTAGATCCAATCTCAACAAAAAAACTCGAAAGTTCACATCTCCGGGTGATCGATATATACTCAAAACACAAGCAGACCCACCATTGAAGGGCAACTTCACAGCACAGCATTCAAACGACATTTCCTCCGAAAATCGAGAAACGTCAACACTCGACACCGAAATATCTCTCCGAACGAACAGCGCACAACCCCCATGTATATGATTTATACGACAAAAGTAGTTGGCCAACTCATATCCGGGAGTCGACACAAATGCAATGCCATCAGCAGTACACCAGTGTTCAACAACACTGATAATGTCAGGTGCTTCATCCATAAGTAACACCTCAAGTTTGTTCAATTTATTTGGGAGACTCTGCGCGTTCAGATGAAGAATCTTCAAGTCTGATTTGTCATCATTGTCCACCTTCGTCTTGGTTTTCTTATAAGACACTGGCCTGCACGGCTCTTGCCCGAAAAAGTACCTTTTCACAAAATGAATGTTCCTCAAAGTAGAAATAATGTAATTTTCAGCTGAAGTTATGGCTGTTCCCTCAAAAACATGTAATTTTCTCCTTTTTCAAGTAATAGTCTATGAAAAAGGCTAAAAAGACTAACGATATCGAATATTTTCCTAATCTTTTACGAAACATTCACAAGAAAATATCGAAAACTCCTGAAAGGAAATAACACAGTGCATTCGAAATGCCAACCTAATTTTGACAAGACTATGTAATATTTTTTCCAATCATAGAGAGGTAACAATATTAATCAGACGACGTGAAGGATTTTTCTCTAATTTTTCTTTTTCATATTATCAAGCAATATTAAAAAAGATGACATGAACATTTCTCGGTTATTTTATTGCCCAACGAAATTATTTGTAGTTATTGATCTTTAGTTCCATAATATTCCGTTCCATATCCGCATTCATCAAATAATATACATCAAATATCATAATAATGTATTTTATTTCTTAAATGAATGAAAATATTCGAAAAAGTCCTTTCAATTCATTTCCAGGGTATAAATATTTCAAATTCAAAGTACCATATGACAGCCACCAAATCTGATCAAATCTTGAAGCGAAAATGGTGATCAATAAAAAAGTCCGCATTATAAAACTTAAATTCATTCATCAAATAATTAACTTTTTGTATCAGGCCGTCCGAAGTGTCTCAAACCGGAATCGATGTCACAATGGTCTCAAGATCTGCGCCATTAGTCCAAAAGATTTATATTCATGTATAATATATTCGGTCTATTTTTGTTTATATTCGAAAGAGTTGAAACTCTGGTGTCGTGTCTTATATGTCAACCAGATGTTAGATTATCGTTGGATAATTTCTTGAAAAAGTTCAGATAAAATGCAAATTTTTACCTTTTCCTATTCTACAACTCAAAAATAAGTAGTAGTTCAAATTTCAGCCAATTATCGTTGCATTTGATGGCTAAATTTGGCGCTTAAAGTTGCGATTTGTGTTATAGTATAAGAAGAGTACCATCCGAGTCCATTCAGTGTTGCGACGTTGCCGGCTTGACGGCAGTACTTATTCGTTCTACCTATCGTACCGTTCGTAACCTACGCGACGGTAAGATAGATTTCAGGATGCGGAAAATGAATATTTCGATGAATAATATTGATTTTGGTTCGATAAACCTACGTTCAATAAAATTTGAGTTAATCTCTTCAGTTATGCAATTTTCTGGTACCAATAGCAAGGAATTATTTTGAATGAAGCTACTCAAGAATATAATCTACAATAATTCTGTATTAGATTTCCAATCAAATCAATACGAAAGCAAACGATGGGAAGAATTAGGCACTAAATATGAAGAGAAATTAATGAAAATAATACAATGAATGATTCACAATAAATGAAACAAAAATTTAAAAATCTAAAGATTTGATTTCTACCACGTTTATTATTTTATAATGTGAACATTTCAAATGTTGTTTAATTTTGTCATCTGCTGAGGTGTCCATCTGAAATTGACAGAACTGTGACCGAAACTATAATGCAATTGAAAGTATTCCCTAATATTGTTATACTCAATGTAATAAAAATCAAATCTATCGTTTTTTATAATGATTAATGATGAGAAATTCATTCATAAGGTACTTCATAATTACTATAATTAAGGTACTTTTAAAATGTACCACCAAGTGTTGTGCGATGAGTCAATTGGCATTATCGAATGCGATCCCTTAGTCACATTTTTCGCAAACATTTATCTTCACCAAGGGGTCAAAAGGGAAATTGGGCTTAGATTACAGCATATTGAATAACCCTACATACAATGGTAGTTTTTGGTTGGAACCGCTGTTGATGATCATATAATTTCACCATTGCAGCATTGACTAACACTGTAATAACAGTTTTCAATGCTAGAGAAAAATAAATACTGTATAGCTACCTACTAATATTCATTATAACATGATTCAATGTATGAATTAATAGAATTCATTTCTTTTAGTCAGATCCTAGAATACTTATATCTTTAGTCAATTTATGGTTCTAACTCATTGACAATTTGAAGCTATTACTTGATAAAACTGAATCTTATATTTATTTTTCACATTTTGTAGTACAAAGTGCCAAGGTACTTCTAAAATTTCAAACAGCATTAGAGACGGATTTACGGAATTTAAGACATATACATACTTGGCTATAAGTTATGAAGATTCTGTTTCAGCATTGAAGTAGAAATAATATCATGAAAAAAATATGCCAATGATTATAGTGCATATTTTCGTATAATCATAAAACAATGGTGTTGTCATATCCAAATTTGTTATACGGTTTATATGAGTAAAGGCATCTTCTCAATTTTTTCAAAATGGCAATATTTATTGATTCCATTCAAATTGTTACATTTTAGTACAGGACTTCTATATGGAAATATCAAATGGTTTATCATGTCAGAAGTAAAACAACAAACAGAATTGATTTGAGGAAACGAAAACGGCATTATTGAAAAAAAGGTTATTCATACCTTCGTACAATATTGTAATACTTCATGTAATCTGGCTTCACTGCTGTTTGAGCCTCTCATATCAGTCATATACTAAATATCAAGTTTAAAAATTATAATATGTTGATAAACTTACATCATTCCAAAGATATTTATATTGAAATATTTATATTGAAGAACTAAATTATAGTAGATACTTATAGTTATATAATTATAATTTTAAATTGAAATCAAATGAATCAGTTTTGGATAAAAAGTAGGTATATTTATCTCTTATAAGTTCATAAAATTAAACGCAAATAGCAAAAAAATTCTGTTTCTTTATGAAAACAGTTTAATTGACAGTTTAATTGATAGAAACTGTATTTTATTTTCAGTTTCATTTATTTTTAGTTTTCATTAGTATTAACATTTCTACAACTGAAAGAATAATATAATGATCTCAGAAATAAACCATTGTAAGCACTCAGACGAACCATTTTTATGACTTTAGAATAAGTAAGCAATAAATGACATGAAATAAAAAATGTCAAAGTGGTAAAAGAATTGCGTAAATTTGATGAACACTGTGCAAAAACTCAAAAACCAACTAGAACTGTTATTGCACCAAATAGGGATAGAAAGGTGGAAGTGAGAACTATGCACAGGCCTACACGAGTATCGCCCGTTGGACCTAAAGTTTAACGCCGATTCCGAACGGCCTAAGATTACGGTGGAAATCGAACCCACCATCACCAAGAGGCCGAGAGCGTATAAAGTCGCTATACCGCTTAGCCATTAAGCCTCTGAAAAACGCCTTGTCCAAAAACGATTACACAAAATTATTTCACGGTGAAGTTGAACCCAAAAATGCAAAAGAATAAGAGAATATTCTTCATTTTAACTTTTGAGTAAAAAGATTTTTAGGATTATAAGATATTGGTTTCTAATTATTATGCCTATATAATTATTTACTATTTATAATAATATGAGAAACTTTTCGCGAAATTAAAAAATAATTGAGTCATTATTTTTCCTGAAAATTACAATTTCCACCCCATATTTTCCATGATCCCACCCCACTGGATAACCTGTACTATATTATTAAACAGATCCTCTGCCTGGTTTTCTATTTCTTGAGAGGGCGACGGGAAATTGAATCGTTTTATATTTCAACCTTTGTGAGGAGTAAACTGTTATATGAGAAATAACCATTTTAAAACCACTGATTTTCTTTTTTTATGTCTGTGCTAGAGGTATATCGAAATGAGTACTTTTTCAGGTGTGAATCAATAAATATATTATTGAATTGAAATTGAAATCGAAACATATTGAAATACTCGTTGAATAACAATGTACAAGTATATATTAAACAATTATACTAATACTGCATAACTTCAGTTTCAAAATTTAAACTTCAGTGAGTTTAACTGTTAGCAATTTAACTTTTGAGGATGGGTTCACACCCATTTTCAACACAGGCAACAATTATTGTTAAGCAATTAATATAAGTTTGTGAAACTTAGCTAATTGTTTTTCATTCAATATATCGAAACGATGATCATTTTTTGTATGTGAGAATACAAAACAACAAATTTGATTGAAAAAAATAAGTTTGACGTTTTGATATCTATAGTAATTCCTAAAATTCATTTATTCATTAGTTTTGACAAAGTTGTAATATACAACGAAACGTCAACGAAAATAATGCTTTTAACATTGAAATAAATCTGTTATTGCTGAAAATATTGAAAATAAATTTAAATTTTAATCAGGTAATGAATCAATTTTAATATACTCATATATACTTTTTATTATTATTATTACGATTGTTCCCATGAGGAGAGCGACTAAACTTGAATTCGCAATCATTAGGTATTTTGCTTCATCTTTTTTGCCTCCCAAAAACGCTTCATCCTTTCTGAATGCTCTTTCTTCCGTTCATCTGTCCACTTTACTCCAGGTTGACGATTTGATTTTTGCTCAAACTTCACATATGCGATTTTATACCGACATTCAGTGTGATCTTCGAGATTTTTTATTTTGATCTGTTGTAGATCCTTTTGGGCCTCTTTTAGCTACTCTGTTCCGCATTTACTATTCATAATTATATCGAGTAGTTTCTTCGGTATTCTGGACTGTTTCATTCTTTAAACATGTGCATAGAACTTTGCTCGTCGTTTTCTGATTTCTTCCGTTATCGTATTTGTCTTTTGATACAGTTCATTCTGAGGTCTTTTCATCCAAATGCCGTTTCTATCATTGGCCCGTAAATCTTTCTGAGTATGTTTCGTCCTTCTTTTTCTATTTCTCTAATTCTTGAATGGCCGCCAATAACCATTGTTTGAGCTGCGTAGATTGCTTCTGGAAGAATCGTTGTGTTATAGTGCCTCAATTTGGCGCCTCTCGAAATTCACTAATATATATATATATATATATATATATATATATATATATATATATATATATATATATATATATATAAGAGCTCAGAAAGAACTTTATCAAAAGGCAAATACGATAACGGAAGAAATCAGAAAACGACGAGCAAAGTTCTATGCACATGTCTACAGAATGAAGCAGTCCAGAATACCGAAGAAACTAGTAGATATAATTATGGAGAGTATATGCGGAATGTGAACAAACATGTGAAGTTTGAGCAAAAATCAAATCGTCAACCTGGAATAACACAGACAGATGAACGGAAGAAAGAGCATTCAGAGAGGATGAAGCGTTTTTGTGAGGCAAAAATGATGAAGCAAAAGTCCTAATAATTGTGAATTCAAGTTCAATCGCTCTCCTCGTTGGGAACAATTCTAATATATATATATATATATATATATATATATATATATATATATATATATATATATATATATATATATATATATATATATATATATATATATATATATATATATATATATATATATATATATATATATATATATAATATGTGCGTGTTGACACTAAGTAGGTGTGATACTTTCGTATTTCACAAAAATATAAAAGTATCATAGTACATTCAAAAGATTATTTGAATGTATTTCACAACTGTTTCTAATTATAGTCAATTTAGCATGAGTATATCGAAACTTGCTCGTGTAAATTGTTATTATCATATGGAGTTCTTCAATATGTTACTTTTTGTCCTCTCTCATAAATTTTTGTTCTTCTTTCGGGAATTGTGAATTCAATATATATGTCATTCCTCTGAATGGTTCTTCTAAAACCGACAAACATTTCTCAAAGCGAAATTGGTGGATGTTTTGAAGATAGACTTTCTTTTTTCTGGTATCTTTGTTTTGATTAAAAAATCTATGAAAAAAATTAAATAAAATATTGTTTGAAAGTTAGAGAAGTGTTTTTCAAGTGATAATGCTTCTTTGCTTATTATTTCATATGAAAATATTCAGCCCTGCTATCAGTAATTACAACAGAAATTCCATGAAATGCTGTAGATAGGAAGGAAGTTGTTAGTAGGATGTATTCGCTGAAGTTCCATCCTGTAAAACAAATCGTGTAATATATTTTATTATAAGAAATACGAATAACCATCACAAATTATGTGCGATAAAAAATAGAGAAAAATTTCTTCATTCAATGTAGACGTTTCATGAAACAATTTTTCGGTTAATAAATTTTACATTGAAACTATGAATAAAGTACTTATATTCTGGAAAAATTGACTGTTATATTCTCATATTGATTCTACTTTGGAAACTTGGAAATTTACTCGAATTTTTGATATTGAACTCACAGAGATGAGAAAAATTTTTGGAATAGATAACAAAATTGTTAAATTTTCTGTAGATAAAATTAATCTATACAAAAATGTATTTAAAATGTTGGACTTATTCAATTGAGTGAAAGATAATATTTTATTATTGCTCTAGTTTTGTGCTTTTTCTTACTGCGACTGAACTTGAAACAATTTTAAATATTAGGAAGCTAATTATTGGAGTCATGCTTCAACAATCAGTTTCTATTGTTGAAATCATAGTTTGGTTATGTCATCTCATTTTGTATTCAAATACATATATCATCCGATGTTTATAATAAATAGAAAAACTCTGCCGAAATGCTTTCAGATGAACTTATAAGGTAGAATTCAGATCTTAACTATTAATATAGATAAAACGAAATTCATTCCTTTTGATGTAGATAAGCACTTACATTCACTCAGTGAACTATTGATAATTAAAATAGCAGAAAATACATTTAACATTTCTTGCACATACGAATGTAAATACTTAGGAATTATACTGGATTCGCACCTTAAAAGGGATTCCCACGTCAGAAGCTTAATTGTTAAGCTTAGGGGAATAATATCCATATTTAAACAACTGTCAATTATTCTAGACGTAAAACATCTAACAATAATTTACAAAGCTCTGGCGGAGTCTCTGATAAGATATGGTAAAAAGCTCAAAATTCAACAAAAATTACTGCAGAAAATCCTTCATAAAAAAGATATCAGATATCCTACTGACTTTCTGTATAAAGGCGCTGACATGCTGGATATACACCAGCTGGTTGTTCTATCGCTGCTAAACTTTACGAAAAAAAAGATAGACAGTTGTTACTTTATTGAACATAGCGTGATTACCAGATGTAGCAGGAACTCTTTATCAATTCCACAATACAGTAAATCTATATGTCCTTGTAGCTACTCTTATTTGGCACCAAAAATCTATAATGAATTGTCATTTGAATTAAAAACTTTGATTAACATTTAAAATTCAAGTCGGCCATAAAGAACTGGATGAAAACAAAGGGCAAATATATGATTCATCAACTGGTGAACATTCAAAAGCTAAAATAGTTGTAAAACAATATATGATAGTGTTACACATTGTTTAATATTCATATTCGCTTGTCTCCAATATTATTATCAAATTTTGATATTGATAAGTTTTTTCTAAAATTTTAAAATAGATACCTTGATATGTATGTAAATATTAAATATTGCGAAATATAAATAGACATTATTCGTACTCACCACAAGCTACGGCCTTTGTGAGAAAATGTATTATCTTTGTTTAGGCAACCAAATTGTTTAGGCAGCAAAATTGAATTAGTTATTGTCGTGTTATTTCCTGTTAAGTTTATCCCATTAAATTGCGCTTTCCTATCGATTAGGTACATATAAAAATCTGTGATCCATTGTATGTTCAATGACATATACCTAATTCGAAAATTTTTCAAACAAAAAATATTATATCGAGATACAATATATACTAATTTCCGAATACTCTGAACGACTTCACACGGTATGTACTTGTTAGAAATTCTGTCAGTTGTAGTTTTCAATGGAAATAATTTCAATTCCCTGAAAAGTCAGATTAGATAACAGAGTCGGCAACGTCGAGTAGCGCAAAGAGAATAACAGCGCCTTATTACGTCACCGCGACGTCACAATTCGATCGCGGTATCGGTGGGGACTAAATGGAGGGGAAACACAACCTCTAATTCTGATTGGTCAACTCTCAGAATGCGACTTCCAAATATGGAACAGATGCTCCATTCATAAAAGTAAAGTCGCTCTGAACTCACGACTCAGTTCACAGAGAAACGTCAATGTTGTAGGACTTCGCGTCGACCAGACTAAAAGATAATCACCATAAAATCGCGCGAGGAGTGCGCGGTGTCCGTGAAAAATTATCGGCGGGTGATTAGAAGGTGAACTCGCCTCGCAACGAGTGATAAAGGGAATAGAGATAGTGAAGTGCGTCCCGACGCTGCCTCGAGCCCAGCGGCGTCGGCAAACATGATCATGGACGGCTTGGAAACGCTGCAAGTTCAGCACCACCACCATCATCATCATCACTCGTTTTTGCTTACGGAGTCGGCGGCGTCAGCGGCCGTCGCTCACCATTTCAACGTGCTGAGCTTCGACACGTGCCTATACAAGACGACATCCGGAGACGGCGCCGGTAGCCCGGCGTCGGCGTCCGTGTGTTCGACGACGGCGCCCGAGGAAGACGTGACGCCAGCGTCGGAGGCGCAGACGGGCGACCTCAACACCCCCGTGACCACCTCGGGGGATATTCCTTCATTCTTCGGGCCATCCACTGTTGTGGAACCGCCACCGATAACAGGTAGGTGGGTGTTCATCGACTTGGCGACGACACAAGGTGGTTGTCAACAGGTGTTTCGCGTCGACTATTGATAGCTGCGAGCGGGGGTGGCTACGGAAATGCGGGGGTTAGGAGTATTTTCTGCGAAACGTTTCATTCACATGAAACAATCAATGTAAACATTACAACTTAGATTACTCTTATGACCATATTTGCATCATTCTTAAAAATTAATAATCATAAATGAGTATGCAAAAATAATTTTGAACCACACCTCATCTTATTGATTTTTTCAATTTTCCGTTTCAAAATATTTCTAAATATCTTGATTCTTGATAAATATGAAGCCTTTCTCTTTTTCACAATTTTTACCCCACTAACAAACAAATTTGGTAAAGCTTCTTGGACTTTCAAAAATGGAATGACATCAATTTAAAAATACGCAGGCTTGATTATGATTATATGAAGACGTGCACCTATGAGTTATGAAGGTTTTCATTTATCCCTCATCGAGTTGCCTCTTTTCGCCTTATCCTTTGAAATAATTCTAATGCCATTCTATTTTTCGAGCAATTCTCAATCATCTCTATACTGCGATGTTCATTTTCGATGATTCGTATTAGAGATCATAGATACATACATACTCAGTGTAGATGAAGATATGACAGTGAACACCAATTCAGTATACGAAGTTCAGTTCTCAATTTTCCATTCTGCACTATTTCAGTGCGAATTGAACAAAGATTAAATATTTCCTCAAACCGTTCTTGTAGATAGAAATGGTATAATAAGTTGACTTATATCGACTATCTGTTGTAATAAGTAGGTACTATTTGTTGGCAAATAAGTTTTTCATGCGGCAAAAAGATAAGTATATATTTGGACACTTTGCTTCTTTGGCAACAATATCACTCTTCCTAGATACAATCTTAACCATTCCTGAATCGATAAAAAACATATTTTGCACAAGTGTTGGCTTGATGTAGATAAATCTAACTTGCTATTAGGTATATAATTTCTTAACAATATCAACACAGGACAGTCATGTTAAAGAGTTACAAAAATTTTTTTCTAGCTTAAAATTGATGAAAATTTCTCTATGCTTAGAGTAGTTTACTCTGTACCAATGACCACAGCAATTTCACAGCTTTATAGTTATACATATTACATTATAACTACCAATAAAAACCATTAAAAAATGAATATGAATATTGTCGAGAATGCAAAAAAAATATTATTAATGATCATAAGAAAATAGCATATACAACGAGGAAAACATTACGGCGGGATTGTTGTTTGAAACGATAGTGGATACTTGCGATTTGTAAATACATTCTCAAATTTCACTAATATTGAACAATATTGCTGAGTAGGTACAGTAATTCAGCAATATTGATGCTGGTCAAAACACAAGAGGCTCTCTTAAATACTTGAATATTCACATGAAATTAACTCTACTTGAATTGAAATAGAGCATATTTGCTGAACTTATAGTTATATAAAATTTCGTGAGAATTTCTGCCCTTAATATTTACCCATCTATATTGTACCTAAATAATAGGTACACAAAAATCCAAGTGGCGTGACACAAAAATCCAAGAGGCATTGAAGATCGAGAGAACAGAACGGCCTATGAAAACATATTTTGACTTGAGGAACAATACGCTTTAATTTGGTTTCATCAGTTGCAAGGCAGATTGATAGACACAATATCTTCAAGTATGATTTTGTAATTTTCAGAGACGTATCATTCCATTTTATTACAATATTGTGGGTGAGATTTATCTCGACAGTTCTGGGATTTTTATCTTCTTCAATAGTACCTTTAAGATGATTTACAACATTCATTATAATTAATTATGAGCTAATATTCAAACACTTGGACTTTTGATTCACACTTTTGTTCAGGGAGATGTTTCGAATATATTTCGAGTATATCTTGAGGTAATCCATTCTGAATTATCATTTTTATTAGTTCAAGTGTCAACATCGAGTAAACGCAAATATTAAATAATACATTCATATTTGAAAAGAAGACATGTGCAATACATGTACAATAATATTATGACAACTTCCACTTTATCTTTTTATTTGTAGATTGATAGTTATTTTCTTTCCAAACACTCATCGTTCTATTATATATTTTCCTAAGTACCTAGTCGTCAAGAAATACGTAATGAAATAATTAGTTTATGAAAAATCATAATCAGTGTCTAATATCAAGAGTCTGCATTAATATAAATTGGTTTTGTTGCAATAAAAATCACTATTTTCCAAAACTTAGTTATAATAAGTGAATATACCTACGTTAAATCTTCGATAACGAATAATAAATTTCAGTCGCTACTATTCCTATAATTTCTTTGCTGCGTTATGAATCCCCAATATCTGTGCTGTTAGGGCGTTATACAGATTTATTGCGCCAGGCATGAAGCAACGTTAATTCGGCCCCTGGCCTATGGGAATGAAACTGACCAAAGGCAAAATATCAGTAGGCAACGTCATTGGTTCACTTGTAAAATATAACAAATTGTAATATTTTATAGTTTATCATTCGAATTATAATTGTTGAATCATGAGAAGAATTAATTTGTTGTAAGTACACTGCATAATCTTTTTGATAGGTATTTCTGTATTTGAATAAAATTGTTAAAAATATCTAAATATGTTTGGAATTCTTCAACTGACCAGACAACTCAAACAAACCAACA
This sequence comes from Henosepilachna vigintioctopunctata, assembly GCA_030704895.1. Taxonomy (NCBI): domain Eukaryota; kingdom Metazoa; phylum Arthropoda; class Insecta; order Coleoptera; family Coccinellidae; genus Henosepilachna; species Henosepilachna vigintioctopunctata. Next base: position 4,402,434 of record JARQZJ010000093.1, on the reverse strand, counting down.
CAACTAAGTTCTAAGCAATGAACTGTTGTTCATCATTACATAACACATTCATTCAGTTTGAAGATTAATCGATCTACCAATCATACCAAATATATGACAATTGATTGAATCTGGATTTTGGACAAAATGTCATGAAAAATTTAGTACATAAGTAACTTTCTAGAAGAAGCCTTATAGCAACTCAATTAATGTACTTAAACATACAAACCTATAGCTAAGAATGCTATCTATATTCCTTTAATTAAAATTGAACATTTTTTATTTATATTAATTTTTATATTTTTGGGTGAATTATATTAGTTTTTTGAACAATTTATTAAATTTGGTAGTTATTTCTAATTCAACAAAGTTAGTTAATGACAATGCACAAGCCACCATTATTTAGGAATTCATTGTGCAGGAGTTATACAAATGCTAACTAGATACAACATACTTCACTATTTTGTCAGACTTGCATTACCTATAAATTGATAGATTAGCATTTAAGGAGAGCAACGAGAAAATCAGATTTTTATCAGAGATTTTATTGAAATGAAAAGCAGTAAAATATTTTTTTATGTACCTGCTCGGTTGATTAGAAATCTCGTTTCTTAAAAAAAAATTATTTTCTTATTTTTTCTCTCAAATTTTATTTGCAAATGATGGTTCAAAGACAATACTCTTAGAGATAACTGAATAAAACTCTCATTTCATTTTTCATCACGTATTCTAGAAATACAATGAGAAGTAACTCTAAATTTACTACACTCCAGTCAATGAAGAAACGATAAAAAATAGCCTTGTTTTCGAACATAAATATAATTTCAGTTTAAGATAGGAACCTTCAATATAAAGTATCAAGAATCAAATATAGAAATCTGTTACTATAAGAATATAGGATATTTGTTACTGCTTTTACTGTTTTTTAAAAACCTACATTAAATGTAACAAGTTGGCAAAATGATTAAGTATTTAAGGAACTCAAACAAAGTTACAGCCTAACCTAAAGTATTTCGGTGTTGTTTATAGTAACTTTATCCGATATTTTAATATCCAGTAAAGTTTTCGCAGAAATTAGATATTATAGATCTAAACTTCGACTGTATATTTATATTCTAAAGGACTCGTGGTCATACAAATCAATAGCGTACTAGTTACCTATGTGTAAAACAGAAACAACGAAAGCGAAAACTCTCAGTCGTTTCGAATACGATGAATCGTAAAATGGCAATATTATGACCGTCTAAAAACAATTTTTACGGTCCACCAAGCAAACCTAGGGACGGGCAAGAAAGCAAATTTATCGATTGTTATGTCGTTCGTTTTTGAAAACTGTGTGTCGATATGTATGAACATTTCCAAGAGAGTGTTCTTGTCTGTCTATATTCAAACTGAAAATCACTATTTTTAGCATCTAACAGACTATGAAAATGGAAAAATTTATTTCTTGTCCTCGCAAAAAAAATTTCGAAGAAAAAAAAGAAAAGTTCTGTACCCTTTATTAAAAAAATTGCGGGATCGGAAGAAATGCCATTTTACGATTCATCGTATTTTGTCGATTTGTATGAACATCGCCAAGAGATTTTTCTTGTCTGTCTATATTCCAACAGAAAATCACTATTTTCAGTGATTAACAGACAGTGAAAATGGAAAAATTTATTTCTTGTGCATGTTTCGCAAAAACTGTTCGAAAAAGAAAGGAAAGCTCTGAACACTTTTTCAGAAAAATTGCACCATTATTCGGAATTGAAATTTGTAATACTTAAATTCTATGAAACATACACACCTATACTTATTCTAAGGTCAAACTGTAGCTAAATGTTTGTCCACGGACTTTAATTAATTATCTCTGATCTTATTGAATGTCAATGAAAAAAAGAAATAAAACTATTTATTTGTTTCTTATTTGTATACCTATTTATAATTTGAAAAATGCAACTTGCTCAAAAGCTTGAAGAAAATCATAAAGGATGATGAAGAAGTATACTAGCTATTTGACAAAAGAACTCAACTAAAGTGCGAAGGTGAATACCTATACTCTAATTTTGACCATTGAGAGGCAGGGCCCTCAAAGGAGTACGATAAACTCAAATTGAAGAAAACTGAACCAATTTTCGATTATTTGAAAATATTACATACCAAAACGAACGAAGAAAAGAAATTCGAAAAAAACTACAGATATACTTGAGATCGGATTCTCACTAACCTCTTGGTGAAACATTATTAAATATAAATTTAAATTAAATTCTTGGCTCAATATTTCTCAAATATATTGAATATTATCAATTATAATTTTATTGTACTATTTTTTAATATATTCGTGAAATATTAAGTCAAGAGTTCGATTAAAATTATTAACTACATATATGGCGGATTTAGATAATTCAGGTAAATATTCAAGTCAATTGCTCCAATTTCTAAGTTATATAAATTATATAAGATAAATGACTATAAAACAATTTTTTATGGAAGACAATAATAAACACTAATTAATCAACTTCCACTTTTTCTCAAATTCTGGATTGAAACTCAGGTCTTTGTTTTCAGGCCCAAATTTTTGCACATTTTCTGGAAGCCATATCTACCATTTATAATTATTATCGATTTATTTACGGAAAATGTCATTAAATTTTTCATTGTTTCTATTGCTTGATGAATTTCAAAAATCAAACATTCGGTACAGAACGTGCAATATTTCATCTTAAAAGATAAAATGATCTACCCTGTATAAAAGAAATCGTAAAAATCCAGCAAAATCTCCTCTATTGCTTGTAACGTAGCTGTTAAGAATTTAATAGAAAATTGTTTTATTAAATTGTTGTAAACAAAGATTTACACATATATTAAAAAGAATACTGCATGACGTACGTTTCGATGAGATTCACCTTTTTCAAATGCTACGTGCAGACTAATGACAATATACAGACTAATACAGAGAAAACAGGTAGATAACAGGTAGAAGGGATCAATTCACACTGAACTACTATATTAGTAAACTAAGTAATTTTGAAAAGATTGAGAAGGGGGCTTGAGGTATGATCGATTTGGCTGTTCAAAAGGTTGCCAGAATATTTGTATTTATTAATTTGAAGTGATTCTAACAAATTAAGCTTCATTCCCTTGTTTGCAGTATTCAAAATTTCAAAATCGGAATTGAATATATGATTTTCATTAATCAAATGATTTGCATAATGTGAATCTGTCTTCTGATTATCAAAGCTACGTTTATGTTCAGAAATTCTTATTTGAAAAGTTCTAAACGTTCTACCAATGTAAAACTCATCACAACTACCACAGTTAATTTTATATACTCCGTCATGCAGTACTTTACGCAGTACATTATGCAGTACGTTACGTCATGCAGTATTCTTTTTAATATATGTGTAAATCTTTGTTTAACAATTGTTTTATTATGTTTATCGATTTACATCAAGTATCGGCCTCATCAATTTTATTAATGTTAAGAATTTGGTCGAGCACCTGACGTTTTGGAATACAATAACGAAATTGGCATTTAAACTTCATTTCTCAAGGAAAAAGTTAGACCATTTGGCCGAATTAATCACCGGAAAATGATTACTTTGTCATATAGTAAATTGATGAATGCAATAAACTTTGATAGGGTTTAAAGACGTATATTGGTAACTACATACCTACTCTTATAGATTTATCTTGCTTTTGAACTTATAATTGAATCGTTAATTCATTTGAAATATGAGGAGGGATATCCAAAATCAATCCTTGATTACGTTCTTCATTTTCATTCTAATTGTGTCAAAATCGTGAACTTCAGCAATAAAATTCTTTTGAATGAACTGCGGTATACACATATGTATTGTATTTTATACATCTGAGCTTTAACATAATAGGATATTAACATGCAAAAGGCTACCTAATTGTCAATTTATAAACCCGACTTTTGGGTAAAATTTATAATGAAGCTCTAGCAATAACAAGTGTATATTAAGTACTTATCGTCTTCTTCTCCTGAAGCTAAGGATTAATTCCTCTTTGCTTGGTACTGGTTTCTGTTCTCCTATAAACGAAATGATAAGAAAAGGCGAAGTCTAGCTAAAAGCTACTCAAGTTAACCTCTATATATTGAAATGAAATTTTCAATAAGTTAAAAGCAAAAGGAAGCGAGAATTAATAACAAAAACAAGATATTCGAAAGGAAGAAAACATAACATTATAAAAAGAATAATTGACTAAATAAAAATAAAATAACAACGTAAGTTAATCTCAAACAAGAAATAATGATAAGAACAGATAACGCAAGGGTACAACATTTCAATTCTGATTACCGAGAAGAAATGACTTATACATCCGCTTTAACCTAGCCAAGCTACCCGCTTTAACGTCCAACGGAATGGAGTTGTATACTTTTACAGCATTAAACGAGAAACATTTATGGAAGTCTGACCGGTAAAAACGCGTCAAAGCAAGAGTGTAGCGATGTCTTAAACCGCGGATGTGCATTGAGTCTCTATAAACCAACTTATTTCTGAGGTAAGGAGGAGAAGAAGATGACAGAATACGAAAAACGGCTGACCCCAAATGATAACGGAATAGATTTTCCAACTTCAACCAAGCAAGTTCCCTGATATAAGACGACACTCTTGTATATTTACGTAGTCCATATATGCACCTACAACAAGAATTAATAATCCTTTGCAACCTACGCCTAGTAAGTGAGTAGAGGCAAGGGTAGTAGAGGACCAAACCATAGTTCAAAATTGACAAAACAAGGCTTTCACAGAGTTTTTTCTCAGAGCCAAGCTTAAGTAGTGTCGGGATCTGTAAAGTTGTCTAAGAACCAAATATGATTTTCTTACCAACAAACCCACATGCTCCTCGAAACGAAGACGGCAATCGAAGATTATTCCCAAATTTTTAGCACCCAATAGATAAGTTCAAGTCCAGGTGAATGTGGATACCCAAACTGAAGACAAGGTTATTATACTTAGATGGATTCAGTCTTAAATTATGGCTATCACAAAAACTCTTTAAGCACATATCATAATGCACAGATATTCAAATCCAAAAACTATATCATAATAAGGTATCCAGTGCTTTATTAACTCATAAGATACATCACTTTTCAGTAATAATTGTTTATTTTTCATGAAAAATAGCTCACATCGCAGGATTCATATAAACGTTATAGTTTTTCCATAAGGTATCGATACATCGAAATTAAAAATCGATATTTGGATACATTTTAACCCCTATTTAATTCGAATATATTGTTCAGATCCATAGACATAACACAGTGTTCCGTAACCGCTATTATTAAACTTGAAACATGCTGAGGTGAATTGTGTGTCGTATGGTTTGACGACTCTACAAGAGAGAAAATCATAACACGACCGCTACCATCAGAGAGAGCATCGCGTACGGACTCACGTTGCCACAATATGATCTCGCTAGATTAAATATAGAAGACCGCATTCCGTCGGATAGATATAGCATCAGTGCGAAATGATCACGATGAATAGAGTATTATTCTAGGAGTTGTTGTTTATCGTTCAAGTAATTATAGTATATCAACTGAACAGAAATATATTTTTGAAAACCAAAAACAATAACTCTTTTTGTTACTTAAGTAATATTGAAGAAATTATAAACACATCGATTCTCTCAGCCAGTTTTATTGTTCGTCGATTCAGGCATGTTTCACCTGTCGTATCCAATCGAAACAATGTTTTCTGATTGTTGAGATGAGCTCAACGGTTCTTGTTGAAACTTGGTGCCAAACAAATATTAGGTACTTCTTTTTTTGGCTCATTTTTTATGACATGAGTGATGATTGTGTTAGCAACTTTTGTTTTTCCCCAATCGATAGGGCCGATAAATACATAATTTAAATAAAACTTAGTAGTTCTTTGATTTCGATAATATATACATTATAATTAAAGGGTGTTTTTTTTGGGGTATAGAACTTTAAATTGCAATAAAACAACGATGTATCATTTCATTGACAAGAATTTTGTTTTATTCGAAAGATAATTGTCCAATTTTCGATGACTTTTTCCAACATTTGTGGCCGTATATCGGCAATAACAACGCGGTCAAGCGTTTGTGGCTTATCCGCATAGACCAATGTCATTCCAGTCAATCCTGGAACCCCGGACCTCCTGAATGCTAAGTAAGCTTCTTGCAAACAAGCACTAAACTAGTTTCTCTCGTAATAATGAAACGGCTTCTATGAAAGGCAGAGAGAAGAACTATCTGACATAAATGAGAAGCTTTGAGATTTTTCTGGCACTCATCTTCGATGTGGTATTGGTTTCGACGTATAACATACAGTCGATTGTAAATTAAATTCTGAAAATTAGAAATTAAAGCCAAAGTTAAAGTTGGAGGAAAATTGAGGAAAAACATCACTAATTTCTGATTACCTACTTCATAAGATTGATGCTTTTCAAGACATACCACATGGCAGCATCCACTGAGCTACTAAACTGCTGAAAAATTTATCTTCATAAAAATATATTCACAATACATGTGTCATATATTATTATGTCCAGCCGGATTTAGTGGAATAATGCAATAATGCATATTATCTCATAATTCTCTCATACATCGAATCGAAACATTTGTGCTTAAGATACTCGTATCTCCCACACAAACACTTTTGGAATGGATTCTCGTTTTGTGGATATTTTTCATTGTTCAAATCACACTGCAAAACAACAATATTTCATCGCAAAATTAAAAACAATTAGAAAGAGCTGGTTATACATCAGATTCGTGAATCTTCATGCGATTCAGTAGAGGTGTCTACATCGGGGATATTCAAGAATTTTATTGAAGGGGATATAACTGTTTTGCATCAAAAAGGGAGACTAAGTTGGTATTTGTCTATAGATTAGAATGAGTCGAAAATTATTTGTACCCACCACTTATGCCAAGCTATGTAGTGACGTGTTAAAACAATTAATTTGAGGATTTCCTAAACTTGACTCATGAAGAAAAAAGTACGTATTCCATAACACCAAATGCAAAAAATTCTTGAATTTTCGAAACTGACATGCTCAACTCAGATTAGTCAAGCTTCACTCTCCTCCTCCGCTATAGAATGGAGAGTTCTTTAGAGTTTAGTTTAATTACTATTCTGAAATCGTAGATATTGAGAGTACAGCAATCTGAAGTTTGCTAAACAAAAATCTCTTGAATGATTCATTTAAATAATGATTAAATAAAGTAGGTATACTTCGCTTTGCCTAAAACTACTTTTAGGTACTACTTTGTAATGGGTTAGTAATTGGAATATTAAAATATGCGTGAGCAATACAACTCGTTAATAAGCTCGTATATATTATTTTATTGTGCTGGAAAGTTGTACGTAAGCAGCTTTCTATATACCTGAATGAAAGTAGTTGACGAATAACATATATCGATTTTCACTAGCAAATTTCATTCTATTATTGGCCTTGATATTTTTCGGGGTATTATTCACCTAAGCATATCTCGTAAGTTTGAGAATTGGAAACCAATGTGATTTTCAACGGCTGTTTAAAAATATTTGGCTTTATGTATTTTCATTTCAAATGTGTAATATAATTCGAAGAACTTGTTCTAATTAAACAAAAATTAATAGTGTCGATAAACTTTTGGCGAAAAGTTGTGAAAAAGCATGATGAATTCAGAACATTTCTGTAAATTTCATAAAAAAAGGATACTTAATTCACTGGAATCATATTCCAGCCTACTACTCAAGTTACTATTAAGAGTTGTATCAATCTCTTATAAAGAGGAAACAATGCCTCTGATATTTAGTTCTTAGAACGAAAAATTTGTCGTATGTATTGAACAAGTTATATGGAGATTTAACCAAATCTTTTCAATCATGCTTATAATAATCTAGGTATACTGAATATGTTTAATTTCTGAGTGAGATTTAAATAGATTGTAAATTTATTGTGGAACTCTGACTATAAAAGATTCAATTGAAATAAAATTCATTGCAGAAAAAAAAATGTGAACATGAATTAGAAAAGGAACTGTAAAAAGGCATAATAATACAAAACAATGTTAATATTGTTATATTTCACTTATAAAGATTGATCATCGTCTTATCACGGAAAACAATATCTGACGTAAAATTGAAAGAAAAATTTGGTGCTACCAATCAATCTCTGTTGGGCACGGTTGTTTTTCAATGTGCCACAAAGTATCTCCTGGAAATTTACGTTGTTACTCTGATTCATTCAATTATTTTGAAACTCAAAATCGCATGCACAAAAAATTAGCGGAAACAACCAAACTGTTCAAAACAGTAGCAACAAAATAATGAAAATGTATCGAAGCAACATTGTTGATATTATAGACTGTGTGATTCTTATTTTGAGGTACATAATAATAAGGAAATGTTTCCTCTGAAAGAAAACTATAAGAAGAATTATACAGTCCTTCATCCAAAGACTGATTTTATGAGCGATATTGGATGTTGAACCGAGAACGTGCCCTGTTTCATGCAAGACCAGCACGGATTTTGCGGAGGCGTAGAGGGTGAACTCCAGTAGTTACGTACACTGCCTACTTGTTGATTTATTTGTCGACGGCTTCTATTACGAGTATCTTGAGCGGCTGGCGGTATAAGGATATTCACTATGTATAATTTTAAAGTCTCAAAATGAGGATATCTGTTTTATCCAGATGAATATATGATTATGACATAATTCACATGAATTCCATGCAAACTGTCAGATTCATGAACTGGTTAAATATTTGACAAGTATCAAATTAAATGTCAACTTTAAATAAACATTAAATGTACTGAAGCAAATACAATAATTTTTTTAACATTGAATCTTTATTGTAGCATATAACAAATTTAAAACAAGACACTTACGTTCAGATTTAACATTTCCCAATTCAACTGCAAAAACTCAAAGCAATGAGTAAGGAGACCAATTCATATGTCGATTCAGTAAATAAGTTTTAGTGTTCGAATTAGACCATTACACTTCTTATTAATGCAACAATTTTTGTGAAATAATTCGATTCTTATTAAAAATAAATATTCCTTTCTTTTTCTCATATTTCCATATATTTTTCGTCTTTTCTTAATATATTTAGGAATGTGTGACATGTTATTTCACTTCAATTATAATGATTAATGGCTATCAAAAAATGTTGACTACGAGTATATGAGTTGAAAAGATGAATAGTTATAAGCTTTCAAGTAGTTTTTTTAATTCAGTGGACCTACAGTTTCACGCCGTTACGACCGTACAATTGGCTTTCAATTAGTGTACACTACACAAAAATTATCATCATTTAACTACTTAAATCTTATGAAATCACACCGAATCCTACCGCACCATAGTCGAGTGTTTTCCCGACTAAGCCACGGAGGCTGACTTCTTTGAGTAAAAGAATATATTCGTAACAATACTTAATTTTTTTCATTATCCTGAAAGATTCATTTCAAAACCTTACTCTTTATTTGTTTATAGATGTAATTCGCTCATAAAAAGAAACATTATATACCAAGAGATAATATACAAGTTCCTGAATATCCCAGTGAAGATTAATTATGCTGACAGATATTAATTTTGTCTTAGATAGTTGAAACAAATAACTTTGCGAAATAGTCGAAAAAAGGGAAACAAATAAATTTGCTTCATGTGGAATAACATTTGTGTACCATTGAATTTTCGAGCAATTCTACAAGTAAATTAGTGAATCTATTGAACGTTGATCTCTAAATTGAAAAAAAAACCAATAGATGATAAATATATTCAGTCAAAAATTTTATTATTGATACACAGAATTCGAACTTCAAATGCAAATACGAAGAAAGTACAAGATAAGTCAATTCATCCATAAGAGGCAATTTAACATCAATTGACTCTTTATTCAACAATTTTGGTGTAGCTTTTCGAAACGGTAGTGGATTTTAACATTCAATTCAGATGATTTGTCGAACGGAAAAATATAACATAAAATGAGAATGTCTTGGTAGAAACCCCCATGCGGTAATTGAAAGTATTGCTTCGAGATTGTGTGAAGTATAAAAGTCGCTTACGTGGCAAAGCAAAGATCAAATATTCGAATCACCGAACTTATGCACAAACTCATCTGGGATTCAAGCCAAGCACCTGCTGCAAATAAATAAAATTGGAATGTCTGCTTCTAATAACATAATGAAAAATTTCTAATATATGCATAGGAGAATATATAGGATATCTATGACAGAAATTCAGTGTTTACAACTTTTTGTCTGTCGGCTTGTCTGTTTCTCTCAGAAAATAAATAATTAATTCATTAAAGGGACTAAGGAGAGATATTGCATGAGTGCGCTTCTAGTAACTATCGAACTTGTTGAATGATAATATGATAGAATTGTTTTTTCCTTATTATGAATCCTCAGTCATATTCAAGCAATCAATCAAGAGTCGGTGACTTTCAAAACATTCCCAGGTCCTATAGCGAATGAGGAGAACATTAGTTCGTGAACTAATCACGTGAGCTCCCTCTATCGAAGAAAAGACGTATAAACCCTCTTTAGCGTTCCAGATTCCTCCTTTTTGCCCGCCTGGGTGTGATTCTGCAGCAGGCATGGGACCATTTCTACACATTACAGACAAAGCTCTGGGGTGTTTGAATGAAATGTCTTTTCTTCGATAAAGGGAGCTTGCGTGATTAGTTCACGAACTAATATTCTCCTCATTCGGATATAGGACCTGGGGGCGTTTTGAAAGTCATGGATTCTTGATGGATTGATTGAATATGACTGATGATTCCTAATATAAGGATGAAACAATTGTATCATATTATCATTCAACGAGATTGATGATTTTTCGAAACGCACTCAGTATTCACTTTCGAAAGTGATTACAACACTAAGTGGCGACATTATGTACGCAGCTCTCTGAGAGTTTATATATATATATATATATATATATATATATATATATATATATATATATATATATATATTATTATGGTCGCAATAAAATATTTCAATGGCATCACAATCTGACAACACTGTAGGAAGATGGATGTTGGGTTCAATCGACAGCATGCGGTTCATTCATTGCAGTTCCACCATTCATATTTTCCAAGCCCACGTTGTACTGCTGCTATGCTCTTGCGCCTTTAACCTTTCCCTTTTGTCGGATGACATTGTATGTTTCCTTGGACAAATCAATATTTCTATTTATAGACTATGAAAATAGTGGCCGATCGATAGACAGACAGGATGCAGCCGCAATAACTTAGTCTAATGAAATTTTTCAGTTTCTAACCAGAATTTGTTGTGAAAAAGAGAAATGGATTCTATGATAGTTATGAGCAAATTATTCGTTGGTATTTATATCGAGCCGAATCAATTTGAGTTGATTTATTCATAACGGAGTTTCATAAAATTGTAATATTGAATTTTTGCGTTGATTAATTGTTGGCATTTTTTTTAAAGGAAGGAATGTCGTCTGTTAGGTCCTATGCGTTCAGGAGTGAATATTAATTAATGAAATTATATATAGATAATACCTTTCTTCTTAGTAACTTCTCTTGATAAATCTGCTTTTTCAGAATCATTAAAGGATGAAAAAATGGTAAATCAAGTAAAATGATGAATGAAATGAAAAAGCGGAGGACCTATTACTATTGTATGAAACTACGATTGAAAAATATTGCAAGTAATTCAGCGTAATCGCGGACTGCCACTTATTCTCAATATTTTGGGACTTAGATTTCTCAAAGCTAAAAAGCATTTTACTATTAAAACTATAGGAAGATTGAAGTTAATTATACACAGAAATGAACTCTACATCTTATTACTATTGCCAATTCACCTTCCAAAAAAAAAACGTAAATGCTTATCCTAATTTCCTGGAAAATAATTTCCGAAGATATCGTCTTCGCAAAAAACAGTCTTATGTATGTTCTTTAACGAAACGTTCACTACGAATAATATTTTTGAAATTATGCCTTAATATTAAAAATCGAAAAAGGAAAAAAAACTGTAACCGCAACAGTTATGCACTTGATGAAGAATTTGCGAAGATATCGTCTTCTTCGCAAAAACAGTCTGTATATTCCTTAAAGAAACGTTCACTACGAATAATATTTTTGAAGTTCTGCCTAAATATTGAAAATAAGAAGAATTGAAAAGTGAAAAAAATTGTAACCGCAACAGTTATGTACTTGATGAAGAATTTGCGAAGATATCATCTTCGCAAAAAACAGTCTGTATATTCCTTAACGAAACGTTCACTACGAATAATATTCTTGAAATACTGCCTAAATATTGAAAATAATAAAAATTGAAAAGTGAAAAAAAAACTGTAACAGCAACAGTTATGTACTTGATGAAAACATGACGTTCTTTTTTTCATTGCAGGTTCGTTACATCCCGAAGAGCTTTCAATTGAACAGCAATCTCAAGAACATCAACATCACCAACAATCCCATAGCCCCCACAATTCTCCTGCTTCCAGCCACCTAGGGGAAAGGACTACTCCACAAGAAAGTGCCCTCAGTCCAGCTCTTAAAGACGATAGTACAAATCACAGTACGCTCAGCATGTATCCATCGCATTCCAATAATAACAATTCCGTTACCAGCAAAATGACCCATCGTCAAGTTTACTCGTCAGCACCTAGTCCCAATATTTCTGGAAATATTCAATTACAAACTATTGGCGAGTTATCAAATCAGAGCATGTCTCATTCGCCTAATACTGTAAATCCCTGGTTATTGTCGAGTGGAGAAAAATCCATATACTCTGGTATGTTTGGGCTACTTGGTAGTTCGCAATCACCACAGCACCAGTACCCAGCTGCTACACCTAGTCCAGTGCAACAACATTATGAAGAAAGATCTGCAGAACAGTTAATGCTAAGTATGGACTGTGGCAATAATATGACGTTAAAACAACCACCATCTTATCCCAGTTGCTCCTCAGTTGGACTCCAATTAGATATGCAACATCAAGATTTGCTGTGTACCAGGGTTGGACAACCACTTGTTGCAAGTTCAGTGAAATATCAATGGGAATCTCAAGATTACGGAAATCCTCAGGGTTCAAGTGCTTTAGTAGTACCGGGGCCAAGTGGTTTAGTTCCAAAACAAGAACCTTTTTCCTCAGGGTGTTCTGGTGAAATGGGACAATCGCAACAACAACATTCGGGCCCGGGGTACGGCGTTCAATTAGCTGAATATAATCCAAGCACAAGCAAAGGACACGAAATTTTATCGCAAGTGTATCAACAAAGTCCTATACCGTTGAAATTAGTACCAGTGAAACCAAGAAAATATCCAAATCGTCCAAGCAAAACTCCCGTTCACGAAAGGCCGTACGCATGTCCGGTTGAACACTGTGATAGACGGTTTTCTAGGTCGGATGAGCTGACCCGACATATTAGGATACATACTGGGCAAAAACCATTCCAGTGTAGAATATGCATGCGGTCATTCTCAAGATCTGATCATTTGACTACACATATAAGAACTCACACTGGCGAAAAACCATTTTCTTGTGATGTTTGCGGTCGTAAGTTTGCGCGAAGTGACGAGAAGAAGAGGCACGCTAAAGTTCACCTGAAACATAGACTGAAGAAAGAAAGCAAAATGGCCGGAAGTTCGAGCAGTCCTGCGCCTCAACAGCAACCTCCCCCACCTCATCATCTTCATCCACACCAACAGCATCACCTGCATGCCAGTCACACCATCACCAGCGAGGATGGAATGCAACTACCAGTGGTCACCACGACCCTCTGAGAAGAGCCAACTGCCGAGCTTCGTGCCGGCGATTGTATTTTATTCATTAGAGATGACTGTGATTTAGTTACGGATGCTGCTCAGATCATCTACGTGAGGATAGAGCAACCTGAAGAGAAATAAATGCATAATTTGCGTTGCTACCTGAAAACCAATATGATCTCCTTTCTGGTGCCATTTTATATGATGTGCCGGAGATAAGTGTGTTTGTATTTGCACAGAAACCGATTCATCCGAAAATGCGAACTATATTCATTCCTCTCCTCTGTTTTAATGAGAAGATTTAAAACTGTTCTAACGAAACACATGAAAATGTCCTTGTGATGTTTCGTATAGGATTACGCAAATCATCATTCAATTTTGTTTCCAGAAATAAAAAGGACTGTTGCATGAATCAAAATGGTGCCCAAATTTCGGATGGATCTAATGGATCGTGCCATTGTTTAATAATCGAGGACCCTTCACTGAAAATGTGAATTATAATAATATATATATTTTAAAAATATAACCCAGCTAACACATCGATATGAAAACCTATGTTACCACACAAATATTTTGGTTTTATTCAGTTTGTAAACTAACCCAGTATTAAGAACATATGTTTAATTCTGGTAACATAGTCCCTCGATGTTTTTCCTACTTCTAGAAAACGATTTAACAAAGGCTTTAATTATTAATATTAGGAATTAGATAGCACTTACTATTGTTGTTGCCAAATAACACTGTTCAAAAATTTTTTTATACATTCCGTGCTAGGTTTTTCAAATTGAAAATTGTTGATTATTATGAAATTGTAATTTATTTATTCGTTATTATATATATGTATTTCAATCTATGTCTATGACAGTGAATATTTTTAGAGAGAGTCTTTTTTCCGTGCCATAAGCTCAGTTATGAAGCATACGTTTGTTTCCTCAAGAGGATTTTTTTAAGTTACTTTGAGATCATAAAAGCACTGTCTTGAAGTATCTGAAGTCAATATAAGTCAAGTGAGAAGTCTTATACGCACATTGTGGATGTTATTATTTGTTACATATATAGTGAAACTCCTGTTTCCGGAGCGTGAATATCAGTAAAGTTTTCAATCTATCAAAAATGCCTTAACAAGTGTCTTGATAAAATCGGAATTATTAAAAAGCCTAAATCAGTCGAAAATCTCCTGGTCCACTATTAGTTAGAAAAATATGTAGTTATCAGATTGGATATAGAATGATTTTTTATATTATTGGTTATATCGTTGTACATGAGACTCTATTTCTGGTAGTACCAGAAAAAATGTTGTTTAATTCTAACTACTATCATATGATAGCAGATTATTTTTATGGAATATAAATTCTGTTTTTTATATTATAATTCGCATATGAAATTTAATTCTTGTTAGATATTTAATGAAGTATACGACTAATTATTTTGTTTTATAACACAAACATTTGTTGTTTATCAAAAGTTGAAGAATATTCCTCAGATGGATTTTGTATAAATTCCAATTGCTGAAATGATTTATTGTTATTCAAGTTTTGAAAATAATTTTCTATTCTATAATTGTTGCTGTTTTATTTGGAGATTTCGGCAATATTATCTTCGGAAATCTGAACTGAGTAAAAATCCTAGCATCATGTTAAAATGCAAGTATTTGAATTTTCATATTTCACTGTATATTCGAAAAAAAACTTTATGATGTGGATCAACTATTCTTCATAAATATTTCAAATATTCTTCTTTATCGTCATGAAAGTATTCGATGAAAAAATCTGTTTTTAACCTTACAGGAGTGTACACTTTGTTTTTGAAGCACCGAGAGGTTAAATGACTGTCTTTTCTATATCGTGAAATTTAGAATGTGGAAGATGTTGAATGATTTCTTATTGACGTTCTTTGTGTCACAAATACCTAAATGACTAACGATGGAATGTTATAGGCCTAATTAAATATGGATTGAGAGAAGATGTATATATTGTATATTTTAATTTTAACAATTTTTGTAAATATTGTAATTTGAAATTCAAATAATTGTTGACAAATTACCTACCCATATTGAAATAATTGTTATCCCCATCCTATAACCATCCCTCTTTGACCTTTCCTGAATTTGCACTCAAAATAATTATCTATTTTTATATCCTTAAAAAATTAGATGTTACCTTTATCAAATTTGTAACAAAAATAAACTGTTAAACTTTCGATTCGACTTTTAAGGCTGTTGTATTGTAAATGTGATATTTAAAATACATGTTGTAAATTATTATCACAAGTTTGAGAGAGGCATCTTTATTTATTTCTTCATGTATCACATTTCAGTTATATTTGAAATATAATTGCAATTGATGTTTTTAAAATGTGATTGTGCTCATCTCCGTTAAATCACACAATTCGGATCTGAAAATAAAATAATTCGCTAAATTGAACCAAGTCTGTTTCATTCATTCAACCTGTCTTCACCCAGCAGTTTACGAGGTCTATCCGAAAAGAATTTTTTGACGATATAATCATTCATTCATATATATATATATATATATATATATATATATATATATATATATATATATATATATATATATATATATATATATATATATATATATATATATATATATTTTTTTTATTTTGAAAGTTTTAGCAATAACAGGCTTTTTTTGATATGAAAAACTTTATTTTTGTTGACGTTTCGTTGTTATATTACAACTTTGTCAAAACTAATGAAATTAATTAATAATTAATTAATAATTAATTAAGAAATTAATTAATAATTAAATAAATTAATTAATTAATTAATCAATTAGTTTTGACAAAGTTGTAATACAACAACGAAACGTCAACAAAAATAAAGTTTTTCATATCAAAAAAGCCTGTTATTGCTAAAAACTTTCAAAATAAAATATCTTAAACAGGCAATAAATCAATATCAAGATATATATATATATATATATATATATATATATATATATATATATATATATATATATATATATATACTGATTTTGATTTTAAATTACACTGTAAAAATAAATACGACTGGACAAGATTACCAAGTTGTTTTTGGCCAGGAATAGGAAAATACATTAAGTACATTGAAGTAGTTAATGATGATAAAAAAAAAATTTCGTTTTCTTCTGTCTTTCCAAGCAAACGGCAGTCTGTCGATAATTTATATTGTCATTGTAACAAATGAAAGTTTTCATTGTCACCGAATCTTCTAGCAAATATAGGTACATCATAGAATAATCTACAACATGAGCGCTGGTCTCGAAAATTGGACAATTTTAAAACCATTCTTGAAAACATAATTCTCTACTATATCTTAATTCCTTGACGAAACATTTTTGGTTTCATTTCTACAATACCTATGAAAATTGAAATGCTTATAATCACAGAAGCGTTAATTATGTTCATGATTAGGTAGGTATATAAAATTATTTTTCATAATCTTTGAATTTCAGATTTCAACATTTGTTTATTTTTCTTCAATATCTCGATGAGTAGAGGTTCTTCATATCTGAATTTTTTTATATATACTTTAGAATAAGTAATTCAATATTTTCCCGCTTTTTATACCATGTCCATGCATCAGCATTTTTTGTTTCGAGTCAGTTTTTGCAGTGTCAAAACAGTTTTCAGAACAGCAAAAGCTCTACCAATACCAGATGTCAATGTTATAATGATTTTCTTCGAATTCAATTCGTTTGTACCTTTTATATTATCTCAGATTAATTTGTTTATTCTTGACATAGGCGGATTTGAAAATCATCAGCAAAGTTTTTCTACAATTACTATCATTACATATTCACTATCATTACATAAGTCGAATGCCAATGAAAAGTCATTACTTATATAAATATTTAATGTAGTTCCTTACGTGGAAAAGAGCATAGATAAATCGGATTAATCCTAATTGACCTACTTCGACCCCAGCTGCATTGACTCATTTTGAAACATTAACGTTGAAGTCTCGTAAAAAACTAGGCGCTCGAGATGTTCTCGTAAACTTGGTTTATTTCTTCTTCTTCGATCATAGTTGTGGCTGAATAAGCTTGAATAACCTTCAATTCAAGGTTATAATTTGCCACGCGTTTGAAACCACTTGTAATGCTGATATCTGAAGCCTGTTTTTTTCTATCCAGAAGCCTACAGTAGCGATTAAGATATTCTAAAGGTATAGCATATATCGTTTATGAAAGTTAATACTTGCTACACCTCGTATTCTCCCATCACTTGTTCAAATGTGGCCCAATTATTTTTTTCAAATGCTAGTAGGTATAACGTTACTTATTGAATTAGTTCTACTGAAAAGTAATTTTCTCAAATAAATGACACGGAGGTTTCGATTATGACTTTGTGAAACATTATGTCAACACAAACATTATGAAAACACTAAAGTTTCACTGCATATATTTATCTCTGAATATATTACATTTTTTTAATTTAGTATGATTGACAATATGCTATCCGATTCTCATAAAATCCAGGCTCAATCAACGAGCGATTTGAAAGAAAATGTTTCAAAATCTCAAAATAATTAAATCATCTGGGGTGCAATGAGTTTTTCATAGATTTCTTGATGGTGAAGGAAATCGATACTTTCAAAGCGAAGACTTGAATATACTTGCCTGTGAAATATCGAGGGGGTTTTATATACGCGCTTATGTGTCAAACATGTTGTTTTTTACAGATAAAAATGATGAATACAGTGAAAATCGTATTTTTCGAAATTTGTAAATTTAGATAAAGTGACAGTAACAATACTGAAATATACATTAATTCAAATATACATATTATATATACATATATATATATATATATATATATATATATATATATATATATATATTATATATTGTAATATGTATTCATAAAGAAACTCAAGAGACCCAGCATTTTTCATCGTTATAGAGATTTATTGTTATATGGAGTGAACAAGTTTTTAGGAGACCTTCCCTCCAGTGCCACTTGCATGATTGTTTCCTTATTTTTCCAAATGGTAGCAAATACCATATAAGTATAATAGTAAACTGACTCAGTTCAAAACGTCTTCCAATGTCTTTTCACCCTTTTCAATTGTATGTAAATATCACACAAACTTTCTCGTCAACACATAACGCTTTTCTTTTACTGGCCATGTTAAAAGTCTCAAAATTAGTTTGCGATTGATAATACGAAAGTTTCCTGTGTGTTTATTTCGAAACCATCATTTTCAAGCAAACTGAGCATAATGATGCCCGTATTCAAGGCAATTAACAATGAAAAAACAAGACGGCTCTTCAACTCAGAAGTTTGGGAAGTTCAGTCGGCGTCTTTTGTAACCTGATTGATAAGATAACATAATTTATTGAATATTTTCTGCGTTTAAATATGAACACATTTTTTCATAATAGAGAATGGCTGCTACACTATAAAGAGTGTATCAATGTGTGGGTTTTAAGGTAAACCAACCAAATAGTGCTCTTTTCTAAGTTATAGAGAGTTAATCGTTATAAAGAATAACACTATAAAGATATATATATATATATATATATATATATATATATAAATAATCATAAAACTTTTGCGGTGTAATTTCGATGCCAAATTTACATATAAATATTTCTTCTATATATATATATATATATATATATATATATATATATATATATATATATATATATATATAAATGTATGTATGTGTGCCGCAAGGCTTTATACTCGGACCTCTTCTCTCTCTTCATATTGTTTATATCTAAATGGTCTGCCTGCGAAGTTGTCCCGATTTTTGGTGACGCTATTTGCCGATGATTCATCGGTGGCTGTTTCTGGCAGGACTCCCGAAGAACTTCTGGAGGCATGTGAATGCATTGTGAGGGAGTTTGTAAGTTGGTGTCTGGTGTCGAATGAACAATCTGATGGTGAACGTTGACAAAACCATATGTGTTCATTTTTGTCTGAAGGACAATGGAATTAGTGCCTTGGATATTGAATAAAGGGACATCACTATGTCATCATCCCAAACAACAAAGTTTCTTGGAATACATGTAGACAGAAATTTGAGATGGACATCACACATCGATGTTTTATGTAAAAAATTGAGTAACTCTTTTTTTATCATTTCTCAAACTAAGAACATTGTACCTAGAAACTGTGTTATGAATGTGTATTTCAGTCTTGTATATAGTCATCTAAATTATGATATTCGACTGGGGCTGCTCTACAGAAATAGATAAGGTGTTTATTACACAGAAGCAAATACTTCGATTAATATTCAATATTCATCAACGAACATCTTTTAAACCTATCTTCATTAATCATTACATAATCTTCTTACCGTGTTTATGTATTTATAGATATTTGTTATATGTTAAAGAAAATGAAGATAGGTTTATTAAATTGAATAGTAATCATAAGTATTCAACAAAGAACAGTGATGTGATACTTATTCCTATTACAAAACAGCAAAATTTTAGCAATCCCTCTATTTTTTTATTAGAAAAATCCCTCTATTATCAGAGTATTGAAATCTTCAATAATTTACCATCGAATTTGAATGTACTGAAAGCTCATTTGTTTAAGAGGACAGTTAAATCTCTGCTCTTAACAAAGGCATACTATAGTGTGGCAGAGTACTTTGATGATTTGAATGTAGGCAATAATGTATGAATCAATTTTTTTGTCATATGTTTGTATATTTTTTGCCACAAATGTCCTTCGCCGTGTGAATTGTCTCAAATGTTCAATATTTCTGAGGTACTTTTTTTCTTTTCTTTCAAAATGAAGTTGTATATCATTGTGAATATAAATTTGACCAATATTTTTGTTCGAGGGCTGAATGGAAGATCAAACTCAAAACTGAATTCAGTCCCTTTGAGAATATTCTTCTTAGTTGTAGGTAATTATTGTATAAATTGAATAAATGTAATTTTACAATGTAAGGAATGTTTCTCAATAAATTTTATTTTATTTATTTATTTATTTATTTACAAAATACACCACTCAACAGCTTGGGCCAATTACTGAGTGGGAAAATACAATATAGTTTACAACTTAAAAAAAAATAAACTAGAAATAATATTAATAATGTACAAACAATCTACTTGAACGAAAACTCTGTAGGCAAGCTGACATTAAAGCTCACCCACAAGATAAAGGAAAAACTAATATTTGAAAAACTTATAACTAAAACTAAAAAACAGTCAGGCGAGAGCTCGTCTGATATCGCCAGGCACGCATGCAAATATGTCGATGACGTCATGAAAAGGCTCAAAGTCACCACAAATTTTATGAAGTGGTGAAAAAGCCAGAACGTTATTACGAGCCAGAGGTGGATAAAAGATGTTCATATTTCTACAAGACATTCTCGGAACACGGAAATGTATGAGGGAAAGAAGAAAAGAACTGCATCATTTTATTCATTACATATATATATATATATATATGTATATATATATCGTGTCACTTCGGTTAGAACGGTTTGATAACTTTCATAAAAACGGAAATAATTCATGATTTCGGTTGAATTATATGTGAATTATAGAACCACAAATTAAAATATCTCTCAAGAATGAATGAAAGGATGAATTTAAATTGAAATAATGAGTTACCAATACCAGTCTGTGCTTAATAAGGCCTATAAAACAGTGATTGAAGGAAAGAGTTATAGGCAATCCCCATCTTCTGCACAGCGCGTATCTCTGAGTGAAGCGTCTTTATTATGCTGTGTAGCGGGTGCCCCACCTTGACCAAGCCCTTATCTCCTGACCGTAAAAGCTTGTTTCCTAAATAGTTTCTTTTATATTCCTCTCCTTTGATCCGATCCATTTATATATTCATGTCATTTGAAACCGAAGAGCAAGAACAAGAACAGCCAGAGGAGCATTCCGGTAATTTATTGTTCGCTGAAGAACGCACATGGTGGAAATTGGATTATTTCTTACTAATTTACATAATATTGAATAAATAATTTTAAATATTTCGTTCCAGGTCGTTAAAAAAAGTATTGGCACCTTTATAAAGTCTTTAGGACACTTCTGCGTCTTTCGAGAAGCATTGGAACATATGGTTCAAGAGTCTTCAGAGTTCATGGCTCGCAGTTCGGCATTTATCCCTCTCAGAATATTATTTATGAGAGATAACTGAAAAAATCTTGTTCAGGCGTTGAACCCGAAGATTGTGAACTGACCCATCTCGTATCTTGATTTATGTTGAGGATACGTGAGTTCTTTTGTAACCTAGATATTTATATTCTACTCATATACTTAGTTTATAAGCATGGTAATGGATTCCCTACACAATAGTTGTTGGAACATTTTGAAATATACCATATGATCAAAAACACTAGGCAAAATTCCACAAAATTTCTCAATACACTTTACATATGTTTCGGATAACTTACGCATTATCAAGAGTTAATACACCTTTTTGTAAAGAGTATGACAACTAGCTGTTAGTTGCCTTGAACTCTTAGTAATGTGTAAGTAGCCCGAAACATATATGGAATTTACTGAAGAATTTTGTGAATTTCAATCAAGTGTTTTGGATTGTACGACACAATACATGATAGTTTAATTAGAATTTAATATGTAATTTTTTGAGCGCCGCGCCAACTTAAGCATCCTTTCATGAACATACATTCTATTTGAAAGTTTTTTCTATGAAAAAATAAATTATAAATTTTAGATTAGAATCAAGTGATACGTATTTAATCACTTCCTCTACTAATGGTCTCATAATCGACAGACGCGATTTTATTTTTCTTGTTTGAAATCCTCAATAAATTTCTATTTCATTTATCAACTAACACATTAGAGTCGAGGAAATTGAATAGATTATTTTGAACATAAATACTCATATATATTGCAGAATTCTTGAAGTATCACTGAATAAGAAGTATTGATGAAATATCTGGAAATATTCAATCATTTGACTATTCACTTTGAAAACACGTAAATTACTGTTATAAATAAATTACCTATATTTTATTCCTCACAATAAATATACAGCATGAGTATTCAGCTGAAATAGATGTATTGAAACTAATAATAGGTCGAAATTCAAAGTACGAAAAATCCAAAGCATTAAAATTAAAAAAAAATTAAAGTCTAAATCTACAGAAATAATCCAAAGGAACCCACCTAAACATTTTATACGGCTAATGATTAAATTTAGGGCCAGCTTACTCCAAACAATTTTCAAAAAATCTAAATTTTTTTTCTTCATAAATTGCTACTATACACACGTAGAAATAGTATAGAATTAGTCCCGAAGGTCAGCAAGACCGAGAAGCAGGTATAAAAGATTAGGGAGCGCTGCACTAAATCCAGCCGCTCGAACGCCTTCGGTTGCGGCAGCTGCTGCATGCCTTCAGGTCGTCTTATTGTTTTGTTCTTTGTTTTATTGTTATTGTATTGTTATTTTGTTGAACTGCTTTGAGAAATGCTAAAATTCTTCAGAATGATGATTACGAAGACCAGGAAGGAGTTGTGATGAAGCTGGAATGGATATGTGAGTAAAATTCACCTTTTTACGATTTTTCACGAATAGAATCTTTGAACTGATTTTTCTCCGAACCACGTTTTTTCGCATGAATTACACTCTCATTTCAAAACTATTGCACTTATCGATATGAACCAAACGGCATTTTACTCTTTAGATGTCTGGCTATGGCCTCAAGCAGAACCAGAAATATTCATTATTATTTAAAAAAGTTATACACAATTAAATGTGAAAAAAGGGTAAAAAAAATTCAAAAGTCAGTCATCTTTTTTTTCATTGAAAATGTTTCATTCTGCTTGAGGTCATAGCCAATTCGATACAGAACATGAAACCGTTTTGTTTTTTGCTTTCAGATAATTCTTTTCCAAGAAATGATGTCATTCATCTCCGATTCAGATGAGTTTCAGCAGCCATTTTCAGGACCGCCAATTGAAAAAAAAATTGTTTCCAAGTAATTTCATATATGTGCTTCCATATGTAAATAAATTGATTACTCAACATGTTTTGTACTATAATTATAATATATTGAAAAAAATTACGATTTTTGGAGTAAGCTGGCCTTAAGTTCCAAATGATATTTGACATAAAAGTGGCACTACAATGAAACAACATTAATAGCTGACAGATTTTGCTGAAATCAGCTTCTTCGGATACGGGTTCTGGTTTGAAAACTACCTGGTTCATCAATTCATAAAGTATAATAACAAATTCTGCACTTTCCGCAATTCCAAGAAATACCTTCATTATTGGTTGGAACGGTTGAGATGAGAAGAATAATTTACATTCAATTGGTTATTAAGGAATATAATTTTAGGCCTTTCAATTTCTATCATTACGAAGAACTATTTTATATCTTTTCGTTCCTGGGTGTAGATTTTAGAAATCTGGAATCGGTAATGACTTGAATTCTCTGTTCTTTAATGCCTAGCCTACACTCAGTATTCCTTATATTCTCAGTATGTGAATAAATTTTTATTGCCTAATTTTTCTGAAATTTTGTGCTTTCGACATAAATATTTCATAGTCATTTCTTCATTTCAATTTATGAGCTCTCTATGTCAGAGTTCATCTTGTTTAGTATTTATTTATTATTCTTTATATATTTCCATAGGTTATTTTCTGTTCGGAATGAAATAATATTGATGAAGTGACAACTAGCACAAAAGAGCCATTTGAGAAAATTGCGGACAAAATCCCCAAAGATCAAGAACTTGAAGTGCAAGTGCAAAGACAAAGGCATATGAACGTCGCTAAGACAGTTCCAATCTTCTTAGGGTTCACTGGCAAAATCCCATTAAAAAATCTGTGTCAAACATCAAGTACTCGGCAAATATTCCTCTAAGTCATCATAGAAATCGGTGCTTTTTCCACAGCAAGGACTATCAGTAAGCCTTTGGACATAAAGGAAATCAACGCCACATCAAGGTCGCCGCGTGTATATCACCGCCATGGGGACCGCCGTTACGAGCGGGATTGATAATTGGGAAAGGGTCCCACAGAGCTCAATCCCTGATGATGTGTGAAAGTTTCCTTGTGAGGGTGCGTGAATGCCGTAGGTCTTGAAATCGGATAAAAATAATCTATTTACGTATGAAATCATTATTAGTATGAAGAAATAATACTTGCCTAGGTTCTACTGAAGAAGGTTTATTTACTCAACATATATAACAGGATCTAAACAAGTTCTCAAAGGTTTTTACAACTAAATTGAAACAGATAACCATTTGTTAATCAATATCATTATCTTAATGCTTTGAGAGATTCTCAGGACCTTCTGATAATTCAACAAGTTTGATGAAAACGAAAGGGGCCTTTAAATCCCACATATTATAGTACTGTTATTCAAATAGATAGATTGTTACTAATTTTGATTCAGTTTCAATAATACTTGACAATGGGTCAGGAGCTTGCAATTTATGTGGAGTTATTTCATCTATAGCTGTGAAATCCAACCGATCTATTGAATAATACTTATGTATACACGCTTGATCGATGATTCACGTGATTTTATACGAAAGGTCAATTCATATTAATATAAACATTCTAGTGTTTTCCACAATGAACGAAACAAAAATAATCAGTTCTTTATGTCCTTCAATTCGTTTCTTATAGTAAACAACTTATATCTTCATGTGAATGAGTTGTAGATATTGATTTCAAAATAAAGTTTCCTGCATGTTTAACAAGAGGTAAAATAACACGTTCAACTTCCACCTACACGTAAAAAATCAGGACATCGGGCCTGATGCTTATAATAAACTACTAATAAATATGAAAGCAAGTCTTTATTTGCAGGTGATAGCAAACTCCATATTGGTACATCAAGTTTGGTTGGCGCCTTCGACAACCACGCACTCAAAACTACGTCACACTGCTGTTCAAGAGATGAACTCAGTGAAGTAGAAATTGTATAAAGTTGATTATGTTTGTAAATGCGGATTGCAAATAAACTATATCCATCAATCTGTCTGATTTATAGTGGTAAAATATGAGAATACACAGTTTAATTTTCAGTTGAAATGAGAACTTCTAATAATTCATAATTCTAAATGGATCATTTTGTTCTATTTTTTCGTTGACAAATGTAATAACTGTTTTTATAGATTTAGATATTTTTTAGATTGCTTCCCTGATATCTCTCAGAAATTACATAATGGGCACTACCGCCTATGATACCACCGCTAGAGGCGCTAGTATAGCGTGAGGTCTAAAAAATGATAGCAATCAAATATTACTACTATGAATGTTCACCTTGTTAGCTTTTAACGCAAGTTTATAAGTTTTTTCAGTTACCAGTTTTTTGAATTCTTTTAATAATCGTTAAAAATGGAAGATAAAAGATACGGATCAATGAATGTCAATGCTTTCAAAGCGGAATAGCTAGAACATATAACTTGAATTAGTAGAATAAACTAAGATATCTACAACACTTTGTTGATTGGTAAATGAAGACATTATTATTTATTTCTTTTAATTTTTATTTAGCGAATATCTTCAAGTATATACAATGGTTATAATGGTTATTTACATAATAATATTGAATATAAACTATAATTCAAACACTTGAACTTTTGATTTACACTTTATTGAGAACATTCAGATTGTCAGAATATTTCAGATGCTAACAGAATACTACAGTATTGAGTTAGCATTTGAAGAAGTCGTTTGTAACGACGAAACGCGTTATTATCTACCTTATTATCTTAGTTGGTTAAAGCAACAGGGCGTAAACCTGAGAGACCTTGGTTCGTATCCCAGCCGAGGTTCAAAACTTTTGTGATGTAATTTCGATTCTAAAAATTTACTTATAAAAATATTTCTTTATACACAATATGATCCGCACGTGCGTGGTTATCGATGCTTACAGATATACACACAAATTAAACCCTCGTAGGTTTGGATATAAAGACGATCTGCCTTCATCTATCTTTCTCCTTTTGTCCTTTCATTTGTTGTTTAGCATAGTTTCCATATCCTTACCTACGTTGTCTCCCTATCTAAATCTCGGTCACAACAAGGGCATTGATCCTACCGGACTACCTCTCTAGAGTCTGTATAGCCCTTCAGATTTGTTAGGGTAGGGCTAACGACCCTTACTGGGATAAAACCACCTGTTACAAAACAAAACGGCAGGTCACGGAATAAGAAGAATTTATCGATATTTAATAATAAAAATACTTCAATTGACAGTTTCATTTTTGTCACAAATAAATTTACTTTATTAGGATAGAAAAAAGTGATAGATAGGAAGTCTGAATTTGTAAAATAGGTCATTATTTTTTGCAATCAATTATTACTCAAAGCATGTTTCTCTTTAATTTCACGAATTTTATCTTCAATAAATGAGGTGAGTTCTAAGTTCAACACATGCAGAAGTACATTCTTCATATATTATTACATTAACAATTACATAATTATGTAATTTTTTCATGCAGGGAGACTGGGGAAGTTTGATACGGATTAGATTTTATTTAACAGCCTGCTAGTGTATCAAGCCTCCCTTGCTAGGGGAGCTTTGATACACCCTAAGGGAGGCTTGCTGCGGTCACTGAAACTATCACCTTTTGTATATTTTCCGTTTAATAACTTTAAAAAACATTAGCTTTAGACAAAATTGACTACTAACGAAATTTTTAAAATATCCAATAAGCACTCCGAGGACCGCTCACGAAGTGATATTGTTCGAGAAATCAACATAAATCAATTATAATAAAGATGGAAGTTAAAAGAAGTAAAGAACGAAGCTAAACAAATGATCATTCATTTATCAGCTAAACCACTGATGGCTTTGCCATAAGTCATCAAGGAATGTCAATTTGCGTAGTAGATTGTTTTTAGTTCATCAAGTCTACTTTTCTTGACATAACTGTCAATGTGTAACTCACTGAATTGGGTCTTTCGATCAGATTCTCAACATGCCTATTCCATTTCAAATTATTTTCCAAGACGACTCTTCACATTACAATGAGATGTTCTGAAAATCATACATTCCGTTTTGTGTGTATTAATTGTAAGATTATTTGTTCTCTAGCCAAACTGATACATCGGAAATTGCATTTGGGGTTTCCATTATTGAGTCTTTCACAGTTTTTCGTGTCACCAATATATTTGTATCGTCTGCATACAAAAAAAAATTTGGATGATCCAGGAATATATTTGATAAATCACTTATATATACCACAAAAAGAAAGCGTCCCAAGAAGCTTCCTTGAGGAACTCCAACCTCCAGTTTTCCATCTTTCGAGATCTTGATTCCGTCATCAGCCTCCAATGACAATCTCTGGAAGCGCTCATGGAGATAACTACACATTAGATCCAAGGTGTTTATCCCTTATTCTATATAATGACAGCTTCTGATGTAGTCTTTCATGAAACACACAGTCAAACGCCTTCGAAATATCTATAAAAAGGCCTAGTAGTACTTTTCCTCTTTCTAGTGCCTGAACCACTTCCACTATTCCAGCCTGTGCCAACTCGAAGTTGACACAGGCTGGAATAATTTACAACTCTTTGTTTGTTGCATTTATCCTTATCCTTTTTTTTTAGGTCATCACTTGTAACATTTACATTTATTATTAATTATACCTTATAATTTGCTTTATGTAACCTGTAAGACATACATTGTGAATAATTGAATTATTATTTGATATGGATAAAATTTCTACTTTTCACAATACAATCAAGTAAAACTAGTTTGTTCAAATTGTGTTTGAAGTTGTATAGTAATTTTTGTTTCTATAGGGTGTTTTTTCAGAGAAATAGAACTTTAAATTGCAATAAAACAACGATGGTACAAATTCTTGTCGATCATTCGATTGACAAGATTTTTTTTTATTCGAAAGATAATCTTGTGACATTAAATATGATTTCTGGCATATGACCGCCACAACTGGCTCGGATGTAGTCCAATCTGGACGTCCAATTTTCGATGACTTTTTCCAACATTTGTGGCCGTATATCGGCAATAACACGGCGAATATTGTCTTCCAAATGGTCAAGCGTTTGTGGCTTATCCGCATAGACCAATGACTTTACATAGCCCCACAGAAAATAGTCTAGCAGTGTTAAATCACAAGATCTTGGAGGCCAATTCACAGGTCCAAAACGTGAAATTAGGCTGTCACCAAACCTGTGTTTCAATGAATCGATTGTGGCACGAGCTGTGTGACATGTTGCGCCGTCTTTTTGAAACCACAGCTCCTGGACAACATGGTTGTTCAATTCATGAATGAAAAAGTTAGTAATCATGGCTCTATACCGATCACCATTGACTGTAACGTTCTGGCCATCATCGTTTTTGAACAAGTACGGACCAATGATTCCACCAGCCCATAAAGCGCCCCAAACAGTTAGTTTTTCTGGATGAAACGGTGTTTTAACATACACTTGAGGATTATCTTCACTCTAAATGCGGCAGTTTTGTTTGTTGACGTAGCCATTCAACCAGAAGTGCGCTTCATCGCTAAACAAAATTCACTTATCGGAATCGGGAATAACGGCAATCTCGTTTTTGGCCCATTCGTCGAATCTACGCCTTGCTTGATGATCGTTTGGCTTCAATTCTTGCACAAGTTGGATTTTGTAAGCACGTAAACCAAACCAAGACCCTTCCGCAAAATCTTCCATAAAGTGGATGGACACAGATCCAATTCCTGTGCTCGATGGCGGATGGACTCATTCGGGTCTTCCTCAATGCTACGCTCTACAGTAGCAATAGCTTCTTCTGTACGCACCGTACGGCGTCTTTGGGGATGCGAGTTATCAATAAGAGTATACGTGGTGCGAAAACGTTCCATGGTTAATCGAGCTAACTGCTCTGATGGACAATTTTGTCGACGATAAAATGGACGTAGTGCGCGATACGTATTCCGCACAGAACCATTATTTTCGAAATAAAATTGCAATATTTCCAAGCGTTGTTCAGGCGTGAGTCTATTCACGATGAATTGTCAAACCAAACTGAGAATAAATCAATTCTCAGCTGTTGAATCGGTCGCCATCTTCAACAGTAATGCCAACTTAAAGTTCTATACCTCTAAAAAAACACCCTTAGTTTCAAATGGCATGAACAACAAACCGTTCTATATTATTCGTCCACGTCATTCGCTCCATTGTGTTAAACATTCATTCGACAAGAATATCCTCATAATTGCTACGAACCTGAATGGTTTTATTACAGACAGTACAACATTATTCGTTGTGAAAGTACGGTCCAATGTTTTTCGTAATCACATGCAAATAGTGAATGAAAATATGAATGGAGAGGCCGCGCATGTTGTCCTTATTTGTTTATATTATGTAACTCATTCATCACAGTACTTGTGTAGCATCATTAAATCTTAAATGAGCGCTGCATATGAACTTTTAGGTGCAATTTAAGGAAATTATGCAAGATGAAATTTGATGTCTGAATTACCATACGCTGATGTTTACTGAAATCTTTACATTTGCTTCATGTATCTAAATGTCATGTGAATTTTTTAGACAAACTATGAATTTTTATTACAATAAAATGTATGACAACTTTATAATTATGCGAGGGAAGAAAATTAATGAAAATAACTGAAATTGAGATAGACAAGAAAAATATTTCGAGAATACAACACAACTTTTGAAACGAAATCACAGTTTCTGTAACAAATTCGAAATATTTTTTGGTGGGAGAAATCACAATACAGTTTGTTGAAAGTGTTGGAAAGCAATGAAAGTTGATACAATAATGCGTCAACCGTATACATAATAATACATATCCACCATTAATTCAGAATCCAACATTCTTGCATTTATTGAAACTAATCCAACTCAAATCTTAGTGAATTTTTCATTGAAATGTTCTCCAGAAAGTTGAACAAAAATTTGTTTACTGGTTGTGTAATCGCACTGAATTTTGTTATAAATTTCATTATTATAAATAATTTGATAAACAAACATTTTTGCCAGAAACTTTTGAAAACATTGGAGCCAGAAAGAGAAAAACTTTCTTTCAAAGAGTCCGAAGAGCCTCTTAATTTATAATTATGCTATTACTAGTGAATAATGAGAGGATATTCGAAAGGACAAAAGACGTATTCAAGAATTTCTCATACCGTGTGATTATAAAGATGAATTGATGAAGTACAATTGTTCCATTCTGAATATACAACTTTCATTACATAATTAATTCAGGAAGTTTGTTTCCTACCTACAAAATTTCTATAAAATATATGAAATAACCTGACGACTTTTGTTAAGCAAATAACAAACTGAAAAAAATTTTACTTTCCAATAAGAATCGTTATTCAATTTGAAAAGTTTATGCGTTTCAATATTCTAAATAAAATCTGTTTATCTACGCACATTTTCATATAAACGCAAGTATATCACTTTTTCTAAGAATCAAGCAAACCTTTATTCAAACTGTATAAATAATAATTTATTTCAATTGAAAATTTCAATACATGTTTCAGCATGTATGTTTCGCAGAAAAAAAAATTTATTTATTTCAGAATTAAGATGTATTGAAGTAAATCGTAAGTTATGGAGAGATATACCATTCTTTTCTTCAATGCGAATATAAGGAGAACTTGACGGATGTGAAGATTTATTGCCTTATTAACAAAAAAATGTCTTTTCTTCCAATTTTTTATTCATAAATGTTATTCCTCAACAAAACATAAGAACACACCTGTGAAGGAAGTGTTCACTGCTAAACTTCCACGTGAACTCTCCGGGTTTGAAGATTTGGTCAACGTATCGCCTTTGTGGCGACTATTTATCCTTTACGGAGTCTTCAACCGAGAAAGTAAACAACAATAAAAAAATATTTTTTTATTCTTTACTTGCGGGCAATACGAAGAATTATATTTTGTTGTTTTAGAAATTATTTTAGTGTTGTTTACATTCTTGTTTAAAGATCTCCAAATTGTTTGATTGACCAAATCTCCAAATTCCGAGAGTTCACGTGGATGCCTAGCAGTGGAGACTTACTCTACTGGTGTGTTCTTCTGTTGTTGATTCCATCTCTAGGTACGTACACCTTGAACTTTGCTACGCCGTTCTGAGGAGCGCCAATAATGTCAACGGCAGATTCCAATTGAGTTGTGGGCTATACCAAGAATTATATTCTGCTGTTTGTGCTTTTTCCCGACAGAAATTTTGTTATTGTTATTCACTTTCTCGGTTGAAGACTCCGTAAAGGATAAATATTCGCCACACACAAAGGCGATACGTTGACCAGATCCCCAAACCGGAGAGGCCTAGCAGTGGAGACTTTCTTTATAGGTGTGTTCTTCTGTTGTTGATTCCATCTCCAGGTTTGTACAGCTTGAACTTGGCTACGCCGTTCTGAGGAGAGCCGATAAGCTCGAAACACGTCCCAACGGCAGCTTCCAATTGAGTTGTGAGCTATACCAAGAATTATATTTTGTTGTATACTTTTCCCCGCCAGAAAATTTTTTATTATATATATATATATATATATATATATATATATATATATATATATATATATATATATACATATATATTAAATATGTGGGCTATTGGAAGACAGTCTGTAATAAAAAACTGAATGCGGTTCCTGTGTCCGACTCGAAATTCATGGCGTTTCAATATGAACTTTCAGCTGAGAAAAAATAGTTAATTATCAAAATTTGTTAATGCATAATTTATGTTAAAATTGAGACAAACTTTTTTTCGCCGCTGATTATTGTTTATTTATGTATCCCAACACTCCATGAATTTTATTATTTCTTAATATTAATATTTAATATATTTAATTAATTTTTTTCGTTGTTGTGTCGGAGTGACGCAAGGTGCGCGGAAGCCAGAGTTCCCGCTTTTGAGTCTATTTTCAAGGCTCTGTAAAAATTATAATATTAGAGCTACAGTTTCGGAAGTCGAATTTTCTTTTTTGCAAATTTCTTCAACTTTTTGAAACGTTTTTTGCAATTTTGAAAATTTTTGGTATTTGAGATATTGAAAAAACCAAACCCTTACTTATTTTTTCACTTTATTGTTCATAACTTTTGTATTTTTTTTCAATGCATTTTCGGATCTTTTCTTCAACTTTCTAGGCAACAATACGAATCGAATGACACCATGCTCGTAATTTTCGGGGACTATTGAATAATTTTACAATAAAGGGTAGGTACATGTGAACCGGACTATTGAAGGAAGTTATATGCGTTATGATATCGTGTTTTATATGTGCGATATTGGGAACATATAATTCTGACTGTGTGGTACAAATAGCAAAAAAGTCACATGAAGATAAATGCTTGCATCTCTTCAACAATTCATAGTACTTCGGGGCCAAAAAAAAATGATTTAATAATGATTGCTTCACGATTGATTACAATTTTAATTCGATACTTCAGTCTAGCGGCCTGAAATAAGCATTAATTTATTTATCTAAACTCTCTAATAATTTGATAAATATACGTTACACATAAATTCCCTCCGAACTTTGTAATCAGTCATTAATATGATAAGTATAGATACTTTTGAAAATTTTGTTTTGAATATTTAATTTTATTTAATTTTTTGTTTTATAATATTTGATTTTTTTCGGAATATTCTTCAGTTTTTCAAGAGAAACTGTATATTACAAATATCTAACAAGATAAAGATTCAGATGATTTTAGATGCTATTCATAAATATATTATAACTAAATAAAATAAACTATAGAGAAAGTTTGAATAAGATTCTAATTTTAACTAACACCTCCCGGTCTCGGTGTCCCAGAAATGAACTGTGGGACGCAAAATTGTCCCATTTTCAGAAACCGTGCGCAAATTTGAGTAGCAGACGGCCGGTCACCGACGTGCCCGCCACCGTGATGTGACGCCCGCACCAACCGGACGCGAGCTAGCGGTTGAAGCTGCAAAAGAAATCAATCAATTAAGAATTTAACTCAGATACAAACCAATCAGTTTCTTTCATTTATGGCACCTTCAATTCAAATTAAAATTGAGAGATAGTGGTACTGATCTCGATGAAGAATTTGTGGAAAGGACGGCTAGAGAATTTTATAAAACAAGCCGTGAATATCTAGAGTAATGGGCTTGCTGTCTTACCAATGAAAGATCCCAACATAGGAAGACATTAAAAAATCTCTAGATGTATAAATTGAAAACTAATATATTGACTGTAATAAAGATACTGAAGTTTTTGACGAAATTTTCATTAATTTCTAATTACATTTTTCGTTATTTTCGTTTATATTATTCGTTTACATTACGTTTATTGAGGTCATTATTTGACCTCAATAAACTAATGTCCCGTTTTGAGTCAGAGAATAATTGGTCGCATTACTTATCACTCGAAATCGAACTACAAAATTCATTACTTACGTTAAAATTTCATCAAATAAATAAGCTTAAATATAAGTAGCCAACTGTTCGAGAGGAAAGAAACATTTTGAGCACATTTCACCCGAATCGAATAGTTGTAAACATTCGCACTACCTAATTAATTTATTATAGCAAATAATAATTTAGAGACGCATTAAAATCTCTTATCGCAATTCATTTATCAGAGGAAAGTCATTATGCCAGCGTATATAGGTAAGCGATTCTTACGACTTCTATCCATATGCTAATTCAAGTTGGTAACGTTTTTTCCTGTACGAACGAAAGCAGTTTTGAACGCGCTTGAATGATTATCTGGGATATGTTGTGAGTAAAAACATTTAGTTGGTTCAAATGTATTTATACATACTTGATACATATTTGATCAGCTTCATTGATTTTAACTAAATGTCTCAGTTATGTTCTAACAAATTCCACAATTATTTTTGGATGTTCGATCATTTGAATTGATATATTATGCCTATGCAGTTTGAAATTGAAACTTTTATATCCCAAACGGAGAATTCGGATGTTGATATTTATTGAATAACAATAAATGCATATCAAACTAATATACAGATATCTGAGAGGAAACGAAGCAACAAAAAAGGATAAATGATTGTGCCTCTATATTATAAAATTAAGTGTTTCTTAGATACGCTCTTTTGCAATAGTATACACGCGTGATATCAGCAGAGGTCGAAGTGGTTTAATAGTTAATTTTCTGTCTATTTTCACTGCGAAAGACATAAAGCAGATCACCGAAATTATCCTAGTGAAACATTTCATTATAGAAACCTTTACACACATATCAAGAAAATTTACAGAGCCCTTATTTTCTAATTGACAAACATTTCAAAGAAGGGGACTTTACGAGCTTTTGTTTCCTCTATTCCTGATTAAATTAGCCTTGACAATTACCATTAGCGAGCAAACTACTTGAAGTTTAATTATACACATAATAACATACAAATATAGTTCAATATCAACAAATATATGGAGTAAGAATCTGTGATCAGGTGGGAACGTTTGTGAATGATTATAAGGTGAATGATTGAATAATCATTCACCTTAATAATAATAATAATAGTGTACTAGATTATAAGGTATGGCCGTTCAGATGTACTAAGAAGCAAAAATATTGTGGTGTTTTCAGTCAGATTTAGATTTTATAAGTATTGGAAGCAACAATCAATGATTCTCCATGAATTCTCCGCAAGCTGGATGAATAATTCATTAAAATTATGTATATCTACCAATTCTCGCTGATAATAATATTCTTCATGTTAGAGATTTAGCCAAGATATTTCCATTATATTGTCCTCAATACATATAATAATACATTTATTCCCAACAGATATATATATATATATATCTGTTAATATATAGATGTATAATATATAGATATATATTAGTACAGTTTTTGTCATCGAATTATCGAATAGTTATCGATTATGAAAAATCAAAATTTTTGAATGAAAAATTTGATTCTCATTGAAATAGCATCAAAAAATAGAAATAGAAAATAAAAAATAATCGATATATTTTTCAATTAAATTAATATTAGATGAAAATCAACCACATGAACTAGATTAACTCTTTTATTGATTACATAGCATAGTAAGTCAAGATTTTTTTCTGTTTAATTTTAATGGATTCAATGAAGTAAACGAAAATACCATTCAAGATATTTTTTTAAATTTTAGAATGGCCAGCTCAGTTCTTTCTGTTATTAAATGAATCCGAATGGGAGTATTCATTAGTTTTTTCACCTTTCGATAATTAAATAACGTTACAGCTTTCCTTATATAATATTTTGATGTAGGTAGTAAGTGTTCGTTATGAGAAGAAGCATGAATAAAAAATGAATTATCATATGTTATAAGTGACGATCTCAGACACAAGAAGGTATAGATTTTTAAAATCGATTATAAACATTCACAGTTATTTAATAGTGTTGGCGTTTACTTGATGTAAATCCATTATAATTGAATATAAACTTAAATTCAAACACTTGAACTTATGATTTACACTTTATTGACTACATAGCATGACGCGTTTCGTCGTTACAAACGACTTCTTTTATTCTGTAAGCATCTGAAGAAGTCGTTCGTAACGACGAAACGCGACATGCTATGTAGTCAATAAAGTGTAAATCATGAGTTCAAGTGTTTGAGTTTAAGTTGATATTCAATTCACAGTTATGCTCGTA
The DNA here is from genome assembly GCA_030704895.1 of Henosepilachna vigintioctopunctata. Classification (NCBI taxonomy): domain Eukaryota; kingdom Metazoa; phylum Arthropoda; class Insecta; order Coleoptera; family Coccinellidae; genus Henosepilachna; species Henosepilachna vigintioctopunctata. The sequence goes on along the minus strand of JARQZJ010000093.1, from coordinate 4,366,223 downwards.
TTTTGCTCATAAAATTGATAAACAAATTTTCATCGAAATGGATGAATATGTTTTTTACTCCAATTTCATTTATGAACTTAGAAAATTGCTATATAAAACTGAATGGAAATATATAATGTATTATATTCAGTATCAGAAGTCAAAAATCGAGAAGATGTTTTGATTGTGGTTCAATTTACATACATGAGACGAATTGAAAAAAAATTCATGAGAGTAGAAGAACACTAGCAGTTTATCTTAAAAAACAAACAGGTCATCCAAATAAGTGATCACTCTCTGAACAACAACCAACTCATGAACCTGAATATTCGAGAAAGAGATCTTTTATCAAAAAAAAAACTCGAAAAGAAACTACTGAAGGATATTGATATCAAGAAGGCGATAAAAATGTGTTAAACTGAACAACGAAATAACGGTCTTCCTCTTCTTCTTCACGTGCCATCTCCGCTACGAAGGTTGGCAAACATCATTGCAATTCTAATTTTTGAAGCTGCTGCTCGAAAGAGTTAGTTCGATGTGCAGCCGAACCATTCCCTAAGATTTCTTAGCCACGATATTCTTCTCCTGCCAACACTTCGTTTTCCCTGGATCTTTCCCTGCATATGAGCTGCAGTAGCTGATATTTTTTGCCTTGCATAACATGTCCCAAGTATTGCAATTTTCTGGACTTAATTGTAAGTATTAATTGGTGTGTGGTCCCCATTCTGCGAAGTACTTCTTCCTTAGTAACTCTATCTACCCAGGATATTCTTAATATTCTCCGATACTTCCACACTTCAAACGCTTTTAATTTTTTCATATATTGTTTGTTCATCAAAAAAATTAAACGGGCTTCAAAATGCCCCATTTAATTGAATAAATAATATAAATAGTATCCATACCGTTAAATTCAGTATTGCCACTGCGATAGCATCCCAAAATATAATTCGAGTGAGTTTTATACTTTTTGTGAAATTGTAAATTGAAATATATTTGTATAATGTTAAAACAGTATTCGCTTTGGATGATAAACATTAGTTTAGATCAAAATTGTATGAGAACTAATCGCAATGTCAATTTCTTTCACGTCATTTGTATAAGAAATAATGTCAATTTTTACCCCGCAAAAACCTAACTTAGTGAAACATTTTGAAATTTATTGTGTAATTGAATCAAATCTAAGTTTCATGGAATTATTCAGCAGATTCAACATTTGCTTCTGGCTACTAACCATTATCAACAGATTAAGAAAACTAACACTTCATATATGTATATCATATAATATATGTCTTAAACTCTTGATTATGTGTTGGTAACCCGAAACTTAGGGCGTGTTGGATTTGGTTGGAACTTGGAGCTATTAGCTCATTTTAATTGTATGGTATACGCTAAAATATGAACCTCACATTTGAAGAATTTTTGTGAACTGAATATTTAACTTAATACCATTTTCATTGAATCAAAATTCTTAATGTTGGCGATGCGACTTATTGTTGTTCTCATAAACCGAGTCATTAATTAAGGTATTCAGTGATTGAAATTTATAAAATAAATGACCTTCTGTACATTTGTTCAGCAGTAACGTCCTCGAAGAAGTCAAGATACACAACGCTGATTAAAATCGAATTGTCCAATTTTCTTAATGGTCTAGTTGAACCGTCCAAGACTCGAGGACATAATGCACAGCGAATCTCTGACCTTTGTCAGCTCCTTAATTGAAGGCAACGTAATGTCATTAAGTAATAATTAAAATGTCAACCAGGTTCACTGGCGTAATTCATCTATCGATGCAGTGGATAGTCGTCAGTGTTTTATTTGTAGAATAACATTTTTTCATCTTTACATATACATATAATTTATTTCGAAATATTCATTCATATTAAAAAACTATATCGTGAACGAATTTGCGATTTCTTTCTGATTTTCTTTTCATTTGTTGTTAATTTTATATGTTACCTATTGAGTAACAAGCTTGCACAACTTTCGTCTTATGAATCAGAATTTCATGTGATTGTTAACATTCTATATGTAGTGATGATTATAAGGAAGCTGAATATGACAACATAATTTGTTTGTACACAATCATAAGAATCGAAATAACGGTAAATGTCAGTTTTCATCGCAACTAATTTCGAATTTATTCTCTACTAATTCATGTTCAATATTTACTTTACAGTATTTCGTCGGATATTCAGTAATACTCATGTTAGCAAGCGAAAAAATTTTCAATTCATTCACAAGAAGAATGAGAAAAATATCGAAACAACCACACGCATTTGTAGTTACTTTCAATCAGACGGTTTTCAATGTCTTATTTTTGGTAATTTTTACTAAGATGTCTCAGAAAATGTTGTGATGAACTGTCAAATTATGTACCTATTGCAAAACGACATTTTTTTCTCAAATTCTTATTTTCAACTTCTACTTATATTTTTTTTTCAAAATTTTAATCCTTATTTTTTTCCTTCTTTCCGATTTGACACGAATTTAACTAGTTAGACACGTATATATGATATAGATATTCGAACAGTTCTATATTGACTAGAACCAGTTCAACTGATATTCGAATGAAAATTTTCGAAATTTTTTATTAGAAACGAGAAGAAAGCAGAATCAAACAACAAAAGACAAGGCCGTTGGTCCCGACGAAATTCCAGATTACATTTGAAGGAAAATTAGGATTCGAACTACCTTAGTTGACGAATCTTTTCAACGATATCCTCGACGAGGGAAGTATACCATTGTCTTGGAGTAGGAGCTGAATGTTGCTACACTTTGCTCAACATTCCAAGAACAAGGAAGATGAAGCTCTATGTAGTGACTATAGAGCTATAAAACTTACATCACACACTCAAAAGCTCTGGGAAAGAATCATGTCAATGCATAACAGTTTTGACAGTATTACGAGTACCTTAAAGCAATTTGGCTTCGTAGCCACAAATCCACAATCAAGGCAATTCAGATCAAGTGAATTCTACTGAAAAAATATCAAGCAAATGAGAAAATTTTAAATTTGTGTTGAAAGTCCTGAAGGGCTGAGATAATCATTCCAAATAAGAGTGCAGCAAGGCTCTGTAATGCCCCCCTCCACTGATATTTAAATACGGTGTGTTTGCTATGAAACACATGACATACAGGAACCTACTTCCTGGTGAATACATTATGTGGACGACATAGTGCTAGTTACCAAAACCACCATTGGTGTTCTAGAATCGCTCATCGAATAGACAGAGAAAATAGAAGAGCACGGACTATGTATCAGCTACAGTACAACTGAATACATCGAGTGCAAGTTTGGAGGAATAACAGACGTAGATATCGAGGTGTGTATAAACAGTTCACCTCTGCCTTAAGTAGAAAGCTTCATGTACCTTGCATTACATGTACCTTGTCCGTTACACCTGATGCCAATGTTGACAAAGATGTCAATCATCGAATAAATGACTGACATCTTTGAATGGCTTGAATGGCGAGCACTACATGGTGTTCTTTGCAATTCCAAAATGCTCATCAGAAGGTGAACAAGTCAGTGGTACGATCAGTCGCAATCTATGCAGCAGAATGTTAGAAGATCAATGATGGGCTGAGGATGAGCTTGTGATACGGTTGGATATTGTCTGCAATGAGTACATAAGAGATTCTTCGAAATTGGCTCCTATCAGGGAAAAAGTGAGAGAAAATCGTTTACGCTGGTATGTTAATATCCAAAGACCCGAAGATGAGTGTGTTGTTGAGAGATTACTCAATATACCCAACGCGAATAGCAGAAGAGGCAAACCTTTACCACTCAGTGGAAAAACTTTGAGAAGGAGATGGATGGGCTAGATAACCTCATTGTTCAGACCACGCAGAACAGAGTTCTCTGGCGCAAATGTACAATGAGCCCCAGCTCCAGGTGAACTGCAAATGATATAATGTGAGCATGGGAAGGCAATGAAGAAGAACTGGGAAGAAAACTACTTTTTTCTACATTTACACACTTTCAATTCAAACCTAAATACATGACTTACTTCACACTACAAACTGTTCGAGAGAGTATGGCAAGAGTGGTAAGAAAGACGTCGACAGTTATTTACCTTTAAGTAAAAATTGTGTCTAAAGTTTACAAAACATTAATTTTCCTTCTCAGTTTCATTCTCAGTTTTCAATTCCAATGCATCTTGAGACCAAATTTTGAAACTTTCGAGGCAATTTTGAAGACATATCTGAAAAGTACATGCACTTTGTTTGTAAAAAATATGTATGTTATATAAAATACAATTTGAGGTGTGAATAGAGATGTGATTTCCATAAACACCATGAATAATTTCCAACAATTCATATCCATCAGAAGGAGGATACGTGTATCATTTTTCTAATGAATGCTTTCTCAAATTTCCCAACTTTTGCTTTCGGAAAATTACCAGTTACTGAAATAACATATAGAACGATCAGAATGATGGAATGGTTTTGTTCGAAATAATGATAAACGACATGAATAATGAAGAAAAATATAATCAATTTCTAGAGGCAAATCTATTTTTAACAATCGTAATAATTTCATTCATGTAGAGGTAGGTGTCTGTCGCAAATAGTATTGCATTCGATTTTCATTCATAAACCTATTACACTAGTAGAATGGATAGCACAAATATAATGTTCGTTTCACTTGGCCTTTCGTTAAAACTCCCACGCCTGTAGAAAATAACAGTTGTCTTTAAGCGAGGCCTATTGAAATATAAATGATGTGAGAGTCAAGCAATATTCCAGTAAGTGAATTCACTTGATTTTTTCAAGGAAAGCTTTCACGGATTTTCACACGAAATGAATTTGGAGTAATTCAATTTTCCTTACGAATGCAGGAAATCAATTCAAAATTTTTTCTTCAGAAATTATAGTTACAAATGAATGTATTGATTTTTGGCAGAAGAGAAACGAATCGAATGTGAAAGAGATTTCGAATATGTTACTATCATCAAATTTCGGAGTCTCCAGTTGGAAAAAACAAAAAGTTTAACGTTTTATGGTTTACAACTGCAACAAAAAAGAAAGATGTGTCACTTTTCTTTGTCCTAGGAGTTTTCTGATGATTAGTTAGTGGTACTGATATCTGTAATAGATCTCTTAAATTTCCATTGAGTAATAATTCTATGATGTATTCTCCTATATAGTCTAAGAGCCAGTAAACATCTGACGACATATATTTTAGGAAAGCCAAAATTTTCTCAGTGAGAGAGTTGTACCTACCATACATGAAATGGGACTTGGTTTTGCCAGGTCGCGGTAGGTTTGGTACTGCGCAGGTATAAAAGGTATGATATCTTGGTGAAAAAAGACATATTTTAGGAAAGCTGCAGTTTTGATATATTGAAATATATTATTATACGTACTCAAAAACGAAAGGGCAGACCATTCCCGCGTTTATTTTCTTGTGGTAGACCATTTGAAAATAGAGAAAAAATCTTCTTTTTGGCATATTTTAGGAAACTTCAAATTTTGATAAGTTATTCTTGATAGTATGAGAAGCATATATCTCTCATGGCAGACCGATGTGGCGGTTGCTTTGGCCCGGTAGACCGAAAAACACTTTTTCCCGCGCAAATATACCTGTGTATAGTATATACACAGGTATAAACGGAATGAAGAGATTTTTGTTTACTCTTTATTCTTCGTAATATATTACTGTCGTATTCTTTCTCTTTCAACTCTTTTTGACGACAAAGTGGACATGCATTACGAAAAAACCAGTATGAAAATAATGTTTTATATTTAAACGAAATTGAATTCAGTTGATTCGATAATAATATTATAATACTCGTATTATAATACATTATAATATTATAACGATCTATTGGAATTACACCAGTGGATCCTAAAACGATTGATACTCTGGTTAATTTTTTTTGAATTCATAATCATTCATAGTCATTCGTAATCGTCTGTATAGAACTGTCGGTTGCTATATACCCATAGTGTATCTGCAACTACTAAGGTCATTTTGTTCATAGGCCATTTGTTTCATTCTGTTATTTTCAAACCAATGCGATAGTGTAACTATATTGTTATGTTGAACAAAATATGGTGAAAAACACAAAATAATTAATAAATTCAATGGGCGATGAATCAACTCTGTAATAGTTTATATTCAAATGAGAGGTAATAATGAATACTGGTCTAAAAATCACTGACTGAACAATTCTTTATTCGACTACTTTCGCCTTTTACGGCATTATCAAGACGGCATTCTTAATAATGCCGTGAAAAGCGAAACTCAATAATTCAAATTTCTTCATTCCTTTATATTTTAAGATTCCAATATTTGCCAGATATTTTATATGAGAAGATTTTAATAATTCTCTTATCTACTTCCCAACACAACAAATTTCTGTCATACATTAATTTAATGTCATTATTTAATATATTTAACTTTGTACGGTCATATAAGTGTTTTTTTATTTAACTCTACTATATGTTCAGTCCTCTTTTCATCAAAGTAAATACATCGTTTCATATGTTGACGGAAAACACTTCAGTTTAGTTTCACAAAATTTTATTAATTGCTTGACAATTGTTTCGGGGTGTCACCTGATTTTCAAATTTAAACTTTTTCTCTATGTACTTCTGCGTCTTTCAAAATATGTTATTCTAAATCCATATATATATATATATATATATATATATATATATATATATATATATATAACGTAAAGGGTTATAAATAAGATTAAGATAGTGCGTATTCATACATATTATTATTTATTGCAAAATTCAACAGTCAATATTTTCATTAATCATTATTTTCCAGCAAGTTCAATTAGTTCACTATTTATTTGTATTGCTAGCAAAACTATGTGATTAGTAAGGTCTTATATTTACAGGACATTTTTCAACAACGTATTTTTCCATCAATTCGAAGAAATCCTGTATAGTATTATCGTTTTCTTGGTGCTCACACAAACTGCTTGCTTCAAATAATATAGTATACAACTACAAATATGTGCTGATTCAATGGTTTCGAGATTTTTTCACAGATGTGTTATTCATAACCTCGATGAATTATTCTACTCACGAGTCCGGTTGCTGGTCATGTCATTTGTCGTTGTAAATAATATGCTTTTTATAGTTCATTCTGTGCGTTTCAGCAATCACAGCTGGCTGAGTTGGTAATCATATTACAGTATTTTTCTGGAGCACTAAACTCATAACATGTTAGTTATTACTTTGGTCATCTTTATTGCAGAGTTTGAAATTAAATATACGATCTAACAATTTGAAAGGAAAATCTTAAACTAACACATATGGAAATGATTTTGTGAGCAGATTTCATCACACAATTTGAATATAAATAAAATCAATTTAAAATTCACTTTTTAATAGTTTCATTCGCTATACGGAACTTACAATAGGAGAAACAGAGTACCTATATACCGGTTGATCACAAAACACGAAATTAATAGCTGTCTGAATGTATTTTAATCCATACTAGCTGACCTGGTGAACTTTCTACGCCCATTTATTTTTTTCTGAATATTTCTCAAAAAGCAGGAAATACATGTTCTACTATTTGTACTACATCATTTTGTTTTTAATATTTATCCCGTGTGGAGCCAGGGAATTACTCACTTACGAAGGGACTGCAATACTTCTGTTATTTAAAGTAAGTCGAATTATCAAAACATTCCTATATTAATACGTTTGATGTATTGAAAGTTATTAACCTGTCCAATCTATAGTTGAACTGCATATTCCTAATTTCGTATCAAGTACTTGTCCCATATATCTTCATCATTAATTATATGAGATGTTTGCTGGATATAAGTCAACAAATGTTCAGAATTTAGTCAATGCCCGGAAACCAATGAATATAATGGCTCTGGGGCTGTACCAATAGCGTCTATTTGAATTGACTCTCTGCGCAATATTTTGTCGCATCATTGGTATTTTCTTACCAATAACAATTAAACTTTGCCTTCATTGCTCCAATAGTAACGATTTGCTGTGAACTGTGATCTATTTCAACGATATAATTGAATGCAGGTCGATAGGAGTTAAACTCAACCCATTCATATTGTTAATTTCGATTCCATCGATTTCGTTCAACTTCATTCCGAGCTTCGCGTTGCTCGGCAGTTTGACTTGCTCTTTCATATCTTTGACTTGCTGCATTGCGAGTTCTGTGACTTAAGTTTGTATATCTAATAGCTATCATTTTTAAAAACGAAATTGCAAACTGAAAATTAAAAAAAACTATTCATTCTTCTTCATATTCAAATATACCACGTGCTATGTTAGTAACGTATATGTAAGTCTATTCAAACGTACCAATATTTCGTATTAAATTGAAGTTTTAATATTAGTCGTGATGGCTAAAACGAAATGTGTGATAAGGTCCTCTTTTTGAGAATTAATAAGTATTTCTTACTCATATTTTTAATTAAGTATTATCAAATTTTCTAATTTTACACGCATTTTTCAAAATTCTTTTCCTGATAATAGCAACCACAACAATAAAAATACTGAAATCGATCCAGCTGTTGACCCTATATTTTTGTTAGAAAACGTTTGTATGGGAAAAAGAAATGGGCTGTTTTTAGGGTTTTAACGGAAATAATTGGAATTTTTCTCGCCGTAAAAACCATCCTTGGACTTCAGCGAACATTTTGAAAAAAGAATTGGCAGAATTGGTCGTGGTGTTATTAAGTTATGCGCTTACCAACACATTTTACAATGTGTTATAAAACATAGAAATAGAGAGTTTAGGTAAAAATAAGACTTGGGAACTAGTAGACAAACCAAAAGATAAAAATATTATTGATGTTAAATGGGTCTATACAAAAAAATCAGATAATAGATTTAAAGCAAGATTGGTAGTTAGAGGCTTTCAACAAAGGGAATCATTAGATGATATTTACTCACCTATAGCTAAGGTGCAAACATTAATATTGCTATTATACTACTGTTGTCAAATGGGCTTAATTATAGAACAAATGGATGTTGAGACTACATATTTAAACGGAAAGGTCATGTCAGAAGTTTATATAACACAACATAAAGGATATGAAGATGGTTCACAAAAAGGGTGCAAATTATTAAAAGCTTTATATGGTTTGAAAGAAAGTTCTAGAGTATGGTATAACTGTTTTAATGATTTTATGAGTGAGGTAGGATTTGAAAGGAGTTAGTTTGAATATTGTCATTATGTAGAGAAAAGTTTGTTAAATTCAGAGAAAATTTGTGTATCGCATAATAATTGAATATATCATGTATTATGATGTTATAAATGTAAGGAAGGGTGTTGAGATTGTACATTTATTTTGTTTTAGTTTATATAGTTGGTAGTTGACATTGATGAAGTATTATTCTCTGTTCATGAGACTCAATTTAATCATATATGGCGTGTTAGCGAGATAAGTTGAAATAGAAGCTATTATTCATTTTCATTTTATAAATTCAATATAATATTTTGTGTACAAGAGAGTGTTTTATTAAAAGAAAAGAAAACTTATTTAATAACAATGGTATTTAATTAACAGAAAGTATTAACTAGTCAAAATATGGATAAATCGAAATTTTTGCAGGTCTCCGTAACTTAGTCGGGAATACACCCGACTATGGTGCGGTAAAACTCGGGTTCGAGCTCCGGTGAAGGCACATGGGTGTTTGTGTTCGTCTATGATTTGAATAGTTTGAATAATAATGATATATGCTGGAAAATTCACACTGAACAAGCCCAATGGCCGTTCGGAAAAGGCGTTCAACTGTAGATCCAATGAATAAAAAAATCGAAATTTGATATATTACTTCAGTAATATATCAAATTTCATACTAGATGGAATCAATTCATATACACTATTTTTGACAGAAAAGTTTAATAGTAAGTATCTAGAGAATGAAAATTGAGCAACTTTTACCATTCCAGAATTTTACCTTTGATTGCCAATTTAGTTCTTCATTAAAAATTTGAAAATTTTTTGCATGTATGAGAGGTAGTATTCGAGAGAAGGTATGTATTCTGCTGCGGAAGGATCGTTTGATCATTCCAGCTCTTCTAAATTTAGATTAGAAAGTCATAATGTGGAGTCTCTGCAGATATCAATGGTTTTCTGTTCTTTCTTCCCGAGGAGAGAATCAAATTGATGAGTAGTTTTCCTGGAAATACTGCAACAAATTACGAAAATTCGATATAAGTAATATTCATCTGCTACTAACGTGCATGATTTATTATCTTTCACTGCCAGTGGTTCGAAGTTCATCTTTTTATTCTATTTCAAATATCTCACTGTTTATATTCGCTATCTTCAAAATCCAGTAAAAATTCCCAAATGTGAAATATGGGTTAATATATTTTTAGTTTATTTTGCTATATTTGGAGCTTTTAGAGATTATTCATATAAATACGTTATATCAACCATAAAGTAAAACAACTCACTATTGTGAAAATATTCTATCGTATGTTATAGTCTTATAAATAACAAATCAACAACACGTTTAGGGCCAACTACTACAGTTTAGCGCCGCGCCGGTTCCGAACGGCCATTGGGCTTGTAATCAATGTACATTACCTAGCATATATCATTATTCAAACTTCCCAAATCATAGACGAACACAAACACCCATGGCTTCAGCAGAGCTCGAACCCGAGTTCTATCCTACCATAGTCGGGTGTTCTCCCGGCTAGGCTACGCAGACCGGCTAGGACTATTTCTGAATGTATCTAAGCATCAGTGAAAAAATAATTATCAAATTAAATTACACACTAGGCTCAATGTTTCACGATTATAATCAACAATAAAATTAAATAGTCAACATGTTTCGAGCGTGAACTCATTTTCAAGACCAAACTTAACATGTTGACTATTATATGTAATTTTATTCTTAAATATAATCGTGAAATATTAAGCCACGTGTTTAATTTAGTTCAATATTTAATAATGTTTCACCAAGTGTTAAGCGAGAATTCAATCTCAGTTATGAAAAAATAATTGTTGAATTGCATGTTTAATCTAAGACAATAAACAAATTCATCATATTTTTCAGAGAAATAAGTGATTCGTTCCAGCAATCTCAGTCATTTCTAAATCAATTACTGATAGGAGAACATATATACAAATCATGATAATCTGTAAAATGCGTCACATTCGGCAGACTATTTGACTCACCTAAATAATGAGTAGTTTCAAACAATACAAAATTTCAATTTCAACTTCCTACTTTCATTTCTATCCTAATAATCAAAAATTCCTCGTCTTTGGAAGAAAGATTTGGATAAGTTATATTATTATACGCGTTCTTATGAGAGCATGTGCTAGGATCGAATCTCAGGTTAGATATGAAGAAATAACGTTTGTGCATGTTTGCGAATTTATTGATTATATTGAAAAAGAGAAAATTCTTGTGGGTGTAATCTGAAATATGCATCTGCGTTTTTTCCAACTCCTTCAGTGCCAGTCTATTGGCATATAGAGACGAAAACAAAAATTTTAAATAGCGTTAAATTATTATTATATCAATATATTTTATATAAAATTTAAATCTGCATTTTCAAATGAATTGCAGTTAATTTTAAACTGTGAAAAATTCTTCTGCATTCTTTGAATTGAAATAAAAATTCATAATTTGAAAAGCTAAAAGTAACCAATTCATTATATTTTTTATTGTTTTAATGAACATAAGACCTCACTCAACAGATAGTTTCGAACTGTCATATAATTCTTTCTTCTTCTTCTCAGTCGTTAACTCTAGACAGAGTGGTCGTGGTCGCGTCTCGGTCTTGTGCCACTGCGTCCCACGTAATACGGCGCCAGACTGCTCTATGCTTAGCGGATCTAGAGTTTTCATTGATGCTGGAATACGTCGCAAATTTTATCAGATCTGTCCACCTTGTTGGAAAGCGCTCACGCGATCTTTTGCCCTAGACTTTCCCTTGGACCAGCAATCGTACGATAGAGTCTTCGTTTCGGTTTATTAGTCCAAAGAATTCAAGAGTTCGCAGCTGCACAGTCGACGATAACCTCCCTTTGATGTTTAGCTGCTTCATAGTCAAGACGTTGGTTCGATGTGCAGTCCACTTAATTCTGAGCAAGCGTCTCCAGCACCACATTTCTAACGCATCAATTTTACGACGTTTTTGCATCCTCAATGTCCATGTCTCAGCTCCGTACAAGAAGATTGGAAAGACTAGGCATTTCATTAGTCGAACCTTTGTGTTTTTGGTTATTCTGCGGTCCCTCCAAATCCTTGTGAGCTTTTCCACTGAAGATGGAAAAGCTCACAAAGCATAGCGTTGCTATGGCGCAACGCCTCCAGATTTCATTCTCGCAGCTCCCAGCGTTCGAGATCTAGGAGCCCAGATATACGTAGCTATTGACTACTTCTGTTCCTGCAATGTTTTGAACGTTCATCTGGTTGTTATTAGGGCTGTCCACGATCATAATTTTGGTCTTGTCGCGGTTAATAGCGAGTCCAAACTCTGTAGTTGTGGTCTCCAGACGACAAAGCAGAGTCTCTATGTAATCTTTGGTTGATGAACTAGCCGCGTGATGTATTCAGTGAATATGTTGAACAATATATTATATATATATATATATATATATATATATATATATATATATATATATATATATATATATATATATATATATATATATATATATATATATATATATATATATATATATATATATATATATATATATATATATATATATATATATATAGTCCTATAATAGAGGAGCACAAACGTTAATTACCTATTAACTAAGATGTATATAATGTGTATATCTTATAGAAATTTTTCATACATCTCATCGAAATGAAGTTTTCGATTAATTGACTTAAATCTTTTCATCCACAAACAAAATACCTAATTCTACTATTCTACCTATTGAAAATAATAATAATAATAAAAACAATAATAATAATTCATTAATATTTGAGTTTTTTAATAAATATGTGCTGCAATATGCAATTATTCATTACCTGTTTGAAGAAATCTTGCTGACGAACCACTCATATAATCTGAATAAATTGTCCGAAGATGTTCATCGAACTTTATGCTAATCCGGTTCTGGTCAAGTTTCTAATATTCCCATGTTGAAGAAATGCATAAAAGAGTGGAACCAGTTTGTAATATCGGTTTCGGTACGAGAAGAAACGTGCCTTGAGAGAATTCAATTCCTGCACGAGTTTCAGTGATATTTCAATCGAAACAGAACACAGAATTTAGAACTATCGAATGAATAAGAATTAATGGAAATGTAAATATTTCCCACGCCTCATCAGTGGTCAAAATTGATGCGGCACTTCAGGTAGGTATTCTCGCCCTAAAGTGGTAATAATAATGCAGTTGTAAGGACTATAAAAACGTATAACAGATTGCTAGAAAGACGATTGAATTGCATATTTTCTTGAGATTTTTCTCGTCTGTTGATTTTTAAACTAAGAATTGAAATTCTTAGCGAATAACAGTTTCGTTAAAAAGTCCATGGTTAAGCAACCGCAAAGAAGATAGGGCCTCATAAAGATTATCAGTAGACTAAGAAGTGGTCGTGCTAAAGCATGAACTTATCTCAGACTAGGTGTGAAAGATACTCCAGTATGTGAATGTGAAGAGAATGGTACATTAGAACATCTCATTTTGCAATGTAGTAGTAACTTAAGACATCATTGTACACAACTAATAGGTCGAATTTCGGCTATTACTAAATATATGCAGCCATATGTTCTATGTTTTCTACTATCACTTAAGAATATAGAAATTTATAGTGTTGTATACAGTCATATCAATCGAGTTGGAGATTTGATATTGGCGTGGCGTTTTTGAGGATTGATAGCCTTTTGCAGATGAGGTGAATTGGGTACTGCAGATCACTTGGCCATGAAAGAACTCTCGTAATAAATTCGATTCAAACTCGACAAAGCTATTTCTTTTTGTAAAATTTTATACCTTTCAATTTATATTTTCACTGTATCATTAAATAATAATGAAATTTTCAATCTTCTGTAGGAGCATACTGTTCAAATTTGAGTTCTGAAATTGTTGAATTATTGAGTTATCAATTAGTTATTGTATATTTTTAGATATTTGCGTATATGTATAATTGAGATCTCATGTATCCTGTTGGCTAATGATGTTTTTTGAGGCCAAATCCTTTTAAATAAAAAAAACAGCTGAAAAAGTAGAAAAATTCATTTCTTGGATACAATTCGTTGTATTTTTTGTAGTACGAATTATACTTTCGTTGAAACTTTGTAATGAATAATTTTGAATAAATAACAATACTAATAACGGAAGCTTCTGTCACCAGTACTGATCTAATTATTACAATACTTTTATAATACTACTAGCTGACCCGGCGAACATTCAACGCCGATTTATTTTTCTCTGAATATTTTTCAAAAAGCCGGAAAGACATATTCTACTATTTGTGCTACAATATCTTGTTTTCAATTTTTATTCCGTGTGTTTATCAAATTAGTCGAATTTGATATAACGTTTGATATAATGAAAGGTATTAACATGTCCATTTTATAGTTGAACGGCCTAATTTCGTATCAAGTACTTGCCCCATATATCTCATCATTAATTATATGAGATATTTGCTGGATATTAGTCAAAAATTGTTAGTCCATTCCCGGAAACCAATGAATATAGTGGCTCTGGTGGCTGTACCGATAGAGTCTATTTAAATTGGCTATTCGCGCAATATTTTGTCGCATCATTGGTAGTATTTTCTTATCAATAACAATTAAACTTTGCCTTGCAATATTGACACATAACGTTCATTGGTCCAATAGCAACGACTTGCTGTGAACTGTAATCTATTTCAACTTTATACTTAATTGAATGCAGGTCGATAAGAGTTAAACGCAACCTTTTCATATTGTTAATTTCGATTCCATCGATTCCGTTCAACTTCACTCCGAGCATCGCACTGCTTGTCAGGTTGACTTGCTCTTTTACATCTTTGACTTAATGCATTGCGAGTTCTGCGACTTAATTTTGTACATCTAATATCTATCATTTTCAAAAACGAAATTTCAACTGTAAATTGAAGAAAACTATGTATTCTTCTTTATAATGAAATATACCACGTGCTATGCTGGTAACGTGTATGTTAGTTCATTCAAACTTACCAAAATTTTATATTGAATTGAAGTTTCAATATCAGTCGTGATAACTCTGAAATAACCGAGATTTTTCACATCCGCGTTTTGAGAATTAATAATTATTTCTTACTTACATTATTAATTAACTGCTAAAAACAAACACAAAAAATACTGAAATCGGTTCAGCCGTCACAATTTTAGTTAGAAAACGTTTGTATGGAAGAAGAAATGGGCTGTTTTCGAGATTTTTGCGGCAATTATTCGAATTTTTCTCGCCGTAAAAAACATCCTTGGACTTCAACGAACATTCAAGAAAAAGAATTGGCAAAATTGGTCCAGGCGTTGTTAAGTTATGCGCTTACCAACACATTCTGCGATTCATTTTTATATTATATAATACTATTGTAATACTATCTGATCTAATACTACATCTGATCATCTGAGAAAAAATTTGCACTGGGACTATTTACCTCGCTGAAATTATCGATCGGAACCACATTAAAGGTTGTGGATCGCGGTTATGAAACACGTAGCAAAGGTTTGCAGTATGAAAATCTATTCCCGTCAAAATCGTCAATTGGTCAAAAATGGTCGAAAAAGCATAGGACACTTTGGTCCTCGATTGATTATTTGAGTTTTTAGCTGTAAATTTGTTCAGTTTACTTATTAGAGGTAGATCGCGAACTTCGTGGTTTAGATGCTTTTATACTGTCAATTTTGTTATCAATCAATTTAGGGTAAGAAGTATGTATTGTTCAATATTATACTGTTTTGTATTATATTGTATCGTTTCTAGTTAAGCACAATTAAGCATCCTACAGTTTTGTTGTCGTATTTGTTGTTTGTATTGGAATTTTGCTAAATGACTTGTAGAATTATGTGTTGACAATGAAATTATTTTCATTCCTTCTCGTATCAAACAAGTAAAGACATTAGTTGTCAACAAATTTAATTTTTTTTATTAGTTTCAACCTCATAATCTTATATTATAATAATTATCCTATAATTCTCACAATCAATTTTATGTGAGATTTCCATATTTTTCGAGTTACCTGCTGATTGCCTCATGTACTGTTATTCATTTTTTGGACATTGATCTTATTGAAGAAAAATTTTCAATCTTTCATGAGAGTGAAATTATTAAGTGAGATATATGTTCATAAATTGTTTTCCCATTTCTACACGCTAAGATCCTTAAAGAATTTCCCGAAAAAAATTTGTATTTGATGTTTGTAATAATATATAGTTGAAATGAGATCACTTTTTTCAGTTAGACGAATGTCAGTGATCAATAAATCTCTTTCATGATCAGTGGATCTAATAACGATTCAATTGAAGACGAATAGAACAGCTAATTGATACTGATGAATATCATATTATCATTGACTCAGAAAGAGAAAACTCAAGTCGTGCAAAATTGGTATCCAGTTGATTGAAACCATGAATAGTAAATTCATCTTGTACATAATTACCAATCATTGAATATTTCAAGATAACTTAGATTCCATTTCTCAATGTTAAATTCATTTAGAGATGCTTATTTTCGAGAATAACATTTTTCAATCATTAACCTAAAAGTTGACGTGAGAAAATTTTCACATCAATTATTGGGCATTTTCATATCACAGTTTTTCTTCCGTACTTCCGATTTCACTCCATCCTTAAGGTAAGTGGTTCAGAGTATTGGAAATACTTTCGAAAGAGATAATGTGATTCATATTGATTTTCAATATCCTCATCGGTCTGAACCAAATTGAAAAATACGTAAGTGTTGATGCAAATCAGGTCTTCCGGCCTCTCCACAGGAAAATTCTAACTCAGTTTTTATTTATTTGACCTGAAATCTAAAATTCTGACGTTCTTGAAGATTATTAATCATGGTTAATTTTTGAAAATTTCAAATTATAGTAAGCAAAATCCCGGATCTTCAATTGTTCTAACTCAAATTTGCTATTATAATAAGGGGTATTAAGCCTTAACTTGAGTCGATGTACAATTACGTTTCCATTTTAATTTTTCGATTTTAATTTGCAATTTCGCCCAAATGCTTATATGACAAAATTCTGCAAATTGTTTTTTATGTGTTCCAGTCTTTCATTGTTCTTTCCTTTGCATTTCTTTTCGTAGATAAACTTTGCAGTATGTATCTGTAAAATTCTCATCACTCATTTCGTTATCTATTAGATAGATAACATATAAAAGCATATATTTTTTCTGTTTGTAGGTGTATTGAAAATTATCCAAAATTTTTTTCCTGTTGACATAGATTTTGTCTTTATCATCTTGTATATTGATGTGATGTATATACCTTACATAGTGATTTCTATTGTTCAAACGATAAGAGTTTTGACAGTTCAAGCGGAAGTCGAATCTGGTGTACGCTCTTCGAGAATAATTTTCATTTATGTGTATATTTTCTCTATCTTCAAGCTTATATAACGCAATCAATGATACGTTTTTCCGCTAATATTCTCGGAATATATGTTAACGTCTTTTTCCATATTCAGACCACAATTTTTTGTTTTCGCCAATTGAAACGTTTTATTGTTGCTCATTTTATTTGGTATTCCATTAGATGCAGTGCAATCTAAACGCATATATACTCTCAGTATGGTAAAATGATGAACATAACAGCAATTGTTATTCGTTCAGCAGAAGCCTCAATATTACATCATCAATGCTATTATATAGTATAATCATCAACAAAGAATGTTCAATTTGGTTTTTACGATTTTCTGTTATTTGTAGACAACATTGAACAGTAAATTTGAGAGATATATTATGAAAAGAAAATATGACAATTTTGTTTTCTCTTTTATTTGCATAGATATGTTTTTCAACTTCTCAAGCTCAAATTATAAGAATGAGTTTATTCTGTGACTTCTCGTCATTGTAACTGTTACTTTATCAAATACACATTTGACGAAAAATTATTTTGAATTTGCAAAAAATAACTAACATTTCAAAATATTTCATTCAAGAATATATAATTCAAAGGTAAGTTATTTCATTTATGGGACTAAAAATATTATAACTACCTATTCAAAACATGTGAACAAATGGTCCCTAATGGATTAGGGATTGAATTCTAATCAATAATAACATTTTTGATGCGAAAATCATTATACTTCTATAGTTCTTCAAAAACATGTGAAAAATGTTCAGAAAAATAGCAAAAGAAAATTCGAAAAAAAAACATCGTATGTTTTCTCTTATTGAGAAAATATATGACGAATATGTTTTATTCGAATTATAATTATAATAATCCATTTGAAAACATCAATAGTTATTACTTTGGTCATTTTTATTGTAAAGATACAAAAAAACGATTTCATAATTTAAAAGGTAAATATTGGCCTCAAGAAGGTGGAAATGGTTTCTGTGGACGAATTTTATCACAAAATTTAAATGAAACTTTAATTAAAATTTCAGATTCAATTTCGTTCTCAATAACAGTTGTCTACTAATGACATATAAAATTACACTTTCTAATGACATGTAGATATACAATTAATTTCACAAAAAGTTCAATTTATTACATGGGTTAAATATGTGACAATTATGTGCTTAAATGTTGTAATTTTATGTGCTTGCACATATAGTTATTATTCTCGAAGATCTACTATATAGGCTTTCATAGAGCCCTTTTTGAACGTTCTTTCTCATATAACATTGTCAATTCAATGAATATTATCCAGAATTGATTCTACAGTTACAAAACTAAAGCATTCAAAGAGAACTGTAAGGAATTTCTTTTCAAGAAACAGAATTAAAAATGTTTTTTTTTTGTTTTTCTTTTTTGTATGCTTTTGAATTTTTTTTCATATTGAGCATGTAGTGCAGGTGTATTCTACACTTCACCTGTTTTAAGGGATTAATTTTGTTTCTTCTCAACCGTCGCTAGACCTATCCATTTTTTTTTCATGCAATAAATTGTTGTGAAACGGTTTTTTTGTAATTAATAGTGTTGGCGTTTACTAGATGTTAATCCATTATAATTGAATATAAACTCAAATTCAAACACTTGAACTTATGATTTACACTTTATTGACTACATAGCATGACGCGTTTCGTCGTTACAAACGACTTTTTCATATGCTAAAAAATAATTCTGTTAGTTATTCTGTAAGCATCTGAAGAAGTCGTTTGTAACGACGAAACGCGTGTAAATGATAAGTTCAAGTGTTTGAATTCAAGTTTATATTCAAGTTTTTTTTGTTTTATTGTGGTTGGATTAATCAGCTCCTGCTGTGTCCCACCTCTTCGTACTCTATAGTTGGTTTAGTTATCTCAATACAATTTTTGATAAGTTTGTTTCACAATATTATCAGCACCAATGGTGTATGAATTTTGTAATGGAGTACTAATGAAGTTCTATTATAATAGAACTTCATTAATACTCTATTACTTCAATGATAATTATCATTAAAGTTCTCAGAGTTATTATCTATTTTCAATTTCTACGAATGAATGACAAAACTTTACAGTTTTATCGATGTAATAGCAAAAGTTTTATGTTTGCATTTTAACACTTCGTGTAAGTAGACCAACTACCGACATTTATATTGAAAATATAGGTGGAGGTTATTTTATCATCAAGGAGTTGTTAGTACATTGTTAATGTGACATATCAAGTGATATATCTATAATAAAAGAGCTTTCTAATCTTAAACGCAATTGAAATACAGATAAATAAGTTGAAGGCTATTAAAATTCATAAAATATCTTGGACGAAATATCGAAAGTAATAATCAACACCATTACGTGTTGAAGGAATTGATTAAGTTACACGACATGATAATTTTAAAATGGAGTGAACCCATAACACAGAAGTTTGAACGAAAGAAAACATTTAAATTCAGAAGAGATATCGTAATATCACATTGAAGAATGCAGAGGTAGATAATTCACAAAGCTCTTTCTTTGTATTTATCAATCAAATTGTTGACCGGATTCATGAAATTCATTGAATATTGAATTAAAAAGGAAACAAAGAAAAATAGGTTTTCATTGAAATTTAAATTTCAAGGTGTGAAAATTGGTATTATGGGTATCTTGATTTATAGGTTAGTGTTTGAATTATCGATTTCCTTATTCTACTTTGACATTCTTTAATCAATTTCAATTTTCCCCCCTTTGAAAGAACCCGTTTTTTGTGAATTATGTTATGTTTTTATTTTCAACTCAAGGTTAAGTCGCCTAGAATTAATTGATAATAATGCCAGAATACAATAATGCTTTCAAGAATTGAAATGCTGCATATGTTTGTATTCGTTAAAATAGAAAACCCAAATTTGAATGAGATAAAATTCCTACATATACCCCTTCTGATATGCAGTATTTTACATATTTATATACCTACCGCAACATTGATCTATTTTGTTTTTCAGCTACACCTTCTCTTTTTATATATTTTCTTCAATCTTGTCATGCATAGAAGTCGATGCAGTTTATGCTGTTTTATTTATCAGAAGCCGATAATTTTATTTACGATAAATATATTATATGAATAGGTTTATATAAACCTTACTAAGCGACACAGTGGCTTCATTTGACGATGAACCTGTGTTGGCAAAAATTTTTTTTTTTTAATTCAGTGGACCTACAGTTTAAAGCCGGTTCCGAACGGCCATTGGGTTTGTAATCAATGTACATTACCCAGCATATAGTATCATTATTCAAACTTCTAGACAAACACAAACACACATGCCTTCAGCGGGTCTTGAACCCGAGTTCTACGCACCATATGCGGGTGTTCTACCGACTAAGCTGCGGAGACCGACTGGCAAAAATTACAAACTATTTGGGTTTATTCAAATCTTTATCTTAAATTATATAAATCTTACCTACATTTCTTTATGAACCGCTCTTCAGTTGCTTTCTTATTCAGTGTTATTTTAGGTGATTCAGGAAGACAATGTTGCTTTTCGTTCTACATTATCTTTTGAAAAGGAGCAATATTATATGATTTTATACTAGATTCCATAGTATGTCCACATAATTCGTAACAAATGTCGGTCTATACAATTCCGTCTATGACCAAGTTTATAATTCTTCTTCTTTCATGTGCCTTGTCCGGTCTCCCTGACGTTGGCGATCACCATGGCAAAAGCTGTACGGTCCTCCGCCAAGCGGAAAAGTTCACCAGCCCTTCTAATGCCGGTCCAATCCCGAATATTTCGGAGCCACGACTTTTTCTTTCTTCCAGGTCCACGGCGCCCCTCAATCTTGCCCTTTAATATGAGCTGTAGTAGACGATATTTATCACCTCTCAAAATATGTCCTAGATATGATGTCTTTCGGCATTTTACGATCGCCAACAGTTGCCTTTGGATGTTTGCTCTTCGTAATACATTCTCGTTTATAATTACGGAAATTAAATTAATTCCCTATAATCTGTAGATAATTGAGCGACTGGAGTATCGTTTAGTTTGCCTTTTATTTTTGTTCCTCTACGAATAATGAGTAACAAAAGGGTCATTTTCCAAGAGAAGTATCATTGAACTATGTCAAATATTGTGTCCAATTGCATGTTCTGCCAAATATTTTGCCAATTGTACTACATGTATGCTATTTATTCTTTGTTGGTTTTTCTGATATAGGCATATTGATCTTTGTGCAGCCACCTTATGCCTAATTATTACTGTCTAATGTGCTTATGAAGTAATTCAACTACCTTTTTTCAGCTGCAAACCATGAAGTTTAATGTCCTCGGTTCTTTGCTCTAATGCTATCCACTTCGTTCATTAATCCGAATGCATGGATTAAATTCGAGAACTACCTAATAATTCCGGTGCTCAATTTGTATCTCTTGATGATGTTATGATTCGATTTTTCTGTTAATTCTTTCGAATACTACATAACAAGAGTGTTCTTGTCAGGCTGTAGTTTTCGCAAAGAAACTCTTAATGAAATCATACGTATTGTACAAGTTTTGCATGCTTGCAGAGGTACCATTTTTCTCTTTCATATAAAAATTATAAGAATACCTCTATAAAGGTACACCTTTTAGTGAATCTATATTACGCTAATCTGTATTCGTGCGTTTCAAGGATATTGCCTGAACAACTTTTGAATGAAATTTTGAGGTCTTGCATAATCGACATATTCTCAAACTTGAAAGTTCTGCAACATGATTCTTTTAGAAAAATTTCGTATTCCAAAATGGTTTACTCTTAATGATCCCTACTCATTTTTCAGTTTTTTGCGTTTTTTTTTAAAGTCGCTATCCTACAAATTATCATTGGATGATAATACACTCTCATTTATATACTCAAAATGTTTTGCATATATAGACATACACACATAAGGTTGAGTTAGCAGACTTAAAATTGAATTGGTAAGGTTGATGTTTCGAATAAAGTTGAAGGTCTCCTTGAAGGATCTATTTCACTTAACAGGGCTGTAAGTCACCTTCTTCATTCTACAGAAAAATATGTTCCTTCACTAACAAGCGAAAGGAATATCAAAAACCTGAAGATGCTGAAAATTTAAGAAGAATGTAGAATATAAAATAGATGTTACTGTAAGAGTGTAATAAAGACTCGCAGCTAAACTGAACAGATCTTCAAATTTCTCTTAAAATAACAAGAATATTGATTTTGTCAAAGTAATTTTTGATACATGCATACCTAAATTTTGATATTGTTGCATATTTTACGAGAAATTTCCAGTGAAACTGTTGAAACCATGCATTTCGTACCATATGTCGTTACTAGGTGCACGTTTTTACATTTCAGTGGAGTTGTATTTATCAAGTTATACCCAGCGGTTTATTTACAACTTGATACATACGGTATTAACAAATTTAAAAACACCTGAATGTCTTCGTATTATTTCGCCAATGACAAGGAGACCCTATAATTTTCCACATTTTATAGGAAGTCATTGCAACATAAAGCTTGAAAATCACTATCCTTTGAATTTTGAGTTCTGATTTCCAATGGCACTGATAAATTCTTGAAGAATGTAAGTAGCCTCAAGGTATTCAGACGTAAATTAACCTAATTCATTTTGAACAATAATAATTGATTAAAAATGAATAAGTATCAAACGTAATGTTGACTTTTAGCTTTTATGAATTCTTCAATAGCTGGTGTGCAATATACAGTGTTATTATTATCAATTATTCACATTTTCAAGTAAGGCGTACAGCATGAAGTTTGGAAACCTCTGTATATAACCTGTTAATGTTACAGGTGGCACAGTGGCGTAGGCAACGCTAACGCTTCGACTGTAGTGATTGATATATCCGCCATTGACAACGTATGTTTTTCACGGTCACCAAATTTGTACAGCTTTTCTGGACCGTTTTTTCTTGCTGAATACATCACTGCGTGTCGGAGGAGTGGCCCTCGTCCGTCGTACGTAGCCCAGCGATAACCAGTTCCTAATCGTTCGGAGAGCGACGTGCATAATGCGACAGGCGATCGCCCGAGGTGTTCGACGTGCCACAACAATCCATTGCGTACGGGCCTTCTTCTCTTCCTCGGCTCACCTAGCTTGGCGACATCGAGGAGTCTTTGCCCTCGGGCCCAAACTCTTGCACCAGCCACACACGTCGCGTGTTCTTAGTCTTCACTCTACATACATCTGCATTTATAATATATTTTTTCGATTCAATGTAAATTGCCATTGCGGTGGTGAGGTCGAGATTCATTCTGGATCCGAAGGAGGTGGTATACATTCCGGAGAGAAAAACACTAATTTGTATAGGTTTTCGAACACTTAATGAAACGATACAATTTGAGCTAAGTTAACTTTTTATCTACACGGGCGGTCTATTCATGAATTTTTTGAGATAACTAGATCCCGATGTATAAAGTAATGATAAAAAATATAAGAGTGCTCTATGGTTTCGCATTCAATCGATGATAACTGGTAATGATAATTTGTAATGAAGGAAAATCATATTATTTTCATTTTCTCGTATATGCACATTCTCAACGCGTTTCGCAAATACTTTGCCAAAGGTACAGTGAAGCTTAACTAGTGATGGAGATTGAGAAAAACATCGATGTTTTTCTAGAAGGTGGTTATGTATGTGGTTTAGAAATAAAGAAACAGACATTTATTGAAAAAGATCTATTATACTCATATTTTACAAGCTGACAAAAATATGAAGAAAATAATAATAATAATAATAATATTTATTTAGCAATAGCTATTACAAAATCATATATACATTTCATTTAGGTTCGAAATATATATATATATATATATATATATATATATATATATATATATATATATATATATATGTTTAAAACAAACTTAGCTAATTTACGCTTGAATAATTTAAGGTCAATAATAATTGTTTTTATGGAGCTAGGCAATTTATTAAATGCGTTGAATCCTTCATAAAATATACTACATATTTCCATGTTTGGAAAGCTTACAAACTTGCATGTAGAAATTGTCAGCATTTCTTTTACTATGCACATCGCTGACACATGTTACATTTTTTATTATTCTGAATGGGAACAATTTGTGTTTAACTTTAAATATAAATATATATGTAGCAAGTATTCTCTGTTTAACTGACATTAGTTCTCAACAATTGAGCATGCTTTGCATTGGAGTATATCTATTCGCATAGCTCTATTCTGTAACTTTCGTCACTGTTGAGTTTTTTCTTTACTCAATCCCAATAACAGAGTGGAACATTATTCGAAGTGTGGCCTTATGATTGACTTAAAGAGCAAGAACTTCATATATGTCGTCAGATTTTTTTCTAATTCTAGAAAGTTTATTTTCTTGGAGATTTTATACGATATGAACTCGACATGATCATTGAAACTCAATTTCTCATCCAACATAACGCCTAAGTATTTAACAAGTTTTACCCTTTCAGTGTTCTGGTTTTCAATTGTAGTACTTATATTTTCGTTACCACTTTCCTTTACAATTTTACTTGTATCAAAAACTATTAATTTAGACTTTGTTACATTAAGCGATAAACTGTTATCGCTTAGCCATTCATTATTACTGTCATGTCTCTATTGATCCATTCTGTCAGAGTCCGGATATTTTTATCACTAACATAAATCATTGTATCATGTGCGAAAAATCGTATAGAGCATTTTTTACATGCAAAATAATATCATTAATATGGAAGCAGAATAGCAGTGGACAGGAGAAGATCGTACCCTGAGGTACACCAAAATTGGCTCTCCTCCAATAAGCTCGAAACACATGTCAACGGTTGCTTCCGATTGAGTTGCGGGCTATACCGAAATTGTGTTTTGTCTATTGTAGTTTTCACTGCAAGAAAAAATTTTCATTCCTTGGTAACTTTGTCGGCTGAATACTCCGTGAAGGATAAATATTCGCCACATTGTCGATACGTTGAACAAATCTCCAAATCCGGAAAGTTCATATGGAGGCCTAGCAGTGGAGACTTCTTTTACAGGTGTGTTCTTTTATCGTCGATTCCATCTCTAGGTTCGTACAACTTGAACTTGGCTAAGCCGTTCTGAGGAGAGCCAATAAGCTCGAAACACGTGTCAACGGCTGCTTCCAAATGAGTTGCAGGCTAAACCGAGAATTGTGTTTTTGTCATTTGTACTTTTCACTGCAAGAAAAATTTTACAAGATGGAACAATATTACAATATAGCAAACAAGAAACTGAATGTTTTATCTATGTATTGCCTATCTAAAATTATCAGCAATTATTATTTTAACTTCGAATGAGAAAGTGTTATCATCGAAATGAATATTGAAAGTTTTCGAATAGTAATTACATATATGTAGACTGATATCTCGAGTAAGCATCGTTATATTGGTCATTAACATCAGATTCTCTCCGATATAATACAGGTAGGTATATAATACGCAACTAACGAAGCTACTATGGTGATGATAAGCTGGTTTGTCATGTTACATCTTCGAATGCAAAAGATGATGAGGTCTAAAAGTAAAATTGCTATTTTATGACGGTTATCGTATTCGTAATAACCAATTACTCTGTGATATTTTCGTTGACACTGTGAGATCTATGTTTTTTTCAAAATAGTTAGGACGGAAGTAATTGATCCAATATATGTGCGTCTACTTCTTGAAAATTTTTACACTTTTATATGAGGCAATGACTTATCACATGTTTTTACACCAAATATTGTATACAGCGATTAAGACTAATCACAATTCTGTTTGTACCCTAAGTAAACGATCTTAGTTTGTAGAACAATTCGTGTTTTCATGGTAAGAACATGGTTACTTGTATTCTTGGAAATATGAAAAAGGTTTTAAAAACTGTCCTGGCAATTCATTAATTTATTTATTTATTCTTTGAAGAAGTACGTGTGATATACGTGAAGTACAGTCAGTACTCACAATTTTGCAATATACCTACGGCAAATACCCAATGAAAATTCATCATTTCAACTGAGAAACGAGCTTGTATATATATATATATATATATATATATATATATATATATATATATATATATATATATATATATACGACAAAAATATAATTCTTGGTATAGCCCGCAACTCAATTAGAAGCAGCCGTTGACACGCGTTTCCAGCTTATCGACTCTCCTCGGAACGGCGCAGCCAATTTCAAAGTGTACGAACCTGGAGATGGAATCAACAATAAAAGAACACACCTGCAAAGGATGTCTCCACTGCTAGGCCTCCACCTGAACTCTCCGGGTTTGATGGAGATTTGGTCAACGTATCGTCTTTGTGGCGACTATTTATCTTTTACGGAGTGTTCAACCGAGAAAGTTAAAAACGAATGAAAAATTTTCTTGCGGTGAAAGTACAAACGACAAAAATATAATTTTTGGTATAGCCCGCAACTCAATTGGAAGCAGCCGCTGATACGTGTTTCGAGCTTAATAGCTCTCCTCAGAACGGCGAGGAGAGCCAATATAGCCAAGTTCAAGGTGCACGAACCTGGAGATGCAATAAACAATAAAAGAACACACCTGCAAAGGTGAGTGGAGGCCAAAGAAGTGGAGACTTCCTTTGCAGGTGTGTTCTTTTATTGTTGATTCCATCTCCAGGTTCGTACACCTTGAACTTGGCTACGCCGTTCTGAGAAGAGCCAATAAGCTCGAAACACGTGTCAGCGTCTGCTTTCAATTGAGTTGCGGGCTATACCAAGAATTATATATTTTTGTAGTTTTCACCACAAGAAAATTTTTCATTCGTTATATATATATATATATATATATATATATATATATATACATATATTCGAAAATAGAATACAAAAAACTTACATGTAGAGAGTAATGTATATTTGAATATATTCTTGGTTTTTTCTCGATAAATTTTGTTTCGTGTAATGCATCTCAGAAAACACATAGCTAATTACCCCAAAATTCTTCAATACACCCAACATATGTTTCTGGCTACACAGAATCAATAACACAGTATCAATTCTTCCATAGAACCCTCAATAATGAGTAGGTCAATACAATATTGATCTACTCAATAATGAGTAGATCAATACAACAGGATTTTGTTTAATCAAGACAAGTGTTTTCAATTACACGATACATTACCAAACGTGCCTTAACTATTGCACGTGGAATTGAATGACATTATTCGTTTTTATTTTAATTTTCAGTCTATCTATACCGCAATCAGAGTAAAACGAATTGAAACCATCATTGTGCACAATGGTGAATTCTGTGAAACATAAGTATTCTTGAAAGAAATTTGATGATCTTATACCCAAACTGGGAGATCTTAGAGCGACAATTTGCAGATGCTTGGAATTGACAGATGACAGTACGTAATCATATGAAAAAACATAAAATATCAGACGGCCGTCGAATTTTCACCTATATTCAGTATAAATAACGGGTGATTTTTTAAGAGTTACGTTTTTCAGGTTGGCGGCGCTGGTTTTTAATTGCATCCAAACGTCATGTGTCAAAGTGAAAATTTTTAAGTAAACTCTGCCATTTCATCGTGAAAACACTTACAAACCAGCAACGATTGCAAATTGTTGAAATTTACTATCAAAATTCGTGCTCTGTGAAAAATGTGTATCGTTTGTTACGACCATATTATGGTCGTCATAATCGACCTGTTAAATCAACAATTCGTGCTGTTATCACCAAATTGCGCACCAAGTTTACTTCGTTGGGCATTAAACCATTGTCTCGCATGCGTACAGTGCGTACTGAAGAGAATATTGCAGCCGTACCGTACAGTGTTAATGAGGATCGTGAAATGTCAATTCGTCAGCGTTCTCATCAATTGGGCATGTGTTACTCAACCGCATGGAAAATTTTACGTGTTGATTTGGGTTTGAAAGCCTATAAAATTCAACTTCTGCAAGAATTGAAGCCGATTGACCTACCACAACGTCTAATTTGTGATGAATGGGTCTTAGAACAACTTAATGAATATCCGCTGTTTTATCAAAGAATTCTGTTCAGCGATGAGGCTCATTTCTGGCTTAACGGATATGTAAATAAACAAAACTGCCGCATCTGGAGTGATGAACATCCACATGCCATACAAGAATTACCGATGCATCTCGAAAAAAACGACAGTTTGGTGTGGTTTATGGGCTGGTGGCATCATCGGTCCATTTTTCTTCAAAGACGACCGTGGAAGAAACGTTAACATCAACGGCGAACGATATCGAGCCATGATACGCAGCCGAGTTGAACTTCGTTGACATGTGATTTCATTAAGACGGCCCCACATGCCACACAGCTCGTGAAACAATGGACGTGTTGAAGGATGAGTTTGGTGAGCAGCTTATCTCTGGAAATGGTCCTGTGAATTGGCCGCCAAGATCATGCGATTTGACGCCTCTGGATTAGTTCTTGTGCGGTTATGTAAAGTCGTTAGTGTATGTGGACACGCCGAACACGATTGAAGCCTTACAGGATAACATAACACAAGTAATTCGTGGGATACAGGCCGAAATGCTCGAAAAAGTGACGCAAAATTGGACCTTTCGAATGAACCATTCGATACGGAGCCGCGGACAACATTTACAATAAGTAGTTATCTTTAGCGTGTAAATGGCAAAGGCCAAGTTATCAATTTCAATAAAAATTTAAAATATATATATGATTCAAATTGAGTGTTTTATTCGATTTAAGAAAACTACGCTCAATAAATCACCCATTAGATTTTGTTTAATACTAATGGTTGCACAAGGAAGTACCTATACTCGTCAAAAATTATAAAGAAATCTTCCTAGAACATTTTTGAATATTATTATTGCAAGTAAAAGCGACATATTTCATGACCACTTGACCATTAACCGAAATCTGTTCATCCAACATAAATTGACCAATATCAAAAGGGTTCGCAGCTACTTGGTGCAAATTTGTCATCACTTTCATGATAATGGTTAATTTAGATGATGAACTATGCCTGGTCAGGGCGAAGTCAGGGGAAACCCTGATGGAGGTCCGTAGATATTCTGACGTGCAAATCGATCGTCGGAACTGGGTGTAGGGACGAAAGACTAATCGAACCTTCTAGTAGATGGTTCCCTCCGGAAGTTTCCCTCAGGATAGCTGGCGCTCGTTGCGTACGAGTCTCATCCGGTAAAGCAAATGATTAGAGGCATTAGGGTCGGTACGACCTCAACCTATTCTCAAACATTAAATGGGTGCGATCTCCGGCTTGATCGAACGTGAAGCCGCGAGATAACGGATCAGAGTGCCAAGTGAGCCATTTTTGGTAAGCAGAACTGTCGTTGTGGGATGACTCATTTCCATAGAAAATATATTCAAATATCTTGATATAATAGATTTCGATCTTCAATACATGTTTGTTCATTTTGAGCTTGCAATGAGCTATATTCAACCGTCAATTATACACAGCGTTAGTAGTAATTCAGATGCTCTGTAGCCGAACGGTATAGTGACCCTATAATTCTTTCAGCCTGTAGCACTAGTGGCTTCGATCCACCCTATTCTTGGGCCGTTCGGAATCGGCGTTGAAGGTTCAAAGCCGATTCAAAAATTCATCTATTCCCTATTTTGCCAATAGAAATACCAAAAGTATTTTGTGTTTTTTGTACCTAATGAAATAGGTAATTCTTCTCTATTCAATTCTAATAAATCTCCAATCTTCTGTTGAATTGTGGACACGAAATATTGATATAGTGGTAAGTTTACACACACAATTCTTCACTTTATGCATCCTTTCTTTCGAGTTGGATTATATGAAACAGCGTAATTAAGTTCAACTACCATTAAGACACGTTCTCGAGGTGTTTTATTACAAGATTGTGATTCTGGAGCACGTATCAATTCTCGAACTGGTACGTTTTATTGTCGAAAGGGAACTGGAATGAATCATAAGAATTAGGTGCTTTCAACTCCAGGCAGTGGTCGAACGGCCGGCAGTGGTCGATATCTTGCTGAATGGAATGCGAAATGCTATTCTTGTTTCCTCTGCGAAAAATAACAATAATAGTCCGGAATGCATAACACGAGCCGGTTGGAACTACGAGTGTTATGGGACATAATAAACAATTAATCACTATGCTCTCGTGATAGTACCGTTAAAATTCAGAAGAAGCAGGCAATTCTAGATTCAAATAGGCTTTATGTGAAACCAGTACTCTGCGGTTGTATATCAAAATTTATTAGCTCAAGCTTAAGTCGATAATCACTGAATATGACTAACTAACTCATAGAAAGCAGCCACATTTGTTAGTGTATTCATGGTTCAACTGTTACAATGAATTCTATGAAACAGAGTTATAGGAAGTTCGTAACTTTCTAGAAATATTGATATATTAGTCCATAATTATCTCAACGTTTATCTGTTTCTTCTAATAAAGAAATGAATGATATTATAATTTGGAGTTAAGGATGGCAAATCACTTTAACAACCATATAGTTCAATTCTTCATATCCTGACTGGCCATAGAATTTGCTCATCTATACATATCATAAAAATGTAACGGATCGCTCTCTGTACATGAAAAATGAAAAAATCTTATTGGGACCTTTGTCAATGCCACATCGCCGAAAACAATGATTGTAGATTTTGATCTATTTTTCTAATTGTCTAGGCGTTTCTCGGAAACGTCGTTTCATCGTTTCATCTAATCTCGGAAACGACTCATCCGATTTGAATGAACGATTTCAATTATCTGATATTCACTTATGTATTCTGGTAATCTTTACTTAACATTCAAATTGCGTTCCACGTCAATCGGTTAATAATTAAAAAAGTTATGACAATTTAAAATATCACATCGAACTCAAACTATATATTTTTTCTCTGTTGAAAGCATTGACAACAACTTAACTAAACGTCATGATAATGATCTATATAAAATTATATAGACCTATATACTAAAAACTAGACCTATAAACATATATACTAGACGAAGCAATGGTGAAAAACGTGAAGTAAAAAAAAATGTATTGATCAACGAAGCCGGAGATCTGAATGGTGTGATGATTCATCCCTGACATCCGTGACAGGACGAGAGCAGTAATCTTTTCTTTTCAGAATTATATCTGAACGTTTGGAAAAAGGTGTGTTATTCACAAATATTCAAAATTTTATGATAAAAAGGTTGTATTCATTTCATTGATGTAATTAAAATCATCAATTTAGTTCAGCTAAAAGATATCTCTTCATCATTGACAGTTGATTGTTGCCAACAGAATTTCTTCTATTGCTATTATTGCAATTATTTTATGAAATGATGATATTTTATATGCAGATTGCGTGAAAATATATTGTCGCCTTTTATTTGCAATGTTAGTTCAATGATGTGGTGATACATTTTATTCTATTTTTTTTGTGAAGAATAGTGTAGAGGTGTTTTTTGAAAGTTTCTTTATAATAATTGATTTCAATACCTAGGTACTAAAAAGGCGTGATTACACCATACCTGCAGATACTGTAATTTTTCCATTTGGTTCAATTATTGCGTTTATCAGTCTCACATTATTTTCATGAGTTTAAGTGGTAGTAGTAATGTAAGCTATATATCGTTATTTTCATTTGCTTTTTTTGTATTATGAATAATTATATTCTTAAATTATTGTAGGTAATAAATTTATTGTACTCAAATTATTGTTCTCAATTTCATCCAAATTAAAGTCGAAACTGTTGTAAGATTTGCAATACAAGACTCTCTCAGCAAGACCAACGCCAAGACCAAGACTCAGTGTGCAAGCACTGGATCAAGACTAAGACCGGGTTTGCTTACGCAAGACCAAGACCAAGACCAAGTCTCATCTTGGTCTTGATTTGGGCAACACTAATTGTTTGGCGTTACGAAATTAGACTGGTAAGTTAGTAAAGAATAAGCTTATCATGCCTTAAGAGTGCAAAGTATTTTCCCAGGAATCAATACATGTTTTTTATATCTGATGATTTACCTTCAAGACCTACATGATAGAATGAATATCAGTAAAACCTTATAACATCGAAAAACGAAATATATACTTTATTTTTGAGTTAAATAAATCTTAATCACAAAATTGTACATATGCAACAGTTTTTTCAAACCTGGGTTAATCTGTAGCTATATTGAAAGGAGAATTCATCAAAAGGATCCCATACTATGTCAAGTGCTCAACAGTTTTACCATCTTATATATCTCAAAAGAACTGGATCGAAACCGAAACTATCACTACGATTTTTGTCAATCCTTTCATCAGTTTTTTCATTTTCGGTAGTTTTTTCCGGCAGTTGTACTAGGATTCATTTTTGTTAATTCCAGCGACTAATGTTTTCTCGAGTTTTTGTTGAATTTGAAAGTTCGGTCAATACTCAGAAACTCGATTTGTACTTTGACTAATGTTGTGAATAGTGAAGGCAAATTTCGTGAGCAACCCATTAAATGGTCCCAACTTAAAATAATGAACACATGAATGCAGCTTCAATAAGAAATCCCAAACGTTCGCCCTTAAAGACTTAATTATTGAATTTAGTTCAGAATTTCACAATTTTCATGAAAAAATTGAGTAAATAGTCGAATGAGTATTTGTATCGTATTTATAATAATAAAAGCAATCAATAATAACAATGCACCATTACCATTGTCAGTATGCTTCAACTCGTTCTATATTCAACGACATGAAAAATCTGAGTTTTTTTATTTTCCTGATAGAGGAATTAATTAATCTATTGTTTGGAGGTAAATTTATTATTTTAATCTGAATTAAATAAATGTGTCATTGTTTGTTGGAACTTATTTATGGCCACTATACTTTCATTTTTAAAAGTACGGCATGCCCAGTCAACTGTAGAATTGGAAACTATAAAATCAAATCATATATTTCAAATGCCATAACTCTAATATTATTTCCTTGATCAACTTTGTATTTAACCATTGGCGTAGAACTCTGTAAGATTCCAACTCCAGTCATCATAGCTTTCATTTCTTTACTTCCATACAAATTGTTCAATAATAGTTGACAAAAAGCTATATTGATTTCATCTGTGAAATTCAACACTATAGGAAGATTCATGTGAATCATTTTATTGTTAACTATGTAGCTCGTCTTAGTCTGGTAGGTATAAAAATGGCAAATTTAAAATTATTCGACTACGAATTCACTTTATTACATATTCAGATCTGAAGAGCATTAATAATATATTAGTGTTAATTAACGACAACTTTGAAGTAGAAGATTAAAATTGGTAAGCTTTTCCTCTCAAACATGTTTATAAGTTGACTTCATTTATCGATTTATCAATTTCCGAGATCCTAAAAAGTATTTCTTTTATTTTATCTATTTTTCGCTTTAGGTATATATTCTTTGCAAATAAAGGACTGTGAAAGAGGAAAAATTTATTTCTTGTTTACGGTTTGCTACAAATGCAGCTTTCTTAAAATATAATTTCCATTGAATAATTTCCACTAAATTACAATACTAATCACAGAATTATAAGCATAATACAAATTTCAACTTCTTTCTTATGTGCCAAGCTTGCGATTTCGGAAGATTGGCTGAGAAGTATTTCTCGAAACGAATCATTAGTACCCGTATTTCAAAACAAAGAAATGATGACTTGAAGAATGATAAGAGAATTGAGGTATATATATATATATATAAAAATATCATATATTATTATTATTATAACGATTGTTCCCCATGAGGAGAGCGATTGAACTTGAATTCGCAATTATTAGGACTTTAGCTTCATCTTTTTTATCCCCCAAAAATGCCTCATCCTCTCTGAATGTTAGTTCTTTCGTTCATGTGTACATTTTATTCCAAGTTGGTGATTTGATTTCTGCTCAAACTTCACATGTGCGATTTTATAGCTACATTCAGTGCGATCTTCGAGATTTTTTATATTGATCTGTTGTAGATCTTTTTGGACCTCTTTTAGCCACTTTGTTAATAGTTTCTTCGGTACTCTGAACTGTTTCATTCTGTAAACATGTGCATAGAACTTTGCTCGTCGTTTTTTTATTTCATCGGTTATCGTATTTGTCTTTTGATAAAGTTCATTCTTAGGTCTCTTCATCCAAATGCCGTTACTATTGATTGGCCCGTAAATCTCTATGAGAATTTTCCGTTCTTGCTTTTCTATTTCTCTCATTCTTGAATGACCGTCAATAACCATTGTTTCAGATGCGTAGATTGCTTTTGGAAGAGTCCTTGTGTTAAAATGCCACAATTTGGCGCCTCTCGAAATGCACTTTTTATTATAGTACACCCATGTTAGCCTGAGGACTGTATAATTTCTCCGAAATATTTAAAAGGCCGACTTGCATAATTTCACCATATTTTGTTATAAGAGAAGATTTATTTTTTGGTTTTATTTCCATGTATTTTGTTTTATCATAAGAAATTTGTAACCCGGTTTTCCGCGTAATTTCATGTAGTTTTTCATATATATATTTATATTTATAATATTGAAGATATTTATTCGAAACGTCAGACAGTATACTGTTTCGAACTACCATGTTCTCCTCAGTCAAGTTACGTCCAACAAAGGAAAGGCATCGACTACAATCCTCAAATATCCTCTTCTGGATCATAAGATAGAAATATACTGGTGAATGTTATGCATATATAATGCATAGATTTCTATATATCTCAAATCTCCAGCCAACATTGAAAGTATCACACGTCCTTATCAATTAAGATACTACATTTTACAATTCTAGATTTTAACAATTCCATCTAATTCGATGAACTTGATCCGCTATTTAGGTTGCGGTTGTAGAAACGCTCTCTCATCATTTATCAAAGTTTTCTGAAGTAGCTACTTGAAAAATGAAGAAATACACTACGATCACTAGAAAAAGATTCTGTAGTTATCGTGCTCATATCCAGATATGAGCACTTTATACAATATTTCATTTAATTTTATTACTCAGTTATTGTTCAATTTTTATTCTTTGTTTTAGATTAGATTGAGCTCTTCATTATATTTCATTTCATTTTGTTCGTTTAGTTATTATTTTCTGTAATTATAATAAACTGAAAATTCAAACTTTTATCGATAACAAATATTAAAATGGAGAAAATATTAGTTGACATTTCGATACAAATTCTTGTTTTATATAAACAGCAATCAATATTTTCCATAAAAGATGTTATTCAAATATTTGAATTCTATATAACTTAATTTAAACTTTTAAATCTGACAATGAATCTATTGAAAATATTGTTGACGATTGCCACCACATATCTACATACAATGAACAGACTTAAGAAGATATCAGTGAATACGTCAATTAAAAATTAAATTTTTCAAGTAGTACAATCAGTTCTCAAATCTTATTCCTATTTAACTAACATAAAATATTTAAATTTCAACTCAACGATAAATAATCTTGTATTGAAGACGTTTCTAGTAGCAACGGTTGAGAGAATACGAAATCAGAGTCTTCAGCAATTCTAGGAACTTCTTCATTAATTTCCATATATCTTTATACCTTCTATAGTAAGAACCTCATTATGAATAATTTATCTGAAGGTGGCCGGCGCCAATGATCACAGTTAATAACCCTAAGTGTGAATATGTATCTTTTTTCTTGAGCGACTACTTTCTCCAATACAAGGAATCTGCACGTATCTACAAGAGGAAACATGAAACGGCAATATATAATAGAATACGAAATCGATTTATGTAATACATATATATTTCGAAACATATTAAGTATATATGTATATTTAATATTTTTCATATTAAAAAATATATGTTAATGCTAAAAACTTTCAAAATATATATATATATATATATATATATATATATATATATATATATATATATACATATATAGTTTCATAGCCACTTGAGGTTCGCTGATCATATAGTCCTGTTCTCCCATGATGCTACCGATCTTCAAGAGCGCATCAATGTGAACATCGCGAGCAAGGAAATAGGTCTGGAAATAAACACCGCAAAAACAAAGATGATGCTAAACCCTTTCTGCACCAGAGAGCAAATGGAGGAGGACGGATCGCCATTAGATATAGCAGCATCTTACACATGTCTGGGACAGATTGTCACGGGGGACAGGGATATTACACCAGAGATCATGCAAAGAACCAGAACAGATTGGGGTACAGTTGGCCGACTGAAACACATCTTCAAATCAGATATTCGTAAAGTGTTTGACCAATGCGTATTACCATCAATGACCTACGTCAGTGAAACTTGCACCCTGAAATCTGTTCTCATCCAGAAGCTTCGAACAATCCAGCAGAGTATAGAAAGATACATGATGGGCCTAACCATACGAGATAGAATAAACTGCAGCTGGATAACAGGTCAAACAAAGGTGAAGGATGTCGTGGAGTGTGTAAAAAGGCCAAAGTGGAAATGGGCAGGCCATGTAGTCCGAACAAGAGATGAGCGTTGGTCAACAGTGGTTGGTTTTGGAGCCCAGAGACAGGGTAAGACCACGAAAG
The DNA here is from genome assembly GCA_030704895.1 of Henosepilachna vigintioctopunctata. NCBI lineage: Eukaryota > Metazoa > Arthropoda > Insecta > Coleoptera > Coccinellidae > Henosepilachna > Henosepilachna vigintioctopunctata. Next base: position 4,329,312 of record JARQZJ010000093.1, on the reverse strand, counting down.
CGCCTTCACGATCGATGAGATAAGAAGCTTGTGGATTGGCTGGGCGTTGCCTGAAAGAGAGAGACTGTCGATAGGGAATCTTGGCAAAGACAGGGGGAGGCCTTCGTTCTGCAGTGGACGGACAGACGTTGATGATGATGATGATATATAGTTTCAAGATTCACGAATCATTCATACTTGTCAATGCTGGGACAACGTTGTCAACAAATGTTGTCAACGAGAACGAACCTATCACTTTCTAGAGTGAATATTAAGTGCGCTCCGAATAATCATCGAACTTGTTGCATGATAATCAGATACAATTGTTTCACCAATATTATGAGTCTTTCTACGTGTATATTTGCAATTCTTTCTGAAATTCTTTTTTTCTCGGCATTTTCTAATTTGTTTGGTAAGTGAAATATCAAATGCTTATTACCTTTAAATATTTATTTTTTATTGTGGAACCTTTTTGGAATTGATGAGTGATATGGCACTAAAATAGACTAAATAACACGATGATCAGTTATGTTCTTACACGTCCGTTTCTACCCTACAAGAACAGAACTCGAAAATTATGAAGTCACTATTACAGCTGAATTATTCGTCGATAGATTATCAATTAGTTTCATTCAAACGCACGAATTTAATGATTTTCGTATAGAATTTAACACAATAAGAGGTGGACATGTTTAGAAAGAAATTTTCATGTTTTTTTAGAAACCCTGGATTTGATGTTACATAAAAATAAAAAGCGAACAGAATATTTGGCAATTCGATATGAAATGTAGTCACTTATGACTAAATCTGTAGTTCATATTTGAAAGTTCTATTTTAGTTACTCTTATGACATTTTCAAAAAAGAATTGTTATAATTCCTCAGTTGATAATAAAAATACCATAGATAATGATAGTAAATAATAAATAGTTAATCAAGTTAATGTAAGTTGAGTTGAAGGGATTATTGATGCATTAAAATAAACAAGGAATTTTTCCATTTATAAGCTCCTAAAATTTCTATATTGATGTTATATGTATCTTCTATGAAGTCTTATCAAATTCAATCTCGAATACCACTTTCGTGTAAAAAATGTACAACGCTATTAAAAGACTGGGTTGGGAGATGATTCAGATTAACCAGATACAAACACAAAATACACTCGTGATGCACGTGAACGTTTATTTTAATTGAATATTAGATGCTTATAGCAGTTCATAACTTTTTACTTATACTACTAAAACTTCTAGGTAGAACTGCATACTTGTCATCAGCAGATTTTGTAGTGATTTTATATTTAGTTTCACATTTTAAACATTTAATTTCGCTGGTCTTCGTAGCTTGGTCGGTAGAATACCCGACTGTGGTGCAGTAGAACTAGGGTTCGAGCCTCGCTGAAGGCATGGGTGTTTGTATTTGTCTATGATTTAAGTAGTTTAATGAATGATATATGCTGGGTAATGTACATCTATTACAAGCCCAATGGCCGTTCGGAACCGGCGTTAAACTGTAGGTCCACTGAATTAGAAAAATAGACATTTAATTTCACAAAGGTGATTCAAATTCTGATAAATTCGAAAATGAAAATGTCAGAAAATTAATGATCTGAACTATTATTAACACCTTGGAGAATGTGTCAGAGATGGATGAGAACGGTGTTTTTTCACTTTCAAAATATCAATCGTCCAAACTCTAATCTTGACAGTTTACGTATCCTATCAAAATGCCATTAACGAGCTTGTGCTGTTTGTTGGTTTGTTAGCAATTTCTTATATGTTTTTCAGTAGACACATTTCTACTTTACATTAGGTAGATCACATTACATTAGGTGATGGTATTAAACATCTTCCATACTCTATTGCTGAGGTTCTTCTATCATTGTAGCTTTTTCTTTCATCATTTCATTTCACCATTCTTTATTTCTCTTGACTTTCTTTTTCTAATGTTTCGAATTTTCGCCTACTATATTTTTTACAGGTTACAGGGAGTATTCATTACTCACAATCTGTCAATCATATAACGAACTGATTTATTTTCGATAAAGTCTAATATTGATTGCATTTTTAAAAATTTCTCAATGTTCGTGATTCTTTGCTTATCCATTTTTGACATTCTTCTTAGTCTTCTTTTAGGTTATCCCAAAAACATTTCATTTTCAGTTTTTTTTTTAAGATGATAACTTAAAGAATATGGTCACTACATTAAATCAGAAGCTCTGTTCACTGTAAAAGTGACTCTGTGGCAACAGTATGGGCATAAATGTCAATAGTAGGCCTAGTCGAGTTATTTTAGTTTTTATATGCGTAAAAATTCCTAATAGACTTGGATATCGAAACTGTTTTTTTTATAGTAATATGCTCTTTATTCTCAACAGGTATAACACCCAATTACAGAAAATAATAACAATGTTGAATACATAACTAAATAATTTTAAAAAAGATTTAACTTAATAATTAAAAAAAGATTTAACAAAGAGCTCAATCTCATATAAAAAAAATAGTAACTTATAACTACATTATAGCTTAACTTAACTTAACTTAAAACTGCAGTCGTTGCAAGATTAAAAATAACTCAATCTGAATCAATTCATTTTAGTCAATTTTCGTTGTTCACATAACTCCTGATAATAAATTCTATGGAGTCAAAGTGAATGTCACAATTATTGGCAACTCTATTGAATGTAGACTCCATAATTCAAGTGGGGGACTGCATTAGGGAGTTGGTCCTCGGAGGTGAAAAAATTCTGTATTTCGAGAATATTGCCTAGGAACACGAAATTTCTAAGCGGACAAGAGAGGAGGACAATCAATACTATTGTGCAGTAATTTGTACAAAAAATTGAATGATAAAGTTTCTATCCTGCTCTGCAATGAGATAAAACTAAATCGACTCAATAATTCGTTATGATTGAATCCTCTCTGTGGATAAACTTTATCCTCCCTCCAAACTAAGAATTTCAAGAACCTTCTCTGAATAGACTCAAGATGGCGTTGATGGCAAGTGTAAATGGGATGCCAGATCGTGCTGCCATACTCTAATTTGCTACGGATTAGAGTATTAAATAGTCCTGTGAATGTTGAAGAATTATTAAAATATTTGCCATTGCGTATAAGGAATTCATATAATTTTCGCAGCAGATGAAATAAGTTGCGTGATGTGTGGGACAAAAGAAAGCTTCTGGTCGAAGACTACCCCAAGATCTCTGACCTTATCTGAACGAGAGAGAACCTGACCACCGACGCTATATCACAATCAATTCGATCTCTTTTCCTTGTGAAAGAAACAACATTGCACTTTGACACATTCAAACTCAAATAATTGATGAAGTCATCGATTGATTTACCAGGAGTCATGAAGAGCGACTACTCCATCAAGTCAATGTCGAGGCCATCCGACTTCTCGATAATACAATGCTTGTCAGAAGACCAAGAAGACCAAAGCTTTCGAGTTAGTTAAAGTCGCAGTGCAAAAGCAGAGTAAATTCTATTATTGTATACGTTAACTAAGTGTTAAATATCTAGACCTGAGTATCACTACGGAAAAGAGACCTTAGTTATGTCTTTTGTAGTACAAAATTGAGTTCAAATTGGATTTATCTACTGAATTTAATGTGAATAAATGAAAAACCTTCTATATCTACTGAAATGGTTGATCGCTGTGAATATACTGAAAGGAATGAATATTCATCAAAATCCAATTCCTATCGTCCAGCTTTCACCAGCAGGAAAAAATTCAGAATGCTTGCATTGAGAAAATTCGTATTCATTTGATTCTAAAGCTTCCTTGGTTTTTGCCCCGCGGCGAGGCCCCATAAGTTTACAGGTGTGTAGGTCTGCAGGAGGGCTGCGTCGGATAATAAAAGGCAGTGATAGATAATAACAAACGAGGTGAGCAGCGAATGCCCATTATACGGTATTCATTGAAAAATAATAATAGATATTCGCCCGCAAATGACTCGACAACATTTAGTCCGTCGGTTGTAATTTGACGGCACGATCCGATCGCAGTTGGCCTGGCGCGCGCCTTCGGCCTCTCGAATGCCGGGCGGCGCACAGTCAGCGGCGCGTCGCGGTCGGTCGCGATGATGAACCGCCGCTATTTTTAAATCTCGTCTCAGAGACGGACGATTGCCGCGAGCGAACTTGATTTCAGAGAACAGGGTTGGATTCAGTGATCAGTATTCAAACTGAAACGTTATCATCTTATTTAATGTTCAAGGTAGATGAATGATAAACGAAATAATTTCGCTACTCGATTTTGAAGATAGTTGATAAAAATCCAATATATTTTATAATTTATTTTCAATATAAATTTCATTATATAAGAATATGTATATCAATAATTCAAAAAACTATAATGAAACAATTGTTAAACAAAGATTTACACATAGATTAAAATGAATACTGCATGACGTACGTTTCGATGAGATTCACCTTTTTCAAATGCTACGTGCAGACTTAAATCATCAATTATTAATCAAAAAAATACAGTGAATGGCATAAAAACACCAACGATTTGAACTTCTCGAGATATTAAAACTTGAAGGTAGCAAGACGACAGTAAATTGCAAATGTCTACAAAGCCATAGGTTATTGGATTTGATGATAAACAACAATCACACAGAAAGAGGTTGAATGAACAATGTTTTTTGAGTGATTTCGATCTGAATTTAACAATTTTTAGGACTACTTTCAGTTGTAACGTTATCAGTTTTGTATCAACAAGGTTTCCGCATACAACAGGTTCGTAGACGTTTCATATATGTTACAACATGTCTGGATAGACTTTGAAATAATCTGAAAATTGTCATTTTTATCAATAACAGACTGTAAAAGTGAATGAACTTCTTTTCTTGTTGCTAAAATTTTGCTGGAAAATTTTGATTCGTCAAAACGTTGGAATGAATTCATTCAATCAATTTTTCTCATATTATAATATCATTATAATGCTTTACAATATCATTATTGATTGCTCGGCATGTTTTTTGGGGTGTTACTTCTTTTTCAAAAATTAAACTGCATTTCGTTTTCTATCTGTTTCAATCAAATGTAGGAACTCATTGCGCTCTATGTGTAAATGAAAAAATTTCATTTACATCCAGACTTACATAAAAGTAGAGAACATTGTCATGAAGAAGAATCCATACAACATGAACTCATAATAAATATCAAGACAATAATATAAATGAGGATAATCAAAATATTACAATATATCAATTTCAGTGTTTCATCACCATATACTCAAATCTATCACTACTCCATTCGAATTATTCATTTATGGAATAGAATTTCTCGTGAAAAACAAAATAGTTCAACTACTTTTCGTTTGAAAATCATAAATTTTAGAAATATCACGCACATCAACAGGTAGTTTATTTTATAGCTTCAAGGACGAAATCAGAATATCTCAGCCTAAAAAACGCTACATATAGGTTGTTGGAAGCACGAGTTGTGTAGACAATAACGGACCCCGTTGGGATAACTGAAAAATGTTTTTTCACGAACGATAATTTTTCAATAAATATAGATGGAAATGTCCGTATGTTCTTCTTGAAATGAGGCCTATAAGATTATCTACTCGGAATACCATACAAGGAACGAACGATCCGTTTTTGCAATTTGAACACTCTGATACTATTTAGCAGTATAGTGTTGATTGAACTTAAACGCTGTAGTAAAGTCTCAATGCATTGTTATCCACACCAGGTTTAAGAGATCTTACGGCGTTTAGAAGCAAGGGAGGCGCGCAAAGAATGGATATGGTGATCCCAAGGTAGACTATTACCCACAAAGAAACCCTAAACGTTGGCTACTGGTGACGTACCAATAAAACCAGCTATGGTGCTGCCAAGATAGACTATTACCCACAACGACACCCTTAACTTTGGCTGCTGGTGAGGTCCAAATAAAACCAGCTATCCCACACATTAGTTGAGAAATGTCTGAGACAACTCCTTTTGGAGTAAATTCTATTATTTCTGTTTTTGTACCAGTTTATTTTCTCTCGACCAAAACAACATACGCTCAAAACTAGCGGTTTCACTCCGCGCCAGCTCATGCTGGCACCCTGCAAAAAAGCGTAGGTAACTGTCCGACTCGGCTCATAGGCAGCTATCTACGTCGTTAATGAATAATGAAAATAGTATAGATCCGAAGGTCGAACACCTGTTATTACATTTCAGGCATCGAATATGATTCTTTTTCCATTTGAATAATTATCATTTGAATATCCTTTGAAATAAAGTAAATAGGTTCAATCCAGTTTAGAGGGTCTCCCGCACTCCTCAATTCCCCAACTTATGAAAAAGAGCATCATAATTACCTGTGTCAAATGTACGAATCAAGTGCAAAAATTGCCATACGCTTATACTTTCTTTCAAATACGTCTATAACGTATATAGATACGTTAGACAGTAGGACACTGTATTGTCTCTTCGATAACATACTACATAAATCAAAATAGACAAAACGCGAAAGCAACGCTCTCTCAAAAACCTCAGAAATACGTATAAAACCGCAACCAGACGGTAACAATTTGAGTGGATGAGCCCTGCCCTTCGAATTGCCCTGCCATTTGATGGTTCACTGCCCTTTTCAAAGATTGATGTAACGAGTGCTAATTTCAGTTCAGATGGAAAGTAGTCATGAACCAAAATCAGATTTATCGAATAGGTAAGAGGAGCCACCAAAAAATAATGAATGTCAATTATTATAATTTGTTTAATTCTTCTATTTCGAGGCCAGCCCTGTTGAATATATTATTTGGTTTCACGCTGTGGAAACGATCAAGTGAGTGCGTGGTCGTTCTAGAGGAAAGTCGCCGTACTCGTGCCAGCCATGCGCCTATATCTTTCCTACAACTAGGAACCCACAACTTTCAACTTTGCCACAACTTAACTACAGTCGTTTTCTAGATTGCCAGACTTGCCTACACTATATTCCCTGTCGACAACCCTGCCTTATTCAGAGCAGAAATATTTATTCACTTTCCTCGATGGAAGTTGTGATTCTCAGTAAGTACGGTGGCAGGAAAATATGCCCATAATACATAAAAATTTTGAAAGCTATAACAGATGGAATCTCAATGATATACCATAATGTGATCCTTAATATCTATGATCAGGAATATCTACGGAATGTTCAGGACAATAGTTGTCTTCTTGAATTTGAATTTAACCTACTTATTATATGCTAACATAGGGCATATGTACTCAAACATTAAATTAATTGGTCAGACATAGGAACAGTATAATCAATTTAGAACTGAAGTAATATAGAATATAGGATATTATTATGTTTCTGTTTCGAATTCAGGGTGCAATATTTACGGTTACAGATGTTCAATAATCATCAGACTAGAAGGATTTTTAAACTACTTGAATTTTTCTATAAATTTCTTGAAAACTTTTGTTGAATAATCAATCTCATTCATGTTTCGCTTCATTACTTCATGTTTTTCTAATTTCCAATGATCAGGATTCGCCTTAAATTAGGGATGTAAAGCTGCTCTTATTAAATATGAATTTCGAAGTTTTCATTTATTCAAAAATTTACCAGGCTGGTGACAAAGGCGTTATTAAAATTTCTCAAATTAATCATTAGATGTTATTCAACTCGTTGCAATCTCTTCTGATCAATAAGAAAATAAGTAAATGAGAGGTAATAATAAAAACTTGTCTATCTCTTCTGATAAATAAGAAAATAAGTATTTCGAATTATATTCTGAAAAACTTATTTTAACAGAGTTGTTAAATGTGTATGCAGTTTCGTGAAAACTACCTACTATTTTCCTATTTTCAGAATTCCTAATACTCTTTATGACATTGAGTCATATCACTCTAATTCAGTTTTATCAAAAATATTTACCATTTTGAAATTAGGTAAACACGCATAAGTTGTTTTTTAGACAACGCACAGACAGGTTTCAGGGTAACAAATCAGAAATGGAACATATAATTTTTGTTCAATGAATTGAATGATCTTCGCAATATAGACATATTTATTTAGACATCAAAATGGTCACGAGAAAAATCTGATATTGGATTGATTAGTCATTTACGAATGCATAGTATTATAGAGAAAATACACTTTGTTCTTTATCACTGTATTCAATATCAATTTGTTTAATCACTAAATTGCGACTGCAGTCTCGTAGTATTACTACATTTGCTAGAATATTAATCAAGCAATATGATTGTTTGAATATAATAATTACACAGTTGACCATCAATAGAGCTTGCATTCTTCTTTTGCTCAGTATGTTCTACGCCACTCTGTATATCTTCATAGAGTGGTGAAATATTTATATTGATTTGATTATATGATAAATTGAAGGTTATATTCTAAAATATCTAGTTTTGTGCCTTTTGAAGATGCATGTAATATCTTTCAATACCTGGAAAATTATGACCACAAAAAATGTTTGGGAACAAATTAATCATAAAAAATTTGGCTATCCACTTTTTGAATATAAACTTAAATTCAAACACTTGAACTTATGATTTACACTTTATTGACTAAATAGCGAAGAAAAGTGTAAATCATAAGTTCAAGTGTTTGAATTTAAGTTTATATTCAATTATAACGGATTTACATCAAGTAAATGCCAACACTATTAAATATCCACTTTTTTATATAAGAACGAAACACTGGATCTGCATTTGCTTGAAGGTTTGTTTCTGTTATTTGATTTGATAATTACTATTTATTCAAAGTTTTGATGATTTGAAGCAATAATTCAAAGCAAAACGACAATTACCATCCAAATTCTGCCAGTGTAAAATCTCTTTTTGCTAAGAACCACTGAGACAAGAAAACTTATATTATATACAAGCTGACCCGGCGAACTTTGTACGCCCATTTATTTTTCTCTGAATATTTTTCAAGAAGCCGGAAAGACATGCTCTACTATTTGTGCTGCACTATCTTGTTTTCAATATTTATCCCGTGTGGATCCGGGGACTTACTCACTTACGAAGAGACTGCAATACTTCCTGTTATTTCCAATCAGTCGAATTATCAAAAAATGTCTATATTAACACGTTTGATGTATTGAAAGTTATTAACCTGTCCGTTCTATAGTTAAACGGCATTCTTAATTTCGTATCGAGTACTTGTTCCATATATCTCATCATTAATTATATTCTATAAAGAAATCTATGTATTCTTCTTTATATTCAAATATGGCATGTGCTATGTTAGTAACGTAGCACAAAAACTTACCAAAATTTCATATTAAATTGAAGTTTTAATATTAGTAGTGATAGCTCTGAACTAACCAAGATGTGCGATAAATGTTTCTAATAATAACAAACAACAACAAAAAATAGTAAAATCGGTACAGCCGTTGACTAAATTTTATGTAGAAAACTTTTTCATGGGAAAAAGAAATGGACTGTTTTTAGGGTTTTTCCGGCAATTATTCGAATTTTTCTCAACGTAAAAAGCATCCTCGGACTTCAACGAACGTTTCAAAAAAAGAGGCAAATTGGTCCAGGCATTGTTGAGTTATATGCTCACCAACACATTTTGCGATTCTTTTTTATATTACGTAGATATAGGTATCCAAAAATATGCGAAACAAAATATTTCAATGGATAAAACTAGAAGCGTCAAAAGGTTGCTAGGAAGAAAAAACTCCGGACAACCGATTTCATCTTCTAGTTCAAGTTCTGTCTTTTAGATCTCGTGTTAGCCGTACTCCACACTGTGTTTATTTATTAACCATTATATATCTTGTATAAATCTCCATGTCTTATCGATGCGTCTGATCTCGGGGAATGGGGGCGGCCCCTATCATTGTGCCTCGTTTTTATCCGTCATTGTTATTATTATTATTAGGTTCTATGGTTTATTCAGAGGATACCGTTATATACTGTATCATGCGGCTGTACTGTCTGAATAATTAAGCTTTGTAAATTCGATAGCACTTGATAAATTGAATAGGAATACCTCCCTCTATAGACAATGTATAAGTGAAATAATATTTGTTTTCATTTTCCAATAACATTTTGAGAAGTACGAATTCATATAATATTCTCTGTTTACATTTAGTTGTAGAAGTTCATTCGTATAATTCGAATTATTTTTCATCCTTAATTCAATCAGTTATTGTATTTGTCAGTTCGAAAAGAAACTAGTTCAACTTTTGAGTGCCTATTTGTTATACCAATTTTATTTCAATGTGTTCATTGTGAAGAAATGTTATAGTATGTACCTACATTGTTTCTGGAACTGTGAATGAGTTTCAGATCTAACGTGTTTGTTTTTACTAATCTTCATGAACGCCGGGCATTTTTACTATTTCTTGATTGGCGTTGTTCTATGGGGAAATAGGGTATTTGACTACAATAAAAATATAGATCAAAATGTTATTAGGTTGATAGTTAATATTATTTTAAACCAATATAGCCATTATATCCTTTTGAAATATATATGATTTTCAAAAGAAATCAATAATAAAATAATTGAAATTTCGTATTTGTTCACGTGATTGAAAACGCACTGGATTGGCTAAATCGCGAGTGACGTCACCGTGCAGGAAACAAAGCCAACAAAGGCTAACGTTCATTTCTCTGATGTCTTTGTACGAGTTTGTTTGAGTTGTTATTTCCTGGTTTTATTAGCTATTTTATTTGTTAGAGAGAAAACAGAGAAATCATTTTGAATAATTATAAATATGTATTATATATGGTACGATGGAGAGCAATTTTTCTGAAGCTGATAGCAGAAATCTCCCAAGAATAGACGCTATTATGGTTGGACAATTTTTAAAAACAATCCTGATTTTTATGCTCTAGAATTATAAGAATATAAAAACAGCAAAGCTTTACTCTATATATTATGAATTATAATCTAAATGAATGAATGTTTTAGAAAATGCCTAAAAAAGTTTACTTAATATCACAAACATTTTAGGTTATTTGATAAATGACCATTCAATACTTACAAGCTTTAGTTGCAAATAAATGTAAAATAGATAATGAAGCATGAAAATGAATATACCTATACATTTTTGAGTTTATTTATTTGCCAATTTGCGAACCAAAATCATAATAAATTCAATCAAGTGCAGTACTACTTGACTACTTAAACATGTAAGAAATATACTATGGTTTCCTTGCTTTTACAGGTCCTCTAGAGAAACTTACGGAGACGATGCTGTTGGTTATGTTCAACTGTTTCGGGAATCTGGAATTTGCACAATAAAATGTAGGATGTGCCTCGAACACAAAGTGAGAACAAAGAGTTATTCTGTAACCCTTGTGGGGAATTAAAATTAAAGTCGTGTCATAAGTAGCCAGTGTCACGACAGTGAGGATGGCATAGCCCCTTTAACCATGATTATAGCTTTGCTGAAATCCATTTGATATTGTGTATAGTTTGCCATATCTTTTTCCATCTGCAATAAAAATTTTATCATCGTTAATTGACCTCTAGCTAAAATATAACTCCCATACAAAACGGTATTGAAGTTTTATTATTTTAAATCTTTTATTATACCAAAGTATGAATATACAAAGATAGGAATAAAATCCAGTTTATTCCGTTCAAGATCAACAATAAAATACGTACGTAATTAATAACCTCAAAATATAGTAGAATGTATAGAGAAAACTATGACGAATATATAATAAAATCAACTCGTTATTTATGTATGAAATATGTATAGGGTAGGAATTATTTACTTACGTTAAAGTGATTTTCACACATAAAAGCGTGAGATTTTACAGCTATATCTTTCGAGTTTCTGCGAGAGAAAATTAACCACTTTTTCCAAATTTTAGTGTTTGTCGGAAGGTTAACAAACATTTTCTACGTTATTTTAATAGATGTGTTAGTACATTGTGGCACTACGCACGAATTATAAAACATTTTATCGCAGTAAAGTTATGAAATCGTCAACAATCACTAAATTTAATAGTCGACAGTCGTATTACAATGTGACGGTTACTGTGCATCGTGACGTCACCACATTAAGTAACCCGTATAGCAGTGTTTTGGCGGGTAATTATTCATTCAAACTTTCTCTGTCATTTTCATAAAAATTTGAAAAATTTAAAGAGAATTAATCAAATGGGAAATATGCATCAGCTATAACGAATAATTTGAGATATTTTTGTGGAAACAGTCAAATACCCTATTCAATTCCCATTTCCAATTCCCAGTTAGGATGGATGGTCTTCAGGTTACAGAAAAAGGCGATTCGAATAAGTGCAGGCGTTAGATACTTGGATTCATGCAGACCATTATTTATGAAATATGAAATAATGCCCTTGTCTACATTGTGGATATATAACGTTCTTTTAGATACATAAAGATGCAGATACATTAAACCCTTTTCCCACTCCTAAGTTTTCATTTTTCATCCTGAAAGGAATTTCAGGAAGGCTAAGTAAGGTAGTGCATGGTACAAAAAGATTCGACACTGCTCTAGAGTGCCGAATGTGAGTTTGCATTCTATATATTTGTATTCTAGCAGTATTTTGTAGATATTGTATTGTGTTGTATAAATATTTTGCATAATGATATATATTTTTATAATTTAATTATTATAATTGATATATATTGTATTGTAGATATATTTTGCAGTATTGCATTGTTCTAGCAGTATCTAGATTGTATTTCTACAATACTTGTAGATTTCTTCAAGATTCTTTTTCAAGATTTTCATTGTCTTCTTCCTGGTCCTCAACTTGAAGACTTTAGGGATAATTTGCTGTATACCTGATCTCTCTAAATATTTTCAAAAAAATTGAAAGAGTGTGTTCTTGACTCATACTCGTTTATCAAATAATTGTGACGTATGTTTCTCCATTACGATCGTTGACTAGTCGATTTTTACACTTTTCAGTCTATTCTATAGTCCCAAAAGCCATCATTATGGCGAAACGTACGTAAGGAATGTTGAATAAAAGTATGTATATCTAAATGTGAATTTTTTTGTTGTTATTCTGATTTCGAAATGTGCTCACATCAACATACGATTCAAATGAATTCGATGAAATTGTTATCGCAGTCATTTCAAATCCTTCTGAAATGTATGCGAAATCAATTTTGAATTACAAAACTATTAATGTGTCGTCAGAAATAACCAATTGCAGCAGGAAATAATTATGAACTAGTTCCGGCTAACGGTATTCTATTAAATCATATACCATATGGACATAATGAAAACATTTCAAAAACAAACTTCAAACTTGCCACACTCAATTTCTTTCACGCATGAATGGCTGTTAGCTGCATAACGCATGGGCGGTAAATTACAGGTGTTAGATTATTTAGTATGGAGAAAATTGAAGGTTGAAATCAAATGTCCAAACGTTTTCGTTCGAAGGTTACAACACGAACTTATGAATGAAACGAAATAACCAATTCATGCATATTTATAATTTAGAGAAGTAATTTATTTGGCTAAGCTCGATAATATATTCGGCCATTCAAAATAATGATATAGCCGGAGGACAAAAAAAACGACTAACGTCGAATTATTTCAATCCGACAGGTTTAATAGATACAACGAAGAATCTGAGTGTAATAAGTGCTTGGTAACAAAGAACTTCTTTCAGTTAAATGGGACCTTGGATACCATAAAATAATGAAAAATCAATTATGTTCGCTTGAAGAGGAAATGTTAATTCTATAGTCCTACTTTTTCGTCTTAAGGCTCTATTATTCGAAATGAAATGTGGAGATAAAATTAAACTGCTGAACCCAAAAATCAAAGAATTGAATGAAGAATCAAAACACAATTGCACATTTCATTTCAGAAGATTTTTGACAACCCCCTTTCTGGTCAGATATCGTTAGGGTTTGTTGGACATTCCCTCAAACTCAAGGCAGAAATCTTTGGAATGTTTAATAGTGTTGGCGTTTACTTGATGTAAATCCAGTATAATTGAATATAACTTAAATTCAAACACTTGAACTTATGATTTACACTTTATTGACTACATAGCATGATGCGTTTCGTCGTTACAAACGACTTCTTCAGATGCTTACAGAAATCCAGAATTACAGAATAATAATTGATTATTCTGTAAGCATCTGAAGAAGTCGTTTGTAACGACGAAACGCTTCATGCTATGTAGTCAATAAAGTGTAAATCATAAGTTCAAGTGTTTGAATTTAAGTTATATTCAATCTTTGGAATGATTAGTTTTCATTAAATATGAGATAACTTTCAATAATAGGATTTATTAATCTAGGATTTTATATATATTCAATCTATTTCAAAAATATATATTTTTTCAAAATTGATTTGTTGCCTGTTCAAGATAGTTTATTCTCAATTATTTTACCAATAACAGGCTTATTTTAATGTGAAAAACTTTATTTTCGTTGACGTTTCGTTGTACATCACAACTGTCAAAACTGTGATATACAACGAAAATAAAGTTTTTAACATTAAAATAAGCCTGTTATTGCTAAAAGCAATAAATATATATATATATATATATATATATATATATATATATATATATATATATATATATAGAGAAAATACTGGGTGATTCGCTATGGAAGTATTTTCTTTGACATCAGAAACCTCCGAAGAATCTCAGAGTATTTAAGTTAACGAATTCATTATATGATTATGAAGCTTTTTCACGTATGAATCACGTATGCCCTACAAACATTTCTGTTTATTGTAAAAGCATTTATTGATTAGAATAAAAATAAAATTGACTGAGTGTTCGCTGATCTCTTGGTGAAACATTGTTTAATATATAAAATAAAAACACTTTTTCTAGGTTTAAAAAAATTTATAAAAAATACTTGACAATTGTTTCGGGGTGTCGCCCTATTTTCAAAAGCTAGACAGGCTAGAGAGTGTTAGAGAGTCTAATTTTGAAATTGTGGTAACACCCCGAAACAATTGACAAGTGTTTATTCATTATAATTTTTGTGAAACCTAGCCAAGTGTTTTTATTTTATATTGATTAGATAAAATAGATCAGTGAATATAAAAACAATCATATTTGAAAAATTAACATAAATCCTTCATTCGGTTTGTCATACTTTTCAGAAAGATTTTCTAACGGTGTATTTGCCTGTGCAAAAAAAACTACTTAGACAAATTTTTATATTCTTTTTGTTTCTATCGTTAACTCTCTTTTGATGTATATTATTTTTCTCAGAGTTTCGACCAAGTTACAATTTGTAGCGAAATATTAGCTAGAAGTAGATTATTCCCTTTTATGGTTATTATTCTGAAGCAATGAGTATTTTTGGACTTCAAATGAGGTGTATTAGGTTATAAGGAAATTTAGACTATCGATTCTGCTGCACAACTGCATTTTCGTAGCAAGAAATATTCATATTAACTTATCTTTATATTCGCGAATATCTAATTTATTGTCATATACTGAAAATTTTTAGAAAATTTTAGAAAATTCATACATTTTTGCAATGAATAGTATATGTCAATAAATATTGAGCAAACTCAATACCCTATTTCTTTTAAAGTCTTTCAGCGAAAAAATTAAGAAATAGATGTTGCGAATTACAGTCTCTTATTTGATAATCGAACCATATTTTGTAAATGTATAGTTAAGAGCGTCAACTGACTATGAATGAAATACTATAAAAGAGTAAAATTAGATTTTAACGGATTTCCATGATAATTCTATATATTTCCGAATATTGAACTTCGTTTAGTTACAAAACTTTTTTCATTCTCACCGTGCGGGTTATGCTTTCATGTAATACAGTTTTATGCATTTCATCATAGTTTACACTCTGAAATATATCAATTCTACATCATTTAAATGAAAATGGCCCTCTATCACAATTTCTTGCTGAATGAAAATTATTTTTAACGGCAAATATGTACGATTACGTTCATTCAAACTAGATCTGGTTACTCAAATACCCATTGTTATATGCATTATGTAACCGTAAGCGTATCTGTAGATATAATATTTCGTAAAGAAAAATATGTCTTATCTTCTTCATATCAACTCTTTACAGTGGCCATGGCATGGACATTAATCTACTGTGTGCCTCACGTGCAATATCTCTGGTCATCTTGGTTGCTACCTATTTCGTTTTGAATTTTATAAATGCAGGTGTCACAACCACGACGCTTCCTTTTGTTAAGAGACAGTCACAATAAAAACATATTTAAGAGTTATAATTTATCAAGCTAAATATTGATCCATAAAACGACAATTCGTTGAAAAGAATGATGAAATTAAGATCCACAAAATATGAATCAATTTGAATATATATAGCACGCAGAGATTGATAAAAATATTTTGCAATGAATGTTCCTACGAATTATATCTTTGTTAAACTTTTGAAATTATGAGTTGTAGCTAAGTGACAGTACTTATGAGAGAACTGAATAAATGATTCGTTAGTAATGTTTCTGTCATAAGTACTGTCACTCAGTGGATATGATTCATACAATAATAATAATAAGTCTTTATTTTTCTACAGGTAAAAACACCCAGTTACAGGAAATATTCAAATATATATATATATATATATATATATATATATATATATATATATATATATATATATATATATATATATATATATATATATATATATATATATATATATATATATATATATATATATATATATATATATATATATATATATATATATATATATATATATATATATATATATATATATATATATATATATATATATATATATATATATATATATATATATATATATATATATATACACACTATTAACACCTAATGATATGATACAAACGTTAAAAAAATAATTATCAATAAAAAAAGTGATAATAATAAATAATAAAAAATGAGATTATGGCTTGCCTCAGATTTTATTATACATGAAAAGAGTCCAAGTAAAGCCGACTAGTGAAAGCAAATGGGTCACTGTTGATATCGCATTTGTCTGACACATCCGCGAATAGCGAACACATACATCTAATTGTACGAGGGAATTACTTTTCAGAATACCCTATGAAAAAAATTGATTTGAACGTGAACATCTAGAAACATGAAAATCAATAGAGCCAATAATGGGTAGGTCAGTCTATATAACCATGCACGAGGTTATACAGAAACTTCAGAGACAAAAAGTCCCTTCCAACTTCGAATGATTTAGCTCCAAACCTGTTTAACAGATAAGTTTGGCTTTATCCTCTGGCCGGATAAACCTGATCTTCCCTCCAAATTAGATATTTGAGAAATTTTCGTGGTATCGACTCAAAATGATTTTTATGGGAATTGTAAATGGGTTTCTTATATATAGTTATTATAACATATTATACTTTCAATAGAGCTTCAATTTGTGAAAAACAAGGAAAGTCTTAAGAAAAAATTAATTTCATACTTGATAGATATAATATGTGATAATATAGTTCGAAATACTCGAAATTGAGGAAATTTTTCAATTTCCTCAACATAAACAATATATTTTGAAACAAAAATTGTTTGGTGAATCTGTAAACGTTCCTATAGTGAACATAATTGTTGACCGATCAATTAGTTGAAAATCAAATAACAAAATATTTACGATCCTATAGATCCCAAAAATTCATTGATATCAATAATTTCACGAACAAGTGAGAAATGAAACAGTGTAACATTTTCATAAGTGACGCTACAGGGTCCAATAAAAATTTTCATCAAAACGGTTCAGATTGTTACAGCTTATTCGAAAAAATTTGAAATTAAAAACGTATGTACACAAACGACGTTTGTCGGGTCCGCTGGTGCAATAATAAAAATTTAGTAGTATAGCTGAATACTCAATCTTTTCAGATAGTTATATAATTCTTGTGGAATACTCCTAAATATTTTAAATTATATCAATATAATTATAAACATAAAAGAGAAGTACCCTTGTGTTTTAACTCTAATGATTGGTTAGATACGTTGCACTCATTGGTAAATACAGAAAAAATATACAATTACAATAAATACATAGCCTAAAAATGCAGAAATACTGAGGGAATATATATATATATATATATATATATATATATATATATATATATATATATATATATATATATATATATATATATATATATATATATATAATATAGGAAATGAAGATTTTGTGCTTATGGCACTGAATGAAATAGTTAAGAAAATGAACACTAGAATATTCATTCGAAAAATTCAAATAAACCAAAAGATTGTTATAGTAGTGATAGATATGTGAACGTGTACGATGTGATGTCTCCATTATCCTTCAAGGGATAAATGTTAGAGAAATATTGAAATCAGTGCCGCACCTGTTGGAAGTGCGAGACATATGTTTTGTTCTGCAAGGAACTCGTCAGTCGCACCACGTCTATCGAAGTGAGGCAACTATTTCAATCTCCAAGCACCTTCTTGTGACTCCAAGTGAACTATCGCAGAGTAATGAATACTCCACAATTCCATATATAGGAATCAAAAGAAAACATCTCTCAGACTACAGACACACCAAGCACCGAACTTTCACATATCTTCTTTACCCGTAGGTATCTACTAAATTGCAATAGACATCATTGCAACTTTTGAATGAATTGCAACATATATCATTATATGATGTTTTCAAATGTCAATAGGTTGTGTTAGTAGTACGCTCGCGGTTCTTTCCGTATTTCAGGGACCTATTCGGCGATATTTTTAAGGAAATAAAGTTTTTTGTGCGTATGGCACTGAATGAAATATTTAAGAAAATGAACATCAGAACATTCATTCGAAAAATTCAAATTAACCAAAAGAATGTTATATTATAGCTAGATATGTGAACGTGTACGATGTGATCTCTCCATTATCCTTCAAGGGATAAAGGTTAGAGAAATATTGAAATCGATGCTACACCTGATGGAAGTGCGAGACATATGTTTCGTTCTGCCAGGAACTCGTCAGTCGCACCAAGTCCATAGAAGTAGGGCAACGATTTCAATCTCCAAGCACTATATTTATTCATTATATATAATGGTATATTAATAAATATGTGT
Organism: Henosepilachna vigintioctopunctata; assembly: GCA_030704895.1. Lineage (NCBI taxonomy): Eukaryota > Metazoa > Arthropoda > Insecta > Coleoptera > Coccinellidae > Henosepilachna > Henosepilachna vigintioctopunctata. The sequence continues at coordinate 4,310,378 of JARQZJ010000093.1, read as the reverse complement.
TTGAACTCAATAATTCCTGGCAGTTGAAACTATAGAGGCGAAAATTATGAATGCATTTCCGGAGACTTGTGTTTAGTTTTCGAAACACAAACAACATTCGAAACATTTAGCTACCACTAAGTCAACCAGTCATTTATCGTTTCATTAAATTCATGAAGAATAGAATAGAGTAGTAGAATAATCCTATGCTGACCAACTAAGAGATAGGCTTAATTTTTTGTATAATTTCTATAAGCAGTACAAGTAGTTACGAGTGCTCATCACATAAATTTTTGCAGTACTCTACTGTTGGTACAGTGAAAAACAGTACAAACTCGTACTGTTTGCAGGAGTTAACAAAATAGTGGCCCTCAAGACAAAAACCACTTACGTTTGCTAGTAAAGAACATAACCTTCGTTTTATTATATCGATACTCAGTCATTATTTTCATTTTATGGTTACTGAATTTCGATTCTCATGCTTCATTAGTCCGAGTTGATTTCAAAGTTTTCAAATAGCTTAACAAAATGTTCGACATCGTAGGTACATCCGCATTGTCCCAGTACGTCACTGTGTTCGTTTAATGCCTGGCTGCCCTTTGCTTATTCACGACATGATCGATGGCACGTCATTAATATTTCAAACATTTCAGATACCGTGATCAATTAGGTAGCTATTATACCACCGTAATAACTGAGACTTTTTATCGACCAGCCACAACCTGTTTTTCGATAGAACGTCTTTATAATTAATTATTTATTTCGGTTCCGACGGCTGGTCATCGAACAAGAAGCGATGGACCAGATAAGCACTCTTTCAATCGTAATATAATTATTTCGGTGGCAATATCTAGACAATTAATATTCTTAAATTACAAGTTTTGGGGATCGTTTTTCTTCTGAGCTAGGAAAGAATTTCAAGTGATTTTATAAATTTCAAGTGATTTATCACTCAATGTGAGAACTCTAGGAATTTTTCATGATTTCATCACATATTCATCTCAAGTAATTGATTCAGCGTTACCATTATATGTAATTCGTATTGAATCTTATTGCTAGTGAAAAAAACTGCATGAAACCGATCACATTGATGTATAGGTTTATTTAAATATTGAGCTAAACTTCAAGGGGTTAATCTCGTACCGGACAGTCGTTCATCATTTCCTCCCCTACCTACAAAGAACTCCAACCGAGGTAAACAAAAAATTTCTGTAACATCCACGAATTCATATCTCACAATCATATGATTATGCATTCATTAGATTTGATAGGATTGAACAACCGATATGTGTCGTACTATTCGTATGATTATTGATGTTTAGACATATTGAATGATGAAACTGAGCAAAGCTTTGAACTAAGCCTAAAACATAAATTATTCGAATTTAAAGATTCAAAATGAAGCCCGAAAACTGACTTCTGAATACAATGGAAAGTGTCGTTTTATCTAAATATTGTATTCTAAAACATACTTTGCCATAAAATTGACACTGTAAACAAAAAATTGACATTCTGCAAATGTAATCTAATAAAAAACTAACGGAATCATTACTCATTGAATTCAGTAGCCTGTCATCAAGTTTTTTGGAGGAAAAATTGAAAAGCATGCTGCTTTTGAACCAGCATTATATAACTACAACAGGAGTCTCATGTCTTTATGACGGTGCTATTATCGTCTTCATTACCCAATTATTACATCTGTCAAAAAAGCATTAAATATCTTGGATTTTTTGTGCAAATTTCTATCATAATTTGGACTTCCCTGTACTTACGTAGAAAAGAATTGGCAACAAATTCTGATGGACCTAGAAAAGATACGCCCCTGTTCGAAATACAAACTTAACATTTTATAACCAAACGTAAGGAGCAAAAGTCCACATCGACTACCTCAATCTTGAGTGTCAGTCTTTTCATTATTAATTACTGTCGACCATTTTCAAAATCATCAAGATGTTCTAAACTAAATAACACTTTGCAGTTATAAGCTCTTCTCATGTTTCACAAATACAGGGTATGCGGATGACCTTTGATAGATTGAATAGTTTTTGAGATTACAAGGAAAATACTACTGGAAGCACTTAAATTAAAATGAAATATTGATCCCAAATTGAACGATAATTGTTTCTGAGATCGGAAGTAGATGATATACCATATAACAAAATTTATGAAAATTTTCATACAAATGTACAGTGTCTCAATGTTGGTACTAACCAGAAAATTTTTATGATATAGTACGTTCAATTTTTTATTCGTCTGATGATCATTAGTTCGTTAATTCGTTTTTTGGTTGTACTGTGTAATTTTGATAGATTTATTTCATCTATTTTTGATAGATATCAAATATTTATAGAATAATTTTGAATTACTTAAAATTTAGTTGTTACATATATGTATATATTCAAATTTTTTTCTCTGTCTCTGATTTTACCTACTCCCCAAATTTTTCTGTACTTTTCCAAAAAATTTTTCGAGAAATGTATCAATACATATAATTTTCACTTTCATTAACCCGTCTTCGAATATATTCATTCGCTCTTTACACGAAATTGCCTCCATTCTGATTATTTTATCAAGAAAATCTATTTCAATTTACTATTTCTAGGTTATTTGAAATATCGGTTTTCTTTGTACATATTATATTTTAAACGTTCATGAAATTATTCCGTAGAATACAAAATTTTCAAAGAAATATAATAATAATAATAATAATAATAATAATAATAATAATAATAATAATAATAATAATAATAATAATAATAATAATAATAATAATAATAATAATAATAATAATAATAATAATAATAATAATAATAATAATAATAATAATAATAATAATAATAATAATAATAATAATAATAATAATAATAATAATAATAATAATAATAATAATAATAATAATAATAATAATAATAATAATAATAATAATAATAATAATAATAATAATAATAATAATAATAATAATAATAATAATAATAATAATAATAATAATAATAATAATAATAATAATAATAATAATAATAATAATAATAATAATAATAATAATAATAATAATAATAATAATAATAATAATAATAATAATAATAATAATAATAATAATAATAATAATAATAATAATAATAATAATGATAATAATAATAATAATAACGTATTTATTCTCCAAAGCACTGCATTTCTTACAATCATAAAAATATATATTGTATATATACATTGAAATTTCCCCAAAAAAATAATTACAATATACAAAAATATAATTACAATTTTCTATTAAACATTTTTCAAAAACAATAGTGATTTTCTCGAAATATACATCGATAGCAGCATGAGGTATAATGTTTGGCCTATAAATGCAGACTATAATACATTTTTTCATATTTAAATATACCTGAATTGCTGAAATTTGAATTCTATGGGCGACACTCAGAGCCTCAAAGTATTTTTTTGCCGTGCCTTTAAGATTCCATGCAGTATATCAGGCTACCTCCATGTTGACCTTTTAAGCGACAAAAACTTGACAGCAGTTCGTATCCTTGAAAATAGCACACTTCCAGCTCTGGCCTACTTTTCTAGTGTTCTGTGAGGGCTATAACGTCTACATTCTGTTCATCAACAAGAGCAGAGAGTCTGTTTAAGGAAGAGGTCAAAGACTGCACATTTTGCTGCACCACAGTTAGGTTTTTTACTTTGTTTAAGGATGATAAACTTTTTTTATCAGTAGAAAAACAGTTTTTTAATGTGCCAGGAATTTCTTTCCATTTAAGTTCCTGGCCAACCGGAAATATTTTTCGTACAGATAATCAGTTGGGATACCAAACCTGAAAGCAGAATTTTGAACTTTTGTTTCCTATTTTATTATGTTAATACTGTCATATCCATTGAACTCTCCTAAGTAATCTCTAATAGTATCCTCTGCCACCTCTTTTCCGGCAATCTTTACTATGTAGAACAATCTCCTACTTGTTGCTGCTCGGAAAATTGTGTTGTCTGTTTTGTTTTTTAAACCTGTGCATGTCATATTTACCTTATCCTTATGGTTTGGAGCCTTTTTCCTAGAGACATTTCCCCAGTTATTTGAGCTATTCTGCGTGTTTCTATTTATTTCCCCGGTTTTGTCGACATTTTCTGCTGGCAGTTCAGTATTTGAGGTTATATTTGACTGAAATCCTTTAAATTTGATGAAACAATTTCCTCCATTGTTTACGGTTTGTAGTGCATTCTTTTTTTTTCGACTTTCTGTGTTATCATATTTTCTGTGATTTTTCTGTAATTAGAGCTCTGTTTAAACGACTCTGTGAATTTCTTTGATTATTGTATGACATTTGGAAATCGTTATATTTTTCAAGTATGTTTACATTGGTTTTTTTTTCATTTTCATACAATTTTTGCCAATGATCGACATTTCTCTAATAGAAGTTCGTTATTTTGCATTATGATATTGATTTTACTTCGAGATTTCGTTAATAACCCTGTCAAAAACTTCACTTGCATTTTCAACAGCTGGATTTCCACTTCAAGATATATTTCCTTTCCTAAACTTTTTTCCCTGCCTTCAACATCCGCTTCGTGAAAACACTTGACCGATTTTTCTGTAGAATCATGCACGTCGGATGAAAAACCTCCCTGCACTTCATGCACTACACTGACTCTACATTTCTTCTATTAAAATGATTGCAAAAATTTTCATTTTTATCTGCTTTATTTAAATTTTTGTTGGACTGATCATAATTGGGATCATCATTTTCCGCCATCTTAAATTTATCCAATCAATATATTATGATGAAGAGCTGAAGAAATGACAGTATATAAATTAATGATACTGAATATGAAATTAACAGTCTTGTACTATTATAGAAAATAGAATCATTTATTAGCCGAAAAGTATGAACTCGAGAAAAAACTTCATTCATGAAGAATTTCAGGATATTAGAATATACCAAAACTTTCGGATAACGAAAAGAGATATTTTGAAAAAAGTTACATATCGTTCTTATTTCGTTCTTATATATCGAACTTATTATGTTCTTATTCAACCAGCTCGACCATTCCATCGTCCGTTCGATGGATCTTTCGAATGTAGATCTATGTATATATAAAAATATGAATCAGCATATTGAACGAACTAGTCAAATCTTCAGTTATTTGACCTGAACCACTAGGTACACTGGTTTTGGGAAAATAAGTTAATACTAGTGTACAGGTATAACAGAGATCGCTGTCAAAATTAAATGGTGAGATCATTTCTATTCATTAAATGAATACATTACCATACAATATTGAATCTGATTGTAGTAATCATCGATACTTTAATGGAATATATACCTGCATCTCTCCATTTTCAGCATATTTTATCGTGTTTACTTCTTGAACACCGCTCGATTTGGTCTGAGTTGGCGTTTACTTTCAAAATGATTCACTGTTATTAAACTATAATGTTCCCAGTTGTTTATGAAGAAAGCCATCATCTTTTTTTATACCCAAAAAACTTTTGGAAATTTAAAAAAGTCACATCCGAAATCAATTTCCAACTTCAACTCCACCAATTTCCAACTTGAAAATGGTTGACTGGAGATTTGAAAGATGAAATGTATTGCTTATATACCCTTGATTTTTAGCAAGAAATCAAATTCTTAGAATTTTTTTATGAAAGGTAAAATGATGATACTGTACAGGAACACAAATCCTGTGAAGTTTTTTAAATATGTAATTATTTCGAAAGAAACATAAAATTTTATATTATTTCGAAATTCTTCACAAATTAATGCTAAATTGCATATTTGTCATGCAGAATGAAAGAATTTGCCAAACTCTTTGAGAAATATTCATGTTTTAAATTTTCGAATTATTGAGATTTATAAGTAATTCTCAAGTGTAATAAATCTCCATAAAGTCATTATTTGGTTTACCATGACTTTAATATCATATATTCGCTTTTTCAGTGACTTTTTCATTTCATTATTTTTGACTATCATTAATACAAACAAAAAACGATAGTAAACCATCAAAATTCACAAATGATAATTACATAAAATAGGTTTCGAGCACACTGAACAAGTTTATGTTACACAACTAGTTTTGCTAGTTCAGCATAATCAAGTTTGTGAAGAATAATATAAGATTTTTTTTTGATGTGATACTAATTAATAATTTACTTGACTTAGCATAGCTATCTGTTACAGGCTTAGTATTTCTAAAAAAAACTATTATTCATTAATCTATAACATATTTTTTCTACTTTATCTTAAATATTCTATAATTTTTACATTATATTATGTGCATTGGCAAATCGTTCAACTTTTTCAAACCTTCATAATTGACGCTAGTTAATGTCCTTTCTAAATTATATTTTCATATATAAAAAATTTGCCTATCTCTAGTTTCATACCACCAAAACAGTGATGATCTACATTACTAATATCTTCGTGTAAATTTACTTGAAAACCATATGATGTTCAATTTGATAAATAAATTTTAATGTACGGAGCATAACCTTTTGTTTCACACACATATTTTTAGCATTATATTTACTATGATGTGTCTCTATTACATTTCAATATTATCCTCGTAGCTCTATTTTGAGTTTTTTTTATAATTCATTTAATTTATAAGCACTGGAGTCAAACATCAGGATAGAACAGTAGTCCAAGTGTGAAGCCACGATTGCTTTATATAATCTGAATTTCATATGACCATTCAAATGTTTACCAACTCTATTCAAAAAGAATATTTTTTTCGACATTTTTGAGTTAATATAATCAATACAAATTTTGAAATTTATTACTGCTACTCCTTCTAATTTATTATTATCTATGTTAGCATTAATATCCGTAAGTTCCAACCTAGAAAACTTATGAGCAGACTCCATTATCATATATTTAGATTTTTCTACATTTACTCCCATACTATTGTCAGTGAGCCATTCATAAATATTTTGCAAATCATGGTTTATATCATTTAACATCCGATTAATATCCTTACCGGATGTAAAGATCATCGTGTCATCGGCAAACAATCGTATACTACACCTTGATACTGATTTCACAATATCATTAATATATTTATAGAAAACAATAAAGGTCCTAAGACTCTGCCCTGGGGAACACCGTGATCTACTTTCAATTCCTCAGAAAAGACATTATTGAATTTAACACGTTGTTATCTTTCATTGAGATAATCTACGAACCACTGATAAACCTTACCCCTCATACCTATCTTAAATAATTTTTGCAGCAATAAAATTCTATTGATGGTTTCAGACGATCTTTTAAAGTCTAAAATGTATTGGTACTTGATAAAGCCATAATATGCGAAACATGTTAAATACATACTCCAGAGGTTTCAAAACTGCCGTTTTTCCTTTTTCAAGATCTATTGTGAACAACCGCAATGCAGAAGACTGATCTTCCAATTTTATTTCAAGTTGATATTATTCCGCATTTCCTTGGTTTCCACACGAGTTCATCTCTAAAAGAGTTAATTATTACATGACCAACCATTGTAATATATAGGAAGTAGTATATGCTTATTTTCATGAAATTAGAATTTGGCAAATAGCATTACATATGTTAACAGCTCCTGTGAATTTAATTGAAACATTACACTCAGTTGTCCTAAAGAATTTTCACACCATATGGTTATCATATTTCGTAATGTTTCTGCATCAGTTCATTCATAACCATAAAGCTATTCATTGATTTGAATATCAACATTTGCATATCCATTGACTAAACGAAATAACCGTGTACTAATTATGTATATAATAATGATTTGCATTGCCCAATAGCAGTACCAGATTCAATTTACTGAATTATTGTTAATGAAACACGTTTCGTTCACAACTTTCTATTCAATAACCAACTTCTGAATATAAAACAGCACTCGCACTACACGATTTCTGGTACGACAAATTATTCAGAATTAACCATAATTATAACAGAGAATTGTTCCGCAGTATGAAGTTATCGATTCAAACGTGGCATTCTCTATTCAGCAACGAAATATTGTTGAATTTTAATTATATATTCCATATATTCGTAAATAAATCTTCGTCCTTTTACCAAAAAATTGGATATATCAATACGTATAATTTTCACTTTCATTTACAGTGTGGTATTATTTGACAATAACATATATTTCTCATTCTATGTCTTCAAATATATTCACTCGCTATTTCGACGAAATTGATTGAATGAATTTTTGATGGTTTGTTATCCAGAAATTGTTATTTCTGAGCTATTTGAAATTGAATGTTTATGAAATAGTAATTTAGGATTTTGCTTAAACTAAAAATCTTTTTAGAAATATATTATTACAGAGAACTGAAGATACAACAGTGTATGAATTGATGACAAAGATTGAAAAAAATTAACGTCGTGTTTAACTTATATATTTTAGAAAAGAGAATGATTTATCAGCCGAAATTAGAAATTAAAGAAATATCTGTAAATCCCTATATTTTTGTTTTCATGTTCATGGAGAGTTCCCGGATTAATGATGAAATCTGAATATTGTGTTGTCATTTGACAACCTGTCTAGTTCCTCTCATTAGAATACTTTTTCAATAATATAATCGGCACTAAGGCCTTAATCTTTTGGAATGTAGAATAGATACAGGTAATGACGAAAGAGATTGTATAGTGTGTACCACAGCCTGATATCTAAGGAATTTATTGAAATGTAATTGAACAAATTGCTTTGATAAATTATGTCTTTACACTCTTGCGTGATATTAATAATGTCCTGAATACCGAAACTAAAAGAGCAAGAAGCTTTTGTTGTGCTCTATGCCACTGTTTCACGAAATATGTAATAGATATAAATGAAATATTTATAAGTATATACTTATAAATATATCTATTACTTATAATATGAAATATTTATAAGTAATACATATAAATGAAATATTTATAAGTATTACAAACACTTATATGAATACATACACGTATAGATGATTATACATGATTGAGATTTTCGTCTTCAAATGCTATGTAAGCATTATATGTATACATTATGAAAGAAATCTTTCAAAACCGTTTCAAAGAGTATCCCACTACAATTGGCTTGTTGTGTGATAAAAGTCTTCACACCTCCACCACCTTCAAGGAATAATGTTTAGTCATAAGTATGACTAAAGTATAGCTATAAGTATAGTCATATAATAATAATAATAATATATATTTGTGCAATAATTCTTACATATATATCACAAACATAATAAAGAAAATTATTGCCCACTTTGGCGATGCCAGTCTGTGGGGCTGCAAAGATTTATATAAAACAAAATCCTCTTAACTGTAATTGAATTATACTGTATTTTTTATTTATTTTGTACTAATTTTCTATGAAAAAAAAATTCTATACCATAAAAATAAAATGGAAAACACCACAAATCAAGGATCCCAGCACACAGCAACTCAAACCCAAACAAATCCAAGGCAATCCTAAAACAATTTGGATATATTCTCTCTTGGTTGGTTAAGTAGGTAATTCCTTATCTTTCTTTTAAAAACCATCAATGCTGGGATTTCTCTCATTTCTGTTGGAAGAGAATTATACATTCTGTTTGAGAGATGCAAGAATGTTCTCTGTGTCTTCGTCCTAAGAGAAAGGCATGTTTTGATCTTTTTGTGTGCTTTGGATCTTGTGTTATGATGCTGATTAACATCTCTAAGTCTTTTCTATTCTTGAATGTCTCTAAGACACCTTGATAGAAGTATAACTGCCTCAAATCCAATATTTTTGCGTCTCTGTATAGCTGGTCAGATGGAAATAGCCTAGGCTTGCGATAAATTATTTTCAAGAATTTTTTTTGCAACACCTCTAGTTTCTTTGTATAGTATACATATAATTGTATAGTTTAGATAAACTTTAGAGTATTGAAACAGAACGCATATGGTTTCGTTCTACAATGAGCTCAAGAGTTCCTTCAATCACACTGTTAGTGTAATTTTCATTGGCGTTTTTAGTTTCGATTGTAAGCGGAAAAATGTATGAAGACTCTCCAAATTCTCAAATTAACCTCACAGTGTAAACTGTTGGAAAACTGGAGGACTAGTAAATTATATTGTATTTTCAAAACTCTGAAAGGAGAATTACAATATTCCGAAAGTTTGGCACAAAAGAGGAATTTTCACTGGAATTTTCCAAAGAAGATCCAATGCTATTTACAACTCTATTACAAAGCAGTAAATAAATGACTGAAATACTCTAGAAAATATTGATATTTGCATCAAGGATTCTATGAACAATTATATGGAAATGTATAAATAAAATTATCGTGCTCAATATCAGCGCACTTATGAATATTCAATAAGTAAAGCTCATTATGATATTCTTTCAATAAGTTCTTTACGAACTGATCAGATGAATTTTATAGCAGAGCCTGCCTAAGTGAATCATGTAAAATATCATACCTTATATTATATATATATTATATATATATATATATATATATATATATATATATATATATATATATATATATATATATATATATATATATATATATATATATATATATATATATATATATATATATATATATATATATATATATATATATATATATATATATATATATATATATGCCGAAGGACCCACCTTTATATATATATATATATATATATATATATATAGAAATGCCATTTCAATTCTCAGGTTTCACTATAAATGTGATTATTAATTATTAACACGGTTTGTGATTTATTAATTTGGTTTATTCTTATGATTAACTGGCAAATTTTATCATCTTGGTTTGAATCTCAAATCGTAAGTTTACACATGTCGGTTCTTAATTGATTTTCTTGGGTAATTAAGTCTATCAATTTAGTTGGCGGTATATTTACCACGAATAATTGTATATAAATACCAATTGTATATGAATGAAGAAAAATTTTGTTTATCCACAGCTTTCCTTTTACCAAGAGTGACAAATTCTTTCAAACTCGCTTTGCATTCAAACGCATATGACTGTCCGTCCTAAATTATTCGTATTTTTGTGAATGAATGTAATTTCAAAAAAAAACTGCCAATCTTAGTACAAGGAAAGCTGTGGATAAAGAAAGATTTTTTCTGAAGAATGCAATATTTATTGCCGAAACATAAAAAGATCTGTATATAAATGAAAATATAAATATACCACCAGTTAATGATAGACTCAATAACCCAAGAATATCAATCAAGAAAATATATATACAAGTCAAAGAAATCAAGAAAAATTTTCTGAATCAGAGGTAATGAGAAATACTTGTCTAAAAATCAGAAACTGAACAACTCTTTATTCGACTGGTTTCAACTTTTACGGCATTATCAAGACTGGGATCAGAATCACAGAGTTGATTCATCGTCCATTGAATTTATTTAAATTTCCTAAATCGATTATATATATATATATATATATATATATATATATATATATATATATATATATATATATATATATATATATATATATATGTATCTGTGTGTGTATGTTATTAAGTTCACAGTTATATAGCTTGGCTTTTCATTTCATCATACATTAGAAATCTATGAAGATATTATAAAGTTCCACAACGGTCATATTTACCATAATTAATACTTGATGAGAGATGTAAATTATTCTGCATATAGGATTATCTAATTCACCACGAGTAAATTAACTAGTTTTCTAAAGTACTGATGATCTTCTCAAGTCCCATGAATTTGCCATAAAATTTTAATTTTGATTTTCGCCATAACGGTTGTCCCATTTGAATAAAGGTTAAGGTGTGTCAGAGCATATTCAGTAACTTTATTAAATCTGGTGGGTAGTTCAAGAAAGAGAGGAAGAGATTGCGCCAAGAAAAGACATATGGTAGAGGTGGGCAGATTTTAGAGAGGCGTTGTTAGACAAATATAAATCTCTGGATTGCGGCTCAACCCATTATTATAAAATCAATGAAAACGACTCCGGCTAATAAGGGAATAGTCCGGAACTTGATTTCAACTTTGTCAATGGAGTGATATTTATTACACAATGTCTTTGTTTAAAGAGTTTGAGGAGACGAATCGATACTATTGAAGGAATAAAAGTTACATATATTATTATTCATATAATATATATGAATTATTTTTCAATATGTATCCGAGAGAAAGTTGTAGAGGGGTTTTTAGGAAACTTAAGGTTCTCATAGTAGCCGCTTTGTAAACCTTTGAGGTTGTCATGTTTCTACACAAGAATCCACGTATTTCGGATGAATACCAGAGCAGTATTGCTACCGGAGGACAGCATTACAATATGCTGAAGCACCACCTGAGCGTATTCGAAAAAGTTTCTTATATGTTTATTTAGTTTTTTTTTTTAAACAGACTACCAGAAAGCCAGAATCGGATGAACTTAAGATCTTTCGGAAGGGTGTTTAAGCAAGATTTGATTGAGATCTAACCGTATTCAATTGACAAATATTTTGAAGCAATAGTTTGAATGATGTTTTAATATTATAATTATTGAACAATATTATAATTGTTTCTATGATCAAAGGCACAATGGATAGATGTTTTATTGTATTTTCACTTTTAGTTACTCTGTGTATGGCGCTGGATATTTATTATTGGTTCATATTTTTGTCTTTTCTTTAATTTATTTCTTCACTCTTGTAGCACTTCGTATTCAATATTTTTAAGGCAATATATCTATTATCATTATTATTATCATTTGAAACACCCTCACAAAGGTTCAATATCAAAGATAAAGATATTGCAGTTAGGTCTTAATTCGAAACGAAATAACTGAAAAGTTAGGTAGTATTACGTGAAAATGTATAGACCTCATAAATTAACACTGATGGATATATTAAACTCGTTACAGATATACCTACTTTCTGTAAGCATCTATTTTACAATAATAAATAACCTTAAGTAATGAATTTGAAGTGAAAGATTTGTTTTCTCTGTATTAAGATGAAACATATTTCATAAACGTCAGTGTTGGAAAAATGGCATCAACAATTTGGAGAGGAGGCAGGAGTATCAGTTCCCCATTACATGATCTGTTAAACAGCTTTGGAGCAAAATCTCTCTTCGAGAGTTGGTAATGGCTTCTTGTCTCTGAAGTTTCTGTATAACCTCTTACATGGTTATATATACTGTCCTACCCTTATTGGCTCTATTGATTTTCATGTTCCTAGACAATGTTCATGTTCAAATCAGTTTTTTTCATTGGGTACCCCGAAAACTAATTCGCTGGTACAATTATCCATTAGATATATGTGCTCGATATTCGAGGATGTGTCTGACAAATGCGATATCAACAGTCACGCATTTGCTCTTATTAGTCGGGTTTAGTCGGACTCTTTTCATGTATAATAAATGCTGAAGTAAGCCGTTATCTCATTGTCTATTATTTATTATAATTACTTTTTTTATAATCATTTTTTAAACGTTCGTGGCATATCATTAGGTGTTATTACTGTGTTATTATATATATATATATATATATATATATATATATATATATATATATATATATATATATATATATATATATATCTTGAAATTGATTTATTGCCTGTTTAGGATATTTTATTCTGAAAGTTTTTAGCAATAACAGGCTTCTTTTGATATGGAAAAGTTTATTTTCGTAACGTTTCGTTGTTATAGTACAATTTTGTCAAAACTAATGAATAATTATTTATTATTTTATATATTCATTAGTTTTGACAAAGTTGTAATATAACAACGAAACGTTAACAAAAATGAACTTTTTCATATCAAAAGAAGCCTGTTATTGCTTAAAACTTTCAAAATAATATATATATTTATATATATATATATATATATATATATATATATATATATATATATATATATATATATATATATATATATATATATATATATATATATATATATATATATATATATATATATATATATATATATATATATATATATATATATATATATATATATATATATATATATATATATATATATATATATATATATATATATTCATTATGTATAATATATATTTATTCTCAGAAAATGTAGGAAATCATTTTTTTTACTATTGCAATTTCAGTTTTACAACCAGGTTTGAGTTGGAAACTGAATACTCGAGATAAAACCAGCATAAAAACTTATCTGCTTTCTTCTTTGACATAGAACGTAATTATATTTTTCATTATTTATAAATCAACATTGAACGAAAATGTAATAATTCATATTATTAATGTAATAATAATATTTAAAACAACAAGAAGAAAATGTATGAAATTTTGTTGTGTGTATTTCATAATTGTCGAATAGGAAGAAGATGAAATGAAAGCATTAATTTTGGTAAACACGTTCTTTTTTATTTCCCGAATATTCTAGTTACCTTTTTTCATTATACGATCATTTGCTCATATTAAAATTTCAAAATTCTCATTGTTAATGGTTGTGATAGATTTCCAAATGATTTTTTCAATGTTTTTCGGTTATCCTTACATATATAAGAGAGAATTAGTGTCAAGGTGAGACTGGGCTCGATGCCCATCTTTGATTTGAGAAGAATGGGATTTGACGTCATATAGTAAGTGAATATTGGAAAAAAAACATTCACTCATCGCATCGCATGAGTACGAAATTAATGCTCATTTTTCAATTTATTAAGTGGTATAATGAGTACGTTCATGATTAACGACTTCACGATTCATAAGGTACTCGAAATTTTATAACAAGCTTCAATAGTAAATTACTGTTTAGGCAAAGATTAAGAGCAAACGCTAGTACACGCTCAATTTGTTAATCTAATAGACCGAATCCGTCATTTAGCCACTTGAATGAACAGCACACATCGCTCGGTCGATTCTGATGATGCAAATGATGCCCGAACGATGAGACGATTTTAATTCGGCTTCCTTTATACCGACTATCTCAATGTCAATCAGTTTTATAATATATATATATATATATAATAATTATGAACACTTCTTATTGAATATTCAATTATGAAATATTGAATGTCATTTTTCGATTACCTACTCATATTCAGATATATAGACAATAATAAAATTAATAGATGAATTGTTGACCATGTGAAATTGATTGGTTTTTAATATTGAAATCTCCAATATAGATACTATGAAAAACTCAGCAGTATACAGGTTAGAGTGAAGAATGTGGTGCTTACCATATTGTCCAAACCGATAGAGTTTTTCAAATTATTATGTATGAACATTCATAACAACTCTGCAATCTCCAAACACCTAAGAAATTCAGGACACTACATTTCAGCAATCTTCTAACCAACAATTTTTCATATATATATATATATATATATATATATATATATATATATATATATATATATATATATATATATATATCTTAAAAAAATTACTACTACGGGTTATTTCTTGATAAAACCAAAGAATAAATCTTCTCTTATCACAAAACATGGTGAAATTCTGCAAGTCGGCCATTTTAAATACCTCGGAGAAGTTATACAGTCCTCAGGTTTAAACCGAATCGCTAATGAGCAGAGATTTTCCAAGCTGCATGGGCCTACAAACTAACATGGGCTCACTATAACAAAAGCGCATTTCGAGAGGCGCCAAATTGAGGCATTATAACACAGCGATTCTTCCAGAAGCAATCTACGCATCTGAAACAATGGATATTGATGGTCATTCAATAATTAGAGAAATAGAAAAACAAGAACGAAAAATTTTAGAAAGATTTATGGACCAATCAATAGAAATGGCATTTGGATGAAAAGATCTCAGAATCAATCTTTATCAAAAGACAAATACGATAAGAGAAGAAATCAGAAAACGACGAGTAAAGTTCTATGCACATGTCTACTGACTGACAGTCCAGAACAGTCCAGAATACCGAAGAAACTACCCGATATAATTATGAATTATGATCTTTATAACCTAAACTAGAACTAACTAACCTTATAACTGAACTTAATAAACGAAACTATATTTGTATATTACAATAAATTCAGTGGTTTTTAAGCCTTTTCCTTTATTGAAGATTTGTTGCAGTATTTCTGCTCTATTTTCGAAGTACAACCTCAATGCATCTTAGTGGAATCTTGAGACATCGCATATCGAGAAAAAAACAATGCCGAAGAAAACCCTTTTCATTATTTTGTAAACCTTTCCGATTCACCGATTCGAAAGTTTATACGTTTTTGAATAATTCAATTTTGTCAATCAAAAGGCCTTTATTGTTAAAAATATTAGTTCGTAAATAAGTTGTATTATACAAATTAATATAGTAAAGTATATTATACCTATGATTATCTCAATTATAATTAGGTAACTTCATAAGATACTCTGTATAAAACAGAAACTTCGAAAATATATAAAGTGGTTACTTGAAGAATATGATTAGCTAACAAACTCACTTTTCATAGAATATATGCAATATATTTTATCGAATGATATCAGAATATATTCTGCCTTCAAGAGAACTTGAGTATTTTCGTTTCTAGAAATAGGCCAAAAATTAAGTGATAATTACTGATAATAAATGTGTATTTGCATATTGTGCTTGTCAAATAGCACATTACTCTTGATGGATCGAAGTTTTTATAATCATTTCAATGAAGCAGACCTATGAAGATCCAAACCATCCACTATTCAAACCAAGATCTCCCGTTCAGTAATCGTGCATTCCAGCTTTTTCATCATTAAAATGATACAAATCTAACTGCTTTTTATTTTAATGAATACTGAATTAATAAATGTTTCAGGCAATTTTTTTGTGTTAACAATTAACATATGTTGAGTTTAAAATATTTAAAAATATAATAGTGAATGAAAAAATATTTCATTCACTATTCAAAGAAATGAAATTTTGCGACTGTTAACCAATCTGAAATGTTTATAAAAGGTAGTGTTAAATAATTATCTACATTGTCATTATTTATTTCACTCATGATTTATGGTTCGGTAATATTGTAATTAAATGACTCATTTACAAAAATACATCACAAAATATGAGTTGCGTCCATTCAATTGTTAGAATTATGATGCATTGGCTACATTAATGCGTATTTTATTCATTATTTTATTCCTGAGAAAAAAAATATTTCAAGGTTGTACATATATGTTAGTTTCAATGTTTTTAGCAATAACAGGCTTATTTTGATGCTAAAAGCTTTATTTTCGTTGACGTTTCATTGTATAGATATCACAACTTCGTCCAAACTTTTATTTTTATTTATTTTTATTCATTTATTGATATACAACGAAACGTCAAAGAAAATAAAGTTTTCGAGATTAAAAATAAAAATAAGCCTGTTACTGCTAAAAACATTGGCAATAAACTATCTTAAACGGACAATAAATCAAATTTAAATATATATATATATATATATATATATATATATATATATATATATATATATATGTAATTTCAATTCTCATATATATATATATATATATATATATATATATATATATATATATATAAGGAAATTAAATTTTTTTGTGCTTATGGCAGTGAAAAATTTGTCTTATATTATAGGATCGAATATAAAAAATTCTTCCGCTTGAAGTCACAAGAAGATCCTTGGAGGTTGAAATCGTTGCCTCACTTCGATGGAGGTGGTGCGACTGACGAGTTCCTTGCAGAACGAAAGATATATGTCTCGCACTTCCATCAGGTGTGGCATCGATTTCAATATTTCTCTAACATTTATCCCTTGAAGCATAATGCAGGCATCACATCGTACAGGTTCACATATCTAGCTCTACTATAACATTCTCTTGATTAATTTCAATTTTTCGAATGAATGTTCTAGTGTTCATTTTCTTATATATATATATATATATATATATATATATATATATATATATATATATATATATATATATATATATATATATATATATATATATATATATATATATATAAAAAATTGATTTATTGCCTGTTTAAGATAGTTTATTTTGAATGTTTTTAGCAACAACAGGCTTCGTTTAATATGAAAATCTTCATTCTCATTGACGTTTCGTATATCACAACTTTGTCAGAACTAATGAATAAATTAAGAATTATAATTAATTAAAGAACTAATTGAATTTTATGAATTAGTAATTCATAATATTCAATGGTTTTAGATGTTCTCTATTAATTTTAACATTCACTTAAATATATATTTTGAGAGGCAGGTATTTTATTCCAAGAATTTTGTGGTAAGTCCTTGTAAGCTTCAAATAATCAGTCACATATAAATTTTAAAAGAAACAAAAATAATATGATTGGATAGATTTTTGAATTAGAAAGCTCTTCATTATTTAACATGGAATTGTTGTCAAAAAGTACAAAGTACTAATCACCATATTAGTTCTTTCATCAATTCATTAAAAGATGCAAATCTCTTGACAAGCATTCTCTTGAGGAACATCCAGTATCCTCAAGAAACTTTTTCTAAACATTTTGCATTTTTCAAACCACTCATTCTGATAAAGTGAGAACGGAAATTCATGAGGTATATTCGTTTTTCGTTATCATTAATGCCAACTTTTGTCACAATTATTATTTCTTATTTTTATTGAAGTCAAAGAATAATCATTTCTTTTCATAGTCTAATTTTCATATGCACAAAATAATAGGCTCTTTGGCCTCTTATGCCTTTTTTATTTGTCAAAGCATTCCTATATGAATCGGGAAAATTATATCTGAATTATTACTAACATAAATTCAAGAAACATTGAATAGACAATTCGAAAAATTTAAATATTCATATGAATATTGAAATTGATGACGAAATAATTCCTGAATAGTTATAATATTAAGAATGTAAATATTCGAGGGCTAATGACAGAGTCTTGTCGATTTTTGTAATACGACAAAATATTTCAAAGAAAAGGTATTCAAATCAATCTGTAACTGCTTCATGATATTTTCCAAGTTTTCAATTCAAATTTCAAATTCCTTTAAAAATTCGAATATTATAAAAACTAATTATAAAAATTTCATTCAATATCAGAGGTTGTCAACCTGAAGCTAACAGTAGCTATTAAGCAAACTAATTTAACCTCTAGATACGTGCTAAAATAAATTTCAGGATTTCACCAAACGAATGAAGAATTATTTTTATTACCATAATGGTTATATATGCATGACTGGCGCCTGAGTCGTCATAGAAACATCAAATATATAAAACAACTAAAAAGGCGGACATGAGGAAGCTTCCAGCACTCGAACAAATTGTCTCCGAGTTCACGGACTTCTCTTATTTACTTTAACAGTAGCGTGTAGGTGTCAAATTCCAAATGACAAAAATAGCTGATGAATTCCCAATACAGAATACAAAGGTCAATTCAGTTCCAACAGCAATATATAACATATATAAAATATCCTAATATCATTGTCCATTAGGCTTAGGCTTAATCAATTGTGGAATATTTTGTGACAGATTTGTAATAAACAATAACGAATGAGCTGAATATATTTTTTTCTTTTCTCTCCTTTTGTTTATTTGCGGCAAACTGTGAAATATAACCATTCCAATAATAAAGATTATAACTTTCCAATAAAAATGCTAAAAAAGGACATGTTCCTCCCAAGAGATTTTCAGTTAAATGCAAAAAATCTTGTTTCGCACTAATCGATAAATGACTGAAGAGACAATTCTTTTTTGTATCCATCTTTTGGATCAGGACAACAAACGTTGGTTCTTGGTTAGAAGTTTCATAAAGAATAAATATAAAAGCAATTGATCAAATCTCTCAACCTGGAGAGACCAATTCAGAAGCCTGAAATGGCCACCTTCTTTAGAAGAGTCTTCTTCCAGTTTTTTTTTCATCTCCAGGTTCGTACACCTTGAATTTGGCCACTCCGTTCTTCTGATTAAAACCAGGAAGCTCGAAACACATCTCTGTATCTAGCGCGAAACTCTTTCGAATGATTTTTTTGCCTAATGGATATGATTGATTGGAAAACTTTTATATTTGTTTACGTTTCGTTGAGAATTACAATTTTGTCGATGTCAATTACAAATTACAAGTCAATGCATCGAAAACTTTATTTCGATGAGATGTATAAAAAATGTCTATAAGATGTACATATTGGATACAACTTAGTTGAAAGGTAATTAACATTTGAAATATGTGGTCCTCTATTATAGGATAGTTTTTAATTATCTGTTGAGTGAGCCCTTGTATGTAAAAAATTAAATTGAAAAAATTTGAGAAAAAACACCTTTGTAAGTATTACTATTTGTACCTTTAAGTGAATCAACAACGCTTCTCCTTTATTTCATCGAAACTAGAGATTCATAACTTGGGATCACAATTAAAATAATAACATAATTAAGATGAACCAAAAAAAAAACAAGCCTTCATCAGCCTTTTATGACACGTCTCTTATTTTTCTATGAATTCGCTAGTTTTTCATTGTTCATTTAAAGTGAAATATGCATTGTGAATAATTTTAAAATTGCATAATGAAACGCAATAAGCAAAAATATGAACTATTATAGCAATTCGTACAAAACAACCTTTTATTCTAAAATTTTGACATATATATTTGTTTTCAACTCAAGGATTTAGTCAATATGAGATGAAAATAAAAATTTTAACACATATTTCATGTAAAGGCCCAGCTCGCTGCGCCACTGCATTTAACTATCATTAAAACAAGGAGTTTATGATCTAGACATCCATCCTTTTCAGAAATAGTCAACGCAAAGTACCTTCCCACTGTTTGCCATTCACACGGTATTAGCTTACCGTTTATGTCAGAATTTGACCAAATTTGGAAAGGAATAATTAATCGTATTTGATGTCGAACTTCAAACTATTGAATATAATGATCTTCAAGCTATGTCCAACTTAGTCCGTTTATATACATGTTAATGAACGCTGATGAAATCTTTATTTGCTAGATGATCTCCAATTTGATGCAACGTTAGAAGTTGTTGTTTTCTTATGTAAACTCTGCAGTATAGGTATCCACTATATGTAAAAGCACTAATATAATAAATTCATGCAGTGGGTTGTAATTTCGTCGCTGTAAGCCGTTTTATTGACCTAAAATATGTTATACAATTAAGAATATTGGAAAAAATTTTTGAAACCTCAGTAATGTTGAAAATTCAAGTATTAATGTTTGTTTTCTGAATATTACAAAATGTTCAATTGAATCACCTATTTATTGTTATATAGAAATAAACCTCTTGTTTCTCATCGTATATATATATATATATATATATATATATATATATATATATATATATATATATATAGAAAGAAATTATTGGGTTTTCTGGTTCTCAAAAATATGTCTAAACTAATGCTTTGTCAAAAATGAATTTTACTTTTGACACAGTTGTGATATACAACGAAACGTCAACGAAAATAAGGTTTTTCATATTAAAATAAGCCTGTTATTGCTAAAAACTTTCAAAATAAACTATCTTAAACAGGCAATAAATCAATTCAATATATATATATATATATATATATATATATATATATATATATATATATATATATATATATATATATAAAAAAAGGTAGTTTCTCGATCGTGCGATACTTTACGTGTAGAATTTAGATAACGGGAATAATCGGACTTGTGAAGTGTTTGAAAACTTATTCATTCATTAAAATTATCTATACTTCGACACTTATTTGTGAAAAAAAGAACTAAAAGGTCTTGAAAAAGCAAGGATTAGAGCTTATGCAGTGAAGATAACACTTTTTTATAATAAACGTCTCTTATTTTGTTGCCATTTATTCACTACATGTTGCTAAACTGAATAATTTCAGTTGTCGATTTTCTTTCTGACTTTTCTAAATCGATTTTTCATAATATGTAAGTTTTTGTATAGATTTAGCTAAATAAATATTATTTAGTATTATTATTATTGAGTGGATCTCACAGTTTTATTATCATTATTACAATTTCGTTAAAAGATTTGTAAAGTCCCTACTATGTATCACAATAAACTTATTATTATTAGTATTATATACTGACAAAATAGAGTAATTTCGATAGATTCAATACAGGTGTTCTACATCCGATGTTGTTGCTTCAGTTGCCTTTTTATTTATATGTTCCCGTACGTGACCGACAAATAAAATAGAACATAGTACTCGTACATCAATAAATTTCGTTTTCTTGTCATGCCCCTTAAACTCTACAATTTCCCTCTAACGAAATCGCGCTCAGATCATTTTGAATACAGATGAGAGAATAGATCCAATGTACAAGTAAGGAACGAATCGGAAGTTATCCTCGACATGATCTCCTCTAGAAAGTACCATCGCGATTGCCATAAACTGGCGTCGGTGAGACAATGTGACAAGACTACTGCAGTGCTTGTGGAACATCCATCATGACGTCACCGATGATCGTGTCCTGAATAAATTCATTGGAAAAGTGTGCAACTTTATGTAAGACAAGTTATTGTTCGATGTAAACGGATGATAATTATATTAAGTAGGATTGCTGCTACGCATACAGATGCCCGATCGGCGTATTTGATATGGACGTTGAACGGTTTAAGGAGAATCGTTTCATGGAATGTGCGTTATGATTTTCTTCTAATTTCTTTGAAATACTCAATTATGTTTATGTCAAGTATTTCTAACTGTTTATAACAATAACCTTATGAAATTGCAACAAAAAAATTAAGTTAGATTAACGGACATCAAAATGTAACAACAGATAGCAGTGGTATTAAACTAGTGACATTGCGGACAATTGGTGGTCCACAGAATCATAATATGATCCAAGAACGAGAACGACGAGACAACAATTAGCGTGGGAGTTGGAGTTGCAAAGTATGTTGCCAATAGTGTTCAATAGAATCCAGTCATTATTTTCCATAATAGCTTTTTCAACTTTAATTCTTGTATATCTAGTATATATCTCTTCAACTTCAGCTTTTAAAACACAATCTGAAGTTGATCGAAAACTGATTCTCAACCGCTTTAGCTTGAATACTGTTGAAGTTAACCAAAAAAAACTGATTAATCTTCAAAATATTAAATATACAAAATCACATAAGCATTTGATTATCTTCAGATGATTAGGCGCGAGGAAACAATTGCACCAAAATTAGAATAATGGCGCATCTGATGATATTCTCAAGTTCTTATTTATGTAAACAAGTAATTTCTGTTTAGATGAAAAAACCTGACATTGCTCTGAAATGAGTGATAATTTACCTTAGTACTGAGTAATGATATCGGTTCTAGGAATAGAAGGGAATTCAATTTGAGGGAGATTAAACTTTTCCAAAATAATATTTTTGTGTTAGTTATGTCACGTTTTTCATTGAACTCAATTTCCGTTTTGATGCAGTTGTTCATTTCATATGTTGTGGCTCTTCCGAAACATAAAGAAACAGAATGAAAAAAAAGGTTGAGAAGAGGTTGGGAACCACTGAAATAGAGCTATAGTTGGTAACAAGCTCGGGTTAACTAAAATTAAACTCTCAAAGCATGCTTAGAATGGTAAGACTGGATCACTAAATAACGAAATTCAATAAACGCTGAATATGTTAAATAAAATGAAGCTCAGAATTCAAAGCACAAATTATGTGGAACATGTTTGGACTGAAATAACAAAACCTCTATGATTAACTCAAATTAATCATTAAGAAATGTACCATCGTATTCGTCAGAATTCGGAGAAGCTTTTTTTGCATTTAAACATACACGTGTTTTTTTTCTGTGTCGTGAGTTATCATTGTCTCTACATTCTTTTGAACTCAAAATGTAAATTGAATGAAGCTGCAGTTTCCGTTTTCGTATGTGATTGTTGAGGTGTAGGTATGTGTTGTATTTCAACTAATTCGTGTTTTAATAATATCACAAAACTGTATTATCGCTTGAAATATGAGAACAATGGTTAGAACAGATAAAATCCTTCCACGATTATTTTTTTTACAGCCCGATCTTAATGCATTGTCTGACTACTGCAGACTCAATAAGTTTCAGACACACTTGAAGAAATGCCATCATATTATTTTCTGCAGAAGTAGAAATCTTATCCCTCCCAATTTGACATTGTCAGGTCAATGTTTGACTGAAGTCAGTTCAGTGATTGATTTGGGTGTTAAGCTTGATAAGAAACTAACCTTTGAATTGCTTAAATTGTCGATCAGGCTCGCAGAAATCTGGGTTTCATATTACGACTGATTAGGTCTTTTGGTCGACTTGATTCTGTTATTGCTATGTATAATTCTATTGTGAGATCCAATTTAGAGCACGCGTCAGTTGTCTGGAATCCAAATTATGATTAATACACGATTAGATTAGAAAATGTTCAAAGGAAGTTCATTAATGCTCTCAATTTCCGTTTTAACAGATACCATCATGTATTCTCATATGAGAGTAACGTGAAATTTTATAGGTTGGAATGTTTAAGTTTGAGACGAGAGTACTTTGATATATGGTTCTCCTACAAATTACTTAATGGCTGAAAAGATTCTGCTGCATATACGAGCCTTATAAACTTTAATTGTTCTCCACATGTAGTAAGAAATCGTACAATACTGGTTGTAGGGCAGA
Source organism: Henosepilachna vigintioctopunctata (assembly GCA_030704895.1). Classification (NCBI taxonomy): domain Eukaryota; kingdom Metazoa; phylum Arthropoda; class Insecta; order Coleoptera; family Coccinellidae; genus Henosepilachna; species Henosepilachna vigintioctopunctata. The sequence goes on along the minus strand of JARQZJ010000093.1, from coordinate 4,285,917 downwards.
GCAAAACAAATTATAAGTTGAATTCACCGAGCCATAGATATAGCAATAGGCTAAACTTGATAAGTATAGAGACCAACTTGAATTTTTTCTATCATAACTTTTAAGAGAAATTTGAGAAGAGATTATTCAAAGGTCGACAATATAATAGTGATCAGTTTTTATAGTTAAAGTTATCCTTTCATGATGTATTTATTTAATCTTTTCAGTAGAATCAGGTATTTTGTTTGAAGATGAAAATATTCAATGCATCGAAAATTTTATTTCGATGAGATGTATGAAAAATTTCTATAAGATACACCTTAGTTTATAGGTGATTAATATTTGTAATATGTGCTCCTCTATTGTAGGACAGTTTTAAACTGACTGTTGTGTGAGCCCTTGTATGTAAAATAAAAATAAATTTGAAAAAAAATGGTTGAACTGCGTTTCATTCTACATAAAATCGAAAATCGTTTTGACATGTTGAATAAGAAACCCTTAGCAATTTTTTGTTTGACATTTGAGACTCATTTCAACTTTTAAAAATGGGATATGGAAATGGAAAAGAGGACCAATTTTCCAAAACTGTTACTTGTTTCAGTAGCTTGCAAAAACCTTCATGTGCGTTTTCAGATATTCTACTTTTTATTGAAAAAGAAACCGAACAAAATTAAGATATTTGATAGCAAGCAAAACGCCATTTTGGATCTGTTGAATGTAGACTCCCCAAAAATCCTTGGTTTGAAGTTAATTAAGAAATTGAATGCTAGCAATCAATTTCTAACAAAATAAAAATAGATTTATTCGGTTCATCACTGGATGAAAGAGCGGCCACACAATCTCTCCAGATTATTTACACAAAATAAGATGCAGAAAAGGTCCTCCATGTGATTGTAAAGAGAGGAAACAGTGAACTTTATCCTATACATAATATTATCATGTTAAATGCATAGCAATCACTCAACAAACTTAAATTTATTTTGAAATATATAATTTTATATACATCAAGAAAAAATATGATTCTGTGAAACCTTGACCAGTGTTTTTCATTCAGTACATCGAAAATAAAATAATATTTTTGTCTGAAGGGCAATGGAATTAGTACCTTGGATGTTAAATATGGGGACAACACTATATCATCAATCAACAAAGTTTCTTGGAATTTATGTAGACAGAAATTTGAGATGGACATCACACATTGAGGTCTTATGTAAAAAATTGGGTAACTCATTTTTTGCAATCTCTAGAATCAAGAACATCGTACCTAGAAACTGTGTTATGAATGTGTATTACAGTCTTGTATATAGTCATCTAAATTATAATATTCTGCTGTGGGGCTGCTCTACAGAAATAAATATGGTGTTTATTACACAGAAGCGAATACTTCGATTAATTTTCAATATTCATCAGCGAACATCTTGTAAACCTATCTTCATTAATAATTACATACTCACCTAACCGTGTTTATATATTTATAGATGTTTGTTATATGTTAAAGAAAATGAAGATAGGTTTATTAAATTGAATAGTAATCATGAGTATTCAACAAGGAACAGGGATGTGCTACTTATTCCTATGCATAAAATAGCTAAATTTGAGCACTCTCTCTATTGTCAGAGCATTAAAATTTTCAACCATTTACCATCGTATTTGAAAGTACTGAAGGATCATTTGTTTACGAGGAGAGTTAAATCTCTGCTCTTAACAAAGGCATACTATAGTGTGTCAGAGTACTTCGATGATTCGGATGTAGGCAATCATGCATGAATTAATTTTTTGTATCATATGTTTGTATATTTTTTTTAACATAAATGTTCTTCACCATGTGAAATTGTCTCAAATGTTTAATATCTCTGAGGAAATGTTTTTTCTTTTCTTTTCAATCAAAGTTGTATATTATTGTAAATATGAATTTAACCAAGATTTTTGTTTGAACCAATATTATTGCTCGAGGGCTGAATGAAAGATCAGACTCTAAACTGAATTGGGTCCTTTTGAGAGCATTTCTCTTAGTTGTAATTATTGTATCAATTGAAATGAATGTAATTTTACAATGTAAGGAATGTTTCTCAATAAATTTATATTATTATTATTATTATTTTCTTTATTCGTAATATATACGGGATTAAATCGTCAACTGTTGATAATGCTCTGTTTTAAATTGAGCCATATGATATATTTATAAGCCGACAGTTGCAGTTTGTTACATTAATCAATAACAGTATACCTACTCTCAAGAAATTGTTGAAAGAATATTTCAATACATATGATTATTCGATAACCCCTTGTGGTAACTGGTACCGATAAGTTCTTGAACGGTTCACATCATAAGATTATTACAATTTGACAAGTGGATTGAATGAAATTCAGCTTGGTTCCTGTACAAGACTTACATCAATGGTCACGCCATAAATTTAAACTTATCACCTCAATGATCCGTTGGCAGCCACTTTTAGCATTCAAGTCGTGACGTCCCGTAGCATCCATTGACAGCTAGCTCACTTTCACGGAATCGTGACCGGTCAGAAATTATTAGATTAGGCACCTCGAGAGGGCATTTATTCTTGTATTATTACTGCTTTTAACCGCAACTTAATAATTCAGCTTGAATGCGTCCTACCGGCAGTTTAAACTAGTTTCAGGGACGGATTTGCATAGATGTTGTATCGACAGTTAAATCTGATAACCATATTGATTTTGCAGTTGTGAAAAAGAACAATCGTCTAAGTTTCACTAATAAATACATTGTTAATTTTTAGGTTTCATTAATTTTGTAGAATTTTCGAATGATCTATACCAGTGGTTTCCAACAGGAGCTCCGCGGATCACCAGGGGTCCGCGGGCTATATCAGAGGGGTCCGCAAGATGTATTAGAATAAAAAATATATTTCGCTTGATAACCGATTTCTTGTTTTGGCCGCTTCTTGCATGAGCAGAGCTTAAGGGAGGAAGACAAGGTTTGCGTCTTCCTCTGTGGCACAAAGTACGCGGAGTTTCTCATTGAATTCTCTTGGCTTTTCCCTCTAGCCACCACTTTTAGTTAGTATTTCCCTGGACCTGACCCTGACGATAGATGGATTCAAAATCCCTTCAGCTGTGAAGAAATAGACAAAATCCAAGGGCTCACTGAAGAAGCGCAAGATCAACTTGTGTATCTGTCCAGCTGTGCTAAGATGGAGATTAATAATAATAATAATTATAATAATAATAATAATAATAATAATAATAATAATAATAATGATAATAATAATAATAATAATGATAATAATAATAATAATAATGATAATAATAAAATTTATTCTTTCACAATTATTGAACTACAATAAAATGAAAATATGTCAACAGAAACAATTTAAGAAATTTATACCACTGAAGAGCAGTACTCATAGAATTCATCAACAATATAAGGTTCACATTCAATTATAAACTTTCGTATCCTGTTCTTGAAATGTTTATCTTCTGATAAAGTACAATAGCCTCTAGGCAATCTATTGTAGAGCTCAAGACACATGAATTCAACCTTGTTTTGAGTTAATGCAAGACGATATTAGGCAAAAAATAACAATCCATCTTCCTAGTATTACTATGAATTTCGTATTTCATAAACAATACACGATTCTGTTGAACGAACATTAAGCACTTACATATGTAAAGTCCAATTGATGTCATATAACCATGCTTTCTGAAAATACCACTACAGCTTGTTCTACTCTTTAGCTGAAAAATTGTCATGATAGCCCACTTGTGGTCCACAAAAATTTCATTGGAGAAACCACTGTTGCCCCAGAAAATAATGCCATAAGTAATTTGAGATACAAAATTTGATGAATAGATCAGCTTCATTACAGGCTCTGCTAATTTATCTCTTAGTACATTCAACGTATATATAACCGAATGTAGGCGCTTGCTGAGAGATGTACAATGAGTATCCTATCTCATGTTTTGGTCAATATATATCCCCAGAAATTTGGCAGAAGAACACACAGTTATTTCTCCATCATTCATTAATAGTGTATCTAGAAATATTTTATTGGAACGATTAGTCTGATAAAACATTGCTTCAGTTTTATCCATATTGAGCTTTATTTGGTTTCCCTCACACCATTTCATCACGTCTACCAAATAAGTTTGGGCTGAAACTTCGGCTGTCCGAACATCCCTTCCTGATACTATGAAGTTTGAATCATCTGTATACAGGACAACATCCAACAAACCTAGAAAACCGAAAACCTGGAAGATCGTTTATATATATAATAAAAAGAAGTGGGCCCAAAATACTGCCCTGCGGGACTCCGAATATTTCTATCGGTAATAAAAAACAGGTTTCTGGGCATAGGCACCCAAGGACTACAAGAAACTTGGAGATAAATATGAAAAATGAAAAATATCTTTCCATTCGCAACCACATATCGGTGTGAGCAAGCATTTTCTTCCATGTGTTTCATAATAAACACATCCAGGAATCGGCTGGACATGCGGTCGGATTTCAGAGTAAAAGTTTCAAGTTTGGAACCAGGTATTTCAAGTTTTCAAGAATTTCAGAAATAATGAAATAAGTGAAATTAAACTCATCTCATTAAGAACTGAAAATTGAAACCAACAGTATACTGATGTAGTACTCTGATGTAACTGTATTTTTTCAAATAAATAATACTTCGTATGAAATTAGTGTTTACTTATTCTTCAAACATGTCTACTCATTGCAATTTCAAGTGAAAAATTTCGAGTGTGCAATTTCACTCGAAAGACAAATACACTCAGTTTTAATTTTTTCTGGTAATTTTCAGTTCATAATCAATTTTTACTTCTTTTTTGAGGAGTTTGTTATACTAAACACCCATATTTGACGACAAGGATTTTGAGCAATAATCAAAACTTCAACAATAACAATGATGGTGAAATTGAAAAAGTTTCAAGGTCAATAATTTTTCATTAATGAATATGTCAATGTTTTTTCTGAGTAATAAAAATGAAAACGTATAAAAAGACTCTTAATTTGGCTTTTTTTGGTACTTGATACTGTAATATGACAAGGTACCAACCATGTATTATTTGTATTACATTAGCAGTCATGTATTACTTACCTATTAACATCAATGGGGGTGCTGAGAAGAGGTCACTTTCTAATTTTAGGATTATGAACTAATGGGGGTCCTTGTCACAATAGCCCCTCGATGAGGGGTCCTCGAGAAAATTTTGTTGGGAACCACTGATCTATGCGAACTGAGCCGAACAATCGTTAATAAAGAACAATAGCATTGAATTAACATTATGAATTACATAATTTCTCCTCTCAGCTAGAGTCTTAGCCAAACGAGCTAGGAATTAACAATGTAAACAAGTGTAAACTGGACGATTGTCCTTTGCTGAGAATATTATAGTGAATTTTCATCGAGTAGATGTCATATCCTTACAAAATAATGATTTTAGTTAACATCATATTTATATAGAGTCTGGTAAACGACTGGAAGAACGTGTAAGGTATTAAAATACTCTACACTGGTTGATTAAAGAATTGTTAAGACCACGTCGCATGGAATAATCGTGATTCGAAATGTACGTATGTTTTTTTTGAGTTGGTATATATCCCGGTTTAGGGGCCATCCATAAAGTACGTCACACGAATTTCATGACTTTTTGAGTTCTGTGTAACTTTGAGTAAGTGTTCCGAATCATCGATTATTTCATCATTATTTTTCTCCTCAACAGAATTCATGAACCTGAGATTATAAATTAAATTTTGCAAGATATATAAAAATGGTCTCCAATACAAAAACTGTCTTTTCCAACTTTTCTTCTTTTCTTGATTACTTATTAATTACTTATTGAAGTTTTTCAATTGAGAGCAAATCAAATTTTTTTATATTTTCAATTTGTTACGATAATATGAATTTGTGTTTTTTTCTTAAAAATATTTGCGATAATATGAATTCGTGTTTTTTTTCTTAAACAAAACTAGTTGGCTCATCACCGCCACCAGTGAGATTAGGCCTAATATTGAAAGATTCATTCAAGATGTGATAATCTATTTGGAAGTGCAAATTCTGGAAATATGCACTTATTCATAGGAAATCCCGGAGATTTTTCTTGGGTTAGAGAAGGTCTGGATACTATTATTACTCAACTACTAAATCAAATGGATAGTACAGGTCCACCACCTCTTAGCAGTTTTGTACTCAATGAAAATATACGGCAATTGCCGTGTTTGCTGTTTTACACAACAAGGGTTGTATAAGACAGTGGTTGGAACTGCACGGAACATATCCAATTTGTAGGCAAAATTCAGGAATTGATGATCAATTGAGAGACGTTCAAGTTACAAGTGGGAAACAAGGTAATAGTTCATACTGACTTGAATCAGAGTGCTTATGGAAATTACAACAGTGAATTCTAGTAATTCAGAGAGTTAGAAATCGTTGAAATGATTCAGAGGTTGAGCTTTTCTAAATGCCTTCAATAATATAAATTTATATAACTAATCTCTGAATACCACATCAAAATATTCTTGATGTAAATCATTATCCATTCTGTAAGGAATATCGATGCAATTTTGTGAATCTTCTAATTTATGAAGAATGAATACTGAATTTGTGACTTTTCTATAAATGAAACAATGAAGTTTATGTTAATTGAATTGAGATTATAACATTGTATTTGGGGTGTTATATTCACAAGATTTGCCATTTGATGCTAATGTGAACGGAAAATTTAACGAAAGTTATTATTGAATATCTCAAAAAAGGTAATATTATTTAGTAGCACTTGATATACCCATGATTTATTCATAAAACAATTAAAAACCGTGAGTATTGTTTATTAATCATCTTTCAATTTTTTCGATTCAAAGAATAAAATCTTGTACACAAGATGGGAGATAAATCTACTCAACATATCAGAATGAATTTCATAAACTGAATTTTTAAAGAATGTATTTTAGCATATCATCTGGAGTTTCGAATTAAGGTTCCACATATCCCCTGGAGTTACAAGTTGAAGATTTCACAAAATCACTGGTGACTCTCCGGAATTGGATGTTATCATACGTTTTGAAAAACTGAAAAGTGCAAGTAGAAAAATTTAAATCAAGAAGGAAGAAATCTGGAGAGATCTTCAATCTCATTTTTTTTGTAGTATTAGATTCAAGATCTTCAGTAGAAAATTCAAATGAAATTATCTATAATGTCCAAAATTATCTAATATGTCTATCTTGCAAATGAATCAGGGGAATTTATATAGGAACGTCTCCCAAATTTTAAAGCTAGCCATTGTTATCACTAATATTTTAGAGCGAAGTACGTTATAAACGAATAATTATTCCATTATCTACTTCAAAAATATACTGTACTGTTATGAGTTTTGAAGAAGTTTTTTTTTCCAAAGACACATAGTGAACAAAAGTTGCAGACGTGGCATTTTTCCATCAAAATGGCACGGCATTATGGCAAAGTGGCATCAAAATCTATATGCAAAGTTATCCAATCTACAATGACTTCCTCCAGCCAAAACAAGCATTAATTTTTTTCTTCTGGAGGGATTTCTTCAATAATCATCACAGGACAAAATATTCTTGAAGAAGTTCAAGGAATGAGTTTGAACTTATTGACTATGAAGTTTTGCGGCATGTTTACTCAATAATCTGTACACATACATACTAGATTAGTAAAAATAAGATGTAATTAGTTTTTGAATTGGCCTCTGAAATAATTCACATGTAAATTTGTACTTAGTTTATGAAAAAATATATTCATGAAAAATTCATCACTCTAAATGAGTGAAATTGTATCGAATATTCAAATATATATTGAAGAAAGATTAAATGTTTAAATGTTAAACTTTTATGTAAATCCAATTTTTCTCCAGTTTTTCCAGTTTTCTCCTGTTTACCACAATGCATAGAAATCTAGTTGTACTAGAACTAACGTACCTTTTCCTTTCAAATCGCGATATTCAATGACAAATATCGAACAAGCAGTATAACATTTTCGAATCGGTTGAACTATTGTTTTTATGGTGATTAGCATTTCTAAATCCTTCTGAACAGTTTTTTCTGATGGATTTAGCGATTAGTAGATTTTGGCGGTGGGTAGCGGCCAATCTGTTCTAGTGACATCTGTCAAACTTATGCCAAAGTCCATGGCATGTCACATCAGTAAGCGTATTTTACGGGAACTTGGTGATTATTCACAGTCGCCTCTTCATCATTTACTGGCAAAATTTGAGACATCCAGTAAAGTTAACAACCAGCAACACCATTACATGCAAAGAATGAAAAACTTATCGAATTTTGTGGCCTAAAACTCAGAAAGTATGACTGATTGAGGTTCAAATCATTTGACAGGGTACTCCAATTCTGAATGGAAAATTATCTCTAGTGATGAGGAGCAACTTGGAATAAATATGTATTAACAAGCAAAAATGTCATGTAAGCCATGTAAGGAACGACAATAAATGTTCATCAACAAATGATGCAACCTCAAAAATTTACCGTTTAATGAGACCGTTAACCGTTCATATGGACCTGAATGACGTTTGGTTTCAGCAAGAATGTGCTGAGCGCCAAACGGAGAATGCCAATGTTGACAATCTACATGAAAATTTTGAGGGTGAGGTTATCATCGCAGTATGATCAATTCACAATTCGACCGATGCGATGAAAATGAACATTACCCAGTTGGGTTCCTCATGAAAAATTTGTGAAATCAGTTGAGAATTTCATGAAATTTCTTTCAATTATTTTTATGATTAACAAATATCGAATATCAAACAAATATTATCATACCCAACTTAACTTCCATTATGACTATCTGTTACAGTTTTCAAAATGAACACTGAATTTCATAATCTCAAGTTTTACATATGAATTATCTAAAAAAGCGTTCTTAGTCCCCTGATTAATTTTTGTTTCAATGCGTCAATGTTGCCAAATTACTTTGAAGTACGTCACTTACTGACGTACCCACTTGTGCATCAGTTTACCTTTGATGTACAACATGTTTTATATTCGATACAATAACGCGGGAATTCACCTAGTAGTGGGTTGTAAGCTACATAAACAAAAGTTCGTCAGAAATCAAACATTTCGTCACTCAATTTATACGAAACAACTTATCAGATACCAATTGATTTGCCGATACTTGATGGAAATCTAGTATCACATTGTAAATAAAACTAACTCCTTAATATAATTTTGCTATTCGACATATAAAAATCATATAATTGAATAAGTTTTACGCACAATAATTAATCAGATCTAAACGATATGGTATTGATTTGCACGTAGGTATACTTATATAATACTTTTGTAACAATATTTCTTTGATGAATAAGTCTACTGTGCGTGCACAACTGAATGCATAATAAATATACTCGTATTATGAACAATTAATTGAAATTATACTTTGGACGTCTAAATGCACTGAAAAAGTTAGACTGAACTTTTTGAAACTTTGAATATTTATTATAGACTTTATGACATAATTGTCAATCTTAATATACCTACATTTTATTCCATATCATTTCTGATATATATTCCTGATTTTATCGTCTTTAAAATAATTCTCTGGATGTAATATTGATTTGTATCGAGATATTTAGCATATACTTCATATTTCCATTTGAAAATTTGGCTTTTTTGTTTATTTTGATATGAATACTATTATTTAGTTGTTGAGATGATCACTTTCGTTTGTTAAAGTATCATTTTGTGATTGATGTCAATTATATCAACTAAATAACCTATATTATCAGGCTAGACTTGGAGTGTTGTTTTTCTTAAAGTATATAGATAACCTAAAATGCACGGAGAAACTCAATAATATAGATTAAATTGTGTAGCAAACCAACGCACACCACTGTTGAATTAGAAACGAATAACAATGTTCCATTTCAAAATATTTCAGATGTTATAGTCTTTAACAAAGCAAAAGCATTTACACTTTGTTTCGTAGCGTTTTCTTTTTTGCATCTTAAAGGCTGTAGTATTTAAACATAGCTAATTCGTTATGATGTAAAGCAAGTAAATTATATTGAACACAAAGAGGCCACTCATCACAACAAAATAGATCACAAGATCACTTCATTAGTTTTTACTGCTGCAACCGTTACTGCTACTTACATCTCGTGAACACTGCGTGCATTCGTTCATTTCAGATACCTTTTGGAAATAAACAATTCAAGTACACAATAAAGTATTATATAAAACTGAACTTACAAAGTTAAGGTGAATCAACTTAGTTTAATCAGAATACTCAGCATTCTGTAAGCATCTGAAGAAGTCGTTTGCAACAACGAAACGCGTCATGCTATATTGTCAATAAAGTGTAAATCAAAGTTCATATTCAATTATAATGGATTTACATCAAATAAACGCCAACACTATTAAATACATAAAATAATTATCAGTTTATATTTAAAAATTTTTCTTGCATGGCATATTTCTTCAATCTTTTTTAGTAGAAGTGTGTATTTCGTGTTGTAAATCGAATGATCTAAATCGTCAATTTATCGGAAACTTTAGTTTATAATTAACATTTGTAATATGAGCTCCTCTTTATAGAAGTGTTTTAAACTGTCTATTCAGTGAGCCCTTGCGTGAGATGTGAAAAAGATTTAAAAAATTAAAACATTTGTTTTTCTTTTTGATTTTGTATTGTGTATCATACTAGTGGAAAAAAAGTTTTTCATCAACAAATTTTAGAAAATTTTGAAGTTTGCAATAAACACTATTCGATTTCGATATCTTCAAATCTAATATTCTAAATTCTATGAATGTGATCGTCCATAGGAATATACTTTGTGAACAGAAACTTTGTGAAGTAAACGCTTCGTTTTACCATCACACAGTACACTACAGTGTCTTCGTATATGAAGATATATATATATATATATATATATATATATATATATATATATATATATATATATATATATATATTCAAATAATGTAGGCCCGGTTCTAATACTGTAATCATTTGATAATTTTTGTTTCGGTTTCAAATATGAATTGTCATAAACCATTCTTACTAGCTTACCAAATTAAATATCTGCCAATAATAAATTATAATTCGCTCGTTTTCATTGATAATTTCGCTCATTACTGTGTTCTGATCTCAAGTATCTGATTTCATTCACCAATTTGCTAGCAAGCCCACAGGAATATCATCTTCATAAAGCGTAACCATGACCGTCCGAACTGACGTCATAAATATTGATCGGCGCTTGACGTTGGAGCAACTTTACTGACGTCACGCTCGGGCTACACGGCGCAAAACGAGCACGAAGTATTTCAGGGAGCATAGTCCAACCCTAAGAGGAATCCAATTCACTGGATTGTTGGATAGAGGAGTGACAGGCCGGTAGCACTTTGGTCGAAAATAGACTTGACCCCTATAAAGTCATTATATTTGATTGAGTATATGAATATTTTATCGATCCCACGAATTCACGATTTTTTATAAATATGAATGAATGAATCCAACAAAAAGAGTATTGCCATATGAATGGTTAGATAACGTCATCTATATATATATATATATATATATATATATATATATATATATATATATATATATATATATATATATATATTATTATATATATATATATATATATATATATATATATATCTATATATATATATATATATATATATATATATATATATATATATATATATATATATTATTATTCGATTGTTCCCCATGAGGAGAGCGACTGAACTTGAATTCGCAATCATTAGGAATTTTGCTTCATCTTTTTTGCCTCCCAAAAACGCTTCATCCTCTCTGAATGCCCTTTCTTCCGTTCATCTGTCCACTTTACTCCAGGTTGACGAATTACTTTTTGCTCAAACTTTATATGTGCGATTTGATAGCGGCATTCAGTGCGATCTTCGAGATTTTTTATATTGATCTGTTGTAGATCCTCTTGGACCTCTTTTAGACACTCTGTTCCGCATTTACTATTTATAATTATATTGAGTAGTTTCTTCGGTATTCTGGACTGTTTCATTCTGTAGACATGTGCATAGAACTTTGCTCGTCGTTTTCTGATTTCTTCCGTTATCGTATTTGTCTTTTGATACAGTTCAATTTGAGGTCTTTTCATCCAAACGCAGTTGATATGAATTGGCACGTCAATCTTTTTGAGAATTTTTCGTTCTTGTTTTTCTATTTCTCTAATTCTTGAATGGCCCCAATAACCATTGTTTCAGCTGCGTAGATTGCTTCTGGAAGAATCCTTGTGTTATAATGCCTCAATTTGACGCCTCTCGAAATGCACTTTTTGTTATAGTGAGCCCATGTTAGTTTGTAGGCCCTTTGGAGCTTGGATATTCTCTGTTCATTAGCGATTCGGTTTAAACCTGAGGACTGTTTAACTTCTCCGAGGTATTTAAAATGACTTTCTTGTAAAATGGCCTACTTGCAGAATTTCACCATGTTTTGTAATAAGATATATATATATATATATATATATATATATATATATATATATATATATATATATAAGAGAGAAAAAATTAACGGTATTTACCTGCAATTTTTTCATTATTTTTGTGACATCCGTTTACATATGTTTCAAGCTAATTGGCTATCATAAGAACAGCGTAGTTTAAGTTTTAGATGTTCAAACCTGGATGTTGATTAAAAACACAGAACAAAACAAAATACAAAATTCAAAATCCACATCTTTGTGGTTTAATTGAGTATCTTTGATTGGAGTTCTATTCGACTCTGTTTTGAATACTGAATCAATATGTTCCTGTGAGACGATATTCATACCTTCTGGAAATTTTGTACCGACAATAAGATAAATTTAAAAAAGTTTATACAGGTATGAAAATAGAAAAGAAACAATTTACGGTATTAAGCAATTTTTTGTTTGTTTTTGTGACAGCCGTTTACATATGTTTCAAGCTAATTGGCTATCATCAGAACGGCGTAGTTCACGTTTTAGATGCTCAAACTTGAATGTTGATTAAAAACACAGAACAAAACAAAACCCAAAATTCAACGTATCAACGTAACAAGCATCTTTGTGGTTTAATTGAGTATATTTGATTGGAGTTCTATTCGACTCTGATTGTGTTTTGTATTGTTCTGTGTTTTCAAAAAACATCCAAGTTTAAACATCTAAAACTTGAACTAGGCTATGATTATAGTCAATAAGCTTGAAACATATGTAAATGGCTGTCACAAAAACAAAAACAAAAATTGCAGGTAAATACCGTAAATTTCGTCTTTTCTATTTTCATACCTGTATAAACTTTTATATATATATATATATATATATATATATATATATATATATATATATATATATATATATATAGTTTCAAGATTCAAATTATTCAATACTAGTAAATACTGAGACTCTCAATCGAAATATTTCAAATAAAACTCTCAGGGAACTGTCTACAAAAATGTTGTCAACGAGAACGAACTTATCTCTTTCGAGAGTGAATATAAAGAGCGCTTCGAAAAATCATCGACCTTGTTGAATGATAATAGGATACAATTGCTTCATTATTATTATGAATCATTTAGCATTTATATTCACTCTCGAAAGTGATAGGTTAGTCCTCGTTGACAATATTTGTGTAGATAGCTCCCTGAGAGTTTTATTTGAAATATTGAGACATAGACTCTTAGGAAAGTTATGCAATAAACCGATTTTTTCAGCAGCTGTTGCACATGTCACACCATCTTGTTGGAACAATTTGACTCTGATATCAATATTTTCAAGCTCCGGTAAAAAAAATATTGTGCACCATTTACAGTTAGAGCAGCACCAGCAACATTTTCGGTATAATAAGGCCGCATCGCCACCACACCATAAATCACACCAAATCGCTACTTTTTTGGGTGCATTTGAAGTACATGAAGTCCTTTTGGACTTTACTCTCCCCAAATACGACAATTCTGCTAATTAACAAAGTCATTCTCAGATGAACAGGTGCTTCATGACTGAACCAAATTTTTTTTGAAAATTCATCATATTTTTCGAAGGTGGAAATTAATAGAATAGAAACTAATAGAAAATATTAATAGAATTGATAGGAATTAAATGGGCTGTTAGCTTCAACTCATGTGTTAACTGAACTTTATCATATTTTAACGAGTAATCCTTGTGTAAAATTTGTGATAAAGTTGTTTGTGCAATGTTTAATTGGACGTCGTATCATTGACACTCTTCGATCATCTGCAACTCTCTTACGAACTGAATCAATATCATTTTCAATATCATATCGGGGTGATCCATTGTTTCAGCTACAAAATGAGGTAGTCCTACTCTTGCCCCCGATCCCATACAAACAAAATGCCTTGTCGGTGTTTAATTGACGGTGATGAAAAAATTTCGGATGAATCTTGATAAACAGAGGGCTATAACATCCTTCATTTGATCAGAATTAAGAAATTTGATCAATTTTCGTAACTAAGTGATACTCTTCTTCAGTATTCTACTCATCAGATCAAGTGAAGGAGTGTAAAAATCAAGCCTGGTACAACAATGTTTCCATTATACTTTACGCAAAAAAAATTCGAGCACTATTTGAAAGGTTTCTTATTTTCATAATAAAAGAGAGAAATTCAAATAATACAAACATGCAAAATGGCGAATGCTCTGGTTCACACCGCCAGTTACTTTCATTGCATGAAAGATGTAAAATATCATTTCATCTTATTACCTTTTACCCAGCGATTCTTAATTTTCACCTTATGAACATGAAACTATTTCATACTCCAGTGTTTAATTTATCTATTTGTAATAATAAAATGATAGGATAAACTGAAAATTGGTTTGCTCAATTTGATAATAAATATCGAAAAAAATCATTGATAATTTAGTTTGCTTTGACATTGACATAGTTTATATTAATGAGAGGCAGATACAATTTCACCTCATTGTCTTTATGAATTCAAAACTACAATTTGAATGTTTAGTAATAATGAAAGTATCTTAAGTCATTGTAGTGTTTATATTAGGGTTTAGATATTATAATATATGAATACAATCTGTTATGTATATAATTTGGAATTAATCCTGATCTTCACGAACAACCAATCTATGCCCCTTGTGTTCCCATCGGGCGTGTTCTTCGTTATCTCCAAGGGTTACTACCAGAGTGTCCGGGTTAGCTGGAAGGCAGTATGAAAATATCGTCTATCGTTCATAATGGTTTACTTCAGGGATTACCAACTAGTGCGGCTATCAGAGGTAAGATTCTCCAAAGGGGGCGCTTAGGTATTCATTAAAATCCATGATTATTATAAATATAACAGAGACCAGATCTTATAAAATAAGATCTCTCTCTCTCTCTACTGAGCAATATGAACCCAAGAAATCATCAATTGATTCATGAAGTGCAGACATAATATTCTCACTTATCATTATTGATATATTTACTTCAGTATTTCGATTATATGCCCACTTGTGTTTAACGAAATTCTTTAAAATTTTCATCGTATGTCTTATTTCCACCAATAAACATTGTAGAGAATGGTAATTATTCTTTCAGAAGCAATCTGTGCTTGTAGAAAGTTGGACATACATTTTTTACCGATTCCGAACGGACCAAGAATGGGAATCGAACTCACTAGCATTTAAAGCCGAAAGCGTTATAGGATCACTAACTATACCGCTCGGCTACTGAGCCTGTAAAATTTTTCGATACCGGAAATCGAACCCAGGGCTCCTTGGTAATATATATATATATATATATATATATATATATATATATATATATATATATATATATATATATATATATATATATATATATATATATATATATATATATATATATAAACAAAAGTGAACTTTTGACTAATTGCCTTCACCAATTGCTAGAAGCCGTTGAAGTGTTTCCAGTTTTTTGGCTCTCCTCCGAACGGCGTAGCAAAGTTCAAGTTGTAAGAACCTGGAGATTGCAAAACAAGAAAACCAAACATTCCTCTAAAGGAAATCGACGCATTTCCGGCTACTGCGTTTGTACTATCCGGATTGCAAGATTTGGAATACTCCTTCGACGAGGAGAGACTATTTATCCTTCAAGGTGACACTAAGCCGAGTAATCAAACAATATATGAAAAATTTTTGTAATGAAATCAAATATATGAATAAATGTGGATGATGTGGGGGAAAATTTAAATGAAAGTAAACATTGTCATATGCCGCAATTATACGGCTGCTACGGCAATGCTCACTTTTGTGTAAATTTGCCCCCGTAATATAATAATGTTTGTTTAATATATATTATATTATTATATATATATATATATATATATATATATATATATATATATATATATATATATATATATAGAAAATGAACACTAGAACATTCATTTAAAAATTCAAATTAATCAAGAGAATGTTATAGTAGAGCTAGATATGTGAACGTGTACAATGTGATGCATCGATTTCAATATTTCTCTAATATTTATCCCTTGAAGGATAATGGAGACATATCTAGCTCTACTATAACATTCTCTTGATTAATTTGAATTTTTCGAATGAATGTTCTAGTGTTCATTTTCTTAAATATTTCATTAATTGCCATAAGCACAGAAAATTTCATTTCCTTATATATATATATATATATATATATATATATATATATATATATATATATATATATATATATATATATATATATATATATAGGAAAGTATAATGTATGGTTATAGACTTCATTTTCATTTGGAAGCGGCCGTTGGTACGTGGGTACGTGTTTCGAGCCTGTTGGCTGTCAACCAGAAGAAGAGAGTTCAGGCCTCTGCCAGAACTCTCTCCCTTTCTCTATCCCTCTATACATAAATATACAAACTATTTGCTTTTCGAATTCATTCGATTGTTTACAAATCGTTAATTTTGGTTATCATATGGAAACATTTTTATATCTACAATTTCAATTTCTACTGATTATTGTTTTAATTGTTTTAAATTCTGCTTATTATTTACTGTTTATTATTATTATTATTTTTTAAATAACATATTCCTGTTGGATGGTTGTTGGCCATACCTTTTATTCTTAGTTTGCCGTAAGTTGTTAAACACAATTTTTTACAAGTATAATTGTATGTAAATGTTTTTCAGAGTCCTGATGAAGATTGTAATCACAATCGAAATATAGACCAGGCATCCAAATTGAATAAAACCTCACATTCCTATTCATAGTGGCCTTTCATTTGCCTATAACCCACACAATTACATTTATATATATATATATATATATATATATATATATATATATATATATATATATATATATATATATATATATATATATATATATATATATATATATATATAACTATATATTTTATATATATATATATATATATATATATATATATATATATATATATATATATATATATATTATGTATTCTATTATGAAAATTTATTTACTATTGAAAAAAATTGAGTCTCATCAAATGAAATTGCCTGCGCAAATCCAGGTATTTGTTTTTCTGTAATCGATACCTCATTGACGTATTTCATCTCCGTATCTACACTTCAATGGTAACAGAAACTCTAGAATGATGTAAGCAGAAAGTTTGTTGCACAATTTTCCTTTAAAAATACCGTAACAACAACAACTCCAATTCAGAAACAGTTCAACGCTATCGAAACGATAATTGGAACCAAGCAATAAACAGGTAATTAGATAACAACCGATGAAGATGGAAATGAAGTAGTTTTTGCTCATTTTTGCGATCATTTCAAGGTCCAATTTGAGTTTCAATTCAGATAATCACACAAATTCTTACGTTATCAAATATTTCTGCTGCAAGCAGGAAGTTGACAATAGAAATCTATTTATACCTATAGATTACAAAAAAATCCTTGATCTAGTACATTGTTTATTGTAGTACATTTTTGTTGTACAAACCCAAAGATGAAACAAGAATAATCTGCAAGCGGTAGCTCATTTGTAACTTTCAAATCAGATTTTCTAATCGAAAAATTCGATCTGCTTTTTGTCAAGGATGATATGAATACTTCACGAAATCTCAATTCTTGAATTCTTATAAATATTGAGTTCATCACTAGACAAATACTAAAATCAAAAGAAAATTTAATTGATACAGCCTGTTCAAGGAAACATCTGTTGACTTCCATCACTACAGCGTAGCCACAATTTTGTTATCCAAATTTAAAACTGGAACCAACAAACAAAATCCCTTTTGTAGGTCAGTTTTCCAAATATCGGTTCCGCATGAACTGCAGATTAGAAAATTTGATTTTCGTACGTTATAAATGTGGCATAACAGAAACAACTCACTATTAGTACCTTTCAGATGACAAATTCAAATCTAAGTCAATACAACCAAAAATCTAATAAAGGATAGTCTATTTGCAGTATTTTGTAAGTTTATTAGAACAACCTGTTACCACATTGTGATGAATGAAGTAGTCACACCATGCTAGATCTTTTTGCAGCTGAAGAAAAAGATTTCAAGGCTTCAGAAAGCTACAACTTGAAAAACATCTGAAACTTTACTCACGTATGACCTAAATAAATTCTTTCACAAAGTAATATGCAATATTATATAATGAAATATAAAGCTATATATTGTAGGTATTACGAAGGTAATACAATAGGATATTTCAGTAAAAGGGCACTATGTAGTTCTTCGTTTTATCGACGTTTCGTTATCAATATATGTCCTTTTCAGATTACTTGAAGGTACAAGAAGTTGGATCTCAATTGATATGTAAAAAAATTATCATTCAAGCTTGACAATATTTAAAGTTACTGAAGCGTTATCATTTCTTTGGAAGAAACTTCACAATTTTATCAATATTTAATGGATACTACAGTGGAAAACGTGCTAAGATAGATAACCTTGATAGCGTCTGTGATTTGCGTGAAAAAATAAAAGAATTCAACGTTCAGAGGTGCTTTTCTTTATTCTTTGAACTTGTATGTATTACTGTGTATTTTGAAACATAGAGTCAACCATTTTATATAATATATTGCAGTGTCATAGTTTAGTCAGATCATATCTGTCACAAATTTTTCAAGTTTTCAGAAAGAAAATAGAGAGAATTTGAATTGAGAATAATTTTTTAGTCTCTTAGATAAAGATATAGACCTACTCAAGTTTGTTTTTTTAATCTTCATTGGAAATCCAACTTCCTGTATCTTTATATCCGGAAGGACATATACATTGATATCCACCGGTCGATGAAATCAACGAACAGGGTAACTAACCAATACTCTTTTATTGTGCTCTCTTTCCATTTATAAAAATATTTAGGCTTTTTGCTTTTTTGACTTCGAAAAACGCTGTATTCTCTCAGAATGCTTCTCCTTTCGTTCATCTGTCCATTTCATTATAGGGTATATATATATATATATATATATATATATATATATATATGAAGAAATATTTATATGTAAATTTTGGAATCGAAATTACATCACAAAAGTTTTCTACCTCGACTGGATCCGTCAAAAACGCTTCATCCTCTATGAATGCTCTTTCTTCCGTTCATCTGTCTATTTTACTCCAGGTTGACTATTTGATTTTTGTTCAAACTTCATATGTGCGATTTTATAGCGACATTCAGTGCGATCTTCGAGATTTTTTATATTGATTTGATGTAGATCTTTTTGGGCCACTTTTAGCCTCTTTGTTCCGCATTTATTCTTCATAATTATATCGAGTAGTTTCTTCGGTATTGTGGACTCTTTCATTCTGTAGACATGTGCGTAGAACTTCGCTCGTCGTTTTCTGATTTCTTCCGATATCGTATTTGTCTTTTGATAAAGTTCATTCTGAGGTCATTTCATCCAAATGCCGTTTCTATTGATTGGCCCGTAAATCTTTCTAAGAATGTTTCGTTCTTGTTTTTCTATTTCTCTTATTCTTGAATGACCATCAATAACCATTGTTTCAGATGCGTAGATTGCTTCTGGAAGAATCGTTGTGTTATACTTAATGCCTCAATTTGGGGCTTCTCGAAATGCACTTTTTGTTATAGTAAGCGCATGTTAGTTTGTAAGCCGTTTGGAGCTTGGTAATTCTCTGTTCATTAGCGATTCGGTTTAAACCTGAGAACTGTATAACTTCTCCGAGGTATTTAAAATGGGGGACTTGCAGAATTTCACCATGTTTTGTGATAAGAGAGGATTTATTTTTTGGGTTTCTGTCGATGTAATTGGTTTTATCATAAGAAATTTGTAACCCGGTTTTCTGCGCAATTTAATGAAGTTTTTCTACGGCGAGAATGGCTTCAGTTCTGTTGTCTGTGATGATATCGATATCATCACAGACAACAGATATCTATGATAGCAATATCGTCTTTTCAGGCGATATTGCTATATTTTATTTTATGAATATTCGAAGATCAATGAGAAACAAAATTTTTTTTATCGATGTTCTTATCAATATCATGTATTGTTACAAAGGTATTTGAAGTACCTGAAAATATTTGAAGAAATTGCGAAAAATTGCGACTACAAACGTTTTCTTAATAGAAATTAATATTATAAATATTCGTTATTCATATTTTGTTAATAGCGTGGTTTTTTCACTAAGCAGATACACATAAATCGCAAAGTTTTTGTATGAAGTTTCTGACTGACGATTTTTTTAAATTACCACCACCATCGAAAGATGGTTGATCCAAGGCAATGTTCCAATGCCATTGCCAGGAGACAGGGACATTTGCTGCCCGGGGCAAACGTGAGTAGACCGTGTCGTCAAGGGAAGGGCCTTCAGAAATTCTCTGCGCAGAAGCAGAGAACTTTCATATTTCGCTTTTCCAGGAACCGGGAACGACGAAAATTTTGGGTCGATAATTTTAATGTCAAATGCTTCTATGTTATCCACCACGACAGTAAATGCATCGTTGAAAATATAAAATGCAGCTTTGCATATAAACTAAAATTCAAACACTTGAACTTTTGATTTATACACTTTATTGTCAATAAAGTGTAATTCAAGTGTTTGAATTTTAGTTTACATTCAATTATAATGGATTTACATCAAGTAAACGCCAACACTATTGAATAAATAAATTTTAAAAAAATGCAGCTTTGGTTTTCAATTAAACTGCATTCCAGCCAACATTCTAAATTTTAAGGAACAAACTCATTTTTAAAAAGATGAAATTATGGGAACATAATATTCCATAAAAACACTATATGGTGCAAGAGTACTAGTCAAATTGTATTTCATATACACATTTATCCCCATTTGAAAGAAGAATAATTATAGGTAACCTATAGGTTAAAATATTTCATCATCTGTTATTGTGTTAATGAACTGTAATTCAACATCAAGTGTTATTATGATACGATAATAAATTTTAAAATTAAAAGGAAAAAAACTGAAGGCGCAAAATTTTTAATTTGGCCCTCTTATTGTTTTATGGACTATTCAATATTTAATACAAGACAGAAGGAATTCAATTAGTCTAGAAACAAGATTATAGAATAACGAGTTAAAAACACAGATATCCAAAAAAATATATCATCTAAATTATTTATACTAACACTAGGAAGTTTACAAATAGAAGATATTCAAGCGTTAAATTATTACAAGAGTTGAGAGTATTTGACACTAGGAAACTATATTTTCGATCAGTTTTTTTCATTCGAATGCAAAAGCGCCTGTGGAATCCATATTATACTCTTCAAAAGTTCTTCAATATCATTTACATGTTTCATTCTTGCGTGCAAGCACAGAGTGCTTCTGGAAGAATAACAAGATACTGAATTATTTGCCCTGGTGTCATTGTGACAGATTATCATAATTTCAAAATTGTATAGTTGAAACAATAGTTATAAGAATTATTAGTTAGGTAATCTGTATTAGTTACATAATACAACTATACACTATGGATTAATGAATTTATTTTTATTATTATATAGGTATCTATTATGAATATGTAAAACTTTTTGTTAATGTTTGATTTTGCGTTTTTTAATATAGATATATTCTATTAAAGTTTTCATTGTAAGTGTTACTTTGACCTGCAAGTTGACTTTCAGTATCTATACCAGCATAAACAAAAATTGGAATGGAACACATTGCAAATGACCAATAAAAAACTATCTAAAATTAACATGAAATTAAGCTAGTAAATCATGTGATGAAAGTAAACTAAATACTGAATTTGGAAATAAGCCTGGTGAATTTCAATACGTTGAAAATAAAATATAGTGGATGACATAACTAAAGGTGATTCATTTAGATGTACTTTTTTTTAAATAAAAAAAAATGAATGATAACATTTTTATTTTCTATATTTTTTCTATATTTCTATATTTCTATTTTTATATTCTTTGTTATCAAACAAAAGAACCATTCTTTACAATTATTTTTTAAAGATAGTTTCTTTCAAATGTTGTCCGCGACTAGGGTTAACAACGTTCATTCTGTAATTCCAATTTTCAAAGACGCGTATGAGTATTTCGAGTGGTAGTTGGCTAATGACTCGAGTAATATTGGCCTCCAATGCCTCAATTGGCCGGCTTATCCATGTAGACTTTGGACCTTACATAGCCCCAAAGGAAAAAATCAAGAGGTGTGATGTCACATGACCTAGCCAGCCTATTCACTGGTCCAAAGCGTGAAATGAGCTGTTCGCCGAATCGCTCTCGCAGTAAGTATAGCCATGGTTTCACGGACTGTATGGCAAGTGGCGCCATCTTGTTGGAACCAAATTTCGTCGAGACCATGTGCTTCAATTTCTGGTATCAAATAGTCTGTTATCATGGCGCAATAACGGTCACCATTCATAGTAATGTTCCGGCCGGCCTCTGTTTTGAAAAAATATGGACCGATTATTCCACCGGCCCATAAACCACAACCAAACAGTTGTTTTATCTGGGTTTAATGGCACCTCTTGAACCTCTTTAGGTTGTTTATCACCCCAAATACGGTCATTTTGTTTATTCACGAATCCATTAAGCCAAAAATGGGCCTCATCGGTGAACAATATTTTTGTCAAAAACATTCCTCGTAGAACGCCCATTTTCGTAAAACACTTGAACAATTTGTAGACGCTGTGCCGGGATAAGTCTCCATTATGAATTGTCAAACACTACTAAACAAGAATGTTTCTTTAATTGACACGAGGCATGCGCAATCTGCAATTAAATAACCCACCACGAAAAGTACCTCTAAATGAATCACCCTTTATAAGTACAAGAATAAAAAAAGAATACATGGCATAATTAAGTTAATCCATTCAGAAAAATGGACATTAGTACAATCAATTTTTTTAATTCTTTCTTGTCCATGTAAACATTTTAAACCGTTATGCAAATGGTCTAACATTATGTGATTTCGTTATGCGTTTCGGGCAGGTTATCCAGAGAAACTAAAAGCTAACACGAACTGAATATAATTGTTCATGCGAAAGCCGCGAATGGACATTTTGTCCTTTGTAGGGGATTCCATTTTATCATTTCATATGTTTGTACGACATACAATTGGCTTTGGTATTCTGTATTGGTATACTGTTTGATATATATCGAATAAAAAACACTTGGCTTAGTTTCACAAAATTATATATATTGCTTCACAAAAGTTTCGGGGTGTTACTCCATCTTCGAAAGTTGAGCTGTTAAAAAAATTAATGAAAAACGTATTATGTCAATATCATGATCTTGAGATTTATAAAAAGGGATTTCGTTGACAATTTTATTCTCTTGACTATACATTTCTTTTTTTTCACATAAAGTCCTCTTTTGGCGAATTATTCAAACTGAACTGGCTATTCCAATATAGTTTTGTTCAAAAGAAGAACACATATGTCGTATGTCGCATATGTCATATTTGAAAAAGCTGTCACAAAAAATTGTTACTTGAGGCTTTGTTAGGAGTAATCATTTCCAACGGAAATATTTTTAATTTTTTATCGTTTTTTAATCATTGTTCGCATTTCTTGTGATTTTATAGTATATTTTCAAATTTATAATCAATAATATTCTCTATATTCTGTAGTCATACGTTTTTACGAATAATTTAAGGTGTTATACAGCTATTACTTGCCGGCGTGTTTTTTATACAGCTCTTAAATCACCATGGCTGATGAAAACAGAATTAGATCCTTCAAAAATAAGGGCAAAAACTCTGAAGTAAGTTTCTAAATCTTAATAGGTACCACTAATGTTTTATAATCATTATTTCCTAGGAAATGCGGCTAAGGCGAATAGGCCAATCTGTAGAACTCAGAAAGGCTCGAAAGGAAGAACAACTTCTGAAAAGGAGAAATATAGCAGTAGATGAAGAAGCACCAACATCTCCTTTACAAGAAGGCAACAATTCAGCAGCTTCTCCTGTGCCAATGTCTACTGAGGAAATTCTGTGGGGTAAGCAATATACTTGATTCATGATATGATATATGAATTCAAGTTGAATTTTTGTTTTTCCCAGGACGTGTGGATTATAAATTGAACCAATAACAAATGGCTTAACATACTTCTTATAGTATCATCATTATCAAATCATTCTTTCCTGCATTATAATGGCAGCCATTAATACTCAGAACATGTAAAATGTTTTAGTAACGTGTTAAATTATTGATTCAGTAAATTCCGTCTGGAAATTGTGAATTATATTAAAAAATTTACATTTCTTACTCGCTGCATTAATTTGAAGCATTAAAAATCAATTTAGAATATGCTAAGGATAAAGTTTTAAATGAAATCCTTACTTAATGTTGGAAGGTATTATAGATAAGAGTCAAACAGTGATGATCACTTTATTATATTTAACTGCCTTAATACAGTTTAATAAGGCGTCCCTGTTGAGAACAGATACATATATACAATAACACTAAAGATGAAGAGCATAATTTATATATCACTGAATTAGCTTTCATTGAAAATTTAGTCTAAAAAATTATAAGGAATACAGTTTTTGCTTTATAACCAAAAATACTTATTATTTTTTGTGTGAACAGAAGAAAATTTTAAATTTTATATACTCATAAAAATAAAGACAAAGATATCAAATTAAAACTGAAATACAGTTTTGTTTTTCTATTCTCATTAGAATGTGTAGTGAATTAGTAATAGTTCACAATTTTGATTAGATTTGTTTAGCTTCTTTGTTTCTTTAGTTTAATATACCTCTTATTTACTGCTTCAGGCTTAGCTTGACTGAAAAAAGCAAATAAAAATTAGTTAGTGGGGAAAGTAAAATTAAATAAATATGATCAAGAGAATGATCAAATATTTAATAAGACTAACTATGAAGAATATTATATCAACTGTCTCAAGTTCCAAAATTTAAGTGTTTTGGTGGTACATACTAAAACTGCTGATGACATACATACTATATACAATAACAGTAAATAGGGAGAGCATAATAAATATCACAGAGTCATTTCCAGTAATGTTGAGCATAAACAATTGTAATGATTATAGTTTTTGCTCAGTAACCAACAATGTACATTTGAGAAAATGACTTTAATTAGTAAACATCCTCTTTTCTTTACGAGATGTTAAAGTGGCAATTTAAAGATAATTTCAACAAATTTTGAGCAAATTGAGATTTTGTACAATTCTTTGTTTCAGGAATGATGAATCCTGATGAAACAATTCAGTTCAATGCAACTCAGGCTTGCAGAAAAATATTGAGTCGTGAAAGAAATCCTCCTATCGATCATATGATTAGGTTGGGTGTAGTCCCCAGATGTGTTGAATTTTTAGGGAAAAGTCATAAGTGAGTATCTAAAAAAAAATGCTTTGAATATTTAAATGTCTTCTATTTCAATTTATAGTCCTGCACTGCAGTTTGAGGCTTGTTGGGCTTTAACAAACATTGCATCAGGTACTCCAGAGCAGACAGCACAAGTAGTTCAAGAGGGAGCATTGTCCAAATTGAAATTGCTTCTATCATCACCTAGACTAGATGTTGTTGAACAAGCCGTATGGGCTATTGGTAAGATCTTTTCTTATAAGAGATAATCTCAACTGATAATTATGTGTTGATTCCCTGTAATTGAAAACTTCAGTTGATTCCAACATAACTACTTAATTGTAAATCGTTATGAAATAGTTTACTAAATTTATTATTTAAAAATATTTATTTTCGCATTATGTAGTTCTCATTGATTCTTTTTGTATCAATTTTCATCTGAAAATAAATGACAGTTTCACTTTGCTCTAAAAGAAATGTTGATATACAGTAATCTATTCCAATTGTATAATTTTCATTTTTTAATTTTCTATAAAATTAATATATTTTTAATTTTCCCATGAATAATAATCATTTCCAATATGTAGATGAAATTGTATACTAATGCTTTGTTTAATGTATAATCAATTTCTCTGAAATCTCTTGAAATCCACAGTTTCTTCACTGTAATTAGAATCATTTTGAAAAAAATTTAATTTCAGGCAATATCGCGGGTGACGGCCCAATAACTAGGGATCTAGTACTAGAAAATGGCATATTAAGCGACCTCTTAGGTCTCATCTCCCATTATTCATCACAAATACCAATATCTCTTTTGAGGAATATAGTTTGGGCCATTTCTAATCTTTGTCGTAACAAGAATCCGCAGCCAAATTTTGAAATCGTCAAAGAAGCATTGCCAGTACTTGCGAAACTGCTACAATATAAGGATAAAGATGTTCTTGCTGATTGTTGTTGGGCACTTAGTTATTTAACAGATGGAAGCAACGAAAAAATTCAAGCTGTTCTTGATACTGGTTTGATTGTTACCCTTGTAGAGCTTCTTAACTGTGACGAAAATACAGTTTTAACCCCTGCTCTTAGAGCTGTTGGCAACATAGTTACTGGAAACGATACACAGGTATTGCTGTTGATAGATATTATTTTCCCTAGTAAGATGTTATAGTTTGAATAAAAATTATTCTAAGAAGATAATATATATATATATATATATATATATATATATATATATATATATATATATATATATATATATATATATATATATATATGTATATTTATACAGTGGTATAACGATATTTACCATAATATAAAAATATTCTACCTTTTGGCAATCAATATTCCATCAGGAGAAATTTCTCTGATTGCCAAAATATTAAAAAATATGATTATATAAATGTAAATATAGTTATACCACTAATTGTTGATATACCAACTAATTGTTAATTATCCAAAAAAATCAACCAAGAAAAAATTATATACATATATATATATATATATATATATATATATATATATATATATATATATATATATATATATATATATATATATATATACAATTAACAATCGAAATAAAGAATATCTATAATATAAAAATGAATCGCAAAAAGTATTGGTAGTCGCGTCATAACTCAACAACCCTTGGACCAATTTTGCCAATTCTTTTTTTTTATGTTCGTTGAAGTCGAAGGATGGTTTTTACGACGAGAAAGATTCTAATAATTGCCGGGAAAAACCCTTAAAACAACCCTTCTCTTTTTCCCATACAAACGTTTTCTAACTAAAAAGTAGAGACAATTTGATAATATCTTGAATCTGACCAAATTGAATGGCCAGAAAATGTAAGAGCAATAGATCATTAATACTGAATTTTAATTTGGTCGTCTTCGCGATATTATTTCTTTTGTTTTAATTTGGTGAATAATTTGTTTTGATAAACTGATCAGTTTTGATTAAAATTCATCAGTTTTCACATCATTACATCAGTCAGGCACAAACCGCGTTACCAAATGTGTTTTATTATATTTAATGTCCCTATCTGTGCAAAATTATTTAAATACATACTTATATGATGTAAATAAGATGAACACCGAATCTTATATATTTAAAAATGAATACCAATTTCCCTTGGTCACGCCATCACGCGTCAACGGCTGGACCGATTTCACTATTTCTTTTTGTTGTGTTTGTTATTTTCAGGGAAAAAATTTAAAATATTGCGTATAAAATTATAAAATTTCAGGATACTTAATGAATAGTATAAGTAAGAAATAATTATTAATTCTCAAAAAGAGGATGTAAAAAAACTGAATATCTTATCACACATCAAGGTTAGTTCAGAGCTATCACGACTAATATTAAAACTTCAATTTAAATAAAATTTTGGTAAGTTCAAATAGACTAACATACACGTTAATAACATAGCACGTGGTATTTTTGATTATAAAGAATACAGTTTTCTTTGATTTACAGTGGAAAAAATGCTAGCTATTAGATGTACAAACTGAAGTCGCAAAACTCGCAATGCATAAATCTTTGACGCAAGTCATAAACGACGCAAGATATAAAAGAGCAAGTCAATCGAAAAAAAAGAGCAACCAAGAATCGAAATTAAAAATATGAAAAGGTTGCTTTTAACTCCTATCGACCTGCTATAGATTACAGTTCACAGCAAATTGTTGCTATTGAACCAATGAACGTTGTGTGTCAATATTGCAAGGCAAAGTTTAATTATTATTGATAAGAAAATACTACCAAATTGCGACAAAATATTGCGCGAAGAGCCAATTCAAATAGACGTTATCGGTACAGCCACCACAGCCAATATTTCCATTGGTTTTCGGGAATGGACTGAATTTTGAACATTTTTTGACTTATATCCAGCAAATATCTCATATAATTAATGGTGAGATCTATGGGACAAGTACATGCTACGAAATTAGGAATATGCCGTTCAACTATAGAACGGACAAGTTAATTACTTTCAACACATCAAAGGTGTTGATATAGGAATTTTTTTATCGTTCAACTGATTTGAAATAACAGAAAGTTTTACAGTCCTTTCGTAAGTAAGTCCCTGGCTGCACACGGGATAAATGTAAAAACAAGATAGTTCACTGGGTCAGCTAGTATTGAATAAAAAACACTTGACTGGGTTTTACAAAATTTATAATGAATACTTGACAATTGTTTCGGGGTGTTACCCCTTTTCAAAAGTTAAACTGTAAACAATTTTCATTTTATTCATTATAAATTTTTTGAAACCCAGCTAAGTGTTTTTTATTTAATATATTAAACAATTTTTCACCTAGAGATCAGCGAACATTCAATCAACTTTATAAAATGAAAAGATATAGCAAACAAAACAATTCTTCTTGAAATTAATATATTTAAACAAATAATTAGTAAGATCCTTAATTTAATTATTCATCATCATTTGAGAAACTTAAATATATTCACCCGAATCTATATCAAATGAAGGCATTAATCACTCAAATTTTTTGGTTCACAATTATTTTGGTATATTCAATAACCTCTATGTAATCATTTCGAAATGCATATTTCTTTTCTTAAAAAAAATTAGTTCAAACTATTCTAAGTGAAATGAAATTTGTTTTCTTCACTTGAAAATTTTTGGGTGTTCTTTTAACCATGAATTATTAAGATATTTTTCTCATTTTTCATTAACACAGTCACATTGCAATAAAATTAAAATTATAATTTCAAAAAATTTCTATTTTTTCCAAATTAATATTCATGTTAAATGCTAACTACATAATGCACATATCGAATATGAAAAAATTTTTTATCAGGCCTTTTGTATTTAAGTGTAAATGTACATTAGTATTGTAATTTTTGAATTAAATGATTTAAAACAAAATACTAAATCTTGTAATACATTATATTGATGTCTGACGGATTGACTAATGTCAATCCGTCAATAGAGATGATTTTCAACTATTATCACATTTTAATAATACTCTTCAAAACCAAAAATTTTGTTGATAAGAGAAAAATTTCAGGCAAGAATCAAAAAATTTAAAATTTTTAAAAAACTTAGAAATTTGCACAAATTCCGAAAATGTGTCGGACTAAATATAAAATATGGATAAATTCATACAATATATCATATTTCATACTTAAATAATTGAATCAAAAAACAAAAGTTACAAAGTTTAAATATTTTAAATAAATTTCCTTCTTTATTTTCTGTTATTGTTAAAAAACAAAAAGTAACCTATACATGTATTATTTTCCGATAGAAAAATATGACAAAAACACGCATATATAATATTTCAGTATGAATGCTAGTTATCCTTTCAAAAGCTGAGATTGTATGAAAGTTGGACCTACATTTTAACGCTGATTCCGAACGCATCTGCGTATGTACTTGAATATCTTTTGTGTGAAGATTAGAGAGTTAATTAGTTTGAAGATGCCTCAGTATACATCGTACATAAGAAGTATATTCCCCATTTTTGAAATGAGAAAATCTTAAATTGCTTTTTACAAGTAAAACAATTTTTATGTTGCAGACAGATATGGTGATTGCGGCTGGTGCACTTAAATATATGCCCCGATTGTTGCAGTACCCTAAATTTAATATAGTGAAAGAGGCTGCTTGGACAGTATCAAATATCACTGCCGGAAATAAAAATCAACTTCAACAGGTCTTAGATATGGGAATATTGCCACATCTAATAAATGTTTTACAAACAGTAAGTACCTATGTATCACTTTGATATAAATGTTAATTATCTCAAAATATCAAGAATGCTTTGAGGATATCTTGATATTTTAAATATGCTTTGAGTTGAATATTCAAAAAAAATTAAAAATATACACAATTTTTAAATAGACCCTTTTTTTCAAATCATGTATTGCTTTCAACTTATTTCAGTAATTGAAATAATTTAAATCTGTTTCAATATTATAAAATATTGTATATTTCATGTGGCAACTGTAGGACCTTTCAACTGTAAAATCAAACTAAATGCCAGTTAATAATTGGTTTTCAAAGATTTTTCCGTGGTTGAGTGAATGAGTGAACAATCTTAGATTGCCTGGAATATTGATGCCCTTTGACATTCTTCAAATGAGATGATCAATTGATCTTAACATTTTTTGTATAATTTGTTATTAGTTTGCTTCTTGATACTATGTCCTATTCATTTAAAACTGAATGATAGCTTGTGTAATGCTAAGAATGAAAACATGTTCAAGTACACACAATAATCCTATATGTCATATGGTCCCTTTGGTAATACACAGTAGTCCTTTACACCAAATACTGGCTTTCATTGTCAGCTTTTGACATATCGGCCATCTGTGTTTAGTATTATTTTTTCTATGGTCATTCCTATTTATACAATAGATAATTAGTGCATTATAGTGCATATTATCATGCATAATGTAAATTTAGAGTTTTCAAAATTATTAAGTTGTATAATATGATTCCTGCAAATAATTAAAATATTTTCTACCTCTCAGGGTGAATTTCGGTCTCAAAAGGAAGCAGCCTGGGCCATTACCAATTTCACAAGTGGTGGGACCATCCAACAATTGGTTACACTAGTGGAACTAGGAGCCATTAAGCCAATGTGTAATTTGCTGCATGCAAAGGATGCCAAAACTGTAATGGTGGTTTTAGATGGTTTATCCAATATTCTTGATGCTGCAAATAAGGTTGGTCAACTGACAAATGTTGCCATATTGATTGAAGAATGTGGAGGTTTGGATAGTATAGAAAGCTTGCAATGCCATGAAAATGAAAAGGTTTTAGAAAAGGCATTAGGTATGATTGAAAGCTATTTCTCTGAAGAAGTTGATGAGAATCAAAAACCGCCTACTGCTGCAGATGGAACACTGTCTATGGTTATAAATCCACACCTGCCCTCCTGTGGAGAATTTTCGTTTTAAATCTGATGCTCTTTTTTATTGGCATTGGACCAATTTCAATAAATCTTTTTGTGGTATTTTAGAATAAGTGTTATCATTTTTTTTAATTGTAAAATTTGTTACAACTATATCATTCCAAGTATATCACTGATTTGAAATTTAAAATAGCTCATCATTACTTTTTTCTCACAATTTTCTCTCTGAATGTTATATTAAACTTTTGTAATTTCGTATTTTATTTCTTGGTGTTTGTTCATTTTATCATTTTCTACATATTTTTAAACCAGAAATTTCAGAATTGAAAATAAATCTCTTATACAAAAGATGTGATTTTGTAGTGTTTAGGTTGAGTACATTAACTGGAATAGGAATTAGGTATAGATGAAAAATAACATTAATGTTTTTATATCTTCGATTTTACTTATTAAGATACAAAAAGATGTATGATTAATTTAAAAAAAATATATATATATATATATATATATATATATTATATATAATAATATATATATATATATATATATATATATATATATATATATATATATATATATATATATATATATATATATATATATATATATATATATATATATATATATATATATATATATATATATATATATATATATAAGTGTGAAGGTTTCTTGGGAATGAGCACAAATTAAACTTGATGGAGTAATTATTTATTCGACATATGTTTCGGCTCTAGGCCTTTTTCAAGAATATTATAGGTTCATTGTTTGTTGGAAATTTACTTCAATTTCGAAAATCGCCGAAACATATGTCGAATAAATAATTACTCCATCAAGTTTAATTTGTGCTCATTCCCAAGAAACCTTCACACTTATGTTATTAAGCAAAGCACAAGAAAACTAAACAAATTTTATATATATATATATATATATTTATACCTCGGAGGGATACAACACTATGTCCATTTTTTCCATATTGTCTTTATTACAGAGTTAAAATCAGCTTTTCTCATATTTCTTAGAGGAATAGAGCACTCAGCTTTTCTCATATTTCTTAGAGGAATAGAGCACTATGTCCAAAACCAGTTAGAACCGGATATAGCCTGTTTTAAAACAACACCAAGTCCACTTTGATTTAGAGAGATAGAACACCAAAATGTTAAGTACAATCTTAGCCTCGATGAACTAAGATGTTCTATTTATTTAGTGGACTGTATATTTATTAAGTTTTTATTAGTATTTTGACGTTTCGTCGTATTGAAAGAACTGCGTGTTCCTTATAATTTTATTTTAATAATGCTCTCTGACGGAGCTCTACAAATACATACAACTAATATTTCAAAATGTTCTTCACTTCTTCAAAAATGTTTGCAGTCACCCCTTATAACAAATAGCATAAGCTTTTACAAGAGAAAACTTTGGACGTTGAATTACACCATTTTTGATTCTTCCGATTCGTCAGTCCATTGTATTATGTGGGACGAATCCAAAGGAGCTCGTGGCGGAAATGAAATCGGATCTGCATTACTGAAATGGGCAGATACCGTCATTCCTGGCAGTGACATTGAAGAAATCATTCTGTGATCGGATAATTGTTAAGGCCAGAATAAGAATATTAGCCTTATTATGTGTTTCTTTTGGATACTCAATAAGTATCCTCAAGTAAAAATCATCACTCAAAAGTTTCTATTTAAGGGCCACACGCATATGGAGGCGGATACTGTTCATGCACCGATAGAGCCGAAGAGAAAAAACTTAACGACATGACAATTCTAACGCCCTGGGATTGGCAGCAGTTAGTCAGACAGACCTCAATGAAATATACTGTGCATAATATCGAACTGGAAGATTTTAAAAATTTTAGGTCTTTGTACGATGTCAAAACGTGAAAATCCACCCTTATTAATAGAAAAAAAGATGACAACAAAGAACAAGTTCTTCTGTCAACCTGTGTTCAACTGCAAGTAAAACAGAACAGCATGGGAACTCTGTTTTTGAAAAGTAACTTCGCTGATGAAAACCAGGAGATTGACCTTGTTAGGTTTCGAAGGCGACACCTTACATTGCCAAACGATTTCCAACTGGTAACACCAAAACCAATGTCACAACAAAAGTATAATGATCTATTGGCATTACTACCATATGTTCCTACAGTTTGCCATGACTTTTATAAAAACTTAAAGCATAGTAGTAATACCACTAGTGAGTACCCTGAAGGAGACTTACCTGATGTTGACTATTATTATGACTTTATTCAAAACTTTGAATATAAATTTTTGGCAGCACTTTTTTTTTATCTAGATTTTAATTCATTTTAAAATTTGTTTATTCAATTCAAAATAATATATTGACCACGTGATGAAACCAGATTTCTTTTATATTTAGATTTGGCATTTGCCAATTTGAAAACAGATTAATGTAGAGTAAGATGCATCTGTATTACACTTGCCTAAAAGCAGCTTTAAATGAAAATATATGTTATAGTGTGTTCATAATAAACCCTGGCACGTTTGAAATCAAACTACATGAAGACCTAAAAGTAACATACGTGAAGGATGTTAAGAAATCAAAAAAATCACGAGGGTTGAGGGCCACATGAACATCTTACTTCACCCATTACCTGAAGTTCGAAATAGGCGACTAAAACGAAATTGGCCAGCAGATTTAAAAGATTTAAAGAACTGCCACTGGACCAAAACCTCATAAACTGTAATACAAAATTTTTATTCAAATATTTGAAACACATTTCGATTTTTCAGGAAAAATGATACGATTGTGAAAAAAAATTGTTTATATTAGAATTCGAGAAAAATTAATAATAAAACATTTGAGATTGGTAGTTTTCCAGATAACTATATTGTTACATACCTATAATTTATGGTATGTCCTGACAAACGAATGTAAAAACGTGACATAAAATGCTCAGTGTAAATTTCTACTGAATGTTTGAAAATGAATATGTAATTTAATCAATATAACTTATATGACAAAATGACTGATGAAATCAATGATTACTAGTAATTTTCATTATTTTTATTAAATTTCAATCAAATTCAACATTTTGCTTATTGTATATGCAGGGTAATTAGTATGCAAATGCTGCATGTAAACTAGAATTGGACTATATGCAGCTTTTATACTATGAGGTATATCAAAAAATGTGATATATGCAGCAAGCCTCCTTAGAGTTAAACTATCAGGCGTTTCAATATTTTCATTGAGATATTTTTGGAGGTGCGGCTTGAGAGTTGATTCCCAAGCTTCCAAACAATTCGAAATTTCTTCCTTAATACCTAAAATCATCTCTGATGATAAAATATCACAGCTGTGGCAACTTTGTATTTGATTAAGAACTAGTTTAAATTGCCATAATTGAATACTGCTAGGCTGATAATCCATATCTTCTATCATCTATAACAGATAATTTTTGTTTTTAAATCATATCACTGAATGAGAATTTATTGTAGCAAACATAGTTCCTCAAATATTTTTTAAGAAAAATTCCTGAAGTATTGAAATAGAAAATCGCAGTTAGAATACAAGTGAAGAAATAGTTTATGATCTTGAATTAATTTGTATAAACATCAAATACAGGATAAATGAATAAACATTTTCAATTTCTAATTTAATGTCTTGTGTGCATACAAAATACAGATTTGTTTTAAAGTAAATGAAATGTTTTTCACAGCTACACATATTTCATAAAATGGTTCAGATTGAAATTTTTACTGCTCTTAATTATAACTGAGGTAACTAATGTAACTTCCTAATAGTTGCTCAATTCAGTAAAGTGTATTGTTACCTTTGATAATTTAATTTGCTAATTTAAGTAAATTACTTCTGAGAAGTGAAGAAAATTGGTGTGAACTCCCTTAAGAATTATAAAAGAATCTTAACCAAATTGTGAGTTTTCACATAAATGGGAGATTATAACCATTTAGAATGTGACAAGATATATGATGGTTGGGTTACATCAAAGATCATTAATTAAACTGTTGGTATAATAACTGACTATTATTACCATTAAAACATATCTTAAACATTTATGAAATTATATCCAATAATTTATCATAGTAACTTTTTAATAAAGAATGTTTATTTATGATGAGAGAATCATCAAAAATCGACGTTACCTTTCTTATAGCTGCAAAGGCTGGCAAAACTATCAGCTTATCCATAACTACTGCATCATAAGTTATTTTAGTGAACAACTTCTTCAGATTGCACTCTTTAAATTCGGTCGCATCATAGGACAAGAAATTATCACAAAAATATTTCACGCTCTGATTCGAGGTGAAATTCTTAATGGAAGAGGATGATGGATTCCATGGTGACACCATTGATTGAGTCAATGTCCTCGCAAACTGACTATGATATCCAAACTTATCTACTATATAACTCAGACATCCAGCCCTCTGTTTAACATCGATGTAACCATTTGCTGACAATATTTTACTGAAACAGATATTTACAGTTTGATACAGTTCCTACCTAATCTGATTGAAATTCTTACTTCAGGGTAGACCAGTTTCGGTCTTTTCTAAAAATTATTTTCCAATATCGTTCATCATCAACAGCTATTTCAGCTAAGCTATTAAGGTCTGGCAACATCGCTGGTGCTCTTACAGTGAACATTGATCCATCTGTTTTTACAATTCTCAAATTGGCATAACAGCTTTTTCCAAGGTATACGTCTCTGGGAATGACCAATCTGGTTTCAGCAGCTAACACATACAAATGTCTGAAGGCTTGTAAATGATATCTAAATATAAAAACCAGTTAATAACAGATACATATCCTCTATCTATGCTTATATTTATTACCTATTATCATTACTGTGCGTAGGAAATTTTGGATAGAATGCACATACTAATGCTGCCACACTAGAAGGCGAATTAGACAAAGTGTATCTTCCACCACCAAGGAACAATAATCCTAGAGCCATGTGGATAGCTAAATGTGATCCATAAGTAACTACAGCGCTGCTTGAAATTCCAACTCGTTTTCTCAAGTGTCTAACCAGCCTCATAACTTCCAAGTTACCAGTTCCTGCCATAATCTATTAATTTGAATGTTTGTTATTTAATTTACAGAAAATAACCCTCTTCCCTAAACTTCAAAAATATTCCCTAAAATCTTTTGACAATGATTTTTTGAAACTGATTTTAACATGCGAAACTTCCTTCCCATGATGAAATTTTTCATACATTAAAATATCACAAACCATTTTCAATTTAGCAAGCTGATATTTCAAAATGGTAATGCCAAGCGTTATTTGATTATGATAAAATACTTACCATTGCGACTGATAGTAGCAAAACATTTAGACAAGTTTCAATTGTTGGCTTTCCAGCTAATTCAGAGATAGACTTTCCAGTAAGTGAAATAAACATGTGACAGTAATGAAGTAATGTCCTAAAAGCATCCTCATCAGCTGAACCCGCATATCTCAATCCAATTGCAAAACATGCTCCACTTATTATGTTACAATATGCTTGGCTATAAAATATCAATATATTAATCAATGAAACATATTTGACACTCTATAGTAATCTAACATAACATTTCATAGACTAATATTCAAACTCAGTAAACCTAACTATTTTGAAAGCCAACTAAACAGAATGAATATTGAAATTCATGAAATTTAAACTTACTTCATAGCTTCATAATCTATATCCATTAAAGGTGAAGGTTGGACCATACAGAAAGGTCGAATGTTTTTAGGAACTTGAGCTTCAATCCATTCCTTTGATGGTTCAATATTGTTCCAAAGTATCAACGATTTTGATATTATTCGTAGCATTAAAAAGTCAGGTCTAATGAAATCAAGTAAATATTGTGTCTCAGGTGGTGACATCCAATCAGCAATTGTTTTATTATGTGTACCTAAATACATAAGACCAAGTGCTAATGTAGCACCTGGAGCAGTAACATCTAGATTAACAGATGTACCTTCTCGAATTTGAAAAGAAGACACTTTATACTTATCCCTCTGAGCACCTGCAATTATATTCCACATATATTAAAGCCGTTTACATTACTAAACACTTTGAAATATATTATTTTTAATGTATTACATAAGCTTCAAAGGAATTATTTAATAGATAGGTTTCAAATTGATTGGATACAATATCATATTCAAGTTAAATTATTTGCTGTACCTAAAATAGCATATTATTACCTCAACTTCATTAAACAGAGTAACAATAACTATCTCATGAATGATTGCGAGTTTGGACTGGCTGTCGCTTGTTGAAAAACTACAAAATGATTAGCCATAGGAATTTATTTTCACTAAAATACCGTATTTTTAACTCAATCTCCTTTTTTAGACAGAATAAGAATAACTAACTCATGAATGCTTAGGACTTCAGATGGGCTTTCTGTTGTTCTGATGCTGAATATCATTGAATACTTTCAAAATACTTGGATGATTTCATGAAATATAGGTCCAAAATTCTTAAATATAGCACTACACACAATACTAATTGTCATTTATCAGAATGTAACCTTAGTAGTTCGAAGAAGTATTTGTTTTTTAAGGACCTTAAAGAATACAATGCTTATTAAAATAAATTAAACTCTTGGCTTAATGTTTCACGATTTATTTAACAATATGCATAGTCAACATGTTTCGAGCGTTAGCTCATTTTCAAGACTGAAAAATAGTCTTGAAAATGAGCTAACGCTCGAAACATGTTGACTATACATATTGTTAAATAAATCGTGAAACATTAAGCCAAGAGTTTAATTTATTTTAATATTCAATTATGTTTCACCAAGAGTTAAGCGAGAATTCAATCTCATTCAATACAATGCTTTATCGGCCTACATAAGAGGGTTTAAGTTCATTCTTGTTTTTAAGGAGAAATCTCTTAGTAATTATATGACTTCAAAGGTCTCTTTTCTATTTCAGAGTTGCTCCTGTTTTGCATTAATATGATTGAATTGGGTATTTTTATGTAGCTGAATTAGTTGTTTTATATTCAATTTGTGAACACTTTTTGTGGACAATATCTTTTGCATATAAACATTATTGAAATTCAGAAATTGTACCTACTTTTCTTTCAAATAAATACCGTTTGAATATCATAGAATTCCTGAATATGGAAATTTGTAACCAAAAAGGACAGTTTCGAAAAAAATACTTTAAATGATGATAATTCTTAGATATAGAGGAAACTAGTGAAAATTATACAGAAGTTACATCTTGAGTATTCAACAGTCTAATAAGGTGATTTAGAACAAGAAAGCTTTAAAGCAGGTTCTGTAACTAATGTTTCTGTATATGAAAGCGATATTAATTCCACATATTGCGATATTAGTCTCACCAAGTCTTCTCAAAAGGTATGCTCACATTAGTCTTCAACTCGACAACACTGCTTTATCAATCAATGCATATGTTAGTTGATAATTAAGCTTGAGAAGAAATAAGGGGAACAGAGAAACCAAATATTATATTAAATTAGTGCCCCTCACCTGTGAAAGGTCTCTTGGTTCCGCCAGTCATATAATAGTGTAAAGTATCTGATACATTCAGATCGTTTAGCCCAGACTTGCCACCTCGTTGGAGCGTTACCAGCCCTAAAGCTAAACCCGCTGCTAAAGAGTATGATTCCCTATCTGAACTATTCTCCATTTCAGGACCAGGTGGCCTACCTATTTCTGACAACAAAACTTCAGTCATGTGACTATGTGAGGTACCTTGGTACAATAGTCCTATTCCTAACAGTGCAGTTACTTGAAGCGGCTGTGACAAATCTAACTCCATAGAAGTTGGAGGCAGAAGGGCTTCGACGTGGATGCTAAGAGCTTTTGTGACTGCAGTGTGGCCAGTTCCCCGAAACGCACATGCTAGACCTAAATTATATCAAACAAAAAAATATATTCAAACAAATAAAATGATAAACTTGAGATTACTAACACATTTTTTCAAAATCAACACAAATATTATATTGGATATACAGGCTGATTCACCGTCGATTCTCTATAAAAAAATTCTCAAGATATAAGAATTTCAATACGTAACCCTAAATTAGAAAATGGGATTTTGCACAAATTGTCCTTGATTCACGTCCTTCATATTTCTATGGAAAAATCATATCAAAAAACAAATTCAACAAATACACATTTATAATTCATTTTGTATTTATACAAATTTAATTAAGATATATAGAAATAAGAGTTTTTTAATTATATAATCTCTGATAGTGAAAATCGTAGTTTAGAACCAATTGAAAAATATTTACCAATATTTCCGTCCCTAAAAAATTTTCGGGTATCAGAAATACTTTTGATTATTTTCATTTTTGCTTTTAAAAATTGGATTTTGGTCAGTTTGTCAAAGCCAACATTTTTATAAATTCGTCCTTTGTATAGTATTAAATTTCAACTTTATGACTTTCGAATATTGTTATATATAACTATATCTCGTAGACCATCATGCGTGCTGATTCGGTTCATCATGTTGCGTACTGTGTAATGTGATGCTTTCACCGTAATATTACTTAGCAAATGGCATACATTACATTATGTGAAGGCATTCTATTATTCTATTATCGACTATATAAGAAAATAAAATTTATTTCTTTGGTACCTTATCTGGTTAATTCATCCTTATGAAGGCCCTAAATTTTGTACTACTAAAAATTGAATTAAGGAAGAAATATATTCCTGTTCTATTATCGACTGTACGTGAGGATGAAAATTATTTCTTTTTTGTATCATTTTTTAAATCCATCATTATAAAAGCTCTAATTGTATTTAATTTTATTCTATCATAACTCAACTCAGTATATAAAGATATTATGTAATGGTGTTCTATTATCGACTGTAAGTGAAAATAGAATTTATTTCTTTGTTACCTTATTTTGTGAATTCATCTTTATAAAGGCCCTAAATTTATAATTTATACACCAGCACATAATTGTGTGATGGTGTTATATTATCGGCTATATGTGAGAATGAAATTTATTTCTTTTCTTTTATTTATTTTATTTTATAGCCATCTTTATGAATGCTCTAATTTTATACCACAATAATTTGAATTCGCATGGAAATATATTACGTGACTATTATCGCCTATATATTAGAATGAGATTTTTTTCTTTTCAAATTTTATAAAAGTCCTAATTTAAGCAAAAATCATTTCAATTCATATGGAAATATATTATTTGATGGTGTTCAATTATCGACATTTGTGAAGATGAAATTTATTTCTTTGTTGTCCCATTTTATAAACCCATCTTCATGAAAGTCTTAATATTACACCATAATACATTATAAATTTTATATGTGATATGACATCACATTACACCTTAACGTACTGTTTTGCGCACATCTTATATCTACTAATATTACTGAACAAAATCGTTCCTAAGCGCCCTTGTGTCTGCACGTAATGAATAACACTTGGTTCAGTATCGGGTTTGCTAGGTAATATTCGTCTTCTCAATATGTTTCAACATTGGTTCTTTAAATCATCCTTATGCGTGCGAGTTATGCGTAATATGACTAAAAACGCAGAACAGCAATACAGCACTCTATTCTGAGTAATATTACTCTGAGGTGATAGTGTGATGTTTAGATTCTCGCGTAATATATATATATATATATATATATATATATATATATATATATATATATATATATATATATATATATATATATATATAATATATAAATAAAAAACATAAAAAACAACACACATACCTAAAAGAATACCAACACTTATCATCTCATGATGTTTAGCCAAATAATCGAAAGTATTCCATACATCCAAATTTTTCAAGTGCCCATGTAAACCTAACGCCAACAAAAATCCACCATGTTCCATTTGTTTCTCTGTTAATTTTGGCTTGTTAAATACAATCCATGTACTGTCAATATTGCTAGCATCTGGTGATATCCTCAAGCCATTTGCTACTCCATTATGAAATAAAGGCCACAAACTCATATTTGAAGGAGTATCTATATGAGTAAGTTCTACTGTAGTACCTCTTGGGGAAGATTTACCAGATAAGCACAGCTGGGGTATAGGGAGAGGTTTGGTTATTAATGGTGTTGCGGTGCGAAGGGTAAACATAC
This sequence comes from Henosepilachna vigintioctopunctata, assembly GCA_030704895.1. Taxonomy (NCBI): domain Eukaryota; kingdom Metazoa; phylum Arthropoda; class Insecta; order Coleoptera; family Coccinellidae; genus Henosepilachna; species Henosepilachna vigintioctopunctata. The sequence continues at coordinate 4,244,303 of JARQZJ010000093.1, read as the reverse complement.
CTCTGGAATTGTAGAAATGTTATACAATACCGTTATTCAATTAAAAATGACAGACTCGTTTTGAATTCTGAGATAAATAACTCCCAAGAATGTTTTTCAAATGAATAAAAAACAATTTATGGCATCTAGGCAAAGCTTCGGAATGTTATTCATCCAATATGATTTTAGCAGCATTTCAAGGATATAATATTGTCTCAAAGAATCTAATCAATCATTCATATGACATAACGCACATGAAATGTGCACATATGCATGGGTGTTGCTCTGTTAAATTATTTTTAATTTATAGAGATATAATTGAAAACTTATTGATCAATTGCTCCATTGCATGTCTACCACCGAATTATTTTTAAGAGCCTAAAAAAATCTCATCTTACTTTGATTTTTGTGATGGCAGATATTGTCCACTTTCACCGCGCCAACAAAAGTTTGCGGCAAATATTGGCGAATTATCGTTTTTATCTTATATCTGATATATATATATATATATATATATATCTTGAAATTGATTTATTGCCTGTTTGAGGTATTTATTTTGAAAGTTTTTAGCATTAACAGGCTTTTTTAATATGAAAAAGTTTATTTCTGTTGAAATTTATTTAGTTTTGACAAAGTTGTAATATAACAACGAAACGTCAACAGAAATAAACTTTTTCATATTAAAAAAGCCTGTTAATATAAAAACTTTCAAAATATATATATATATATATATATATATATATATATATATATATATATATATATATATATATATATATATATATATATATATATATATATATATATATATATATATATATATATATATATATATATATATATATATATATATTATATATTTATATTATATATATAAAAGAAAGTCGTGTTAGTTACTCCACTTATAACTCAAGAACGGCTGTACCGATATGGCTGAAAATTGGTGGGGAGGTAGTTTAGAGCCAGGAGACGGACATAAGATACTTTTTGTCCCGTTCGGCAGGATTCCCGTGTAACTTGACAAGAAACGTCAGTCACTATGAAAGGTTGTATGAGTTGGTTGAAATCATACTTTTTTAGCACAAAATAGTAAGCATCAAGGGTTCTGTGGTAGAATGCACGACTGTCACGCGGGCGGCTCGGGTTCGGTCCCGGCTAATCCAAGCTTAGCTTTTTTTACTTCAATTACAACAAAAGTTTTCACTAATTTCATTCAATACACATATATTGAACATAATTATAAAGCAGTCGAATATTACATTCATATAAAGAACAATTACTGTATTGAAAACAAAACACATTATATCCTTCCAAAATATTTTCAATTAATTGTTAAATTTAGGTCAATGACACTTCTGAGGCTGTTCTTCGAAAATTTTCGCAAATTTTGTTATTAATATTTCTATATATAAAAAAAAGTCGTGTTAGTTACACATTTATAATTCAAGAACAGCTGAACTGGTTTGGCTGAAAATTGGTCGGAGGGCAGCTTAGAATCAGGAGAAGGACATAGGATACTTTTTGTCAAATTCCCGTGAGACGTGACATAATACGTGGTATAACAAAACGGATATACCACAGCAAGGGTAATTATGTCGGAAGGCATTTTACATCAAATTAGTGTCAGTAAAAGAAATCCCGACCTTCAGATGAATGAGTAGATACATAATCAGGCTTTGATATTGATCGAAGACATGTGTTACCTCATGTTCGGTAATTTATTAGTCAGTTTAGGAATCCAAGTGACAAATTGTGAAATGAATGACGCATTTAATCAAGAATTTGAACGGGAACTTTTCCGTTGACTTGAATATGATCACCAGGAATTAGATTTAATAGTTCAAATGAATGTACCCCTGTTGAATCACCAACAAGAGGATGATACAATGATGAACACAATTGATGATGGAAATGGTGGTTTATATTTCCTGGATGCTCCTGGTGGAACTGGTAAGACATTCCTCATGTAAGAAGTTTCATGGCAGAAGTTTAGTGCGAGATCAAACATTGAGGTTGCAGTTTGCTTCTTCTGGAATAGCAGCCACATTACATTGTTAGAAGGATGGCGTACGGATGATTCATTCAGCATTAAAATATCCGTTAAATCTTCAAACTATTGAAGAACTAACATGTAATATTGCAAAACACTCCGCAATTGCCAAAGTTTTATTAGAATCAAAAATCAGCATCTGGGACGAATGCACAAAAAAATAAACGTGCATTGGAATGAAGTTAATGATAATTAATGAAGATGTTTTGGAGTTGCATTACAGAACGATACATCTGCTGAAGATTTCTCTGAGCAATTACTGACTATCGGTAATGGTCGAGTACTTAGAATTTCTGTAACTTTGTCTCATCAAAAGACGAACTCATTACATAAAGTATTCCCAAAAATCATTACTAAACACAAAAATAAGGAATGGTTGAGAAAGCGAGCAATTTTGGCGGCTTAGAATAAAAATGTAGATGACTTTAACTTCATAATTCAGAACGAGATCATTGGTACACTGCATTCTTTCAAATCAATTGATTGTTTAACAAATGAAGATGGCGCCAACAACTATCCTATTGAATTTTTAAATTCCTTGGATGTGCCGGGATTACCACCCCACAATTTACGACTAAAGGTTGGCTCCGTAGTATCATCGAAACATAAACCAACCAAAACTGTGCAACGGAACGCGTTTGGTGATGAGGAAATTGATGAACAATGTGATTTACACGACGATACTCAAAAGAAAATTCGAAGGTGAGAAAGTTCTCATTCCAAGGATACCGACCGACATGCCGTTTGAGTTTAAACGACTTCAATTTCCGATCCGACTTGCATTCGCCATGACATTAAACAAATCACACGACCAATCTGGTCTGAATCTAAAAAATGCGAAATGTTTTCCCATGGTCAATTCGGAGTATATGTGGCATGTTCACGGATCGGAGGACCATTTGCGTTTTTTTTTTCTTGCACCTGATAATAAAACGAAAAATGGCGTCTATCACAAGATGCTTCACTAAACAGTGGAATCCATGCACTAAAATACATGGCCAATGATTAAAATAAAATACTTGCATTTTTAATTTACATTAATTATCCAAATAAACAATTGCCCTTGATAAAATCGAAAGTCTGCTCATTTATTGCCTCTTAAGTGGAACAAAGTTCGCCGGGTCAGCTAATTAATTATAAACACAGCATCAATGGTTTGATCAATACCAGAAAATACTCATGTATTTATTATTTAATATATGAGAATATTTCAATTTGTGTTTCATTATGGACATTGATTTTCTCCAAATATCAGACTTATGAATCATTAATCATCATGTCCCTATGCCTTCTCTTATATGCCTCCCCACAAGCAAAATTTACTTTTTCTTCCCGTATTAATATTTTACCGTAAAATACCTGATAATAAAGAAGCAGAACACATAACATAAAATGTATTCCATAAATATTTGTGATGAATATACATTGCCACATTTCAAATAAAATTTTTAAATGCAATTTTGAAGATAAATTATAATTATTCAGTTGATTTGTATGAACTTTATTTTATTTCATTTGTACGGACATTCACCTAGTGAAAGCATTCATTCATAACTTTTCAAAAGTAATGAAACTTACATTCTGGGTATTTTATTTTGAGAGAGTTGATCACTCAATACTTTCAGAAGTTATGTACTGTATTTTTATTCAAGTTTTAATAGCATCCAATCACGACACTAAACTCCGTCTTACCTTGCAACAGGTAGCGCCATTGTTCTAGTACAAACGGCATAGAGATATTTCTCCTGTTCCTCAATAAAATCATGATCAGAAATATCAGGTATTTGAACTAGCGCGATAGGGACAGGTTTCGAACTCTGCAGCATTTTTCTTGTTTCAGTTACTCTTACGTCATCAGGAAACCGAAGCTTCATGAAAGAGGTGTCGATATCTTCCATTCCATCGAGACATTCTGACTCAGGTTGACCAATATCATGCAACTGATTATTGTTTCCAATATCGAATTTATCTACAGATGGTTCTGCTCTGTTCTAAAATAAAAATATTTTAAAAGAGAAACATAAATTGAGGACATAATACTTTTTTCATTTTCATAGTTTGGGATGCTAAATCTTCCCTCCATATCAGTAAATATGATTCTGGTGGCCAATTTGCTGGAGGATATTCCCTGCATTTCCAAATAGAATTGTACAAATAGAGGTACAATCCGAACGGCAGGGTATCAAGAACTTTTGTGGATATTTTCATCTGTGTCATCAGTAATACCACATCATTTAATGTCGTAGATGCTTGATCAGTGGTATTGCTTGAGAATTTGTCAGACTCGTCAGAATATTCATTTTTCAATGCAGTAGAAACTACAGCACAAAGCTATGAAAAAAACAAATTTAAAGATTACATAATTCAAAAATACACAAATACATAGTTTTAAATAAAGAAATTCAATAATCACCTCAACAAAGTCACGCGATCTTTCATTCACATATTTCAAGTATGGAAAATTAATAACCCGCTTGCCATTCATCAGATCACTCAAATGTTGCATTATGTTCAATACCCCTTCGTAAGCTATACTGCATATATTAGTGTCCTGTGCAAGGTCATTTGGAAGTATACCAGAGTTTCCATTCACCATACATTTCTCTGGGAAATCCTTCCAATAATGAATTGAATAATCAATCATATTGAGATCATTTGACAATTTATTCAAAAATACTGCTAGTGGTTCGAGAAGGGTATTTTTGAGTATATTCAACTTAAAATCTTCATAGAGTAAATGAAATGAAAAGTGTATTATCTTGATATACGGAAAAAGTATGGAATTTTTATTGATCTGCACATGTTTTGAAAAGACATTAGTTGTTTCTGATTTTGCTGTAGGTGTAATATTGAGCAAAGAATCTACATAATCTGAATTTGTGGCAAGCTTCGAATTAAACAAATACTGCCAGTCATCATCGCAACCAATAGGCGATTGTTTTCGTTTCTTTGCTACCATAGATGGAGTTGGAGGACCTTCCTCAAAAGTCTCACTGACATGCTCTTCCTCATAACCTAATAGTTCTGAAATGGTGAAAAATTTAAATAAATTGTAGCATGTCTTTCAAAAACATAAAATAATCAGTGAATAATATTACAATATATACATGTTTGTGTATAGGTTTACACAGCTATTTTACATATCAGGTTATAAACTATAATCACTAATTTGAAAATAATTTAGATGCATAAATAAAATGATGTTATTATCTTTCAAAAAAGAAAAATGATGAAAAGTATCTTTCAAAGCATTACTCTCTCAAACTGGAATATTACGTAATATCTCAATATTTCCATATTTAATATATATTTTTCTTCTTAATGCATTATAAAGCTTTCAAAAGCTGTTGTAAAGGTAACACTTATACAAATAGACAAACTGTTGTGATTTAAAAATATTAAACTCTGTTACACATATGCAACATGTTTTGGAAGTTTTTTTTGAAGAAAATTTTTTATTCATCTACCTGAAAATACTGCTGCAAATGATGAAAATGTCATTATTCAATATGAGCTTGAACTATTAATAATTAAACCAATTTCTCAAACAAAAATTATTAAATGAAACAGTTTTAAATCTGTGTTGAATAAATAAGTTTCTGAAATGCCTTACCATAAAGTAGCGTAATAAACATTTCCCACTCTTGTTCATTAGTAAAATTTTGTGTACCCATACTGTTTCTTGTGGAATACCACCTTGTGAAAAATGTCATTAATGCTTCTCTTTGTAAGCACTGCTTCAGCACGTTGAGACAATTTTCAACTAAGGGGGAAGTTGCTAAAAGAGGTAACATAATCCTGAAAAATGTTCCGTCAGAATAATGTAGGGTCAACCGATTTTCTATGGGGTCTCTTAAACCAATTAACGTCACTGATTCTATAAAGTGCAAATTAAATTAGTCATAATTCTCAAAACCGAAAAATATTCATACGAACCCTCAGGATTTAAAGTAATTTGGAAGATTTTTGAAGGTTTAGAGGAAGAATGGGGTAATACAGGAGAAAATAGATTTTCATCGAATTGAGGGTCTACTTGATTACAATTAGGTAACATACTGCTTCTTCTGAAATATAAATGCCAGTAAAATTTTCGAATAGACAAGTTAATTAAAATTTTACCTTGGAAATGGCGAATTAATCTGAGATTGAAACCTACGTTCACAAGGAGTGGGAGTATGCTTTACCAAAGTGCCAGAAACATGCATTTTTCCAATGACTGACATTCCAGAGTACAAACTGACGTTATTATTATGTTCCAATATCGCTAGCATACGAAGATGCTTGAAAGAAGAATAATAATCTGCATCAACAGTGAAAAATTTATAAATGTTAAGTTTCAATCACTTACCGGTAATGGGGTTGCATCTTTAGCACTTATGCTATTAATAGAACCAAAAATGATATTGGAAGTAGAAAAGTCTGCTTTCACCATAAACAATTTTGATGACGCTATATAACAGAAGTATGATTGGCCAGCCAAATCATCACATATGAATATTTTGGAAGCTGGTCCACTGTAATGAAAATCTCTAAAAAAAAATTGGTTAAATGAAATATATCGGTGATTATAAGGTAAACCTAAAATTTTGGATTTATGTACTTAAATATTTGAAATAAAAACTAAAAGGGCACCTCATTCACCAGATTTAATTACATAATCTATAATATATCACTTCAAAAATTTCAGTAAATATTAATGAATACTAGTAAAACCAAGGAAAAGTCCAAAAGTATGCTTTTGAAACAGAGCTTTAAAAAATAATTATCTCATAGTTACAATTAAATAATAATAACAATAATAGTTCTTTATTATACGAAAAATTCATATAAATGGCTATTAATCTTAGGTTCTTCAGTAAATTTATTAATTATATATTGTCTATTAGCAATTACTTTAAAATTCAAAAATTAAAAAGAAATAACAAATATGTGGTCTCTAAAGTTAAACATGATGTGACAGTTCATTATTTTTAGAGGTCGTCTCATCACAAGGCGATAAAATATAGAAAATACACACATATAGATAGATAGAAAAATAGCTTATTCATTTCATAAAAAGGGAATCAATCTTTACATACATCATAGATAAAAGATAATAATAATAACATGCACTTATATATAAACACAACAAAAGCAACATTCATTAGAACCATATACTTAGTCATACATAACAAAATACACAGTAAAACCGAAATTCATAAAGAACTACACTGAAGCAGGCCTACACATCCAAAACATAGTCATTAAAATCATAATCTAAAAACTCTTGGGTACTATAAAATATATTCCTAATGAACAATGTCTTCAGAACCTTAAACCTATCGATACTGAGCATTCTGATTCCAGGGGGTATATTATTATATAATTTGACCTCGAAATAGTCTGGTTTATTTTGACTTTTCCTCAATCGGCAAAAGACGGCCCTCAGATCAACTCTATCGAGTGTTAGATGGTTAGGGAAATGCCCGTGCGTCATTAAGGGATTCTCGTTTCCCCTGACACATAATACAGCTTCCAGAATATATACAGTTGGGAAAGTCAGAGACGGGATATACTGAGTTCCAAAAAGACATCCCTCACGAAAAGGAAGACTGCTCATGACTCTTATAGCCTTCCTGTGCAGACTAAACAAGCTGTTCACACACACCGCCACGTCCCACGCGATGATCCCATAGGATATCACAGAATGAAACAGTGCATAACAGGCGTTGAGTAAAGTAGCTCCAGGAACACAACCCACCAAATTCCTCATCCTTCCGCATACATGTTACATGTTTCGCATACAAGCTACACAGGAATTTGACAGAATCCGGATTTCGCCTATCCTTGAGGTCCCGTAATATGAAAATCATTGTTTGGATTTCATCTCCGATTATTAACCGTTCATTCGATGCAAAAAGTTCTGCTCTCGTAACCGTGCCTCCTCCGTCGCTCTCAACATCTTACAGCCGTGCACCATGCAAACTGGGCGTCATGTCATAAGCCGGCTCCTGAAGCGGCAGGTCATTGACGCATATCAAAAAGATCGCCCCCTGTTATATGGGATGAATAGCGAGTGCAGTATTAATGCGAACTAATGCAACATAAAAATATATCAGATCCCAAATATGTTTTTTTTTAGTCCTATAGATGGAATTGTGAAGTGTTCATTACTTGACGATTCTCTACTTTGGAGTTATGAAAGGGTGATGGACACTGAAGTTGTTGTATTTCCGGAGAAGAGCACTGCATTGTCCTTATCAAAACGGCAACACCAACCAGACAAAGACCTCCACCTGAACTGCCATCGACAAAAGACGTGGAAAGCACACATTGACCACTGCACAGTCCAAGCCAAAGCAGGACAGAGCCAACTATATTTGATGATCAACCGCAGGAACAACCTCTGTGCAGCCACTAAGATCCGGCTTAACTAGACGATTATCCGACCAATGATGATACACACTTCAACAGCCTGGGGCAATAGAGCGCACTGCCACATCTAGATACTCCAAGCCATACAGAATAAACCAACTAGAATGGCCATTGACGCCATTCTCAGCCCACCCTCACCACCTGTCGACGTCCCTCCAAATAAGATTTAATCAGATCTATGGTGTTGCCATTGAATTTGTAGTAATCCAGCTTCTCCAGCAGAATACTGCGTGATTCGCAATCAAACGACTTGCTTAAATCATAGAAATAGGAGAAGTAATAATGAAGCCCCACAAAAGAGTCCCTTATTCCAGACAGCGGGTCCAAGATACCCAAAAACGTTATTACCCCCTCTAAAACAATATTGACGGCGGGAGTCATTACCTTCGAAATAGTTATCAAGGAACATCATTAGAAATACACATCAAGGAGTAGACAAAGGTAGGTTAGTTCTTTGTTACATTGACCTCTAAAAATATTAATGTTTGGTTTCAATGAAAAATATTATCATGGCCAAGAATGGTTTGTGTTATTATAGCAGATATAATTTTATGTCGAAGATAAAAGTCGGAATTTGCTGGGATTTAAAAAATTCAAAAAATAAAATAAATTTCCTGAGAGCGCAAATAATACAATAAATGAATGAACGAATGAATGAAATGTTTATTCAACTGAAAATTATACATACTATATATAAAATAAAAATAAAAAATTGAAAACATATTACTCACAAAAGTGATAAAGAAAATATCATCCCTTGGGTGAGTTGTTACTAGTTGTATGTATCAATAATAAGCAAAACAGTAATCTCGAAACGAAAACAGAACAGTAATCCTCACAAGATAGCACAGCGCAAAAGAAAACAAGAAACAACTTAGTTAGGACCGCACAACAAGACCGAAAACACAGCATAGGTAGAAAGTTTATGACATACATAATGGAATATTATATATTGTAATTTTGGAAATTATGAGCTAAAAAAAATTCATGTTGATGAGGGCAGTGAGAAGTTTCATTCAAATCCTATTGATATACTAGTACTGAGAACTCGACAACAACGGCATCGTAATAAGTAATTGCCATTACTTATTTCATAGCATAATTGTTTGTGCTACTCCACTTTACTCCAAAAACATTGAAAAACGTTTTTGCAACAAAGATATTTCATAAAATATCTTTGATATAATATTTGATTTTGGGCAAAATATGCTAACATATTTTGTCTAAAATAATGAGACACTCATAAAAAGATAAGCGTTCAACTTTAAATATTATATGAACAAAAGTCGTCTTCATCATTATCGAATACATACCTAGTGTTATAATTTCATGTATGATATTTCAAAGATATCATATATGAATACATAAATAATATAATAATGATGAAAACATGAAAATAAATTGTATAATAACATTTAACGAAGCTTTTTCATCTCAATTCCATTGTTAAGATTTTAAAATAGAAATTCAGAAGTTATCAATTTGATATTTTATGAAAACAATTTAAAAGGTAAAATATCATATAAAAAAAAAGAACCCATTAATGAGAAATTGTTTAATGAAAAATTCAGATATTGGTCAACGTTTTTGCAAAAGTTTGAATAACCGTGAAGTCTCATTTTTATATTTTTCAAATATGAAATATACATGAAATACCAGCATGTTTCACATACTCCACCATGTTCTTTTCACACTCAAAGATAAAAAATACATAGTTTTATATATGATATAGAATATAGTCCTATATAGAAATACCGAGAATTTTATATTATATAATTAATATCCTAAGAGTAGTCAATACAAACTTCTGGATAAGTTTAGGATCAATATGTTTACTTCACCTATCAAAACACAGTTAATTATTCAAAAGGACTACCATACTTACCCTGAAGTATTTGGCTCTGTCCAAACATAATCTAAACAAATTAGAGGATATTGTTTCATAGAAATCATAGATCTACTTGAATCAAATATAGATTGGGACCTCTCATGAATTTGACTGGGATTAATTACACTTGACAACATAGACATTTGTGGACTGCTAGTTGCTGAAGTCATAGGCGACTGACATCGACTGAAAATTGTTAATGCATAGAAGGTCTACAAATGTTTAAATAAAGCATGTACCTTATAGTAGCCATTGAACTTTGAGATTTCGAATGCAGATGAAAACTTTGCAAACTATTTGCTTTGCCTATAGGGCTGCGTGTATTTGATTGGTTATTTTCCCATATTGATAAACGGCTCTTCAACTGAAAATAATTTCATTATATTATAGTTGAATGATACACACAACAAATTTTCATTTTTCTTAATTTAACATGATAGAATACTGACAAAATACCCTATACTGATGTTATTTTAGTCACAAAACCATCTTCAAGCAGTTTCAGTATATTCTCATGAAGTGTTTGTTCCTGATGTAACTATTACATTTCCAGAGAAAGGCGAGATGTTTCCACTCATTTGTTGCAAAAATATCTATAACAGTGACACACTTTCTATGTGTATTTAGTTCTAAACTTAAAAACAGCAAAATTTCTTGAGATATATTTTATAACTGGATCATCATATTAAACATAGTAAAAATCAACTCGTTTAGTGTCATATTATCATATTAAATTGTCATGCTGTAACAAAAGTTTCGTGAATTGTTCAAAATATTTTACCTTAGCAGAGCTACTTGCAATTGAGGAAACATATCCTATGCTTTTCTCATAAAAATCTCTTTCCTCAGTCCTAATTTTTCGTATCCTATAGACTGAATGTAATTTAGTTTGACTGTCAAAAATAACACAAATGCTGGGATTTTCACTTGTGAATACAATTTTAAATGAAGGGTTATTGAAAAATTGTAAACAGGAACCTTGATTCACTACAACAGGGCAGATATCATCAAGAGGATATGCTAAGGAATATAATAATGCTTTTCCCCCAAAAGATATATCTTTCGAATCATCTACAAAAAAAAGTTGTGAATATTTTATGATTCAAAAAAGGGCAAATATGGGTGCATATCATTTAGAGATCAAGTAATTAAAGATCTTACTTTCTATTTCTTTTTCAATGAGTATTCCATGAGCTGTACTCCAAATTGCACTAGTTAGAAAAGGAGTAGCAACTTCAAAATCTTCTCCTTTTTCTGTGAAAACCCTTATATTTTGACAGTCAACAACACACAAAGAAGGCACTTTTACGGAATGAAATGTATCTGAATTATTTGTGTCTAAACTATAAGATGGACGTTCTAAACAAAAATTGCACCAAAGAATACTCTTGATAGGACTGGTTGATGTAAAGGAGCATATAATTTTTTTTGTATTATTAGAAGTTTCTATACTGTTCATGATTCCACGAGACCATACTACAGTATGGCCTTTTACATATAATTCTTCCTCAATACATCCTGCTTTTGTTTTTGTTGAAAATTCCTCAGATTTTTTTTGGGTTGCAGCTTCAACTGAAATCAAGTGTAAGATGAGTAAAAATATTTATTATACATTCTAATATCTCTGATAGAAAGAAGGAGGAGATATATCATCTACATTTCATTTAAGAGGAAAATTTCATAGATTTTTCAGGATACTGCTTTCAATAGGATATAGGCATAGTTGTTGTCAGCCGGTCAGTACAATATAGGATATATGAATGGTAAGTCAAAATGAGATAAAATTGTGTTCATTTCTCAAAATAAGAATATGCAATCTTTCAGAAAAACGTTTTTTCGAATTAATTTATGAGTAACTCCATCATCTTTTGCAGGATTCTTTCAATCATATCGATCAGTGGTCAGAATTTGGTGCCATTGCGATATATATCAGACCAGCAGTTTGGTTTTTTTGAAAAACGAGATCCACAAGACATGCAATAAAATCACTGCATAATTTTGTATTGGATGGCTTTGAGGAACTTTTATTGACTTCAGTTAAATATTGTGACTTGTCCAAGGCGTTTGACTGTATGCTTCACAGCATATGCTTGGATAAGTTGAAATATTATGGAGTTAGTGGAATTGCACTTGGGCTGTTTCAGTCGTGCCTGAGTGTCAGAAGACTAGTGGCCAGTGATCATCAGATGAGCTCTATGCTTGATGTGAGGCAGAATGTGCCTCAAGGCTCAATACTGGGTCCACTTTTGTTTATGCTGTTCATGAACGATCTACCAGCAAAATACACATTTACCATACATTTCTATATGCTGATGACACAACTCTAGCAAAAAGGGATATTGATAATGGGAACTTTGAGATGAGATCAAAGCAGGTGGAAGAAGAGGCAGTTAAATGGCTTAAAACAAATAAACTATATTTGAATGAGCAGAAATCTCAAAAGATTATTTTTACTACATCTAGAAAAATTCTCCTAACCATTGTATATATATATATTAGACTTTTATGGGATCAGCAGTGCTCTCAATTGAAAAGTAATCTCCCTAGCGCAATATATGCAATACACAGGGGATAAGTCAGGTTACAAGTCACAGTGTACTCTATTATCTAATTTGGGGCACATCTGCTCATATGCAGGAGGTGCTTTTAACACAAAAAAAGCCATATGTGCCATGGAGGGAGTTAATTCCAGAACACACCGTAGACCATTGTTCTGCAAATATAGAATATTAACAGTAACGGTGGAATTGATTGTCAAATCTCTTATGAAAATTATGAACCACTCAGAATTGTATGCTACTGGATCTCATAGCCAACCATATCATGTAAGGACAAACAACTTAAATATTCTGAAATCAAGCCTAAATGTCACCTGAAGTAGAGCATTAGGATCTTGATTATACAATAAAATGTCCAGGGAATGGAGGATGATAGACAAGAGAACAATGAAGAAAAAAATTGAAATCTCATTTACTAAAAACCACTCCCTATAAAGTAGAAGACCTCCTTTTTAGGGAAGAATTAAATTAACTAAATTTAATATTTTGTATGATATCTTTGACTCAATTATTGTATAATTGAAATAAACTATCAATCTATACACCTCTTATGAGAGTATTTCCATGTATTGGAAAACACATGACAAATTAAAAAATAACTTCGAAAAATAAATTTTCCAATCCTCATAGAATGGGAATAACAACTTGTATAACTGCAATACTAATAATAACTTGTACTCACTGCAATACCCTTTTCTTTCAATAAATGAATACATATTAAAAAATTCAACAATTTCAGAATTAAAAGAATCTCACCATTTGTATTGGATGTGGATCTTAAATCTTCACTTCCAGTAGACAAATTATCTTTAAATTTTCTCAAAATAGAATCACTAATTCTAGATGGCTTAATGTTATTATCATCAAGATAATCAAAGAATGACTTAGTGAAAGCTAACCGAGGTTGGAGTTTTTGTTTCTCTGATTGTAAGGGGGTATTATCACAGCTTTCTGAGTCACCTAAAATTTCAGAAGGTTTCCTCAATGTCCACCACTCGTTGTCATATGTAGTATCTATTAAGGACACTTTTTCCAACTTGTCAAGAAGAATTGAATCAAACTTATCAAGTAAATGAATTTTATTCACTATTTCACTTGTAAACTTATCAGAAGGTCCTGGGTGTCTTGAAGTTTGCTGCCGACCACTTGGGACGAATTCCTGAAGAAACATTTTTCCATCAATGCAAAACATATGAGAAAACAGCAATGTTTTGTAGTAATAATTTACTAACCTGTGGATCAGAGGCAGCAATCATGATTTCTATTTTTTCATCCAGATTTGCAATATTATCCAAATGAGATTTATCTCAGAATGATATCCTATGTAGACTGCCTCTTTCACTATACTAGACTTTGTTTTAAACAAGATATTTTGTTATGAAGTAATTACTCATTTAAAAAATATAACTGGAATCTAGAGCATGCAAGAAGGTATTCATATCAGCGGTTTTTTGTTCAACCTGTTCAGTTCTAATATTTTATTTAAGATTTTCTGTTTTTCTTGTTCAAACTATGTTCAAATTCACACCGTTTTCATTGTATTTTGTATTCTTCTTCCGTGGTCAAGTCATAGAAATAGTTTTTAGAATAGTTAACTTGTCAATAAACTTATGTAGGTACATAGTTCTAAAGAGAGATTGTGAAAAAATATTAATTTCTGCTAGCTTAAAATTTTACTAATAATTTATAATTAATAATCAGTAATTGATTATTAAATGGTTAATATTATGTATTGAGTGATTTTTTAACAACCATTATATATTACGAATGTTATGAAGCTGTCCAATTGATAATAGATTCAGATACAAATTTTTAGAAATATTCTATGTATATATTTCAATAAATACAAATAAACTTTCTTTTATTTACAAATTGATATATTGTCGAAATATTTATATTTTTCGGTCATATCAATCTGATTGCAGAGATCTTTTCCGTTCCAACTTCTGTGGGGACCACTTTATCCGTCAGTCATCGATATGCCTGCTGGTTGCTTATTATATAGTCCAGTCAGTTTTAAGGAAGATCAACCGATGGAGGGTAGTGTCAGTGTAGAGAATAGAAAAGAAAGTGTTGTGTGAAGAGTGAAGTACCATTATTATTTAGATTTGGCAGAGACTAAAGTTGTCACTTCTAACTAAAAAAATATCTCAGATCGATGAAAATTAATGAAAAAAACGCGGGATTAAAATTTTCTTCATTTTATGCAAATAGTTCATATAACAAATATAGAATCACACGATTTTTAATTTAAATTTAGAAAGTTTTACTAGCTAAGATCCTTTCTAGATTTGAAAAAATTTGAGTGAAGTGGTTGAAGCAAATTAATTTAAACAAAAGAGAAATAGCAGAATGGCACTTAATGTACATGAGTGTACATTAATGTACTCTATACTTTAGTTTTTATAAAGATTTTACATATTTTAGATGAAGATTTATAGTAGGGTTCTCTAGCGGTCGATAACGTAACGAAACTGTATTATTACAGAGACAGATAATTTCAACATACGGAACACTGAAACTATAGAAATCAGTAAAAAACTGACTTAAAGACAATTGGAATTGCTGTTGAGAAATAAGTATATTAGTAAATTGCGACCACATTCTATTTTGTTTGAGATTCATCAATTTGTTTGCTATTTGCAAACTATTGCACTCAAGGGCGTCGCCAGCCGATGGCGCAGGGGGGGTCAAGTTGACTTTACCTGCTACAATTCATACTTTTCTCATTCTCTATGAATGAGAAAAGTAGGTATGAATTATAGATACAGTCGACAGCCCACGAAGCTTTTCACTTGTACTACGAGCCTTACATCTACAGCGATTGTAATAACAACAGTATCTTAGTACTATATACATATATATTCTTGTAAATTCTTGTAAATAAGTTATAATAACATTTATTAGAAAAATAGAATAACAAAGAGTTTGAATTTGAATAAGTGTACAGCGTACAGCGTATTTTTTTTTAATTACCAGATTTTAATATAGTGGTCGTTGTTTGTTTATATTAGGTTAATTAAAACATAATTTTCGGGGATTCATTGTAAACTTCTCGACCACTTTATTATTAAAATCTTGTAAGTTTCCATGTATAAGTTTTCGGTGCACACTCATCATGGCCAAACCATTAAAGCGATTTTCACTCATAGTGCTTCTTAGCCAGGTTTTTAGTCTCCTGAGGCTGCTAAACGATCGCTCTACCGTACACGTCGTGCATGGAAGAGCGATCAAAATTTTCAACGCTTTTTCCGTGTCGGGAAAGAAGGTTTTTGCTTCTTTTAGTATATCAACAACGATTTGATCTGTTGAGTTTGGTTTGTTATGCCAGAATTGCTGCCAAAGCTCGACTTCAATTTTTATGTTTGGTAAATTATAAAACTGAGCGATAGTTTCACAAGTTTCTGTGAGATTTTCGACTGACATCGTTTGCATTTGTGCGGGGTGTAATTTATATAAAGCAAATGATGGAGTATTTTCTTCAGCAAAGCGTGTTTCAAGCGATGTAATAACGGAGTCCAAGTATGGTATTATTAATGATCTTTTCCAGAATTCTGAAGGGCTTTCTGCTGGGTGATTGCTTCGATGACGTTGTTTCCCAACAATGCGCGGCATTGAAGTGATATCCTCCTCCAGGCCGACTTTCTCCGCAACAATAGTAGCATCCTTTATAATTTCATCTGTGACACTTTCGGGATTATCACGGTGGCTCTTAAGCAATTGCAAAATGCGTTTGACGTGTTGCGAGGCCTTAACTACATCCAATGTTATGGATTAGAGTGCGTTGATAACAGGTTCCAACAAAGCAGAGTATTTAGCTATCAAAGTAATACAAAATATAAACGAAATTTTGAAAGCAGCCGCATGGAGTTGAAAGGCGTTTTTTCGAGTTGCAGTGTTTCCTTCACGCGATAAGTTTTCTAAGGTTTCCAATATAACAGGAAAATTCTCCTTAAATACTCTGATAGTTTTATGTTTCTCATTCCATCTTGTTTCGCAGAGCCTGGCAATATTCGGTACCAATTTAAACCAAAAGTAACCAACCAAAAGTAACTTTGGTTGCATTATATTTGGCAACTTTTTAAGAATCTCTAGGGGGGGCAGCTGCCCCTCCCTGCCCCCCCTTGGCGACGCCCTTGATTGCACTGCTTCTTTAGTTGCATACTAAGTGCTGTTCGTACAGCGTTCGTGTTTGGTGGTTTTTAAATTCTAGTAAGTGGTAGGAACTTTAGCAGTATTCCTATATTAGGAATACTGCTCCATGTAAACCGTTGTACTGCGCGGCACTCGAAGATGTACTTTTATATATCTATCTTTCTAATGTTATTCTAAAAATATTTTTACATAGGTAGTAATTATTCTGTCGATTTCTGGTTTTTCAATTGATTGAAACAACATTTCATACTGGTGTTAAGGGCAGCTATTGCACTTATGTGATGTTATAGCGAGCGGATAACATTTATTTATGTCTTTTCGCAACGCCTTATGCAACATATGAATGAAGTATCTATTACGATATTACTGTTAACGCCTTCAGAAGCTCTCAAGCTCCTGAATGCTCAATACTGAGTTGTTATTGGCTATCGCAATTTCTCCCTTACATACGCCTCAATCTAGGGTGGCTGTTTTCGAGTTTCCCACCATCAGTTTTTAGCATAATTGGGTACGATGCCTTCCCAGAGGAGCGTTGGTCTTCCCGGTCTTTCTCCAGTTGACTTGACGTTCATCACTCACTCCATATTGGTGTGTGCTGACTGCTCTATATGCCCCACATATCGAAGGTGCTCAATTCTTATTGTATGAAGTTTATAGATTCCTGCAGCATTATAAGCTTCGTATTGCTCGAAATTGTAACATCTTCTCTATAATCCATCCTTATCTACTCCTTTGTAAGTGGTTCTTAATATAGGGTGTTTTTTAAGAGGTATAGAAATTTAAATTGCAATAAAACAACTTTGGACCATTCGATTGACGCGAGTTTTTTTTTATTCGAAAGATAATCTTGTGGCATTACATTTTAAATAAGATTTTTGGCATATGATCGCCACGCCTGACTCAGATGTAGTCCAATCTGGACGTCCAATTTTCGATGACTTTTTCCAACATTTGTGGCCGAATATCGGCCACAAATGTTGGCCGCAGTTGGCCACAATAACACGGCAAATATTGTCTTCCAAATGGTCAAGCGTTTGTGGCTTATCCGCATAGACCAATGACTTTACTTAGCCCCACAGAAAGTAGTCTAGCGGTTTTAAATCACAAGATCTTGGAGACCAATTCACAGGTCAAAAACGTGAAATTAGGCGGTCACCAAACGTGTCTTTCAATGAATCGATTGTGGCACGAGATGTGTGACATGTTGCGCCGTCTTGTTGAATCCACAGCTCCTGAACATCATGGTTGTTCAATTTAGGAATGAAAAAGTTAATAATCATGGCTCTATACCGATCGCCATTGACTGTAACGTTCTGGCCATCATCGTTTTTGAAGAAGTACGGACCAACCACCAGCCCATAAAGCGCACCAAACAGTCAGTTTTTCTGGATGTAACGGTGTTTTGACATACACTTGAGGATTATCTCCACTCCAAATGCTGCAGTTTTGTTCGTTAACGCAGCTATACAACCAGAAGTGCGCTTCATCGCTAACCAAAAATCGCGCGATACGTATTCCGCACAAAACCATTATTTTCGAAATAAAATTGCACTATTTGCAAGCGTTGTTCAGGCGTGAGTCTATCCATGATGAAGTGCCAAACCAAACTGAGAATAAATCACTTCTCAGCTGTTGAATCGGTCGCCATCTTCAACAGTAATGCCAACTTAAAGTTCTATGCCTCTAAAAAAACACCCATTATA
Organism: Henosepilachna vigintioctopunctata; assembly: GCA_030704895.1. Taxonomy (NCBI): domain Eukaryota; kingdom Metazoa; phylum Arthropoda; class Insecta; order Coleoptera; family Coccinellidae; genus Henosepilachna; species Henosepilachna vigintioctopunctata. Next base: position 4,225,556 of record JARQZJ010000093.1, on the reverse strand, counting down.
TATGAGGTTAGCGTATTGCTCTGAAATCCATATGTTGAAATGGATCAGAAAAGAGCCAGAATTAAAGTCTGAATTGCAAACTAGGAAATGGCAGGTTATTACTTGTTTTAATTTCTTTTTATTTATAAATTATTTAATTCTTAAATTATTCTTGTTGTTCATCAGCGGACATTGGTGAATATTATTTTAGATACAACTAGGTAATGACCATTATTTCCAAACAGATTTTTTTCCCTGTTTGGATTGAAAGTGTGTTTTTATAATTATTTCTGAGAGCAACCCATTGATTTTACTCCACATTTTCAGCATTAGTACATTTAATTGATGAATCTACTCTCCCTTCAATATTGTAGCAACTATTTGAGGAATATCGCTGAAAATTTTGCAAATAATGTGATCTGACATTGAAAAATTGTTTTTTTCAGAATGTTTATAAAACCCAAAATACTGCTTACTAACAAAAAACTTGATTCCTAAGTGGAGGAAATCAAGTTTTGGTACATATAATCCATAGAATTCTTGTAACAAATGTTGTTGAAAGGCAACCCAGAAAATTTAATTAATTGTACATATAATTCATATAAACGTCTTTTAATAGCCCAAAGGTAATAAATAACATAAATGTTCATAGCAACCTTAAACTTTTATAATGCTATTTTATGATAATCGTTCTTTCTGTAGTATAGGAAGTAAAATAGAATGAAATATTTAGGCGGGTCCTTTCCGCCCAATATAATTCTAATTCGCTGGCTAAACTGCGAACACATCAAAACGAAATCGAGGAATTCAAGCTGGAAATCGCGAATTCATGATTTCAGAGACGGAAATGGAAAATTCATTCCTTGGTAGGTTAATTGGGGCTTATGCTTTACAGCGATGCCAAATGGAGATGTTAGGTAATATAATACAATGTTTATAGGACAATTGAAATAGGGTAGTATTCCGTCTGATTTTTTATTCATTATTTAGTCTATGGAATTCAAAAATTGAAATATACCAATTTCATTTATAACATACTATCAATTTTAATGCAACCTCCACATTATTGTAACCATAAACTCTACTTTAATATGTTTATTAAGAAATTACAAATTTCATTGGTAAATAGGTTCCATTTTTCAATGTGAACCATTCCAATAAACAATAGTTACAGATTTATTTCTTGATATAAAATTGATTTTGATGGACACCCAGGGCGGAACGGGATAAGGCGTGCCCGAATGAAGATGGTGAGTATTGAATATCAATGAAGTACTGCCGTCAATTGACAGGTAGTGTCAATAGATCGTGCTGTTACTCTTCGTTGATCGTTGACTTAGTTTCTTCAGTTTGATTGAATGTTGTGGAGTGGATGTGTAGATCTTCATTTTAAGCCTTCTGCGTGACAATTTTTACCTATTTTGCGACCAAGGTACGTTGATTATACAGCTTTACAATTCAACTCTCATTAATACACGCTTAAGGAACATTTAATCAGCTTGTGTTGAACATTTGTCTACGAATAATTTTAGAGTGGGTATCCATTCGTTATATACTACGCGAAATCCAGAAAAAGTAAACTGTTACGGTATTTTTTCATTCGATAGATGAACTGTTTCAATCTGAAAAATTTTCTTTAAAATTTCGTCGAGTTTTGACGTCATTGTGTAAAAAGTTATGTCAATCTGGAAGAAAGATGTGGTAGAGAAGGATATTGTAAAATTACATGATTCCTATCAAGGTTTGCTGAGAAATAAAAATGGAGAAAGTGATAGGGGTCTACTTAATCAGAAAGTTTCTTGAGATGAGTCAAATGCATGTTTTTTTATTGGTCGTGAAGATGCAGAAGCGGCCATTCAAGTTGATAGTTTAAGAGACGATAAAAACTTGAAATTTATCGAATGTTTATGGGAAAAGAAGAAAACTTGGCTGGGATCTGAAGATAAGAAGTATAAGGGTAAAGTTCAGAATCAGGAGAACGCCGAAAGGGAGATATTGTGCATATAATTAAGGTTTTATGAAGTAAATCGCAATGCGCGAATGAAAAATAGTATTGCGAACGTGTTTTGTCGAATGTCAGTTACATTTGACAATTCTAGTCACATGTATTGTTGCCTTATTGTCTCTCTAACTGGAAAACAACGATCTAGAACAACCAACGATTTAGCTGAAACAGGTGTTAAACTGATTCAAGATTATTATGACTCAATATCCAAAGACGAAGATGATCGCCAATTTCTCCTACAATCAGTAGAAGATCGCCGCAAGAAAATAACAAAATACCAAACTTCAAGAAAAAATATTGTCCAACGAACTTTAAAATAAGTGACCCATAACATATTTCCTTATAATTTGTAATTTTGCTATCTTTACATAATGAAGGCAAATGACTGAAAAATATTCTGAAATAACGGACGAGTGGAGAGGTGAAAATTTTGTCAAAGATTTTTGGGAAACGTTATTAAAGCTTTATTACATGTTTTAGAACATAATTTGTTGCTTTATGATAGTTATTTTGGAATAAGTTTGGAAATTTCGAGGCGTTTGAGGCAAGAGTTGACCAAAATTTTTGAAATGTACTATTGGGCTTTAGGCACTACTATATCATGGAAAAAACAGAGCTAACATTAGAGACATTTTGTTTATTTTTGAATCACCCTATGTCTATACCATATGAAAACCTGAATGAAAATGGAATAAAAAGAAATTGAAAAAACCCACCAACCAATGAGAGTGATTCTGATGAGTCTTCAGTCTTAGTTTTACGCACACTATCAGGAGCATTTATAGCTACAACCAATCCACCAATGTTGTATGGAGAATACCTATATAATTTTTTGATAATGCGGAGTTTCATCTGGCACTCCATTAACGTGGAGTTTCCTGGTGAGTTTCAGTTATGTTCAAGACTGTTCAAGAACTAAAAGCGTCTAGAAATCTTGATAAAATAATTTCGCTTTGGAGTAACCTTCAATTCAGGGGAATCCAAATTCAGCATCCTTTTAATGTAATTTATATTTGACTTCTACTTTGCTACTAAATATCCTAAATTTCTATTTAGCTAGTGGCATTCAAATGTTAATTGATAAAACTGATCAAAGTCAAATTTGATGAAAAAGTATCAATTGATTTCAGACTGACAGAGTTCACTGAATAAAGGGTTACACCACATTTTAATATCCATTCATCGTACTGTTCGAAATAGAAACCTAAATTCTGAATAAAAGTGGAAACATGGATAAAGAAAATTCTGCGAAGAATCTTTACGAAAAAAACATAAGAGAGGATATCATCGTTAGCACTTCTGGTAAGGAAACCAGATAACAGAGACGTAAGAAATTAACGCTCTGTGTGGTAACACACTTAGTTGAACGGAGAAAGCATATCAGGTTATAACCCAGTATATCATATACCTTTATATTATTATTATTATTATTATGATTATAACCCCCATTTGGAGAACTTGAATTCGCCATTCTTAGGACTTTTGCTTCATCTTTTTTGCCTCCCAGAAACGCTTCATCCTCTCTGAATGCTCTTTTTTCGTTCATCTCTCAATTTCAGTCCTAGTTGGCGTGTTGAGTTTTGCACAAACTTCACATGCGCAATTTTATAGCGAGACTAGAGATTTTCTATTCCTGAAGAGTGCGATCTTCGAGATTTTACAAGTTGATCTGTTGTAGATGTTTTTGACCTCTTTTATCACTCTGTTCCGCATTTACTCTTTATGAGTATATCAAGTAGTTTCTCCGGTATTCTGGTATTCTGGACTGTTTCATTGTGTAGATATGAGCATTAGAACTTTAATCGTCGTTTTCTGATTTCTTCCGTTATTGTATTTATCTTTAGATAAAGTATTCCTTGCTGGGCGGTATTCCCTGTGTGTTGGTGTCATTGGTGAGTATTTAGAGATTTAGAACGTCGTGTAACAACTCTAATTCAACAGAAGTGACAGGTTAAGAACTTTCGATAGTTCGAAAGTTTTAATATATGGAAATATTGATAATCCGACTAATTTCAAATTTCCTGATGTGCTACATTTCTTCAGTCTATGGGTGTCCCCCTCGGTTCCACATAATGGAGCCGATATGGTGGATTAATACTAAAAACATTAATAATGTAGCACCTGCAATCTTGAATAATAGAGGCATGCACAGTATACTCAAGGCTGACAAATACACACCAATCAATCACTAACTGAAAGTAACACTAATTGAATATAGAAAAACGATATAGCATCGTTAGCCGTTTGGAATTGTGAGGTAGACAACCCTCGATAAAGAATAAACAAATAATTCCATATGAGAAACCATGCAACGAAAAATTATAATTCAGTTTTTCGGTTGAGTGTTTCACAGTTCGATTCACTGTTGGTCGATTCTAAATCCATCCATAGCAAGCTCAAGAGAAGGAGATTCTTCAAGTAAATTGTTCAATAATTAGAATACTAAATGATAGAATTTATGTGAACTTGTATTATTTTTTGTAGTATTCTTATGGCTAACTTAAATCTTACTCATATATTTACTCATTTATTTCATACGTTATACGATTTGATACTTTAAATTTTAGTATTAGACAAAATAGTCGTTTGGGTATTTTCAAGAACTCTTTCAGTGAACAATTCAAGTGTTAAGCTACATTGACTGGATCTCCGTTATTCGAAGACTCTTCAACTGCTGGTTTCCTTTTTCATTTTTGATGATAATGATGAGAGTTAATCATTTTCGATAAATCAAACGTTTTAATATATGGAATTATTGATAATCCAACTTATTTGAAATTAGTAGAAGTGCTACATTTCCTTAGTCTATGGGTGCCCCCCTTAGACTAAGTAAATGTAGTTTAAAATACTTTTTATACGGGATAAGTAGTAATCACCTAGTGGTTCAAATAGTGTAGTAAGCAGGAATTAGTGTTCTTTTGGTACCATACTAGCATTATACTGTTATTTTTTCTTATCACTGAGGTATCTACAAATGCGATGCTATACCTATGCATTAACTCAAGACGTAATAATTATAACAAACGCCTTGAAATGGTCCATATCAAAAAGATGAAAACTACTTTAATGAAAAATCTGACATAGATAATCTCAGCAACATATATATATAAATCTGATCGATTGTTCTGATTAATGGCCCATATTCTAATATCGAATTTACTTAAAAAATCCACTTCCAGATTACTGAATAAATTAATTCTCTTTTCGTCAATGATAAAAACTTCGGACAACGTTACGTAATTTAAGAAACGTGCGGAGAGAATAAAAAACATATTTGCAAACAATACACTTGAAAAGGTGAATTGAGAATTTCAGACATCAAAATATATTTTATCACCCATTGATAATAATAATTCCAAAGTTTCTGGCATATTTTTAATCGGCGTAAAACGATTGCACATCAATATTATTCTCATTGCTCTATTACATATTTTTTGTATCTCATTTATTCTATACTTTGATAGATTAAACCAAATAATAGAACAAAACTGCAGATGTGGCGACGCAATACTCTTGAAAAGAAGTAACTTCGTGAAAATAGACAATCTTCTACCAGTTCTAGATACAAAATAGATTTTTTTAGATAATTTCTTCATAATATATTTACAATGTGAGTGAAAACTCAAATGTCTGTCCATAACTATGCCCAAATATTTTATTTCTGTCACATATTCTATTTATTAATTTTTGATATTAATATTTATATTTTGTATTACATGATTATTCAAATTTAATTTATACTTACTTCCAAAAACACAAAATTTATATTTTTTAATGTTAACATATAAACTCTTGCCATTAACACATAAACTGTCAATATGGTACAATTTTAGCACTGAAGAAGAATATAAACATTTTCGAAAAATTGGAAAGTATTGAAGAGGTAACTCATTTTCCTGTCCTGGATTGCAATCCCAGTTAAATACTCAAAATACAGTCGTGAAATATTGAACTATATAATAATAATAAAATAAATTCATTGAGAAACATTCTTAACATTGTAGAATTACATTTATTTCAAATGATACAATAATTACAACTAGGAAGAATCCTCTCAAGAGGACTGAAATCAGTTTTGAGTCTGATCTTCCTCGAGCCAAAATATTGGTTCAAACAAAAATATTGGTTAAGTTTAACCAATATTAACTTTATTTGAAAAGAAAAGAAAAAATGACCTTAGAAATATCAAACACTTGAGACAATTTCATATGGTGAAGAACATTTAAAAAAAAAAATATAAAAACATATGATACAAAAAATTGATTCATACATTATTGCGTACATTCGAATCATCGAAATACTCTGCCACACTATAGTATGCCCTTGTTAAGAGCAGAGATTTAACTCTCCTCTCAAACAAATGAGCTTTCAGTACTTTCAAATTCGATGGTAAATTGTTGAAAGTTTTAATACTCTGATAATAGAGAGAGTGCTCAAATTTAGAGGTTTTATGCATAGGAATAAGTAGTACATCCCTGTTCCTAGTTGAATACTCATGATTACTATTCAATTTAATAAACCTATCTTCATTTTCTTTAACATATAACAAACATCTATAAATATATAAACATGGTAAGGTGAGTATTTAATTATTAATGAAGATAGATTTACAAGATGTTCGTTGATGAATATTGAATATTAATCGAAGTATTCGCTTCTGTGTAATAAACACCCTATTAATTTCTGTAGAGCAGCCCCACAGCAGAATATTATAATTTAGATGACTATATACAAGACTGTAATACACATTCATAAGACAGTTTCTATGTACGATATTCTTAATTCTAGAGATTGCAAAAGATGAGTTCCTACTCAATTTTTTACATAAGACCACAATGTGTGATGTCTATCTCAAATTTCTGTCTACGTATATTCCAAGAAACTTTGTTGATTGGGATGATGATATAGTGTTGTCCCCATATTTATCTCCCCATATATATATATATATATATATATATATATATATATATATATATATATATATATATATATATATATTTCCGATACTTTTTTGCCCACTTGTGTGTATTCTGTAGCAACCGAAAGTATTTAAATGTCAGCGGTTGTAATTAAATTTGATTGTACGTAGAGCTATGCTGCCGAATTCAAATGTTAGAGTGATATAACACATTGTCGTTGGCATTTCGAAGGGACAGGGTCGTTTTGAGCTTTCCCCTTTGGATCAAACTCACTGTCAGTAGTTGTTCGGACTCCGCGCAGATAGCAGCACAGTCCCAACAGTTGACTATGTTTCAAACTTTGTGAATACGTTATTTCGGTATATTCGCAACTTTTGGTGAAACTCGAATCAAATTGTTCCACTTTGGATTTCATAAGGGTACCGAAACTCATTCTATAGAACTTAAAATTGCCGTAAATAATGAAAATATATTTATTCGTGCGAAATACGTTGCGAAAACTAATAGTGTTTGTGAATCCATTTAAATCCCATGAATGATGTTCTTCTGACTTATAGATAGTGAAAAATGAACCAAATTGTTGTGCTATTGTTTTTAGGAATCCTTTGGAAATCTAGGGCTATTATAAACAGTGGTGAGTTTACTAGTACAATTTTCAAAATTTTTTCTGCTCGGATACGCGCTCATTTATATATATATATATATATATATATATATATATATATATATATAAAAAATTTTTAAGATATTTGCAGCAATAGCAGACTCTTCAATTTCAGATTGAAAACATATACTAAACGTTCCGTTGCGAATTGCAAAATTTGTCAAAACTATTGAATGATCGAATTCGCACGAACGTCAAAATGTAATTTTTCAATTTAATTTTCAGCTTCTTCGTCATAAATCTTCAAATCTGCAAAGAGAAGCAAGAATAATAATGATAATAATAATAAAATTTATTGAGAAACATTCCTTACATTGTAATATTACATTCATTCAATTGATACATAATTACAACTAAGAAGAATGCTCACAAGAGGTGAAAGATCTTCCATTCAATCCTCGAACAAAAATATTGATTCATTTTATATTCACAATAATATACAACTATATTTGAAAAGGAGAGAAAAAATTACCTCAGAAATATTGAACATTCGAGACAATTTCACATGGTGGGGACATTCGTGTTGAACGAATAAACAAACATATTATACAAAAAATTATTCATACATTATTACATACATTCGATTCATCAAAGTACTCTGCCACACACATATATATATATATATATATATATATATATATATATATATATATATATATATATATATATATATATATATATATATATATATATATATATATATATATATATATATATATATATATATATATATATATATATATATATATATATATATATATATATATATATATATATGTTAACAGCAATGACTTAACTCTCTTCTTAAACAAATGAACTTTTGTTTGACGCCAAATGGTTGAAGATTTTAATACTCTGATAATAGACTGAGTGCTCAAATTTAGCCGTTTTATGCTTAGGAATCTAATTACTATTCAATTCAATAAATAATTTACTCGAATTTATCATATCATCTAATTTTACAGAGATAGCATACCTAATTTTCGAACTTTATTATTTTTCAAATGTTCATTTATTACATATATTTATTTGCCTTTTTTCTACGACATATTGAGCTTGATGAATATTCAGTTCATAAGCGAGTGTTGCAAAAGTGGTCAGTAGCATGCAAATAAATATTTTTAAAAAGATTTTTAATAAATCATTTCAGATGAGATAATGGAAACCTATTGAAAAAACAACAAATTCAGAAAAAATCAAATGAAATAAAAAATAACATTTTTGTATTTAAATCTGTCCAATTTTTCTAAATGTTTTTATTTTCATAATATCATGAAATATTATGTCTGTTTTAACGTCAACTGTATTTCTAGTTTTTGATATGTGAAAGAGACACCTCTAAGAACAATTTATGTTTATATTGTGAATCCCGCTAATACTTTAATGTTGAAAAATGTATTCGCTTATATGTTTTATATCTAATGCAGTTATACAGACATCCTTTGATGATAACAGTCAATTATTCTGTCGTTGGAAAATGTTTATGTTTGTTAATCCTAAAATTGTAGCAGTTTTGAAAATTTTATAACCACCAAAAACATTTTTCATAAGGTTCTTCGTAAACATGGAATTGAATATGTGACCCAAAATGATACGTTGAAATTGAAACATACAATAACTGAAATATTTGATATCAAAAACTGAATAATTAAACTCAAGTAATTCAACAATCGTTTCACAATGGCAGAAACATCGTTGATATTTCAAGGTGGTGAATTTTTTTCGTAAAATATCAACTGTATTGCTAGTCATGATAGTTTTGTCATGAACACAAGCTATTAACTACGTTCGTCTCTCCTGCTCATTCACTTTCAAAACATCAAAATAGTATATTACGATTAATATATCGCTATATTATACAGTAAGAGCTCCTTATTCGCGCTTCCTTTATTCGCGTTTTCAATATTCGCGGATTAAAAAAATGCTACCTAATTCCTATATTCGCGGCTATTGATTTGCGGATCTTATCGCTATTTTTTGTGACTGGTTCCGGAATGTTTTGTTTCGGAAACTTATTTAAAAAAAAAATTTAGACTATAAAGCAGATTTAGTTTCGAATAATGCACTATGTCAACCTCGCGAACTTGGAATTATGCATCCAAATATGAAAGTAACATTTTTACTTCCCAACACGACGGCTCTGCTTCAACCTATGCATCAAGGAATAATCCAGGACTTTAAGCTCTATTACATTAGACGAACCTTGGAAATCATATTGGATAATATGGAATATGATCCTGATATGAATATTCCGGAATGCTGAAAGAATTTTGACATAGCAAAATGCATAGTAAACATAAAAGAATCATTGAAAGAACTGAAGCCAAGCACATTGAAATCATGCTGGAAAAAACTGTGGCTTGCTTTGACTTCACAAAATCGAAGAATCTGCGCACATTCAAACTTTGACTAGCCGAATTTGCGAATTGAGTACGACGAGATGGGTTCGAACAGATAAAATCAAGTGACATTCAGATGTTGCTTGATTCACAAGATTTGACTGAAACCGATTTGGGGAAATGTTAAATTCATAGCCTATTGAAGAAGAGGCTTCAACAAGCACGGGAAACGTGACATTTGATTTGAAAATTCTTAGTGAATTTATGGATATTGATCTGTCTATGGAACCAAGTCATATTTTTACAAGGCTACCTGTAACTGCCAAGCAAGAAAAATTATAAAATTCTTCAAACCATTACCTGAGCCTGAACATAATAATTAATCAATATTATTATTCATTTAAATGAATTTTTTAATATTCTTTTTCATTTCGTCACCCAGGAACGTATCCCCTATAGTCCCATATAAATTACCATTAGGTTTCTGTATTCGCGACATATTTTCGGAACATATACCCCGCGAATAAAAAGCTTATAATGTACTGAAATTTTTTGGGCCATTCATGTACAGTTGTTTGTTATCATAAAATATTTTTCATTTCTTATAAAAAAATTGAACTTCGTTTTATTTTCTGATAAAGCATAGCATTTGTGGAGGAAAATATTTGCAAACTTTCGAGAAAGTTGGCAATATTTCATTTGATAAGCTGAACAATATATGCAGGTACTTTTAACGAGATATCCACAAAACATTTCATACAATCCCCCGTTACAAACTTCATTTAGCAGTACGATATCGCAACTATCGCAAACTTCGGTGAAAACTCCCGTTTTATTGTTCCAGTTTCCGGGATAAATGTGAGTATTTGAGAGGAATATATATTTCGAGATCGAGGATAAATGATAAAGGTTTGAATAGCATGTTGGAAAACTTTGTTTTAAAATATGCTGAACTCATATTTTCGAGAGAAAACCAATTTTAGTTGGTAGGTATTGAATATATAATTATGAATGTTTGAGAGAGAACTTCACAAACCCCGTCTAAATTGATTTATATACACATCTAATGTAGATTAGTATTCGGGAATAAATGACATATTGAAATCATAATATATAATAAATATATATGTATACATATATATATATATATATATATATATATATATATATATATATATATATTTTGAAAGTTTTTATATTAACAGGCTTTTTAATATGATAAAAGTTTATTTCTGTTGACGTTTATTGTTATATTACAACTTTGTCAAAACTAATGAATAATTCAAAATATTTTGAGTTACTATGAATATCAATTGAAACGACATCGTCAAACTTAATTTTTTGATTTCGAATCAAATTAGTTTTTTTGTATATAAAATATATGTTATAAATTAATTTTGTAAACCTACGTACATAAGTATATATATATATATATATAATTATTGAATTTTTTGTATTTTTCAAAAATTAAGTTTCAGACATGTGATATCCATAGTAACTCTAAATTGTAACTGATTGATTAACACCTGTTTTGACAAAGTTTTAATATTCCTGAAGACAACGAAATTCGTTCGAAACATAGAATTTTTCTGACGATTAGTCGTTTGAATTAGTTCTGCCCACCTTTCAATAATCCAAAATAATTTTTCAAAAAATATATATATATATATATATATATATATATATATATATATATATATATATATATATATTCATCTGTATTTTATTATTGGCGATTTGATTTTTTGAAACTTCATACTTGAATTTATACATAGCAATACTCAGGGCGATCTTTGAGATTTTTTATATCGTATTTGTCTTTTGATAAAGTTCATTCTGAGGTCTTTTCATCCAAATGCCGTTTCTATTGATTGGCCCGTAAATCTCTCTGACAATTTTTCGTTCTCGTTTTTCTATTTCTTCAATTTTTGAATGACCGTCAATAACCATTGTTTCAGCTGCGTAGATTGCTTCTGGAAGAATCGTTGTGTTATAATGCCTCAATTTGGCGCCTCTAGAAATGCACTTTTTGTTATAGTATGCCCATGTTAGCTTGTAGGCCCTTAGGGCTTGGTAATTCTCTGTTCAGTAGCGATTTGGTTTGAATATCAGGACTGTATAACTTCTCCGAGGTATTTAAAATGGCCGACTTGCAGAATTTCACCATGTTTTGTGATAAGAAGGATTATTTTTTGGTTTTCTTTCTATGTATTTGGTTTTATCATAAGAAATTTGTAACCCGGTTTTCTGCGCAATTTCATGTAGTTTTTCTACGGCTAAAGTGACTTCAGTTCTGTTGTTTGTGATGATAGCAAAATCGTCTGCAAATGCGAGACATTTGACATTTATTCGATTTTCTTGTTTATACCCACTTGTATGCCCTTCACATGAAATTCCCATTCCCTAATGATTTTTTCTAAAACAATATTGAAAAGGATCGGCGAAAGTCTGCCCCCCTGCCACACATCGGTTTTGATTTCAAAGGGATCTCATACTTCACCCATGAATTTTACTTTGGAAGTTGTACCTGTAAGTGTCTGTTCTATAATTTTTCGGGTCTTTCGATCGATCCCAAATTCTTTCATGATTTTAAAAAGGGTTTCGCCGTCTACCGAATCATATGCTTTCTTGAAGTCAATGAATGTGATCACTGTATTTCTACATTTCCTCATCTGTAATATCATCTTTAAAGTCCAGATCTCTTCAGCACATGATCGCCTTTTTCTGAATCCAGCCTGGTATTCCCCAATTACTCGATCCGCTTGGTGTTCTACTCTGTTTAGGAGTGCTTTAGAAAGTATTTTGTATGCAACCTGGTGTAAGGAAATTTCTCTGTAATTATTGATATCCATTTTGTCCCCCTTTTTGTACAATAGATGTTTCAGCGCGTATTTCCAATCCTCTGGTATCTGTTCCGTCCTCCAGGTGTCTGATGTTAATGATAGGATCGTTCAGTTTCAGTGTTCCGCAATAATCCCATCTTCTTCTGCTGCTTTGTTGTTTTTGAGTTGCTTGATAATTACCGTAATCTCTTCCATATCAGGAGCTTGAGAGTCTGGATGCGTAAACACCGAAAAGTTGAACTTGAAGTTTTTCTTGGTGTGGATTGCAGTTTGAAGGGTGTTCGGCTAATATTTTGCAGTTATTTTTTATGTTAGTTTTCAACGTGCCATCGGATTTTTTGAAGCAAAGACTGGGCGCTTGGTATCCTTGCAAGATTTTGCTGAAAGTTTCGTAGAAATCTCTAGTATTATTATTGGTGAAATCCTTCTCTATTTCGTGACACCTGCTATTGTCATATCTTCGTTTTCTCTTATAATTGTTTTGCGAGAAGGTTCTCCAAGTGAAATAGGAAGTTCTCCCAGTTTTCTTTTTAAAAAAGTTTCCACGAATTTTCTCTAGTCGATTCTTCCCTATTGATTTCTTTCCTATTGATTTGAGTCTTTCCTTGTACAGTTTCAAATATTTAGGATCCGATCTGAATTTTTTAGGTAGAAACTGCTTGAGGCAGGGTAATCTCAAAGTAGTCAATTTGTGTAGAGGTTTTTGAAATTGTGTACTCATGATTTTGACTCCGAAGTTCCTACAGAACGCGATCAACCTTTCACCATTCTTGTTGGTACGTTTGTGTTTGGTATGGGGACCCCTAGTATCTCAGAATTTCCTTTCCTTACCTAGTTGTGCGTTAAAATCGCCTGGCAAGAATATCACGAGGTATTTTGGTATTTTATTGGTTGTTTCTTCAATATTTCCCAAAAATCTTGTACGCTTTCCGGAACGGTGTTGTTGTGGTGATTAATGGGAGCGTGCAAGTTGATAAGGGTGTGAGCTTTATAAGCTGAATTAATAGAAAGCAACAAGAATCTCTCGTTGGGCGATGTGAAATTGATAACTGAGCCAGTTTGGAATTTTGTATCAGGTTTGTACTTAAAAGCGCTAATTTGTCTTTACTTTCACTATTATACATATATATATATATATATATATATATATATATATATATATATATATATATATATATATATATACATATATATATGATATATATATATATATATATATATATATATATATATATATATATATATATATATATATATATATATATATTATATATTATGTGCGTATAATTTTGAAATTGGAAACAGATATTATGAAGAAGTAAGATGAATCTGTAATAGCACTTGTTCTTGAAGCTGCCTAGCTTTAAATTTCAATTTTGACGTTTATATTAGCAGAATGACATGAAGTATTCGATTGAGGACTTTAGCTTAATTCTTAATGGAATATTGATCTTTCAACGAACTTTCTAGTCAATATTGACGCGAACTAATCATCGTATTGAAGTTTTAATTCAAAGCTTAAGGTAACAGAGTACTCCACATCGATTTCGTTCTGGAAATAATTTAATATCGTTGAATGTTCGAAGAATATCAAATTTGAATGCGTTATACAAGCATTTTTCAAGAACTCAACACATTCAACCCAAGTTCCCTTGAGAAAAATATTTATTTGCAATAACTTATTAGGTTAATAACAAAGTATATAGTTTATATTTTCTTATTTTTCATTCTGTGAATGCTATTGTGGGTTTTATACCTGTCTGTATTCCATTTCTAAATAAATGAATAAATAAATAAACAAAGTACTAACCCGAACAACTGCTTTTAACGAGAAGTTACTTATCTACTTGGTAAGGATGGTATCAATTTTAACGAATGAGAAAAAACGACAAAACTATACTTAACAAGGAAATATTCAATCGATGCTGAACATAGTGTAAACCAGGGGTTTCCGAATTTTTTCGCTTCGTACAACCCTTAAGGATTATTTTGTTACTTATAGAGGCCTTTATTTAATATTCATTATTCTTAACGTATTCGCTCTTTTTAACAAAACCAAACATTCAATACTAACAAGCTACTGTAATAGATACAAGCGCCCCAAGAATTTATGAAAACACAGTATAAAAATGATATAAAAATGAAAGAAGATTTAATAGTGTTGGAGTTTACTTGATGTAAATCCATTATAATTGAATAGTAGTAGTAGTTTTTTTGGGGCAATGAAACATCGTACAGTTATTTTTACACAAGTAAAAAATATAAATAAAAAACATAAAAATTACAAATATCTGCATACATACATTCACAAATAAAATGATATCAAGTCATGCATAAGGAGAAATCTATCGAAAGAACTCGATGAAACAGTAGATAACATTTTCAATTAAAATATCCTTCAGTAGGTAATGATTTGAACTTATTGATAGGTAAGGTGCGAATTCTATGAGGCAATAGAATATAAACTTAATTCAAACACTTGAACTTATGATTTACACTTTATTGATTCCATAGCATGACGCGTTTCTTCGTTACAAACGACTTCTTGAGATGCTTACAGATTGATAACAATACTTTGAAAAACACAGGAATAAAAATCAGGGAATTTGTTTTTATAATTATTATTATGATAATAATTATGAAAGCGAATTAGTGTCGAAAATACGTCACAAGAAACTCTATCGGAGAGCTCTACGATTAGTATTTCCTTATCAGTCGGAAAGAAATCGTTAATATAATAGTTTAACATACTTTGGAACCGTCAGTCAAAAAGTCAAAACGTTTTCAAAAAAACATAATTTTGATATTTCATTAAAAACGAACAATAATTTAGCGAGACACATCAAGAACAATAAAAACAATAAAAAGAGAAGACAAATCAGGTGTTTACCAGTTGAAATGTGGAACATGTCTCGGTTTATATTATATATAGTAAAACAAGAAGAAATTTCGGTACTAGAGTCCAGGAACATAAATATAGCTTCGCGCATAATAAAAGTAATTCGAATTATGCAAACCATTTATTAACAGAAAACCATACTTTTGATATGAATTTCAAAATTTTACACAATTTACAGAAAAGTCGTCAATTAGATTATTGGGAAATAGTGGAAATAAATCAGCTTAAAAATTTTGTAAATTTGCTCAATGAACAGATAGATAAACAATTCACCCTTGTTAAAACTTCTCCTATAATAAAAATTAGATGTCAGAATGGAATATCTTAGGTAAAACCCAAAGTCATAGTATCCCAGATTCCCTGATATTCATACCTGTGTTTTTCAAAATGTTGTTATTATTCTATAAGCATCTGAAGAAGTCGTTTGTAACGACGGAACGCGTCATGCTATGTAGTCAATAAAGTGTAAATCATAAGTTCAATTGTTAGAATTTGAGTTTATATTCAATGAAAAAAGAGTTATTAAAAGTACCTAAAACACCAATAGTCCTATTTCAATGGTAATTTCAAATATATTGACCCCTTGAGAGTTATAATATTCTGTAAGGGCATATAACCACGCTCACTTTTTAAAAATACGCGATCAAGAGTAATCCTCTTTTTCCAAACATGTTCTTTGTATGTGTAAGATACCCACTTAAGAGTAAAGTTTGTATGAAGAGATCTTCGCCATTCTTCTGTTTATTGAAAACTGCCGTTTTGAATACTCGCCAAATTAAATGAAAAAAGCCTACACTTTGCCTGAATATTATACTGTACAAAAAAAAACCTTTGCACTGAATATTATGCAGTACAAAGCATTATTTATTATCAATACCTGAAATTTGAAGAAATGTTTTATGAAATTTTAAATATTCAACAGAAAAGGAAAATATTTTGAAATATAAAGCTATATAAGTATATACTGGGAAAAGAAATTATCAAATAGTCGTTTTTATATTAATGACTTTCGGTAGTTTCAGGTTTGCAAAGTACTCCAAATTGATTGAAAGTATCCTTTGTTCGTTGAATGATTTTAAAGAGAATTTAAGAATTATATATATATATATATATATATATATATATATATATATATATATATATATATATATATGTATAAATATCTTCTTCTCAGTCGTTCACTCTTGAGTGGTCGTGGTCGTGTCACGGTCTTGTGCCACTGCGTCCTAAGCGATACGGCGCCACACTGTTCTATCTTAATGGCTCTAGAGTTTTCATTGATGCTGGAATATGTCACAGATTTTATTAGATCTGTCCACCTTGTTGGAAAGCGCCCACGCGATCTTTTTCCCTCGACTTTCCCTAGGACCACCAATAGTTCGATAGAGTCTTCTTTTCGGGTTATATGTCCAAATAATTTAAGGATTCGCAGCTACACAGTCGACGATAACCTCTCTTTGATGTTTAGCTCCTTCAGAATCAAGACGTTGGTTCGATGTGCAGTCAACGGGATTCTGAGCAAGCGTTTCCAGCACCACATTTCTAACTCATCAATTTTGCTGACGATCTTGCATCCTCAATGTCCATGTCTCAGCTGCGTACAAGAATATTGGAAAGACTAGGCATTTCATTGGTCAAACCTTTGTGTTTTTGGTTATTCTGCGGTCCCTCCAAATCAATGTGAGCTTTTCCACTGAAGATCTTGCTATGGCGCAACGCCTCCGGATTTCGTCCTCGCAGCTGCCAGCATTTGACATGTTGGAGTCCAGATATACGTAGCCATTGACTCCTTCACATCCCAAAATGTTTTCAATGTTCACCTGGTTGTTATTAAGGCAGTCCACGATCATAATTTTGGTCTTATCGCGGTTAATAGCGAGTCCAAACTCCGTAGCTGTGGTCTTCAGACGACAAAGCAGAGTCACTATGTCATCCTTGGTTGAGGCTAAGAGCCTCAACCAAGACTGACATAGAGACTATCTAATAGAGAAATCTACGATATCATTCGCATATCGTAGATTTGACAATTTACGGCCTCTTATGGATATTTCCTTGTCCCAGCCTTCGAGAACTATCCGCTTGATGTATTCAGTGTATATGTTGAACAATAGCGAAGAAAATTATACAACCTAAATATATATATATATATATAATATATATATATATATATATATATATATATATATATATATATATATATATATATATATATATATATATATATATATATATTCCTATAAAATTTTTTTATAAATTTTCAAATAATGTTTTGAAAATTCCTGTGAAGCTGAAAAGCGTTCAATATGAAAGTTTGAAAAGTTGTTAGAATGAAGTTATTGCGAAAATATTATTCTTTCATATTTCTGCTTGTTCGGTCGCTTATTGATATCTTCTATGGAATTATAGAGGAACTTTTTCACGCAAACTCGTCAGAAAAGCATATAATGAAACGAATAGAATTCTACATTAAAATTCAATTTACAGGAGTAATCTAGCAATCAATTACGTTTTGTTGTTCGACAAAATTCAATTTCTAATATTAATTGGAAATTAAATCAGCGGCCTTTTCGGTAACTAAATTTGGTTATTTGAGAATATCACGATTTGGCAATAACTGTTTTAATGTTCGCTCTATTTAGTGTTACACTTTGATAGAAAAACCTTCTAGTACTCATTCATCAAATTGAATGCTGAATTTAACATAATTGTGTTCTATGCTTTTTCTGCAAAGCCTATTGACAATGCTGCCAAGTTGAATTGTTTTTGAAATTTTTTGGTTTTAATTTTATTTGAAAATACAAAATCAATTAAAAAACAAAAAATATGATGAAACAAATTGACAAAAGTACACAATCGTTCTTCACATGCAATAATGTGTGAAAAATAACACATTCGATTAAAAAGAAACAGGACAAAATCTAAGAAACGAAAGATTAATGAATAATAAGAGATGAATAAGAATTGGAAAATAGACACACCTAAGAAGTGCCCTACCAGAATGTCTATGGCCAGAACAAAAAAAAATACACTATACTAAAAATGTAGTAAAATAGAATTACGTTAAACATATGGTAGTTTCATGAGATATTTATATGTAATTTTATGATACTGAATATACCAATATGTGTATATTTACTTTTCAATAAAATTCGAACATAAAAACATCTCATTTACAAAAATATAATAGATGTAAAAATTAGTCTCCCAATAACAGTAATTATGTGAGAACTGTTTAGGACAAAATTTGGCCTAGAGATTGGTTACCATTTGGAATAGCACATTGGCTACGTCTTATTCCTTGAAACGGTGGGGTTCGTATAGAAAAAAAATTATGTCATTATATTCATCACGTGATTTTTGACTTAACGAAAACACCTATTTGGTCGGAACCGTTATTCCTATGGTTTGTTTCACTCCATGAGATTAGATTTTGTTTTTTTCAATATTCCTTGTTTTCTTTTTTAAATTTTTTGTATTTTTCGAATTTTTTTTTCATTTTTTTTTAATCATCGTACCAGATTAGTTTGCTTCTTCTATTCTTGATATCCTGTAGTATCTTGTTAGGGCATGCAGTTCTAGAGTTTCTAGTTTTCCATTCTTCCTACACCCCAGTACCCCTATAATATCTTAGATTTTGCTTTTGTGTATGTTGTATATTGTGCTCTTAGAGATTCAGGAAGTTTTCAAATTTTACTAAATGATACTTTATGGTTTTATATTCTTATTTTTCTAATAACCATTTTCTTGTATTGATTTCCTGTCACACATGGGTATTTAGTGAAGTAACTTCTTTGCTCAATGTTTTTCTTTATTTGTTGTCACTCCTCTGATTTACTTTTATATTTAATTTCGACTTGGGCATCTGAAAATGGGGTAGATACCTAAAAATCGCATTCGCCTGTATATATGCTTTTAGATTCTATATGCAGCTTTAACGTACCTAATTCATTTCTATTTCCATTGTATGTAAAGCTTTGCAGATCTTTTAATGAAATTTTATCTATTTAAATTTGTGTTCCCTATATCTTTCAAAGATTGATCCAAATACAACAGGAAATTTCACAATAAATAAATGACTAAAACAAGGAATGAAAAAAGCGACTGTTTCTAAGACTGAAACATTTATAATATAGGGTGTTTTTTTAGAGGTATAGCACTTTGAATTGCAATAAAACAACGATGGATCATTCGATTGCCAAGAATTTTTTTTACTCGAAAGATAATCTTGTGACATTACATTTTAAATATGATTTCTGGCATATGACCGCCACGGTTGGCTCAGATGTAGTCCAATCTGGACGTCCAATTTTCGATGACTTTTTCCAACATTTGTGGCCGTATATCGGCAATAACACGGCAAATATTGTCTTCCAAATGATTAAGCGTTTGTGGCTTATCCACATAGACCAATGACTTTACATAGCCCCACAGAAAGTAGTCTAGCGGTGTTAAATCACAAAAGCTTGGAGGCCAATTCACAGGTCCAAAATATGAAATTATCGGTCGCCAAACGCGTCTTTCAATAAACCGATTGTGGCACGAGCTGTGTGACATGTTGCTCCGTCTTGTTGAAACCACACCTCCTGGACATCATGGTTGTTCAATTCGGGAATGAAAAAGATAGTAATCATGGCTCTATACCGATCACCATTGACTGTAACGTTCTGGCCATCATCGTTTTTGAAGAAGTACGGACCAATGATTCCACCAGCCCATAAAGCGCACCAAACAGTCAGTTTTTCTGGATGTAACGGTGTTTTGACATACACTTGAGGATTATCTTCACTCCGAATGCGGCAGTTTTGTTTGTCAATGTAGTCATTCAACCAGAAGTGCGCTTCATCGCTAAACAAAATTCGCTTATGAGTATCGAGAACAACGGCAATGTCGTTTTGGGCCCATTCGACGAATCTACGCCTTGCTTGATGATCGTTTGGCTTTCAATGATGAATTGCCAAGCCAAACTGAGACTAAATAACTTCTCAGCTGTTAAATCGGTCGCCATCTTCAACAGTAATGCCAACTTAAAGTTCTATACCTCTAAAAAAACACCCGTTATATTCTCATATACATTTTGTGCCTCTTTCTAGTTCTCAGTTGAAATATGAATTATCAATATTAACAATTATCAAATATATATATATATATATATATATATATATATATATATATATATATATATATATATATATATATATATATAGTTGAAACATGAAACATAAAACTTTATTGCTCAATTGAATATGATTTACAGAAATTTATTTGGAAAGAACTGAAGAAATCATCAATGGCATTCTGAAATAACGAAATAACATTTCATTGAAACTGTTCTCTGAGTATTGTCCCCAATCAAGTCCCCTGAGAATGAATATACAACATGAAGTTATCTCAAAATTAGATATATAATTTGATAGAACTCACATCAATTTATAAACTGAAATATACGATTTTTGTTAATTGAAAGGGATATAATATTTTGCACCAATTTCATATTTAGAGCAAGGAGACCATGCTAGTCAATGGGAATTTCCTAGGATGACTTCAAGTTATTTCTATTATCCGAACCCGCTATTCGCATTCATCGGGAGATTTACTGGATGTTTTATGTAGAGTGGTCGAATAAATAAGCTTTTCTCGTCATCCTATTCTTGGAAGCAAGCTAGTTATTTTAAGTTTCCCAAGATGACACATCTTCAATACTTCCATATCAACATGTATCATCCCTTATTATAGCCAAAATTTAGGTTGTGTTGATGCAGTTATTGTAGTTTGATTTTCATTTGGTTACATAAAACGATGTGACATCTATTTGTCTATACCTATTTTCGAAAAAAGTGTTATTCGATACTGGTATGTCCTCCCTTGAAAACCTTCAAGATGTGAAATCTTTTTGGAATTCGGAATAGAAGATTGCAATAGTTTTAGAGTATCAAAAACAATGATAGACATAATATATCAGCTAGTACATTGATTTTCAGAATAATTATCTCGACAAAGTTGGGATCTAAGTTGGGGTGACGAAAGAATTGGATTTAGATATTGAAGAAGTGAAATATTTGCTTGAATTCAACTATTAATGAATGCAGATAATATTTTAAGAAGCTTAGCCAATGTACCTTGAAAAAACTAGCATATTCTATTACACAGGCCAACACACATTTTAGTGCCTGCGATTTTTTAACTGTTCGTGAGTAATTTTTGGATGTAAATTTCAGAATGTAAAAAAGTTCTCAGATTTTGTCTATCAGATCTAGTTTTTGAGATTTTTTAAAAAATTGTGTATATAATTTACGTTATAACTGTTATAATATATAATATTACTATTGACAGTTAAAAAAAACAAAGACACATGGATTTAAGTATTTATTGCAAAAACTTAATTTACATAATTACATTAGTCACTAATCACATAAAAATTTTCTTTTATACGATTTTCTAGAATGGAGTTTACTAGGGCAGTCTCGCTGAAGGCTCCAGCAGTAGTCCGCCATCATGTGTTTGGTTCGTTTAGTTCTTCTTGATTGAAACACTGCGGAGTTGCTAAATCCGCTTCAAAATCGCAGACGTTGTTGTTTCTGTATCATGTTCTGTCAGTTCAGGTAGACTGCTGAATGATGGAACGGGTATTTCTTCCGAATGCACTACAGGCCTTCTTGCAGAATCTAAATCAGGATATGTCCACTTGTGTCTATTGTTTCTATTTATGCCTTTAATATTAACGAGACAAAAATAGCAGTCGTCATGATGGTTCCGCGGTTCTCTCCAAACCATTGGTACACCAAACTTTAGGCACTTCCCCTTTCCAGTTGTCCACTGTCGCAAATGTTCAACAAATGTTTTACATATGAAATGTGGGGCCCAAGATTTATCTTGATATCCTAAATGAACGCCAAAATAGGCAAGATGAGCTCTTTTCACAAAGTCAGAAATCGTTTTTCTGCTCTCTTTCAAAGTGTATTCACCACGCACATAACAAAAAACATCGGGATGATTTACACAGGTACGTCTACTTGTGGATGCCATTGTTTCAGTTTAGTGTCTTGATACTACAAAACGACCAAAATTTCCACAAAATGATAGCACAACTTTACTTGGGAAAACTCAGTAATATACTAAATCAAGTACAGCCAAGCAGGTATAGAAGGATCGGGTCATAGGCAATTACAGGTATAAAAGTAATTAAGAGCATTGTATTGAGTAGTTCCTAGTATAGAAACATTGGGTCAGGGACAATTCCAGGTATCCATTTGGCTAATTACATTTTGGGAAATTTCTATTTTGACGATTGAGTACATATTTATCTCTTTATTTGTTGTCCTTTATCAGAAAAAAATATATCATTTAACCTGTAACGTGTATCTCAAAAACTAGAGCTGATAGAAAAAATCTGGTGGCATTTTTGGAATCGGCACATTAAAAACATCTTAAATCAGATGTTAGATTTCTGGCATATGTTTTTTTATTTTGTTGGCCTGTGTTATCAGTACAACTTGTTTTTTAACATACCTTTAATAAATTGCACAATAAATTGCTTAATTGACAAATCAATTCTCACTTCTTTTTCGAATACCATTGATTCGTGTTTATAACACGAATTGGCAATACGAAATTTGAAACGCAAACTTCTATGAATAAATCTATTCTCTACATTCTTGTTGAATTTTGGGAATGTGATAGATGAGTTGCTGCAGGGGATCCACCGAAACCAGCAAGAATTTTAAAGTGGTCTATGAAAAAAAAGTTTGGACACCTCACTTTGGAAACCTCTACTTTCATTGTTGAATAAATTTATTCAGGTTTTGAATTATATGAGTTTCATTTAGATCAATCCCAATAATATGTATTGTTTCAAATGTAACCCATATATTCATTTCACCAGGTTTATATGCTATAGTTCAGATATAGAAGTTCTATGGCAAGATGTAGAACTGCGAAACTCAGCAGGACTGCCAACACATAATAAGCTTCTTCTCCATAAGCAAATTCTAAACGAGATCTAAATATACGTAATTAAAATTTGGGGTTGTATCAAAAAGGGTAATTATCAAATAATACATAATAACCTCCGAAAACAAACATTGTAAATGTAAACTAAGATAAGTTTGACGTTTTGATATCTATGCTGATTCACAAAATTCAATTATTCATACTTTTGACAAATTTGTAATATACAATGAAACATCAACAAAAATAAAGTTTATTTCATTGAGTAATATGATATACTCGTACCATATTCCTATTCATTTGTTTTATCATTTCACTAGCTAACCCAGCCAACGTTGTTTTGCCATATATATATATATATATATATATATATATATATATATATATATATATATATATATATATATATATATATATATATATTAAAACTTCCGAAGCGAATGCTAAGCCAGAAATATTCCTCTGATGATGAAAATCGATGAGTGAAGATACAAAAAAATTAATTTAATTTTTCTAAAAAATAAGTTTGACATCTGATATCTACAGTAACTCATAAATTCAATTATTCATTAGTTTTTACAAAGTTGTAATATAACAACGAAACGTTAACAAAAATGAACTTTTTCATATCAAAAGAAGCCTGTTATTGCTAAAAACTTTCAAAATAAAATATCTTAAACAGGCAATAAATCAATTTCAAGAAATATATATATATATATATATATATATATATAACTACATAATATAAAACAAAGTAGCTTTCTCTGTAAATGTGTAATATCTTCGAAAATATTCATAAGTCATATAAATATTTATTTATATATATATATATATATATATATATATATATATATATATATATATATATATATATATATATATATATATATAAATCATACGCTGTAAAGGGCCATATAGATCTATATTAAATCAACAATCTATTTGAGGTATTTAATTGGATAAGAATTAATGCTGTATTGGTTAAAATCGCTTCGAAAATAAGCCATTATTAGTCGTAAAAAGTAAATTACAAAAAAATGTTATTGTGGGATATCCATAAGAGATAGACATATACCATACCGGAGTTTCCTGTAGACCTTTTCAATGTGTACAATACGTAGTATATTATTTTGATAAATCTTGTAGGGCACAGCCTGCGTTTGCAATATAAGGGTAAAAAATGTAATTATTTACGAAATCACATTAGAAACCTCAGAAATAACAGTATTTCTCCATTATTTAATGTTATTATGCATATAAACCTTCCTCTTCAATCATTCTATATATTAAAAAAACCGCATCAAAATCCGTTGCGTAGTTTTAAAGATTTAAGCATACATAGGGATATAGGGACAGAGAAAGCGACTTTGTTTTATACTATGTAGTGATTCACAAATAAAACAAATTTTCATTGCGAATACATACTAATTAGTACTATTAACAACACTGCATACACGATATTTTCCCTTCAACTTTCACTTCCAATATTCCTTTCAAAGTTTTTGATTCATTTCCATACTAAATACTAGGAATGTTCATTGAATCATTGGAATGCCTATTCGTAAAATGATGGCACCTCCATAAATCCACCTACACATTCCATAAAATAGCCGGTAGAATATTGTTGAAACCCGTATTTTTCACTTTCCAAAGACGTACGACGCAAAGTTTTCGAATTATTTCGCATGAAATATTGCCATAACAACCATATACAATCAATCAATATTGACCTGTTATTGGAGTAATTCATCATTACACGGTGAATTTTAGCTTCAGAACGAATGATATTTATTTCTTCATCTCTTCTGCGCATCGAAAAGATACTGATAATATTGATTAGTTTTGCTGAAGATCAAGTGTTTCAAAAAAGTTCGATTTCAATATTTAAAACTGAATGGAAGATCATCAATTTTGAGTTTGAAGTGAACCGAAGTTACAGAGCGAGAGGCACTATTAAGAAATTGTTCGTGATCAACGTCTCTTCACAAATTGCAGCTTTGTGAACAATTGAGGAGAAATATTTCTCAGTGATTTCAAATTTCATAAATTTAAAGTGCATTCAATCAGTGAAAATAATTTCTTTGACAGTTCTGATAGAGTTATATTTTTATGGAAAACGTTAACTTTAAATAAAAATTTCTAATTTTGTCGTCTGTTATTAGTAAAAAGTGAAATATCCTGTGAAAAAGACAAAAGAGCGTTTTTTCCGATAGAGGGAACTAACGTGAATTTTTCACTGAGAACAATTCCCCCAATCTGGTATAGGACCTATGGGTGTTTCGAAAGTCACGGATTCTTGATTGATAAATCAAATATGGGCTGATGATTCATAATAATGATGAAACAATTGTATCCTATCATCATTCAACAAGATCGATGAATGTTTCGAAACGCACTTAATAATCAATCCGAAAGTGATGGGTTCGTTCTCGTTGACAACATTTGTGTAGACCCTGAGTTCGATTAAGAGTCTCAGTAATTACTAGTATGAATGATTTGTGAATCTTTAAACTACCTATACTTTTGCCCGCCAGCCGGGGCATGATCTGGATTGATTAGGCATGGGACTATTCTTACACATTACAAATAGTTTTCTGTCGTGTTCGAATGAAATGTCTACAAAGCCTTACACTCGCGCTACTGTTGTCATGAGTAGGAATCTAGAACGCTATGAAGAGTTTATACGTCTTTTCTCCGATAGAGGAAGCTCACGTAAATTTTTCACTGAGAACAATTTCCTTCAATCTTGTATAGGGCCTATGGGCGTTTTGAAAGTCATCTATTCTTGATTTATAGATTGAGTTTGGAATGATGATTCATAATAATGATGAAACAATTGTATCCTATTATCATTCAACAAGATCGATGAAATAGCTTTATGAATTGCGAATAGCGTTAGGACCTAAAAGCTTCAAAAACTATCTCCATGAGTTGATAGTTAAGATAAAGCCTTATACTGTGAATGAATTCGTCTTAGCTTGTGATAAATTTTGATGTAATTTGTCAATTGACATATTTTCCTTTTGTTTTATCTTTTTCTTTGTATGACAATTATGGAAATAAATATTATTATTATTATTATTATTATACACATACCTGCAGTTTCTAGGTTTAGGCAATAGTGAATGTGTCACAGAATTTAAAAATCAGATTAATTCTTGATAAGTGTTATGACAAAATGAACTGCTTCTCTGATATGAAATATTACTCACGAAGTAAATTGCTACTGTCACTTTGACACTTCTCGTAATTAATCACAAAAATGGAAATAAGTAATGTGAACTACATTTCATACTAATCGCTCAAAGTAAACATCAGGACGGATGAGATTGATGATGTCTTCCAGTTGAAGAGCAATTTCCATAAAATGATTAATGGTTAATGGGTTTATTGCTCAACTGATTCCATCTACGATTTTCGGTAACTTATGAAAATATTATATCGTTGATCATTATGACATATTCCTCTTCGTGCCTTTATGACATCAACTCGAACAAGTTTTCAATAAACAAGTAATTCGTCATAGGAGCATCATCAATCTGTTTATAGTAAATATTTTCAGCAGGAGCAGATGATTATATCTTAACATAATTCATTTCTTGATTATAATTCTGGAAGTTCACTTATGTATAAAAACATGAAGTAACTACTTATGTATAAAAACATGAAGTAACTACTTATGTATAAAAACAAAAGATGCTTGAAGATATTTTTACAATTGAATTGATCTTGAAGATTTTATTTTTTTTCATTCTGATATATTAACTAATCATTTCATTATTTTCTGAGATATCTAAAAGTTTGTTCCAACTATTATTATAAAGTCTTGTGAAATGAAAATAATAATAATCTTTATTTAAGGTTCTCGTAACACAATTGTATAGGTGAAAGAATAGCATTCTAATTTTAAAATCTATCTTGTCAATTTTGTTGCCTAAACAAAGATAATACATTTTCTCACAATGACCGTAGCCTGTAGTGAGTACGAAGAATGTCTATTTATATTCTGCAATACTTAATACCTACATACATGCATACCTATGAGGATATCTATTTTAATAATTTGAGAAAAAACTAATCAATATAAAAATTTGATAACAATATTGGGCGAGAGGCGAATATCAATATCATAAAAATGTGTGTCACTATAATATATTCTTTTACAACCATTTTAGCTTTTGAATGTTCACCAGTTGATGAATTATATATCTATTCTTTGTTTACCTCCAGTTATTTATGTCAGACTTGAATTTTTCAATCATAACCATAGTTTTCATTTCAAATGGCAATTCATTATACATTATTGGTGCCAAATAAGAACAGCTACGAAGACATATGGATTTACTGAATTGCAGAATAAAATAAAATATAGAGATCCTGCTACATCTGATATTTACGAAAACCTGCTGCAAGGCTCTGTACTCGCACCTCTTCTATTCATATTGTTTATAAATGATCTACCTGCGAAGTTGTCCCGATTTTTGGTGACACTATTTGACGATGATTCATCGGTGGTAGTTTTTGGCAGGACTCCTGAAGAACTTCTGAAGTCATGTGAATGCATTGTGAGGGAGTTTGTAAATTGGTGTCGAATGAACAATCTGATGGTGAACGTTGACAAAACTGTATGTGTTAATTTTTGTCCGAAGGGCCATGGTATTTGTACCTTGGATGTTAAATGTGTGGACAACACTATATCATCATCCTCAATCAACAAAGTTTTTTGAAATATGTAGACAGAAATTTGAGATGGACAACATACATTGAGGTCTTATGTAAAAAATTGAGTAACTCATTTTTTGCAATCTCTAGAATTAAGAACATCGTACCTAGAAACTGTGTTAATTTGTATTACAGTTTTGTATATAGTCATCTAAATTATAATATTCTGCTGTGGGGCTGCTCTACAGAAATAAATAGGTTGTTTATTACACAGAAGCGAATACTTCGATTAATATTCAATATTCATCAACGAACATCTTGTAAACCTATGTTCATCAATAATTACATAATCACCTTACCGTGTTTATATGTTTATAGATGTTTGTTATCTGTTTTGAAAAATGAAGATAAGTTTATTTAAATTGAATTTAATTCAATAAGTATTCAACAAGGAACAGTGCTACTTATTCCTATGCATAAAACAGCTAAATTTGAGCGCTCTCTCTATTATCAAAATATTAAAATCTTCAACCATTTACCATCGAATTTGAAAGTACTGAAACCTCATTGGTTTGAGAGGAGAGTTAAATCTCTGCTCTTAACAAAGACATACTATAGTGTGTCAGAGTATTTCGATGATTCGAATGTAGGCAATAGTATATGAATCAATTTTTTGTATCATATGTTTGTATATTTTTTCCCACAAATGTCCTTCACCATGTGAAATTGTCTGAAATGTTCAATATTTCTAAGGTAATATTTTTCTTTTCTCTTCAATTAAAATTGTATATTATTGTGAATATAAATTTAACCAATATTTTTGTTCGAGGGCTGAATGGAAGATCAGAGTCAAAACTGAATTGAGTTCTTTTGCCTGAGGGAGGATTCTTCATAGTTATAATTATTGTATCAATTAAATGAATGCAATTTTACAATGTAAGGAATGTTTCTCAATAAATTTTATTTTGATATTATTATTATATTTCAAATTAATTTATTGCATTTTATTTTGTTCAAGTCGTGTTGTAGTTTCAGCCTTTTGGACATTAATCAATTATTAATCTTTTGCAGTTTAATCTGTTCAATTTCACCATTTCAATTTTCGATTAACCATAGTGTTTTACAGAATTTGAAATCAAATATCTAGGCTTTCATTTTACAAATCTTACAATATAATGAAGGATGTATATTGCCCAACATCTTCAAACTTCACTTCATTATTGCCAACTTGATAATAAAATTCAGATTAGTATGCTCAACTTAAATCTTAATTGCAAATGCAACTAAAAAGTGCTCTTAATGCAGTACTAATATTCTATTCGTACTTTCAAATAGTTTCGAAATCCAAAGAAATTTCTCAGTCCCTAATTTCATTACATGCATGATTTTTTTCAACTTAATCAATATTCTGTGATCGATTTTATTTTAATACATTTTTCGAAACTAGAATGATGAGGTCATTCAGCTTTTGTCGATCCTAGCAATTAATTCAGAATCTAGTTAAAGTTTTATAACATTTCCTGGCTGTAATGAAACACGCTGAAGTCGATCCTGAAGAAATCTCATTTTGAACGGTTTTAAGCCGTTTTTATTGGATATCCCTTCAAGATAGCGATTAACGAGAGTATGAAAACTGAAAAAGTTTTCCTGGATTGATGGAAGCGCTTAGTTAAAGTAGCTGTAATAATTTTATAGGGTTCAATTTGCATTTTTATTCATCTTCCGGTCAAATCTAATATTAGTTTCGAGATTGCAAAATGAAAAATAGTTATATCAAGAACTGTTCTGGAGCCAATTCGATTCACTATATATATATGAACGGTTTATTCAGCAAAAAAAACTAAAGGGCATATAATAAATTTTGCAGGAGATACTATTGTTTTTTATTGAGGAAAAAACTAGGAACAACACAAAGAGTTGACTTGACTTTTAAATTTTTTATATTCATTTTTTATTATTTCAATATTTATATGTTTAAGAATTTAACATTGAAAATAGCCTGTTATTGCTAAAAACATTAGAAATAAACTATTAGAGAGACAATAAGTTAATTTCAATAATATATATCATTATGGAATAAAATTCAGCATTCAACATACGGACTGATTAAGATTGCTGTTATAAACTGTGTGCTCAAATGGGAGAGCTTGAAGTTTCAAATAATTGTTAATAGACAATATTGAGAACGAGTTGGTTAAAAATGTTACTTTACAATTGAATCAGTCAGATTATTCACTATGAACTAGCTATGATAACTATCTAACAACTGTATTATATTGAACACATCAGTCATTCCAAGTGATTCACTCCCTTCTGGTCAGTCAGGTGAAAAATTCTCCGTCATCCCCCTTTGAATTTCGAAACCTCTCATTGTTCCCTTTCATCTCACAAAATATATTCAAATCAGATAATCTAATGTCCATTGTGAATAACCTCAAAGCCAGGCTGAATAAATAGAAACGAGTTCACAGTTTTTTTGTTTCATATAGAATACACCCTAAATAAATCTAACGAGCATCCAGTTTTCATCCCTTCATGACCTAACAAAGTTAAGGGTGCGTGAAGCTACCCCAGTATTTGACCACAGTAGCAGGTTTCGATAACAGAACCACCGCAAAAGCTAGGAACGGGGAACGGTTAGAGTAAGATATATTCCTTATGAGAATGAATTAACTGAAATAAAGCTTTTTATAACAGCGTATTAATCTTATCTTTGTATATAAATTACCCATTATAACAAATGAATCCACAATGTTGAAGTTTTTTTAATATTTTACTACCTCTATCACAAAAAATTTTGCATTATACACGAATATTCGGGCCTTCTTGAATAGTTAGATTGATAAAAATAAAAGACCCCTTTCAATATTTTCGAAATTGCTGGACTTATATTTCCGAATCGAAATTTATAATTTGTTTGAATTTCTATACATGGCTCACTTCTGTAATTGGTTTGTTCTTCAGTTCATAAGGTATTATAAGAGTTGGAGTGTACATTTACCATTTGACAAAGTTTCAACACTTGACAGCAGGACTCAAAGAAATTTCATAGATTAACATCAATTGATAACAGTTGATGTCATCAATTTATTGCTCAAATATCGGCCAGGTAATAGTTAAATTAATAATTAGATTTTCTTCAATTTATATATTACGAGCATTGAACAGTTTCGTGGCGTGCCCGGCATAATACCGGTGATTCATATAACCTGATATTGAATTTTAAATAATGAAGCATCTAGTTGTGAACGACAAACATTGATTAAATTGTTTGAGAAGTTTTGTTTCTTAAAAAGTATAAATTGAATCTGTTTGCTGTTATTACAAGTGAAGTTCTCTTACTATTTACTCAAGTACAGCATACTTATAGAAATAACACAATTCATCGAACAATTTTCTTGAGAGAAACTCAATTATGTTCGATGACTGCGTCAGCTAATCCCTGGACACGTTCAATTTCAAAATGATATTTCACAGCAACAAACTCCTTCACATGGTCTCATGTATTATTATCACATGAATCTGAAAGAGAACTAAACTGACATATTGAATATCTACTGTTTTTAAGGACTTCGACTACTAATTATATTGGTTGTTATTCACTGTATATTCCATTAACCTAGCTTTAGGGAGCAATTTGTGTACATTGAAGTCGAAAGACATTTGTAACTGAAATGTGAGATGAAGTTGAAATTTACTTATACCATAAAACCCTTCAAGTATAGAATTCTATTTGAAAATTTTTTTCTCTGCTCTATAGCACCATCATCGAAACATTTCATAATAGTATTGTCATCCTCTCGACTGACTCAGGGATACCAATCTCATTTTAGGTATTTCTTAACTTCGCTCATTCGTGTATTGGATGAGTGGTTTATTTTTGAAGCATTCGTTTAAGTTTTAGGATTATCCCTTTTTGTTATATGGATCATTTCTAAGACATAACGTATTTCTATCGAGAATTTTCACGTTATCCAAATCTGTTTGATGATCTTTTTCCGTCATTTTATAACGCATATATTAAGTTAATTTTTTTATGTAACTTCTATGTAAGGCTATTAGATCATTAGCCATTGAGATGTTTGGTCAATATATTGAATATTGTAACTTCAGAATTCATTGATTCAGAAATTGAATTCAGAAATTTGATCAATAGATTGAATTTAATTATTTTCCAATCATCAGTTCTCCAAACGATTTGATTTCTGATATTGCAATGAGAACTTTCGTTAAATAGGTTTCAATAAGATTTGTATTTATTTTATTTCTCTTCGTTACGTATTTTGTACTTTTTCGTGCAATATTTTCGTTTCAGTACATTTGCTGTCACAAATATGAAATTGGCCTTATTAAGAAGCGCTTATTTGAATTGAACTCAAAAGAGTGTTTAGCTTTTGAAAATGGTATAACACCCCGATACAATTGTCAAGTATTCATTATGAATTTTGTGAAACCGTACCAAGTGTTTTTTATTTAATATATTGAACAATGTTTCACCAAGAGATCATCGAACATTCAATCAACTTTATAGAGGAAATCCAAGATATATCCTGTCAATTCGAAGAAATATATCTCAGTAAACGAGATTTTATAAAGGTTTCTGAATAAAATGTACGATATTAAAATAAATTAAACTCTTGGCTTAATGTTTCACGATTTATTCAACAATATGTATAGTCAACATGTTTCGAGCGTTAGCTCATTTTCAAAAAGAAAAAATTTGCGAAAGATTAAAGAAGAGAGAAATTAAAACCATTTGTACAAACAAAAGGAATATTAAGTCACTTTTAGTGAATAATAAAGAAAAGACAAATGTTGAAGACAAAAGCGGTATTTATAAGATTTTTTGTAATGAATGTCCAGCATTTTATATCGGCCAAACAGGTAGAAGAATAAAAACTCGGGTTGATGAACATAAAAGGTCGATTTTGTACAATGTTAATAAAACTGGATTCTCAGAACATTGTATTAGCTCTAATCACTTCATAGATTATGATAAAACTAAATGCCTACACTCAAAGGTAAATAAAGGTAATAAAGGTAAACGTTTAGACCTTCTGGAAGCAATGGAAATTAGCAGTTCTTGGAAGAGAAAAGAAGAAATTGTAAATGAACAATTAGATTTTCAACTATCCTCCCTACTCAAATCCATTTTGTAGATATAAATTTGTTGTACATCTCTTATAGTAGTTTAGTCTTGAAAATGAGCTAACGCTCGAAACATGTTGACTATACATATTGTTGAATAAATCGTGAAACATTAAGCCAAGAGTTTAATTTATTTTAATATTCAATTATGTTTCACCAAGAGTTAAGCGAGAATTCAATCTCATTAAAATGTACGATTCCTATAAATACAATACAATAATCCTTCAGACTGAACAAGTAGACTGAAAAAGAAAAGTCTGAGTTGAAAGGGAGAAAATTAGTAGTGCCTCAAAATTGTCCCTGCACTAACTGGAGGAGTATCAACAGTATTGCCCATTCATTTCCTGCCATCAAATGAAATATAACGCCATTATAAAACAGAAGCTAACGTATCGGGTCATTCCGAAACTTAGTTGTCAAACCGTTATAAGATAAGTTGCTCCATTTTCCAAGGCAGATAGACACATAAATTTTTTTTACCAGTATGTAAGCCTCTTTTAACGTTATACAGATTCTACTATCGAACGGTTTGTCACTAAATATTTCCATGGTATGAAATGTTCGAGAGTTCCTATTGTAGAAATCAGTACAATGTTTTTTTCAAATATACTCAATTTACATTGTTTGTTTAGGTCTTCAGATGAGGAAATATAATTTTTCAATTTCATTTCACCGTTTATACGAATCACCGGAATATCTTTTGGTACGCTTTGAAAAATTTTAAACTCCAGTATTACTGAAACATCCAATCTCAATGTAGCCTGATAGTAGTAATGAAGGAAGTCGATAAAATTTGTTCCCCAATCAACATACCGGAAATTTAATTGACTTATAGCAAACTTTATTAATTTCTCATTCCTGGCGTTTTTGAGATCCAAATATTTTAACAGGGCTCTGCAAATAGTCGTGAAAAAATACTGCTTCACTGAATTTCGTACGGAATTGTTATCACTTCGTTTTCCTCAAATAGACCTCTAAAATGAAAAACTGTGTAGTCGTGGAACTGCTTTTGATAATAAAATTCTCACATTTTCTATTGATAATTTCTAAATGGCTGATTGATAAAATGACTAGGTATTGAAAAATAATTATTGACATAGGTACGCTCGTCGTTCTCTGTTCCACGGAGAATGTATACAATCAGTATATTACAGTAGATAACAGAAATGGTAACTTTGTACCTACCTATATCATATTACTCTTATGAATTCGTATTAAGCACCTTTACTTTACAATGAAGCTGCGAAAACTAATGATTCAAAATTGAAAATAAAAAAAATAAATGAAGTTGAATTAAATTAAATTCAAACACTTGAACTTATGATTTACACTTTATTGACTACATAGCATGACGCGTTTTGTAGTTACAAACGACTTCTTCAGATGCTAACAGAAAAATACAGCATTAATAAAAAATACAAATAGAAATAAAAAATAAAAATAAAAAGACTACATAGCAAGACGCGTTACGTCGTTACAAACGATTTCTTCAGATGCTAACAGAATAATCTGTTTTATTTATTTTTTGTATTCTTTTAATGCTGAACACACTTTGTGACTTCATTTTTTCAACTGGAAGATGTATCATCATTTGATACTTGATTCCTGTGATAAAGAGTGAGGTCTGTTCTTAGTCAGTTTGAATTTGATATATTATTATATTACAGTTTTATCGATGATAAAAAAGGCCATTTTGCAAATGAAAAATTTGTTGTCGGAAATTTTATTCGCGTGAAAATCCGCATTGGGATACTCTATTCATTATTTTCCATTTAAATGATAGGTAGATGATCATACAAAAGTTTGTGTTTTATATACTTACCTTTTATTATGAACCCTTTTGTTAGTTAAATCTTTCATGAGTCTCTCATTTCATATTTTTTCATTTCATCATTTCAGTTTTGTAGAATTTGTTCAAAATGTTGTCTATGTGATCCCTGAGGCTTTATTTGTGATTCTTGGTGTTGCGTTTTATTTCCCGTATATTTGTTATGAGTTCGACATTCAGCATTGCAGCCCCTTCGCTGTAACGGCGACGAACTTTTCATTCAGATGCTCACTGCCTCTCTATCTGTTATTTTCTATTTATCAAGGAGTTCTGCTTTTTTGACATGTACGGACTAAATGTACAATTTCTTTAGGACCAATTTAGTTTTTTCTTCATTATAGATTAATCTTTTTATATGCGATAACTGCATCTTTTCTGAAAAACTATAACGCACAGCAGAAATAATTCAAAATTTTCGTGCTCAAAAAGCAATCTCGTGACAGACTTACTTTGCGCAAGATTTATTATAGAAGATATGAATAATCTGAATATTTCTCACTGGAGATTGATTTTATTGTCCGATATGAACTTGGAGTAAGTAATCTGGGTATAAGTAGGGGTAGATCACAATGATTTAAATGAATTATTATGCGAAAATAAGATGAATATATTTTGAAGAATAATGTTTATATAACTTATAAACTCTTGGAGACCCTTCGAAATTTTGTTATCTATCTGAACTGATTTCAGGATCAGCAAGTTTAGCAAATCCACTTCTTGGTCCACCAACACCCAGGTTTATATCAAGAGGAAACACATTCAGAGTTGTAACAGGTGATACTGTGGTATTACCTTGTGAAGTGCAAAATTTAGGTGAGTTTATATATCCTTCTATTTCATCCAGGAACTGGGTTCATCCAATGAAAATTATATCGAAAAATCCTATGAACTGAAATTTAATATTTTTGAAAATAATGCTTGATATTTAATAAAACCTGACAATATTATATTCCGTAGTCTACATAAATATACATTATTCATTCATTACTTTTAGGATTCTTTTAGGATATATATATATATATATATATATATATATATATATATATATATATATATATATATATATATATATATATATATATATATATATATATATATATATATATTGAAATAAGAAACTTTGTAGTTGTAGAAGAATGTTATTTGACAGGCAGTCAACTAAAAACTGTACTCTTAGAAAACCAGAACTTATTAAAATCGTGCTAACTAATTTCAAGATAATTGAGGTGTTATATTATCAAAACTTAATTTCATTAGTATTGGAGTAAATTGATAATACTAATACATAACTCTTTCAAATTCAAGAAGAAGATCAAGAGGGTTCTACAAATGTTCTTTTACAGTAAGAAGTTATCAAGCGAAGCACTAGGATATTTTCGAATTTTTTTTTATTTATGCAATTAAAGTTTGTTTTGTGGATGCCAAACAGAGCATCAAAATTAATACATAGGTAATAATTAAAAATAATATCGATCCATTTTATTTCACGAGAACATAGAACCAATATCACCCTATTTAGTTCTCTCGAAATTCAATATTGGAAATTGAGTTTATCGAATGAAAAATTAATATTTCCCTTGCGTAAGCGAATGACATTATTTGAAATTCCTATTTTATCATGGAATATTTCATTTTCGAAGGCAATTCACAAAAGGCAATTCACAACAATATAAGTATTCAAAGTAGTGTCCGCACTCGCCCTTTTGTTTTCGTCTAGTGCCTTTCCAGCCATCTCAGATATTCGCTATTTTCTCGCATCACGTCCCATCACATTTATTTCCAATTTACGAAGCACTAACACATTATCATAACATTGACTTGCAAAACTCTTTGGGATCCGCACTCATTTTTATCCTTTAGACGGCCAACTTGATACACCCATTATATACCAACTTTTGGGGAAAATTTAAATGAGCATTTGAAATTGTTCAACAATTTCTCTTTTTTCATTTTTTAATAATAATAATATGTATTTGGCAATAGTTATTACAAAATCATATATACATTTAGGTTCAACATATATTATTTACAATTATATGTTGAAAACGAACTTAACGAATTTGCGCTTGAATACCTTAAGGTCACTGCTTTTATGGAGCTAAGCAATTCATTGAATGCCTTGAATCTTTCATAAAATATACTTTTTCTAGATTAAGTACGCTCACAAACTTGCATGTAGAAACTGTCAGCATTCCTTGTATTATAACCGTGCATATCACTGACATGTTATATATTTTATTACTCTATATGGGAACAATCTGTTTTCAATTTTAAATATGAATATATACATATGTAACAAAAAGTATTCCCTGTTTAACTGATATTAGTTCTAAACAATTTAGCATGTTTTGGGTTGGAGTATATCTATTACATTTCAAAATTGATCCGTTGCTTCATTCTGTAACCTTGTAGCTCTTTAGTTTTTTCCTTACTCAATCCCAATAACAGAGTGGAGCAATACTCAAAGTGTGACATTATTATTGACTTCGAGAGCAATAACCTTATATATGTCGTCAGATTTTTTCCAATTCTATTGATTAAGTTGATTTTCTTGGACATTTCAGACGATATGAAGTTGACATGATCTTTGAAACTGAGTTTCTCATCTAACATAATGCCATAATATTTAACAAGTCCCACCCTTTCAATGTTCTGGTTTTCAATTTTAATATTCATAATATCCTTACTTTTCTTAAAATTCACCATAAGAATTTTACTTTTAGGTACCAAAAACTATAAATTTAGACTTTGTTACATTCAGCGAAAAACTGTTACCGCTTAGCCATTCATTTAATGCTGCCAAGTCTCTATTGATTCATTCTGTCATAGTCTGAATATTTTCGCCACTAACATAATTCATTATATAATCTGCGAACAATCGTATAGAACATTTGTTTTCATGAAAAACAATATCATTAATCTATAAGGAGAATAGCAGTAGACCTAAGACCGTACCATGAGGTACGCCAAAATCAACTCCAATGCTGTTCCAACATTTTCAACAATTGGAGTGTATATTTCATCAAGATCATGATTTTCGTTAATATATTTCAATGCAGAAAAAAAGCAATAAATAATGAGTTATAAACTTAATTTTTTTCTGTGGCAAGTTACACATTATTGTGCCTATTCTAAGCTGACCAAACCCAAATACATAAGTTTGTTTACCTTCGGAAACTCTGGACCATCTAGTTGGATTGAGTGATAACAGATATCCAATTAAAAAAGTTTGCCAACGTTTCTGATCTTATATCATATAGAAGCGACTAATATAGTCATAATGGCCGCTTCCCTGTAATAGTCGGGAAAAAACCCAACTATGGTGCAGTAGAATTCGAGTTCGAGTTCCAGTGAAGGCACGGGTGTGTTTCTGTATGTTGAGATATTGAATTGAAAATGAATAACTGTTGGTCAATCTACATAGATAACAATTTCACTGATCATTAGGAACCGGCGTTAAACCTACAACGGTGGACCTCCAGTCCACTGAATAAAAAAAAATAAAATATAGTCATAGTAAAAGGGTACCATACATATGTATATATATATATATATATATATATATATATATATATATATATATATATATATATATATATATATATATATATATATATATATATATATGCATATTATCATCATTATTACTATTGTTTCCCATGAGGAGAACGATTGAACTTGATTTCGCAATTGTTAGGACTTTTGCTTCATCTTTTTCGCCTCCCCAAAAAGCTTCATCCTCTCTGCATGCTCCTTCTTCCATTCATTTGTCCATTTTATTACAGGTTGACGTTTCGATTTCAGTTCAAACATCACATGTGCGATTTTATTAACTCTCAGTGCGATCTTCGAAATTTTTTATATTAATCTGTTGTTGATCTTTTTGGACCTCTTTCATTTACTCCTCATAATTATATCGAGTAGTTCCTTCGGTGTTCTGGACTGATTCATTCTGTAGACATGTGCATAAAACTTTGCTCGTCTTTTTCTGATTTTTTCCGTTATCGTATGTGTTTTTTGATAAAGTTCATTCTGAGATATTTTCATCCAACTGCCATTTCTATTGATTGGCCCGTAAATCTTTCAAAGAATTGTCCTTTCTTGTTTCTCTATTTCTCTCAGTCTTGAATGACCGTCAATAACCATTGTTTCAGATGCGTAGATTGCTTCTGGAAGAATCGTTGTGTTATAGTGCCTTAATTTGGCGCCTCTCGGAATGCACTTTTTTGTTATAGTACGCCCATGTTAGCTTGTGGGCCCTTTGGAACTTAGCGATTCGATTTAAACCTGAGGACTGTATAACTTCTCCGAGGTTTTCAAAATAAATTTGTAACCCTGTTTTCTGAGCAATTTCATGTAGTTTTTTCTACGGAAAAATGGATTCAGTTTTGTTGTCTGTGATGATAGATCGCCTGCAAAGGCGGGAGGATATATATATAAATATATATATATATATATATATATATATATATATATATATATATATATATATATATATATATATATATATATATATAAATAATGAAATTAATTTTTTTTGCTTATGGCACTGAAATTAAGAAAATGAACACTAGAATATTTATTCGAAAAATTCAAATTAATCAGAAGAATGTTACAGTAGAGCTAGACATGTGAACGTGTACGACGTGATGTCTCCATTATCCTTCAAGGGATGAATGTTAGAGAAATATTGAAATCGATGCCACACCTAATGGAAGTGCGAGACATATGTTTCGTTCTGCAAGGAACTCGTCAGTCGCACCACGTCCATCGAAGTGAGGCAACGATATCAATCTCCAAGCAATTGTGGGGTAATGAAAACTCCACAATTCCATCTATAGGAATCAGTAGAAAACATCCCTCAG
The DNA here is from genome assembly GCA_030704895.1 of Henosepilachna vigintioctopunctata. NCBI lineage: Eukaryota > Metazoa > Arthropoda > Insecta > Coleoptera > Coccinellidae > Henosepilachna > Henosepilachna vigintioctopunctata. The sequence continues at coordinate 4,185,461 of JARQZJ010000093.1, read as the reverse complement.
AGTATTCATTACTCTACAATAGTTCACTTGGAGTCACAAGAAGATGCTTGGAGATTGAAATCGTTGCCTCACTTCGATGGACGTGGTTGGACTGACGAGTTCTTTGCAGAACGAAACATATGTCTCGCACTTCCATTAGGTGTGGCATCGATTTCAATATTTCTCTAACATTTATCCCTTAAAGGATAATTGAGACATCACGTCGTACACGTTCACATATCTAGCTCTAATAACATTCTTTTGATTAATTTGAATTTTTCGAATGAATGTTATAGTGTCCATTTGCGCATATATTTATATATATATATATATATATATATATATATATATATATATATATATATATATATATATATATATATATATAAATTGATTTATTGCCTGTTTGAGGTATTTATTTTGAAAGTTTTTAGCATTAACAGGCTTTTTAATATGAAAAGTTTATTTCTGTTGACGTTTCGTTGTTATATTACAACTTTGTCAAAACTAATCAATTAATTAATTAATTAATTAGTTTTGACAAAGTTGTAATATAACAACGAAACGTCAACAGAAATAAACTTTTTCATATTAAAAAGCCTGTTAATGCTAAAAACTTTCAAAATATATATATATATATATATATATATATATATATATATAAGCAAAAGAAGCAAAAATTTATTGACAAGTTTATTATTTAAGGTTTACATTGAAGTTGTAACCTCAGTTTTCATTCGAGTCACTCAAGAAAAATTGAATTATCTGAGAAATATAACCAACATGTGATTAATGAAAAGAGATAAAAGTATGAAAGCTTAAACTAAGGGCGAATGACTCTCCGAATTTGAAATCATGTTCGTCAGACCCATGGGATATGTCATTTGTGATCTATTTGATATCGCCACAGAGGAAACACCTATGGCAAAATATTCGTTTTCACTGAATGTTAAAATCCTCATTCACGCCGGGAACCATGATTGCCTTCCAGCAACCGAAGTCCACCCTCAGGCGTACAGTTTGCATAACACAATATTCAGACCGCGAAGGCCATTTTCTACAGTATGGATTCTAGAGAATATTTTGGGATTTGCATAATGCTTTGTTGTAATTTACATATGATTTGAAAATATTATATCAGATAAGCTCCGACATTTAGTTGAAGAACTATCGAAATTGACTCCTCATTGTGCTACTGACAAAGAAATAAAATAATAATATTTATATTTGAAATACACACAAAAATAAACTTTCCAATTGCCGGTATGCCGCTTTTCATGAGTTGATGAAGACATTATACATTATACAGCAAGATTTGCTTGAAATTAATCATTAAAGGATTCTATTTTTGTAGTGTAGATTTTATTCGAGCTTTATTTCAACAGATACAATCTGCACTCAAATTTGTGAAGAACAATGATTTGGTTGTCCTTTTCACTATGTGTGAATTTTTTGTCAGTAAAAGTTTCATTTTCTATTAATTGTGAATCTGAACAATATATTTGCTATCGTTTCAAAATTCAGGATGTAGACTCAACAATTCTTCTCTTTGATTAACTCTAATTTTGAATGTTTTATATCATTTCCATAAAATATGAGATTAAGGTTATTGAAATACAATAATTTTCATGAGAAATATAGTTTTTCAAGTTTCAAAAGCAGAACATAAAGTTCATTGAGCAATGACTTTGATCGCTTGATTGCTCATTGATAACCTCTGTCTTCTTAAATATAACATATTCATTATAAACAACATATTGATATCTTACTGGAACAGGTGCAGAAAATATCTGAAAATATTTCAGGATAATTGAGAGTGGAAACAGAAAAACTGGGAACACAACGTATCATCATTCATATATATATATATATATATATATATATATATATATATATATATATATATATATATATATATATATATATATATATATATATTATTATTATTATTATTATTATTTCGATTGTTCCCCATGAGGAGAGCGACTGAACTTGAATTCGCAATCATTAGGAATTTTGCTTCATCTTTTTTGCCTCCCAAAAACTCTTCATCCTCTCTGAATGCTCCTTCCTCCGTTCATCCGTCCACTTTACTTCAGGTTGACGATTTACTTTTTGCTCAAACTTCACATGTGCGATTTTATAGCAGCATTCAGTGCGATCTTCGAGATTTTTCATATTGATGTGTTGTAGATCCTCTTGGACCTCTTTTAGCCACTCTGTTCCGCATTTACTATTCATAATTATATTGAGTAGTTTCTTCGGTATTCTGGACTGTTTCATTCTGTAAAAATGTGCATAGAACTTTGCTCGTCGTTTTCTGATTTCTTCCGTTATCGTATTTGTCTTTTGATACAGTTCATTTTGAGGTCTTTTCATCCAAATACCGTTTCTATTGATTGGCCCGTAAATCTTTCTGACAATTTTTCGTTCTTGTTTTTCTATTTCTCTAATTCTTGAATGACCGCCAATAACCATTGTTTCAGCTGCGTAGATTGCTTCTGGAAGAATCGTTGTGTTATAATGCCTCAATTTGGCGCCTCTCGAAATGCACTTTTTGTTATAGTGAGCCCATGTTAGTTTGTAGGCCCTTTGGAGCTTGGTTATTCTCTGTTCATTAGCGATTCGGTTTGAACCTGAGGACTGTATAACTTCCCCGAGGTATTTAAAATGGCCTACTTGCAGAATTTCACCATGTTTTTTCATAAGAGAAGATTTATTTTTTGGTTTTCTTTCCATGTATTTGGCTTTATCATAAGAAATTTGTAACCCGGTTTTCTGCCCAATTTCATGTAGATTTCCACGGCGCGAATGGCTTCAGTTCTGTTGTCTGTGATGATAGCAATATCGTCTGCAAAGGCGAGACATTTGACATTTATTCTATTTTCTTTTTTGATACCCACTTGTATGCCCTTCACGTGAAGTTCCCATTCCCTTATGATCTTTTCTAAAACAATATTGAAAAGAATTGGCGAAAGTCCGTCCCCCTGCCGCACACCGGTTTTGATTTCAAAGGGATCTGATATTTCACCCATAAATTTTACTTTGGATGTTGTATCTGTAAGTGTCTGTTCTATAATTGTTCGGGTCTTTCGATCGATTCCAAATTCTTTAATGATTTCGAAAAGGGTTTTACGGTCTACTGAGTCATATGCTTTCTTGAAGTCAATGAATGTGATCACTGTATTTCTACATTTCCTCATCTGAAATATCGTCTTCAAAGTCCAGATCTGTTCAGCACATGATCGGCCTTTTCTGAATCCAGCTTGGTATTTCCCAATTAGTGGATCCGCTTGATGTTCTACTCTGTTTAGGAGTGCTTTAGAAAGTATTTTGTACGCAACCGGGAGTAAGGAAATTCCCCTGTAATTATTGATATCTATTTTGTCCCCCTTTTTGTGCCATGGATGTATCAACACGCATTTCCAATCCTGTGGTATCTGTTCCGTTCTCCAGATTTCTGATATTAGATGATGAAGTTTTTGGGTCAAAGTAGTATCGTTCAGTTTCCAGAGTTCCGCAATAATCCCATCTTCTCCTTTATATATATATATATATATATATATATATATATATATATATATATATATATATATATATATATATATATATATATATATATATATATATATATATATATATATATATATATATATATATATATATATATATATATATATATATATATATATATATATATATATATATATATATATGTATATATGGACTCATATCAGCTAATAGAACAGGCAGGCTTCAGGAAGACATACAGTACGATAGATCACATATTCACCTTCCGCGAAGTGATATCAAGATGCAACGAATATGCAATTTCAATATATCCGATATTTTTTTACTATAGGAAGGCATTTGACCTGCTTAGAACTCTAGCTGCACCCACCTCATTACTGAGGATAGGAATACCATCTTGCTATACCGAGCAAGATATACTTGCATCGAGCTGATCCAGACTATATACGAACATGCCACAGCATCCATCAAAATAGATTGCTGGGGAGAGTTGTATACGTCTTTTCTTTCACAGAGAGAGCTCACGTGAATGTTGATGATTCTTGATTGATTGATTAAATAAGGACTGATAGTTCCTAATAATGACGAAACAATTCTATCGTCTTATCATTCAACAAGTTCGATTATATTTTGAAACGCTCTTGATATTCACTCTCGAAAGTGGTGGGTTCGTTCTCGTTGATAACATTTGTGTAGACAGCTCCCTGAGAGTTTTATCTGAAATATCTCGTTTAAGAGTCATATTCAACCAGGAGCAAAATATTTTATGCCGTTGAATGAAATTCTTTTTGAGAAATTTTGAGTACAAAGTTCAATTGGAAGGATTTGTCGGTTACTTTATGATGATATGATAATTTCAACTAACAGAATATGTACTCCTTTTATGATCTATGAACGTTAGACAGCTTACTACTTCCATATAATAATAATAATAATAATAATGATAATGAGATCTTTATTTTCAACAGGTATAACACCCAATTACAGAAAATGATAACATTATATATATTGAATACATAACTAAGTAATAACTACAAAATTTAGAAAAAAGATTTAACTAAATAATTGAACAAAAGATTTAACAAAGAGATTAATCTAATCTAAATAAAAAAAATAGTAACTTATAACTACATTATAGCATTCAATGAAATATCAATGGGTATAACACCCAATTACAGAAAATAATAACATTATATATATTGAATACATAACTAAGTAATAACTAAATAATTAGAAAAAAGATTTAACTATATATTAAACAAAGATTTAACAAAGAGATCAATCTAATCTAAAAAAAAATAGTAACTTATAACTACATTAGAGCATTCCATGAAATATTACAGATAACTCAATCTAAATCAATTCATTTAATCAATTTCCGTTGTTCACATAACTCCTGATAATAGACTCTATGGAGTCAAAGTGAATGTCACAATTACTGGCAATTCTATTCAGTGTAGACTCCATGAACCAAATGGGGGATTGCATAAGGGAGTTGGTCCTCTATATGACTAGCAAACTTTCCACAACTGCTTTATTTATTTCCACCTAATGTTCACTTCAAGAAGCATAATAACCAAATTGATGCGAGTATAAATAGAAACAGAAGACATTTTTCAAGAATAAACTTTTTAAATGAGGTACTCCTTACACGTCCACCGTCTTTCACCTGAAAAAGTTCTGCAACTGAAACGGTGAATTTTGCTTTCAAATTTTATCAAAATACGAGATTTTTTCAGTGGAAAACATAAAGAACGTATATTACACTTGACGTGTTCAAAAAAGTCGAAATTCTCTAAAAGCTTCGTCTTGAGAATTGAGTTGAAATAATCTTGATCTTTTAGCATCATTTCAATCATCTTTTTCGTCAGTCCGGCACTGCAGCGAATTGAAATATGGAATACGTTTGGAGCGATGTAGATTCAGAGAGGCACGAAATTGTTTGATTTGGCCTAACGGATAAAATTACGTCAGCGAACTCCAAAAACGTGTAAGCTAATCTCGAAAAATTCGATATAATTTTTTATTCACATCATCAGAAAGTACGAACGGTTGATTGATTTGCGCCGTTTCTGATTTCTTTGACGCTGTATTTTCAACCACCCGAATTATTTCCAGTCCACATTCTGGCTCTGAACGCCAAGGGATGTTTCTCTGCGATACAAAATATTTCAATAGTTGAATAACCTTTAATAATATCGAATATGTATTATCTGAAACAATTGAATGAGGAAATATTTCCTGAATAACAAAATTCACTTCGTTTCGGACTAATGCCTTCTAGTGAGTAGTAGTAAACTTCATTGTAGAGAAAAGAAATTTCTTACAGATGGTAGGAGTTTGATGAATCATTCTTCCACTCCTCCAAAAATAAAATTAACATTTAATAATTTTATCTTCAATAATATATTTAATTATTAATCTTCAATAATTTATTATAATATATAAAATAGTAGATGAAGATACAAAATTAAACCAAGATGAAACCCATGATTGAAGTCTTATGAGTATACACTTCGTAAATTTAGTGATTAATTCACCATAGAACTGAAAAAAAAACAAATTTATATAATGCAGAAAAAATAAGTCATAAAAAGTGACACTTGTCACAGAATAGAAGCAAAATCTGAGAAGATATTTCTTGATGTTTATTTTGAATTTATTGATAGAAATCTCTTTGTAATGGAAGGTAAGATATTTTTTTTTTAATTCAGTGGACCTACAGTTTAACGCCGGTTCCGAACGGCCATTGTGCTTGTAATCGAAGCATCATAAATCATTCATTAAACTACTTAAATCAGGACTTACACAAACATCCATGCCTTCAGCGGGGCTCGAACCCGAGTTCAACCGCACCATAATCGGGTGTTCTACCGACTAAGCCACGGAGACAAGCGAAAGGTAAGATATTGTATAAATTATAATCTATCGAGTTTTTTCGACTTACTTAGACGATACTTAGTTATTCGGATATTATTTGCGCCTCTTGTATTATAGTTATGTAGATCAGAATGTTTTATCAATGTATCTACATCCCTAAGTATTTCTAAAAGAACGTTATATATCCACAATGTAGGCAGGGGCATTATTTCATATTTTATAAATAATAGTCTGAATGAATCCGGGTAACCACTGCCTGCCATTAAAGAATTGCTTTTTTCTGCAACCTGAAAACTACCAAGGCGTTGGCTAAATTTCTCCAAAAAAATGGATTTCTCAAAAATGAATGGAATAGAAAGAAGTATGTAATTCTAAATGTGGTACTGCTCGTTATAGTTCTCATTTGTCTAAGCAAAAATAGAGTACCAGAAAATTTTCCTTTCAGATTTTCAATATGGTTTTTCCAAGTAACTTTGCAATCTTGCTATAAGTGCTAGCTAATTCTGAAATTTTAATGTCGCATAATCTTTCATCTTAGGCCTTTGGTCCTGAACCTTATTTTGTTCGGGTTTGCGAAGATTCTTTTGTTCAAGTTCGTTTAGGTGTCGAATGGAAAGTACTACCACGAAAAGTAGTACTCCCTTCCGTTTTTTACATCTGTTATTTATTACATTTGGTTTTCAAATGGAACTTCCAGATGAATCAGAGCGAGCCTGTTACCTCATGAAATCCACAACTTCGTTAGAGATTGTTGAAAAGGGACCATAAATCAGTACAGTTTGTTTTCATTTGTGTCAGAAGCAAGTATCTTGAAATCTTTCCCTCGAAAAGATTAGTGTATCAACTAAAAATAGCTCGAATTATAATTTTTTCACCTAGAAGAAATATGTCTTGGTTAAAAACAAACCAAAGCAGCAACTAGAATTAATTTCTCACAAACATTTTTTTTACGTACCATCAATCATATAATTTTTCTGAAGAATTACATCGAACATATATTTCTTGCAGCGTTTACCTAATACCGACGTCTCCTAATTTCAGTCATAATACTCATTGAAATTTCGACATTTGCATTGAGCAACATTTACTACAGACATGACTTCCTTTATTTTGTTCAATTATCCGTTGTTGCTTCTGATTACATTATTTCTGTTGCATTTGAGCATTTGAGCGACTGGTTGATTTCCCACTCAAAAAAAATGCGTTGATCGCTTCTGATGTGCGAATTCATCGAATTGAACAGAAAAACTTGAAGCAGCTAATTCAGAGTTAACATGATGTTTAAAGTTGAGGAATATATTTGAATTGTTTCATTCAAATTGGAAACGTTCTTTCATCTCATTAATCGATTGGTCAATAGTTAAGGAAGAAATTTGAATTGTTTCATTTAATGGAACAGTTCTTTCATCTCATTAACCGATTGGGCCGATACTTGATTGAAATCTGAACACATAATTTTAATAAAACTGAGTAGTTTACTGATTCTCACTATAATTAATTCAAAACATGACAATATTGTTTCGCCAACACAGTGTCTTCATCAGATGTTGATGATAAACTGAGCTATTACATTGTTGACTGCTTGTATTTATCCTGAAGTGTGTGGAAATGACCATAGAAAACTGTTCTTCTTTTGTAAGGGAATGACTATAGAACAAATTTCTTCTGAATTGTGGGGGATGACCATAGAATACTTTACTTCGATTGCTTTTTACTGGAATAGATTTAATTAAGGAGAATTATAGAATGAAACAGGATCATTTAATAAACTATTTGATTTCTTCCTCTTATTAATTTCCTTGGCTTCCAACAGGGTTACTTTAGGACCTTTACGTTCCGTATGCAATATTTTATAGTTATTGTCGAATACATGTTTCCCTTCTAAAAGATGTGTTGCATACGTAGAAGCAGTTTTATTGTTTCAAAGCATCTTTGGTGTACAGATAGATACTTTAAGTCTGAAATTCTTGCCAGTTTGACCAACATACACTTTAAGTATCGCAACTTAACCGCGATACAAGATACACGATTTATCATCAGGCGAAATTCTATCTTTCACATTTCTGATGATAATTACACTATCATCTGGTAATTACACTAAAGAATTAAATATCATTAAACAAATCGCACAAAACAAAGGATATCATCATTATTTCGTCGATAACATTTTGAGAAAGAGATAAGTCATAGAAATTTCAGAACATAACCGTATTTAGGTAACCCTGTAACAAAAATCTCCAAGTTTTTATGTGATTAAAATTTAACGATAGTTTTCAAAACCCCGAATACCGTGGCTAGGCACATCAGAAATGCGAAAGATAAAATAAATCGGATTTCTATGAGTTGAGTTGCGGTAGTTGTCCCAAAGTATATATTGGTCAAAGTGGCAGGAATTTCAGACTTAGAGTATCTAAACACCAAAGATGCTTTGCAAAAAATAAAACCGATGCTACGTTTGCAACAAATCTTTTAGAAGAGAAACATGTCTTCGACTTTATAATATTGCATACGGAACGTAATGGTTATAAACTAACCCTGTTAGAAGCCATGGAAATTAATGATAATGAGATAGTCTATCAAATTATCAAGTTTCAATCAATAATTCCCCTTTATTAAATTCATTCTACAGTATGTAGTAATTTAGTAAAAGGCCAATGAAGTAAAGAATTCTATAGTCATCCCCCACAATCCAGAAGAGATATATTCTATAGTCATTTTCATACAGAAAAAGAACAGTGTTATATGGTCATTTCCACACTTCAGGATAAATACAAGTAGTCCACAATGTAATAGCTCAGTTTATCATCAACATCTGATGAAGCCACTGTGTTGGAGAAACAATATTGTCATGTTTTGAATTAATTATAATGAAAATCAGAAAACTACTTAGTTTTAGTTGAATTATGTTCTTTCATTTTTCTATATTCCATAAGTAGACTTCTGGTTACAGTATTTCAATTTATTCAATAATTGAAATGATAATCGGCTGCAAAAATTCCACTCTCGTTACTCTATCCACAAATTCATATCTGGAAGAGCATATTAAAATAAATTGAACATGTGAAAAATATAACATTGAAAGTATAACAATATTAAAATTGTTTTTGTGTTCTGAAAGACACAAAAAAGCAGAACAGCATCCACTAGGACGATAAGTAACTCCTCTGTTTTTTTTTTTATTCAGTGGACCTACAGTTTAACGCCGGTTCCGAACGGCCATTGGGCTTGTAATCGATGTACATTACCCAGCATTTTTCATTATTCAAACTACTTAAATCATAGACAAACACAAACACCCATGCCTTCAGCGGGGCTCGAACCCGAGTTCTACCGCACCAAAGTCGGGAGTTCTACCGACTAAGCTACGGAGACCGGCGAATTAATAAAATATGAATCGCTCATCTTTGCAATCAAGATTTCAATTTTTTTCAATTAAGCCCGATCTTTTCACCTTCAGTTATGTTTTATCTGCCAGTTACCAGATTTTCACTTCCAGTTAGAGTAAACACGTTTTACTCAATTTATATACGTTAAGACTATAGTTTCAATTCATTTTTCCGGGAAGTACGCAGAAGTTTATGAAACAACCAAGCCATAGTAAAACTAATAAGTTCTTCTTGACAAGATATAATTTTCCCCAATTTTCGAACTAAGTTACATATGATCTTGATTTGGTGTTGCATAAAACGCAATAACCCAATTGCAGATGAAATAGATTATTGCAGAGATTCTGTTTATGACAAGTTTCAATTACAGCAATAAATATTGAACACTATCCATTACAATCAGGAATCAGTGGAGAAGATATGGGACAACGTCCTTTGAAGCCAATATGCAATACCTAACAAACGGTAATTTGAACAATATCGAATTTTCCATACTGAAGAAAACGATAACTAGACATTATAATTCAAAGATTGAATTGAAATAAAACTGAGTACCGATTATATTTTTCGATTCTCACCATATTGTTATGGAGTGGAAAAATACTTGGCTTGTGTTTTGAGATCAGCGAGCATTCAATCAACATCAATATTGTTTTGCCACCACAGTAGCTTACTCATATGTAAATGATACGACCAGTAGAGACAATAAGAAACAAGCGAATTTATAACAGAAGATTCAAGAATAAGAAGAAGTGATAGTATTCTCTATGAATGAAACTATCATTAACACTCGTCTGCGATTAGTTGATTTATGGTAAATGCCTGCTCTAATAGACGAAGGACTTGCAGGGATGCAACTTGATTGCCAAAATAAATTTAATAATGTGGAATTGTGAATTTTAAGTTGGCCTTTCAATAAATTATCGTATATCTGTCTGCTATATGTGTCCAATAACCAAGTAACTTTATATTCTGTATGCAATTCATTGAATTAATTAATAATGATAATAAACATATATTTCCAACAGGTAACTACCCAATTTTAAGAAAACACATAGTGAATAATTATGGTTACTAAAAATATCGGTAACAATATAGATATATAATATTAAGTAATAATTATATTTAAATAGTACATAAATATACAATATTAAGAAATAATTATTATATTTGATAAAAACGTTATTAAATATAAGTAATAATCTAAATCTATAATGTCAATATCTAAATGTTCAATTATAATAATCATCAAGAAAAAAAATCACTCAGAACTCCATTCGGAAGAAATCAAGCTACCTCACTATTAAGTTTTAAATACACATTCATGATATAAACAAGTGTCCCAGTGCAAATCACAGCAGAGTGATACTGGTTTGAAGTAGAACATACAAAACTAAGAGGCGATTGCGAGAGAAGATTGGTTCTGTGGGTTTTTAAGTGAAATGTCAGGCTTATTTTAGTACACCTCGAAAGAACGAAGAAATTAAGTTTATCCAGAAGCTCAGGACGGTCGAGATTATCATTGAACAAATTGAATAAAAATTTCAGTGCATTCAAACTTCTTCTGGTGTGGAGGCTCCTAGTGTCAAACCTCGATAGCAAAGAAGCGTGATCACAACCCCTAAGTGGATATACACCATCCTCTCAAAGTCAGAGCCATTTCAAGAACTTCCCCTGCAATGCCTCCAGATGGTTTATGTGACAATTATATATTAGTCGCCAAACAAAACAGCCATTCTCAAGTTTACTTCTCACTAGGGCAAATGTGATGTGCTATGGACAAGTGTTGAGGAACTCGAAAACGAACTAGCGTTGTGGACGATGAAACCATAAACTTTGCTACATGATGAAATTATTTGGTTGATATGAGGTATGATGAGAATTTTCGATCAAATACTTTGCCGAGATCCTTATCCACCTGAAGTCGAGTGAGATTAACACCTTCAATGTTGTAATTGAAAGATATGAAATGTCTCTTTTCAGTAAAATTCATCACATCACATTTCAAGACATTCAAGTGTAAACAATTATTATCACACCACCGATTGAAATTATTCTAGTCACTTTGTAGCCTCAACCAATCATGCGTAGATGACACGCTCTTATAAATTTTAATATCGTATTTTAATATCGTCCGCATAAGCCACCTTCAGGCAGTCCACCATCTCTAAGAGATCGTTAACAAACAGGCCAAATAGTAGGGTCCAAGATTGGAACCATACGGCACTCCAGAATTTACGATTAATTGCTGAATAAATAGTTTTCTTGAAATGGGTGTAATGCAAAATGAGTAGACATATAAATGCTAATGACTGAACTTCACGCGGTGATAAATCGAAAATCTTTGAGAAAGGTTGTGCCGCATATTCCAAGGATATATAGGACAAATTGGCAGAGATTTGAGGGACATGAATACCCGACAATAATGGATGCTATGGAAAAGAATAAACGAAATCGATTTATACGACACACTTCTTCTATCAAAGCCATATATTCAGGAAATAATTTAATATATTGCTTACAGATCGAAAAGGGTACAAACTTAATTTGTAAGAAGCCGTAGAGAAGCATAATAGGAAGAAATCCAGTAATTCCTTGAATGACGAACTCTCAATGGAAAATTCCCCAACATTACCATTTGTACGTGTCCTACAGCTGATATTTAGCCTAAATCATCAATCTCTTACCAAGACGTAATTTTGATTTTTCACATTTCTTATTATTTTGATGAGAATGCACAATTCATTAATATATTGCATCATTTATATGTGATAAATCTGTAATGGTCTTAGAACAATGCTGTTATTTTCCAGAAAATTTAGTAGAAATAAAAAACATTGATTTTCATATTTTTGAAATCCTGTTAACGAATTTACATCAAGTATTGACTGAATTAATAACTGATATAATTCAGTATTAGTGATTTGTATTTCGCCTGATAAATCCTGCTATTTGTTGTTATCTCAATATAACAAGCAATAATCGAATTGCTGATCTAGAGTTAGCTATGTGAAACAAGTAGGTATGTTTAGATTGTTCGATATTGCTGCGGACAATAAATCAAATATTTTTTTCTGCAAATGATAATAATGCTGAAACCTATATAATATAGCGTTGTTTACAATTTAGACGAAAACAAATACAATGGTTTATTTTAACATTTATAGAAACTAAAAATTGTAATACTTTTTTTTATGTACGTTGAAATACGTACAAATACTTTGCAAATTGCATAAAATTATATTCGTTTATCAATAGAAAAATTATTGAAAACCAAAAGATTCATAAAAAATAAACTCTATTCAAAAGGTCACCTACCTTAATACAATGGAATTTATTGTGGAATTTTGTGATGAACAAGAGCCATTTTATCACAAAACAATCATTTATTCATCTTTAGAATACTCAGAGATGACTCTTTACGACATCTTGCTCTCAAATATCCCTAAAAGCGTACTTATGAATGTTTCAAATTTACAACCTTTTTACATAATCATCTGCAGTCGTGACCTTTTTTGTGTCCCTTTCATGAATATCTCACTTTGGTGTTACACATTAGTTACATCAGTTACGTATAAACATATCGCTCGATTCATCATCGACTACGATAGTAATTTGGTACAAAAAAATTAACAGTTAGTACACTCCTTGATAAATCATTAGTTTCACTATCTTCCCCAAGCAATCTTATTTGCTTAGGGAATATATTAAAATTATAAATATATTATTGTAAAATATATAAATTTATAATTTTAATAAATAGAATTATTGTAAAATCAACTATTTGGTATTAAAATGAGCATTGATTCTTATTTTCCCAGGAATTAAATGGAGGAACAAAGATGAACTAAATTCGTTTTCTCTGATAGTAAATATAATGCAGTTCTATGGTTAGTTTAAGCGAACAAATTTCATCTTTGAATTCAATATGAAACGTCTTATGCATACCAACTAATTCTAAGAGGTAGATCAAGTAATTCTAAAACTTACATAATAAACAATACTTTCCAGAATACATAAACATATTACTTGTAAGGCAAATCAAACTACTATTTTTTATCATGAATGTAAAAGTTTTTGGAACTATGTATACATGATGAAGGAGCTACCTCTATCAAATCGTCTAGCATTTAGAGAAGCATCTTGCTTTGCTTTACTATCTTTCCCAATTGGGAGAGGTAGTTATAACAATATCAAAAATATTGAACAATGATCATCATATAATTTGAATTGAACTGAATGTATTAATCGGAAATGTTTTACAAAATTCGCCGATAGTTTTACGCCACACAGTGTGATAATGATTAAGTACGAATTCAATTATAATTAACAACAACGAAAGCATAGAGAGAGTACAACAGTATAATTATTTAGGGACAAACATTAACGATACACAAAACTACACCAAGGAAATAAGTGTAAAAATAGAGAAAGCTCGAAGTGTATCCATTAGAATGAAAAAACTTTTCTGTGGTCGAAGCCCTGGTCTGAATCTTAAGATCACGATGATTCGATGCTAAGTTTTATCGATTTTACTGTACGGTATGGAAGCATAAACGATAAACAAACAATATATAAAAAAAATTGGAAGCATTTGAAGTGTGCATGAATCGGAGAATACTAAGAATATCCTGGGTAGATAGGGTTACTAATGAGGAAGTACTTCGCAGAATGGGGTCCATGAACCAATTAATACTAACAATCAAGTACAGAAAATTGCAATACTTGGATAGGACATGTTATTCGAGGCGAAAAATATCAGTTACTGCAGTTCATAATGCAGCGAAAGATCCAGGGAAAACAAAGTGTTAGAAGGAGAAGAAGGCCTAAGGAATCTTAGAGAATGGTTTGGCTGCACATCAAACCAACTCTTTCGAGCTTCAAAAATTAGAATTGCAATGATGATAACCAACCTTCGTAGCGGAGATGACACGCGAATAAGAAGAATTGGCGTATTATGTCGCTTCAGTATAAAAGTTCTGTTTTGTAATTAGGTCCTGTAAAACAGTGTATGTTAAATAAAAGACAATCTTATTGATAAAATCAACATGAGTTCATTCCTTTCTGAACATTCTCAAAATAATTCACGAATATTCAGCTCTTACTATAAGTACAAGTCAAATTCAATATATTTACTAACATAAAACAGATTCAGAACAGGGCAGTAGACTATAACAGCATATTTTGTTTTTTTAAATTAATTAACTCTATTTTTTCTCTTATTTCTAACTGTAGAGGAAAATGCATTTTTCATAACCCCAAATTTACAATATCACCAATCCTCAAACAAACCTCACATCAAACAAACCACACTTTTCTAATATAAATGAGCATATTGCCATATTACTTTTATTTCTAAAATGATCAGAATTATCCGAAGAGGTAGCAGAAGATTTGGATTCGAGTCCCAAAAATTATGAATTTCAGTAATTCTCTGAGCCTTTTGTGATAGTTTTATGTGACACTCTTACCATGATACAATCCTAACAATCCCTCGGAAGCAAAGTTTAAGTTCACATTTAAAAAAAAGAATGTTCAGTTCAAAAGAATATAAATCTTATATATTTTCTGACAATTACGGCCATACGCATCATTAATACGGTCCATATTGAGTTTGATCGTATTTATATATAATACAATAACTATAAAATTTGTTTTGAAATGTTTCTAACATTCATGTTGGGAAATTGACCACTGATCCCAAAGTAAAAGTGAAGTACTTCATAGTGTAATTAAATTCATAAAAATAGTGGAAAAACTGGAAAAATTTCGACTAATACGCTTCTCCAATCATCTGGTTCTCACATGAATTCAACCTCACTGAGTTTTCATTCTTAATGAAAAAACGAAGACTGAAAATGCTTCTTTCTGTCTTTGTGTCATTTTCGTTTGTAGTGCGAGTAAGTATGCTAAATATTTTCTTTCCACCCCTATTCATTTCAAAAATTTTTTCAATCTCAATTATCAAATAACGGATGACGAATTAAGAGCACGACTATGTGTCGTTTGAATATACTTCTTCATTTGAATCCATTTTGAATTAGTTTAATATACTATCTAGGTCTCAAACCAAGTTGATATAAACTGTTGTTGATCTAGGAGATAAATCTATGGTATTGATCCATGGGGTTTGTCAAATTATTTATGACTTACGATTTTTACTCTCTTGATAACTGCTGTTTTACTGATGTTTAGAATCACTATTTCATTTCAATTTCATGTTGCCAAGGTTAATAGAAGAATGATCTTTGATGAAGAATGAATTTTTCCTTTATTCCATATTATCTATAGATTCTTCAGAAAATTAGTTAATTGATTGATTAAGGAATCTATTGCCAAATATATCATCTATATGAAATAAGCTCAATCAATTCACCCTAACTGAAATTAAACTAAATCAAATCATTATGCCAAACTACCAGTTATTGAATATGCTCACGAACCAGTAATAATTGTCAATTATACTCAATATTTTCTGGAAAATTTAATGGAGACAATGTTTCATATCATTCAAGATCCCAATAATTTATCGTAAACCCGAAGGAATTACGAAAAACTTATTACGAATTAGAGAAGAATTGCGAATAAGGAGAATTCAAGAAGAATACAAGTTGATAACACGATAATTTAACTATCTAACGAAATAACGTTTACATCAGGAAACGTCAACAGTACGCATGCAATAGCCCTACAGACACTGACATTATCCACGAGGGGTTTGAAGAGTGAAAGAATTCAGAGACCTGAAACATTCGCTCTAGGGTAAGCTCCGAAGAATTTTTTTCTGATTCGGTGTAGATATGTGCTTAGATGAGGATCAAACAGAACCACTTGGTCATAACGAAACTTGTTACAAAAGATAACAAAAGCCGTAACAGAATCATAAAAGAATAGGGAATTATAAATTGAAAACATGAATCCCAACTGGAGATTTAAAATATTCACAAAGTAAATGGATATATATCTGCAGCTCTCTATTAAATGAATAAGCTTTACACTTTGATCTCATGTTGAGGAACTGTCTGAGGATTGAACATTTAAATAGTGAATAGTAGCATTTTGATATCATTTAAATTTGTTAACATAACTCTAACATTGAAAAAACGATGCTCTTGAAATCATAGAAACGTTATCACTAACGAACAGGAAGAACTCAATCATTGAATGAGAAATTGTTCACATTCTTGAATTTATGTAATGTGGAAGACCATCCTCAAATCACTGAGTTTGAATTCTCGCTTAAATCTTGGTGAAACTTAATTGCTTATTAAATTATATTAAACTGTTGGCTGTATGTTTCACGATTGTATTTAACAATATCAATTCGTCAACATGATTCGATCGTGAGCTCATCTTCAAGACTAAACTTCAATAATAGATCTACATTGGTTTTGTTGAGGACTGGACCAAAATTCTCTGCCTGTTCATCACGGTTTAGTCTTTCTTCTACAGTGTTTTCTAGTGAAGTATTTCTTGAAACTGTTTGAGCTTGTTCTTCAACTCCTCATGTTCGCTGATGAATTCAAGCTTATGGTTTGTGGTCGCATTCGTGTTAACGAATGCGATCAACATTATACCTAGAATGGTCGCTAATTCGTCTTCTGTTTTTTCTGTCATCTGGGGTGTCACTTTTGTGGCCTTCTTCAGCCAGAAGTTCTCTGTCGGTTGCGGGACTGTTTTGAATTTTCCAGTCGTCGTTGGTTTCGTGGATGGATTGTTCGGATTTTTAGAGCACTTAACGTTTGTTGATAAGTGCTCTCCGCTACAGTTGGCACATTTAGGCGTTGTCGTCTTCGCTTTTTTGCATTCATAGGAATAGTGAGTTTCTCCGTATTTCATGCATTTGGGGTCGGCGTGACAGTTCCTCTGCACATGTCCAAATAATTGGCATTTGTAACACTGAACTGTTCCGCCCTTTAACCTCAGACTCTCTATTTGCACAGAGAGTCCGCAGCAAAACCTCAAGTCGTTGTTGGTAGACTTATACTCTTTCGGTATTTCGACTAGGACTAGGGGAGGGGAGTCCTTTCTTTCCCTTCATTTTGACCTCTCTCATGGTTGGATAGCCCTGTTCCCTCAGATCTTCGTTCATTTCCTCTTCAGTTGTTTCTGTCATTATTCCCCTTATAACGACCATCAATTGCTTTTCACTTTTTAGTTGGTATGTGTGGAACTGCGTGTTCCGTTCCTTGAGCAGGTGGAACATAATAGGGGAATATGTGGAAATCTACCTGGTTATTTACGATGTCTTCTTTTCTCTTCCAAGAACTGCATATTTCAATTGCTTCTAAAAGGTCTAAACGTTTCTCTTTTTTCATCTCAGACAGAAAACTAGAGGTTTACCCTAATTTGGCCTTGACTAGAGTCATTAGCCAGAGAAATTTCAGAGTTTTATAACCAATATAAATTGTAGTGAAATACCAAAAGGAGTAAGACAAGGACACATTACGCCAAGGAGCTTTTTAAGGTGGTTTTACTCATCATACACATACAGCAATCAAGCCACGGTAGGAAGGCAGAATAAAAAACACAGGGTGAGACAAGAGGATGAGCAAACGACTGTGATTATTTTTGATTCATATTTTCAGACCAATGGATTTATTATGAGCGTAAACAGTTTCATATACTCTCACATTGTTCAAATACTGAAAGAAATGATAAAATTTGAAGAATTTCGTTGTTGATATTGTATATGCAAGTTCAATTTGTACAAAAACTGTGGAATTTTATGTCTGAACTTACTGCATGCCATAATAAGATGATCAGAAATTTCATATTCACCGCAGTCGTACAGAGGATTATCATTTCTGCAAATTTTGTGGAGATATGCTGGACATATGTTATGGCCACTTGAAGTCGGGAAGTTATTCTAACGAAATCTCTTCTTTGTCAAATATTTTTGAACCATTCTTTAATTAAAGGAATTTGATGAATACCTTTGTAAGAGCTTTCCTCGTTTTCATTCTGATATTGGTTTCTCCATTTGTTAAAAATATCTCTCTTGTATATTCCATAGACTTCAGGAGAGAAGTACTCAGAGTGAACAACTGGATTATTAGCCCCCAACTTAGCATGTTCGTCAACTTTATCATTTGGAAATATGCCAACGTGTGATTTAACCCATAGAAAAC
Source organism: Henosepilachna vigintioctopunctata (assembly GCA_030704895.1). Lineage (NCBI taxonomy): Eukaryota > Metazoa > Arthropoda > Insecta > Coleoptera > Coccinellidae > Henosepilachna > Henosepilachna vigintioctopunctata. The sequence continues at coordinate 4,166,554 of JARQZJ010000093.1, read as the reverse complement.
TGACGTGATTATTTATTTCTACTTCATGTATTGATGAGAGGATATCTTCATGTAATGTTGTCAATGAAGTATCAAATTGGAGGTTTTTAGGGAAAGGAGAGCACTCTGATTATCTGAAACAATTAAAACTCTGTAAGAGCTGAACTTCATACTATTCTTCACAATAAACTGGAGAGCTAGATTGATGGCATATAGTTAGACTGGTAAGTTCCGAGATTTTTAGATGTGGATCAAATACTGCAGCGCCAGTTGCAGATGATGGTGATTTCGAAGCGTCTCTATGAATTTTGTGGTAATCAGAATAATATTTATAAACAGTATTGATGGGTCCTCCTTTTCTGATGCAAAGCGGTATATTGGGATAAGATATTGATGCTGGTTTTAAGAAGTGTATAGTCTAAGGTGAAAACTGGAGATTGGAGTCCATGCGCAATATATAAAATAATTTTTTTACCGTATAATAATTGAATATCAAAATCGGATCCTTTCTCTTTATCCAAAATTCATGAGTTTGTGTAAGCAGAAATAATTGATGGATTGTATCTATAATAGGATTAAAAGATGATTTTATTTTGGAGAGAAATTTTCCTGCAAGTAATTCCCGTCTATGATGAAGTGAGATTTCTGCCGATTCTGATAATACATCATTACTGGTACTTCTAAGTAAGCCAATGGCATAGCTTCAGACATTTCCTCTGAAAAATATCTGAGCACGCAAAGTTGATTTTTGAGGCACTCTGTAAAACAAGGAACCATTATTTGAGATAGATTCTATCCAACTACGATAGAAAAGCAGAGATATAGACTGATCTGTTCCCCAACTGTTATGGCACACATACCTTAAAATCTGCAATCTCTTCTCTGCATTACGCTTGATATACGATATATGGTCTTTCCATAGTAACTTGGTATCCAGAAACACCCCAAGAATGTTAAGTGCTTCAATATGTTGAGAATATATATCCTCTATTTTCAGACGATTTGGAAGCTTCATTCTTTTGTTAGTAAAATGACGTGACACAGATTTAGAAGTGGACATACAGTGACCATGGGATGAAAGGAATGCATTTACATATGGCATAGCCTCTTCAAGGGCTAGTTTACTGGATATAATATTAGAGTTTATTGAATAGAAAACTATATCGTTTGCCCATTGTAGGATTTTCATTCTAAAATCAATCAGAATTTTTTCAAGTCGATGGTAATAAATCACGTACGAAATAGGAGATTCCACCCTGCGGTATTCCCAGACTGGTAAGTCTCGGATTATCATCTTGTTGATCTAATCTATAATATAAAAATGAGGAGCAAAATCTGTTGGTAAGCGCATAACTCAACAACGCCTGAACCAATTCAGCCAATTCTTCTTTTAAAATGTTCGTTGATGTCCAAGGATAGTTTTTACGGCGGAAAAATTTGAATAATTGCCAGGAAAATTTTAAAAACCGCCTATTCCTTTTTCCCATACAATTGTTTGCTAACTGAAATGTAAAGTTAACTTCTGAATCAATTTGAAAAATTCTTTTTTTGAAATGTTCGTTGAAGTCCAAGGATGGTTTTTACGACGGAAAAATTCGAATGTTTGCCGGGAAAACCTTGAAAACAGCCCATTTCTTTTTCCCATACAAACGTTTCCTAACTCAAATGTAGAGTCAACGGATGGACGATTTCACTATTTTTTTTTGTTGTGTTTGTTATTATCAGGGTAAAACTTCAAAAAATGCGTGTGAAATTATAAAATTCAAGAATACTTAATGAATAATGTAAGTGAAAAATACAATTACTAATTCTCAAAAAGAAGATGCAAAAAAGTGAATATCTTATCACACATTTCGGTTAGTTTGAAGCTATCACGACTAATATTAAAATTTTTATTGAATATAAAATTTGTGTAAGTTTGAATAGACTAACATAGACAAGTTACTAATATAGCACGTGGTATATTTGATTATGAAGAAGAATACATAATTTCTTCAATTTACAGTTGAAATTTCGTTATTAAGAATGATAACTATTAGATGTATAAACTTAAGTCGCAGAACTCACAATGCAGCAAGTCAAATATATTAAAGAGCAAGTCAAACTGACAATCAACGCGAAGCTTGGTATGAAGTTCAAAGGAATCCGTGGAATCGGAATTAACAATATGAAATCGAATGAAATAGGAAATATCAATCGTTGAAATAAATTACAGTGCACAGCAAATCATTGCTATTGCACCAATGAACGTAGTGTGTCAATATTGCAAGGAAAATTTTAATTGTTATCGATATGAAAATACTACCAATGATCCGACAAAATATTGTTCGAAGAGTCAATTCAAATAGACGCTATTTGTACAGCCACTAGAGGCACTATATTCATTGATTTCCGGGAATGGACTAAATTCTGAACATTTTTTCAACTTATACTCAGCAAATATCTCATATAAATTAATGATGATATAGTATATAGTATATTCATATCAAGTATATATGACATATACTTGATACGAAATTAGGAACATGCCGTCCAACTCTCGAACGGATAGATTGATAACTTTCAATACATCAAACGTGTTAATATTAAAATTTTTTGATAATTCGACTGGTTTTAAATAACAGGGAATATTGCAGTCCCTTCGTAAGTGAGTAAGTCCCTGGCTCCACACGGGATAAATATTGAAAAGGAGATAGTGTAGCACAAATATTAGAATAGAATAGCGCAAAAGCAGAATAAAAATGAATGGGAGTACAAAATTCGCCCAGTCAGCTAGTTTTAGATAAATTTTTCTGTTGATATATAGGTTGAGAATAAGATTCGAGAATATTTGGGTCAGACCCATTTCGAATATCTCCCTTCTTAACACCCTAAGTGAGGTGTCATCGTATGCTCCTTCAATATCACCGAACAAAGGTAGTACTATATTGTCGTTTGTAAAGGCTTTTTAAATAGCTGTGAAAATGTTTTCGATATATTCTGAAAAAGCACTTTTACAATACAATACAGTTGAAAACAGGTTTAATTGGAGAACATAAAACTTCAGAAATCAGAATTACCAGTGGAAAGAAGTGAGTCAGTGGAGGACGGTCTATCAAAATTATTCAGGAAAAACAGCGTACCTTACTTAGCATTCCTTCGCAATAATTAAAAACTTTTTTCAGTTTCACCCACTCTTCCGTTATTCCAACTTTCAGCGATAGACTACGTTCAATTTGAATGTAAATTTTCGGAATATATTATCCCGTCCCCATGATTAAGTTACGTTGACTCGTTGTCCAAAAGTTTGGTTATGGGACGATAAAGTCATAAGTGCGGTTCTAACAATGTGAAATTTTTGCCGTTTTATTTTGGCACACATTCTCTGTTATTGTACGGACTGTGGTTGCAGTTCAGTACGTTGGGAATATCGTCCGAGCCGGTTTTAATTTGTATGCAAATTTCAGTGGTTTAGAACAAAGCGCGACGAGTTTGCGCGCTCTCTCTTCCGTTCAAGCGTCCCGACGTCGGTGAGAGTTACAGTGCCGAAATTAGGGGGCGTCACGCCGCCAGAATTCCTAGTCGCCACGCTTTTTAATTGCCACAATAAACAGCCAAGGCAGAATTGGATGGATTCAAAACAACATAACGGTGCGAAAGCCTCATCTACTTCGTCGCCTGCTTGATTAGTTACCATTAATAAAGGATATTCAAATGAAATGCCTCCAAAACTCGAAATGATGTAGTGAGAATTTAGGGCGAATGAGTGTTATTAAAATAATACTTCAAACATTAATTTTAGTTTAGCAGTTCAAAAGATACGATTCAACCTAAATCACAACAAAACTAGAAGCAAAACCCAATAACCTTGCAAAAAACTCGAAATGAATGATAATATTAATAATTGATGAGGCCTATACTTGGAGAAAATTATATCCATAATGAAACAATATTTAGAATATTCTCATAATTTAATACAAATACGCATGACGACATTTCGAAGTACTTCTTCTTTATCAAATGCTGAATTAATACTAAGTGTAATTTTACAAATACTTACTTATAGCTACTCTCACACAACATATCAGGTATGTTCTATGGCTAACCGAATGATTATTGAATAATATTTAAAGTATTAATTCTGCATTTGATAAAGAAGTAGTACTTTGAAACGTAATCATACGTATGTATTTGTATCAAGTTATGAGTAATTCTAAATGTTGTTTCATTATGAAATATTTTTTATATTTTATATGAAATAAACCAATTTTATATAATATATTTTATATAATAAATTTTTTATTTTATATAAAAAAGGTGTCATATCCTAATTAGTGCTAGAAACTGGATTATTTGGCTGAATCTAAAAATTATTCAATATTATGCTTTTGTTTACTAAATGCTTCATATTTCTTACTAAGGAACTGTACACTGTGCACCAGAGGCGTAGATACTTAGGAACTACGTAGATGATTCGTAGATACTTATAACATCAATCACGTGCGGTTCGGAAAAGGGGGAAGTTAAAAAAATCATGAAACAACATATGGAACGAGGGGGTGTAGTGAGAATTATTACGTGTATTTATTTATTCTTAATTTATACTTAATACCTGTATTTTAATTAAGGATAATATTATTTCGAATATTTGTACTGAAAATATACAAGTGATTTTGGGAAGGAGGGGTTGATTCTTCTCAAACTTCACTCTATAAATAATGAGCTCTTGTCTAAATAACTTATGCTTAACAGAATTTGGGATTTGAACTCATCCATATAATTAAGCAAAATGATGAAGAAGGAGGATTTCTATCACAACGAAAAAATGCGTTATTTACTTACCCATACTAATATAAAGAGTAACCTATTTTAATCCCACGCTATCAATTCTTGACAAAGGGTTGGAAGCTCGAAACATTTGACGACTGAATCATAATTCAATGTTCTTTTTGAAATTCATATTACACATTGAGGATTTCAATTCTGAATATAATATGTTTTTGCTATAAGTTGTCTGAAATTTCTCTTAAATATACTCCCCCTAATTTTTGTTCAATTTGTATCAAAAAATTTTATTTTATTTAATTTCAATTAGTTATATATATATATATATATATATATATATATATATATATATATATATATATATATATATATATATATATGTTTACATATTTATAATTTCAATTAGTTATACCCAAAAATAGCTTATTCAAATTTTTAGAATATTATCTCTAGGGATGAATGACTATGATGTGATGTGCTATTACTTTTTTGTTTATTAGCTTTATAAATTCAGTTAATTGCCCATCATGAATCAATAATTCTTGAACACTCAAATCGAAATCACACACTAGCCAAAAATCGACCATTTTGTGCCATCAGATAGAATATGAGCAGAATCTTATTTTGGTCATAGAAGATGTAAGAAACTATAAAAAAGCTATCTAAAAGGACATGATTGGGAAACATCAGATAATCGCACACAAAAATTCAAGCGGAGACACACAAGTCCATGAGTTCTACAAACAACTCTATAGCGATAAACGTAATCATGTTGAGATAATACCGGATGAAGAGCCACCGGAAGTTTTGGCATCAGAATTGAGATATGCAATTTAGTCCTTGAAAGCCGGCAAATTTTCAGGTGAGGACGATCTCACAGTGGACTTTATCAAGTCTGGGGCCCAGTACTTCACCGCATTCTATCGAGGCTCTTCAGTGACTGCTTGAAAAAGTGAAATAGAAACTCTAGCTGCAACCACCTCATTACTGAGAATAGGAATACCATCTAGCTATATCGAGCTGATCCAAACGATATACGAACATGCCACAGCAACCATCAAAATAGACGAATACTCGGAAAAATTGCGAATAATGAGAGGCGTTATACAGGGATACTCGTTTTCCTCGAAACTGTTCACCGCTGCTTTGGAGTGTTTGTTCCAGAAGCTGGACTCGAGCGAGAAAGGAATCAAGATCATAAGGTCGCTATCTTAGCCACTTGAGGTTCGCTGACGATATAGTCCTGTTCTCCTACAATGCTACCGATCTTCAAGAGCGCATCAATGAACTGAACATCACGAGCAAGAAAATAGGTCTGGAAATGAACATCGCGAAAACAAAGATGATGCTGAGCCCTTTCTGAACCAGAGAGCAAATTAAGGTGGACGGATCCCCATTGGAAATAGCAGCGCAATAATGTTTTGAATCAATTCAGAAATATCCACACTACTATCCCAATATCTTTTGCTTTCTAGACAATTGTCTTTGGGCTTGTAGAATAAGAAGAGTACTTATGATGAATTATAATTCTTGAATACCTACTCATATTTTAAACACATAAACGTTTCTGTATCGCCCGGTATTCGCACCTAAATTCGTTTCCGAGAAAAAATTATATTAGATCTGTGTTATTTCGATAAGTAGGTCATTGTCATAATTCATTATATGTGCAACATAAAAAATTGATAATTGATGAGGCCGATACTTGGAGAAAATTAATATCCATAATACAACAATATTTAAAAGTTTCTCATAATTTATTATAAAATACGCATGATGACGTTTCGAAGTACTACTTCTTTATCAAATGATGGATTAATACTATGTGTAATCTTACAAAGTCAGTACTTATAGCTATTTTCACAGAACATACCAGGTATGTTCTATGACAAACTTGGAGTGGAGACCATAGAATACACTGATATTCAACAAAAGGATCGTGTACCTGAAGATGAACACAGAAAATGAATTTCTTGAGTCAGGTATTCCAACGAAATGTAGAAATATACAAATATTCAACTAAGATTTCTGAGTACAAATGAAGGAAATTAATTTTTTCGAACATAAAACATAAAATTGAATGTAAATCAACTAAAACATAGGTAATCAATCTGATCTGCTAACTAGAATATTCTCGAATATACTTGAACATATTAAGTAGAGGGCTAGTGTCAACTCTAACAGGCTATTGAGTAAAAGTCCCAAATTTTTGAATTTATTAATATGTACTGATTCTAGAAAATTTAGTTTGGCTTACATAAAAAATTATATTGTATTTTATGAAAAGGTGAACTTTTGTCTGTTTAAAATGTCTCCATTGTTTTGATACATACATTGAATTACTAATATATTTTTTCAAAAACAAACAAACAAATCATATTTTCAAGTTTAATGTGGCAACAGGATTGAAAAATTAATCCTAAGAATTTAATAACCTAAGTTTATTTTCCGTAAATAAAAATTTCGAGGGGAAAATTGGAAGTGACAAATGGTTGTTGGGATAGGCTTCATAAATCACATGAACTAACAATTAATTCACATGCAGGAACAATTGCTAGCCTAATCAATCATGTCTGTGGATAATCGAACAATTTGGTTTCTCTCTTTCCGACTTCCCTCATAAATCATGGATGGTCGGTTACTGTGAAAATTACGACCGTTTTTCCAGCAGTGCTGACTAATTATCCAATACGCGTTTGATATTTTTTTGGATGCCTATTCAGCAAGATAAATGTAGATTTATTCTAATCCCTTCAGTCTGGCGCACTTGATTTATTGTCTTTTCCATTTCAAACGCTGAGAGGAATCAGATTGTATTCAGTTTCAAATTGGGCTAAATATACATCTGCGGTGAGTATTGATGTCAACATTATATTATTGTTTCTCTATGTTATCCCAAACGTGCATTTTATGGCATTGCTAGAATGGTGCTCTGAACATTGAGAAAATAACTTTCACTGATTGTCATTTTCAAAGAACTGAATGAAACAACAAATTATAAGAACAGAATAAAGAATAATATTTTACACGAAGGTTTCGCTTATCTCTTGGTAAAACATTATGTTGAAAACAATAAATTAAAATTAATACACTTGACTTAAGTTTCACTGAATATATTGAAAACATTATGAAGAGTATACAATGTACAGCTTTCACATATATATCCTGAACCACAGAATTCAACAATGGTTTCACTAAAAAATCCACCTGGTCATTGCAAATAGGTAAATTTTTCTTTTTGGCTATCGAAATTTTCAAGACTTCAAGGGTATCTAACCTTTTGCTCTTACTACCTTAGTGTACTATTTCGGTATTCTTGAGATCCAAGAAATGATTATGTTTAACGCAGTGTTCAGAAAAAACCGTTTAGGTTCATTCAATAATATTGATCTTCTATGTTCATCGATTTTTTTGTATAGAACGTCCCGTTTGACCTATGTAAAAGCTATCACATTAACTGCAAAATATTTTGTAAACGCCACTTTTCGAAAATAAGTCAAGTTTGTCCTTGTTATTTGCCAACAATGAACTCAAATTCTTTTATTGGTGCATTATACAAAAATAGAGCTCAGATTGTGAAAATTAAAAACCTGACGGTCCAGGACGATTCTGGTAACGTCAGGTATTCCACAAGATGATAATTTCGGTTCTTTTTTATTTTCTGTCTTTATTAATGATATCACTTTGCTTGTTAAGCTTTCTGAAGTTTTTTTGTTTGCCGATAACATGAAAATTTATAACTCCATCTCTTTAGTTGGTGATGCTGCTGATCTTCAATCCGACTTGTTATCTATAGTGGAATGGCTTTCGAGTAGTCAGCACAATGTCAGCTCGAGTTCAAGGAACATATTAGAATAATTACCAACCGTGCATTGAGAGTGATTGGTTTCATTCCTCGGAACTCTGCTGAATTTTCTGACGAATCAACTATAAAATTACTTACTCTATTTTGCTTTTTGTAGACCTATTGTTGAATATGTGTCAATTATTTGGTCACCTCATTATGGGGTGAACTCGAAGTCCACGAGTCCACGAATGAACGAGTGCAGAATAAAGTTCTTTTATATATATTTCAGCAGGTCAATACTCCGTATAAATTTTTCGGCATCTTTTATTCGCATTCAATTAGGTATACAAACCTTGGCTTCAAGAAGAATTATATTTGATTTGGTCTTTCTGTTCAAATTTTTGACTAATTTTATAGATTCTAATGAATTGCTTGGTCAAATTAACAAAAAATAATTTAGGTATTATATGTTTTTTCTTATTTTTTGTAAATGAGCTTTTCCGTAAGCAAATAAATAAATGCATAAATATTGTTTTCACGGTATTTTTGTGTAATCCGATTCAACTTTTATTTCTCAAGTTAGGTATATAATTAATTGACTCGAATATTTTTTGTTGTTTTTATGAATGAATAGGAAAAATTCTTTATAATAGTGTATTACTCTGTTTTTCCGGGTTTTTCTAAACCCTGCGTTAAACATAATCATTTCTTCAATCCCAAGTACACTCAGGCAGTAAGGGCAATAGATTAGACACCCTTGAAGTCTTGGAAATTTTGATAGCCAAAAGAAAAATTTACCTGTTTGCAATGACCAGATGGATTTTTCCGTGAAACCAGTGTTAAATTATGTGGTTTAGTATATATAAGAGGAAGCTGTACATTTTGAAATTCAGTAACATTCTATACTCTTGATAATCACTTAACCAACGAAACATATGTAGAGTTTTTGATATATTAAGTGAAACTTACATCAGGTGTATTCATTTCAATTTATTAAATGATATTTTATTATCTGAGAGTTCATGAAAAGTTGCTTAATATACTAAATTTATTTTTGTTTACCTTTAATTAAATTACCTTTAATTACCTTTGAGTTTTCTAATCCTAAACAAGCATAGAGTCTTCGTCTTTTTAAAACCCTCTGGAACACATCATTGTAGTTTTTGATGCAGATACACTCGATAAATATCCGATTTCTCAAATCGTCCTAACTCTCTACTATAGCAGCGTAAACTATCGACACCAGAAACAAAACAGAAAAACTTACCAGGGTGTTTAAGTCAGGAGTTCGAGCAGGCCATGAGTTTTTAAACATACATTATCATGCACAAATTATGTTGAAATTCTTTTCGCAAATGATGAATCCTCCAGAAATACCGGTTCAGAAAGTCAGTCACTAAAAATTATAACGCGAACATTCACGAAAGCTGATATAGTGAATGATCTTTACATTCTTCATGCAGATTTCCACCCGTCCACACATGGCAGTGATGGTAAATTCCTTATTGTATTCTTGAGAAAATGTCTCCTTCGTTAATAAAAGGAAATGTTGGCAGTATGCATTAACAGATTGCAGTACTTGCAGGAAAATTGGAAATAGTAATACCTAAATCTGGCTCTGGTATTTCTGGGGGTAAACAGATTCGCTTTGAACCTTTGAAATGATTAATTTTTAATTTTTATATAATATTCTCAACCTCATTTGAATTATCTGTTTATTAAATGGATCAATTTCTGCGAATGTTTCCTCTTTTACATATTTTTCATATCGAAAACGCGTATATATTAAAATATACGCGGATCCGAAAAAACAAAATCAGAATTTATACAAATATGTAGAGGTTGTTCTATTTACATAATGAAGGTAACTGGCTTTTCCAATTAAACCAAAACAAATTTAAAAATAACCCAAAGGGTTATTTTTTCATTTATTTATTCAATCATGCGAGAGGCGGCATTTCATATTTGATAAACAATGTTAGCAAAAAATCTTTATTTGCAAAAAAAACAATATGAACCAATATGAAAGATATGAGCTCAAACAAATATAGCATCTGAACTATGAACATCATCATCAAATGAATAAATTGAAATAACTCAGTTATAAATTTTTCAGTAATAGGCAGGTTACAATTTTAAGTTGAAAAAAATTCACACTAGATATCAATGACAACTATTGAAACAAGTTTCCTTAACTTTTACGACAGATCCTGTTACTCGAAATATTCTTTGTGAGAAAACAATTCAGTAGTCATTTTACATGTTTTGAATTTATACATATAATATGTTATTACATATATATATATATATATATATATATATATATATATATATATATATATATATATATTAAAATTGATTTGTTGAAATGAACTATTATAATTTATTGCTAAAAACATTCGATATATATATATATATATATATATATATATATATATATATATATATATATATATATATATATTCAAATATAGCATACTCAAGGCTTGCTACATTTAATGAATCAATGTTTTGGTGAATTATTGTTGAAAATGATGAAAATCTTGCCAAAATTGGGGTTTTACCCAAACTGGAGAATATACAGTAAAATAAACATTGCAATGGACTGAATATTCTCAATTTTGCACCGATATACGATTTTCTGATAGATTTGAAATAAAATGCCTAAAATGAGTCTGAAATATTCAGTACCTATATTTCAATATTTGTTTCACTGTATGCTTTCTAGTTGACAACAATATTGAGCATTTATCTTCACAATTTTAATCTTCAACGTGGTTCATTTATTGATCTGCGAAGCCCTGAAAGATCATTTAATGAATGTGAAAACTTCGCGTGAATGAAAGAGTTTACTTCCCCATCATCGAGTAGCAAAACCCTTACTGAATCTAATAATGTATTTGGTGACTATTTGATTGAAAAACTATAATTTGCTTAACTAATGCAATGAAATATTCACAGACTCAAGAAAAAGAAATATATATATATATATATATATATATATATATATATATATATATATATATATATATATGTGTGTGTGTCTGTGTGTGTGTGGAAATGAATATTGCAAATTTATCGAGGGGAAGTGTTTTAAAAATTGAAACACTAACGTTTTTGTTGTTTAAATATTTCGTCAATATGAATGAATTTGTAATTTCAATGTAGAGCCTCAGATATTAAAAATGGTCATGAAAACAGAATAAGTAGGTACCGTACTTTAAATAATAATAATAAGTTCTTCATTATCAACAGGTATAATACCCAATTACAGAAAATGATAACATAATGTTGAATAATAACTGAATAAATAAAATGAAAGAAATATAACAAAGATCTCAATCTGATCTTAAAAAACTAAATTAGTAACTAATAACTAATTAATAGAATTTAATGAAATACTACAAAGAACACAATCAAAATCAATACATTTTAGTCAATTTACTGTGTTCGTATAACTCCTAATAATAACTTCTATGGAGTCAAAGTGAATGTCACAATTATTAGCAACTCTATTGAATGTAGACTCCATAAACCAAATGGGGGATTGTATAGCGAGTTGGTCCTTGAAGTCTCTAGGTGCAATACTTCAGTAGTACGAGAATTTTGACTAGGAACACGAAATTTCAGAATGTAGATGAAGAGAGGAGGAGAGTCAATACTGTTGTGCAGTAATTTGCACAAAAATTGCGTGAATTGAGTGAAAAAGTTTCTCTCTGTCCTGCAATGAGATTAAACTAAGTCGACTCAATAATTCGTTATGATTAACACCCCTCTGTGGATAAACTTTATCCTCTCTCCAAACTAAGAATTTCAAGAACCTTCTCTGAATGGCCTCAAGATGGTGTTGATGCCAAGTGTAAATAGGATGCCAGATCATGCTGCCATACTCCAACTCACTACGGATTAGGACATTAAATAGTCCTATGAATGTTGAGGAATTATTGAAATATTTACCATTGCGTATAACGAATCCATATATTTTCTAGGTAGATGAAATAAGTTAAGTGATGTGTGGAAGGAAGGAAAGTTTCTGATCGAAGACTAGATCTAATTTCGAGAAAACTAGAAGATCTATGGATGTAGGTTTATGATAAGATCGCTCACCATCTCACATTTCACCAGGAGTTCTAGAGATATATTTTCTCTCGCTAATGAAAAACCACAAAGAAGAGGGGTCTTGCAAGATATTATTTTCTGCTGTTTGAAAAAAATTTTATACGCCAAGTCAATATCATTCCCATTGGTTTTTCTCAAACTTTTGTACCTTGACAGATAAGAGTTGTTACCATACCACTTAAGGATAATGTGGTTGCTGGTCACGCTAGTTCACATAATTCATAACACAGGCCGACACACATTTTGGTGCCTGCGATTTTTTAACTGTTTCTGAGTAATTTTTGGATGCAGAATGTAAAAAAGTTCTCAGATTTTGTCTATCAGATCTAGTTTTTGAGATTTTTCAAGAAATTGTGTATATAATTTACGTTATAACTGTTATAATATATAATATTACCATTGACATTTAAAAAAAACAAAGACACATGGATTTAAGTATTTATTGCAAAAACTTAATTCACACAATTACATTAGTCACAAAATGTAATATTAGTACATCGACAAAGTAGAGTTTTTTCTTTTAATCTGGATGCAAGTAATTCAGCGGATTCCTTTGAGAGATTCAGGACTCTTATAAGATCGTTTAGTTTTTCTTGATTGAAACACTGCGGAGTTGCTGAATCTGCTTCAAAATCGCTGTCGTTTTCTGATTGAATTCTTTTAACTTCGTCAGACTTTGATGTTTCTGTATCATCTTCTGTCAGTTCAGGTAGACTGCTGAATGATGGAACGTGTATTTCCTCCGAATGCACTACAGGCCTTCTTGCAGAATCTAGATCAGGATATGTCCATTTGTGTCTATTGTTTTTATTTATACCTTTAATATTAACGAGACAAAAATAGCAGTTGTCATGATGGTTCCGCGGTTCTCTCCAAACCATTGGTACACCAAACTTTAGGCACTTCCTCTTTCCAGTTGTCCACTGTCGCAAATGTTCAACACATGTTTTTCATATGAAATGTCGGGCTCAAGATTTATCTTGATCTCCTAAATGAACGCCAAAATAGGCAAGATAAGCTCTTTTCACAAAGTCAGAAATCGTTTTTCTGCTCTCTTTCAAAGTGTATTCACCACACACATAACAAAAAACATCGGAATGATTTACACAGGTACGTCTGCTTGTGGATGCCATTGTTTCAGTTTAGTGTCTTGATACTACAAAACGACCAAAATTTACACAAAACGATAGCAGAACTTTACTTGGGAAAACTCAGTAATATACTAAATCTTGTACAGCCAAGCAGGTATAGAAGGATCGGGTCATAGGCAATTACAGATATAAAAGTAATTAAGAGCATTGTATTGAGTAGTTCCTAGTATAGGAACATTGGGTCAGGGACAATTCCAGGTATCCATTTGTCTAATTACATTCTGGGAAATTTCTATTTTGACGATTAAGTACATATTTATCTCTTTATTTGTTGTCCTTTATCAGAAAAAAATATATCATTTAACCTGTAACGTGTATCTCAAAAACTAGAGCTGATAGAAACAATCTGGTGGCATTTTTGGAATCGACATATTGAAAACATCTGAAATCAGATGTTAGATTTCTGGCATCAAATTTTTTTTTCATTTTGTTGGCCTGTGAATTGATATTGAATGCTTATATCGTAATGCTTGTATGCTTATTATAATAATAATACTTATATATATAATAATTACGATGCTCAATAATTTTCATGTTATTGAAGTTGTTTATACATATGAACATAAGATATATAAGTTTACATATTCATTTTCTGATATACATCTAGTCAAATGAGTTTCAGAACATAAATAGAATTTATGAATAAGTTTTGATAGTATTTTTGGTGCAGATATCTCTTGCACCTATTTTGTACGAAGTTCCTGAACCAATTTTAGTACACAGGAAGTCTTGATCGAACTTTTAAGCCGTATTCATTGCTTATATTTCTTACTCGAGACGTTGAATCTACATAGTTATTCGTCTGAATTATCTCTGACAAATAACCTGAAAGTGAATAATCTGACTGCAAAATATATTTCAAGAGATTTCAACTGTCTGGTTGAAGCGGTAGATGTTTTACTAGGCTTTATTCCTCAAGGGCAATTTGGAACTATAAACCCCATCATTACGAGAAAAACTTACCGTAATCTATTCTGCCCGATCTCTTCTTCTACCGCTTCTGCACCGCTATAAAGGAAAAGACTTAAACTGGATGATATCGTATATCTTCCGATGCAAAGCTATAGAAATATCTTCTTGTTAAATTCCACGCATTCAGTGCACTTTGCCAATGTGAATGAGTTTCCGTCAAATTGAAAATAAATTTGTGAGAAAATAGGCTCTCATTCATCTTCACTCAATAGATTTATGAATATATATTATATATATATATATATATATATATATATATATATATATATTCGTATTTCGACTTCAGAGTGTGAAGGTTGTGTTTTTGTTGCTCCTCAAGAATAGTTATTTTAAGCGGGTAAACACGAGAATTAATAGTGCATATTAATATAGTTAGAAAGATTAAAAGGCGGAGATTGAAAAAGTGTTAGATATCTTTTGAAATTCTAATCAGGATTCTTGGAAATCATCAAATTAGAATCAATAATTTGGGGCGATTCTTGAAATCGAAGCATCGGGCGTCTCCAAATATTATAAAAGATATAACATCTGGACAACATCTTGAAATATCAGCTGAAATTTACTACCCTCAAACAAAATGAACTGTGTAGTCTGCAAGAAAACCTCCACTAAGGACATGGCAAAATGTGACCGATGTGGGAATACTACCTGCAAGCCATGCAGTAATTTAACAACAAGTGAAATGACCGTCCTAAAATTGAAGGTCAGAAAGCTGGTTTACAACTGTACGGACTGCACCGACAATGGGACTATCGAATTACTAAGAAAAATAATCGATAAAAATGAAGATTTAATAGCGAGCAAAAATAGAATTATCGAACTCTTGGACAAAGACAAAGCCAACTTAGAGGAAGGTATAAAATGCTTGAAAAAAGAAACATCCCCAAAACTTCGAAATAACCTAGAAGAAACATCTTATGCTACAGTCACGAAAAAACCGGTGACTCAGGCTAAAGATAAAATAATAGTACGACCAACTTTAGATCAAAGTAGTTTGCAAACTAAGAAAGATTTGCAAACTAAAATTGATCCAGTTAATCTAGGAGTCGGGATAACAGGAATATCCAACATCAAAAATGGAGGTATCATAGTAAATTGCTACGATAAAAAATCCAAGGAAAAAATTATGAGCAAAGTGGAGGAAGAATTTGGAGATAAATATAAAATTACAAACGTGAAAATGAAACTACCTAGATTATCAATAATCAATGTAGAATCTGACTATATAATGAAAAATGATGAGGACATAATAAGAAGCATAATTGAACAAAACGAAATAAGTAAAGATTATACAAGTAAATTGAAAGTTTTCAAAAAATATATAAAAACCAACAGAAGAAATTGTGGAAATATCATATTAGAATTAGATCCCACTCTATTCAATACAATATTGGAAAATGGGATCATAAAAATTGGATGGAGACAATGTACTGTGTACGAATACATTGGTATTACACAGTGCTATAAATGTGCGCGTTTCAATCATTTAGCCCGTGATTGCAAAAACGAAATAACGTGTGTAAAGTGCAGTGGTAAACACAACAGTAAGGAGTGTGAAGAAAACCGAAACAAATGTGTAAATTGTGTATATGCAAATCAAAAAACGAAGCTGAATTTACCAACCGACCATACAGCTCATGATAAACAATGTCCTTGTTATCTGAGAATGGTCACTAAAGAACAAGGTAAAATAGAACGTAGTCAGTAGCAATTAAATTTAAATAAAATAATATATCTAAATTGTCAAGGACTTACAAATAATATAGACCTGTTGAGAGTGTATATAAATAATGTGAAACCTATGGTTGTTTGTGTATCTGAAACTCATCTTACAGAAGACATATGTAAGAATGAAATCGATATAAACGGTTATAATTCTGTGAATTGCTTTAGTGAAAACAGAAGAACAGGTGGAGTCACCTTTTATATTATAAATGGAATAGATTTCAATGTAATAAATAATAAGACTATTGATAGTACTTTATGGTTCTTGTCAATTTGTTTAAAAATTCAACAACATAAACTATTATTAACCGGAATATATCGATCACCATCAGGACCAAATAATATTTTTATAGATAACTTTGAAAATTTAATTGAAGATATACTTGAGTTCACAGGGACACAAATTATCATGGGCGATTTCAACTATGATTATAAAGCACAAAGCTATTATACAAATAAATGTAAATTGTTATTATCAAATAGTGGATTGTATCAGATTGTTAAAGACTACACACGTATAACCAATAATAGTAAAACTCTCATTGACTATGTAATAACAAACGAAAAATCAATCATTTGTGAGGTACTTCTCACGCCTAAGATAAGTGATCATAATATCATATCGTTAACAATGAAGAAACAAAATTCTACAATTGTAGAAAATACGATAATTAAATATATAGACTACAATAGAGACAAATTGGTCGAAAATTTGCTAAAAACAGAATGGAATAATTCTGTTGTTGATATCGACTGTTTAGCAAGCAATCTGATAAATCCATTAAATAAAATATTGAGCGAAATGTCAAAAGTGAAAACAGTTAAGCATTTTCACAACAATCAAGTCAATAAGTGGATAACAAGTAAAATCATAATGAAGATGAAAGATAGAGACAGAAAATATAAAAGTGCTATTGTTAATTATTCAGCCCAAGCATGGCAGGAATATAAAACGATAAGAAATGAAGTTGTAGAAATGATAAGGCAGTCGAAAAAAGATATTTCATTGATATTTTAGACAACAATAGGAACAATTCTCAACAACTATGGAAACATTTAAAACAATTATTACCAAGTAAAACAAACAATACGTTATATGTTGAAATCGATAATGAAATAATCCGGGATGATCACCATATTGCCCGCTGTTTCAATCTATACTTTGTTGATAGTATAAAACAAATAATTGATTCTATAGTTCCAAAACATAACCATGACTATGTGATGAAATTTATACCGAAATTGTTGAAAATGGATACCTTCGAAAAAATAGATATGGCAGGTTTGAAAACTATTGTGAGAAATCTGAAAAACACTGGTAGTTGTGAAGATGATATAACTGTTAAGATTTTAAAAGATGCTTTTGACATTTCTGGAAATAGATTTTTAGATTTGATAAACACATCACTGACTCATGGAATCTTTCCAAATGAATGGAAATGTTCAGTGATAATACCAGTGCCTAAAATTTGTAACACTGTCAAATTGGAGGAATTTCGACCTATAAACATTCTTCCACCATACGAAAAAATTCTAGAACTAGTTGTTAAAAATCAGGTTCTAGAATTATGCGAAAAAATTCAGTTATTTCTGACTTACAATCAGGTTTCAAGAGAAATTCCTCCTGTGAGACAGCACTGTTGAGCATATGCGAGGAATGGTATAGAGCTATCGATAAAGGAGAGGTAGTGATTGTAGTATTATTGGACTTCAAAAGAGCGTTCGAAACTTTATGTAGATCATTGCTGTTGAAAAAACTAGAAAAAATTGGTTTTGAAGGTTTAGTGAACAAATGGTTCAATTCTTATTTACAATCGCGATCTCAAAAGTTAAATTCAATGGTGTTATTTCGGACAGCATTGGAGTTGATTTTGGCGTACCTCAGGGTACGGTCTTAGGTCCACTACTATTCTCCTTATACATCAATGATATTGTTTTGCATGTGAAAAAATGCTCTATACGATTGTTCGCAGATGATACTATGATTTTTATTAGTGGTAAAAATATCCAGACCATGACAGAATGGATCAATAGAGACTTGGCAGCAATAAATGAATGGCTAAGCGATAACAGTTTATCGCTGAATGTTAAAAAGTCTAAATTTATAGTTTTTGGTACAAGTAGAATTCTTAAGGTAGTTAGTAATGAAAATATAAGTATTAAAATTGAAAACCAGAACATTGAGAGGGTAAAACTTGTTAAATACTTAGGCGTTATGTTAGATGAGAAATTGAGTTTCAATGATCATGTCGACTTGATATCGTCTAAAATCTCCAAGAAAATCAATTTTCTCAAAAGAATTGGGAAAAATATGACCACATATATGAAGTTATTGCTCTTCAAGTCCATAATTATGCCACACTTTGAATATTGTTCCACTCTGTTATTGGGATTGAGTAAAGAAAAAACTCAACAGTTACAAAAGTTACAAAATAGAGCTATGCGAACAATTTTGAAATGTAATAGATATACCCCAATCCAAAGCATGCTAAATTGTTTAGAATTGATGTCAGTCAAACAAAGAATACTTTTTGCTACATATATATTTATATTTAAATTTAAAAACAAATTGTTCCCATATAAAGTAATGAAAAATGTAACATGTGTCAGTGATGTGCACAGTCATAATACAAGAAATGCTGACAATTTCTACATGCAAGTTTCTAAGCATTCTAAACATAGGAATAGTATATTTTATGAAGGATTTAACGCATTTAATAAATTGCCTAGCTCCATAAAAACAATTAGAGACCTTAAGGTATTCAAGCGTAAATTAGCTAAGTTCGTTTTAAACATAAAATTGTAAATAATATAGTTTGAATCTGAATGTATGTATGATTTTGTAATAGCTAATGCTAAAATAAATATTATTATTATTATTATATATATATATATATATATATATATATATATATATATATATATATATATATATATATATATATATATATATATATATATATATATATATATATAAAAACGATGTCCCTGTTTTGCGGAGTGTAGTGCTAAGGCACATTTGTCCGAGCGAAGTCTTACATCACTTTTATGAGGAGAAAAAATTATTCTTCTTTTGATGGTCTGAGAAGTTTGACCTATATAAACTCCTTCACAATCTCAGCATGGAACACTGTAGATGCAATATGATTTTAAAAATGGAGGTACTTTATCTTTTAGTCTTGTAAAAACACTTCTGCTATTGATGAAGTTATATTTGGCAAGTTTTAGCTCATCTATTGCACTGAAAATGTGACACAGTTTAGCCGTGAGGTAAGGGAAATATGGCAAAAATGGTTTATTTTTGATGTTTTTAGCATTACCCGTCTATTTTCAATGTAAGAATTTCATTTTCGTTTACGTTTCGTTGTATATATGAACTTTGTCAAAATCAATGAATAATTGAATTTTATGAATTACTATAGATATCAAAACTTCAAACTTATTTTTTTGAAGAAATCGAATCCGCTTTTTTGTTTTTTCAGTAATATTCAGAGGAATATTTATGGATCAGCATTTGCTTCGGAAGTTTTAGGCTTCTTCAACTTGATTAAACCTCTGAAAAAGTCAAGGTAAGTCAGGTTTCTGATGAATGTGATTTAGATATACATATATACATACATATAATTATAAAACTATTAATATTGTAAATATAAAACTCAACTATGTGTAATTATATGTACATATGTATATAAAAATCACTCATCAAAATCACCTGGCTTACCATGAGTTTTTCAGAGGTTTCTTCATTCCTCAGACTAAAATTTTCGAAGCAAATGCTAAGCCATAAATATTCCTCTGATAGTCTGATTCTTTTCCAAAAAATAAGTTTGACGTTTTGACATCTATAGTAATTCATGAAATTCAATTATTCTTTAATTTTGACAAAGTTGTGATAGTCAACGAAAATAAAGTTTTTAACATAGAAAATAGCCTGTTATTGCTAGAAGCATTATGTATATATATATATATATATATATATATATATATATATATATATATATATATATATATATATATATAATTATATATTATTGAAGAGTTTTATACTGAAATATTCTTTTTATCATCAGATTTCAATAGAATTGTATCCATAATGGATCCATTTGATATACAATTAACATCTTCTATCCTCAGAAAAAATTACTTCAGAATTTATTCCAATCTTAAATAAAAGGCACATTATCAATTTTATCAAAATTATCACAAAATTTTTCGTTGTTCAGTTTAAAAATTTCATTTTGTGTAAGTTTTATGACATAACAATATTTTTCCTCGTTCAGAATAATTAGATGTCATATTTGTAATAAAGCTAATACCCCTAATTCGAAATATTAGCTACAATCAGGATATAATTTCAAAGTTTACGTGTAGACATACTCTAATGATAAACGAAGTATGGTTTAGCTTTGTACCTCAAAAACAATGTATGAAAAAATCCACCCGCAAACCTTTTTATTCTCTCACAACTCTTTAAGGTAAAAAGAAAAAACACTAAAAGTCGAAATGAAACGGTTTTTTCTTCATTTTTCATTTATGTCTCTTGTTCCCAGGTTGTTTTCATTCCTCTTGCTTTGTTTGTTGTCGAAATTCGCGAATAATATACCCGTTATATTCTTTGTATCGAGTAAATAGAAATGAAAACAACTGAATATCTTATGAACTGCTCACGCTTTTATTTACCCGAAGTTACAGTGAGTGAAATATACTGGCGTTTTACTTCTCTAGCTGAACGAATCTTTATTACATTGGCAGTAGAGTATTATTTCACCACTCACCCGAATGATCTCAAAAATTATTAAGATCATTATAACTGAAACTGATTAGAGTTATTGAGATCAGATAGCAATACAGAAGGCTGGTAGAGATTTTTGTACCCTTTATGTGATTGTGTGTTTGGAAACCCGAGTCAAAACGACATATCTAAGTTGTGAAAATTATTTTCTCATAAAACTAAATCAAATTGTGATAATAATAATATGTGAGTTTGGTTATTTAGTCATAAAAAACAGAAAACTGAGTGAACATTTCATTTAAAAAATCAGCAAATAGAATGAAAATAACAAAATCTAGTTTGTTACCGTCACCCAGGTCAGAACGGAAATATCTTTTATATTCATTTAATATGAACAATATTTGCAATATTCTGGGTTGTCGTCGTGATTACTATACCATGTTATCGATACCAGCACTACTATTATGTGCCCACTTTTCACCCATTGACCAGTTGCATTAATTTTCAAAGAAACTGCTGCTTATACTGCACTTCGAATTTGGTCTTCTGTCTTTGGTTCTACTTCTGTCTATCGGTCTTCCGTTTAGAATTACACACCAACTGTAAAAAAAATCACACCTTACAAGTCAAAAAATCACAATTACAAGTTAGCTGGTAATTCAATCGAGGGAAAAATATAAAACTTTCCATTGTGTTCATTATAGTTTACCCATCGTGTATTATAAATTTTTGCTACTTCCAACAGACCTTCTGTACATTTTTCTTATCCAGTCAGTGAACAATACAGCAACAAGCATATTGACTGGCTACACAATTGTGGCACCAATGCCTGATACATTGTTGCTGCTGTTTTTCAACATAATGCATATATATAATTTAAGGTCTACTATTCCGTTCAGCACCAGAGTACCGTTCTGTCAAGGGTCCCCCTACTAAACGTCTTAAAATTTAAGATACAGACTGTAAAAATTACTCAAAAAATGAGGAGTTTATGCGTTGGAGCATTTTTCAACCAAAAACATTTTTTTTGTTATCAACATTGAGGTCCGTATTAGATTCAGACTAGATATTTTTGAAGGAAGAATTTGTACGCCACTGCGTTTTGTTCACATTAAATTATTTCTTAAGTCCCCGTTCCATTCAGAACAAATATTACTAGTGACCATTTTTGCATACAAAATTGAAGAATATTGTTTGATGCGGGGGAAAATTTAAACAGAAGTGTATATTGTCGGTATATCCCGCAATTAGAAGCAGCCGTTGACAGGTGTTTCGAAGTCATTGGCTCTCCTCAGAACGACGTAGCCAAGTTCAAGGTACGAACGAGGAGATGACAAAACAAAAAAGTAGAGATTACTCTAGAGAAAGTCGACACATTTCAGTACACCTTGAACTTGTCGACGCCGTTCTGAGGAGAGTCAAAAAGCTCGAGACATGTGTCATCGGCTGCTTCCTATTGTGGGCTATAACAAAAATATTCACTTCTGTATATATACACACACACACACACACATATATATATATATATATATATATATATATATATATATATATATATATATATTTATATATTCATTTCAGATATTTAATAACATGAGACTGAATAATATTTCCACTAGAAGTTTTGCTAAACGAGTTTCAAACGTTCAAGAGGAATACAAATCCAAAAAAAATAATTTCGCTGGCTAGTTAGAGCAAACAAGTATGTTTCGTGGAGTCCTGTATCCATAAACGTACGAATAAACACGTAATATAGCGTACTCTCTTGTGTGCAATGTTGAACTTCGAACCGCGATTCCAAATGTAAACTCCAGTTGGGGCAATTTCTATTTACTTTGCTTTAAACCTCCTGGTTGCGCCATCGTCAGCGGCACTTATACCTACTCGATGCTACATACCGAAAATAAAACAAAAGCCAACAAAAACTAATTACATACAAACTTTCGAACGTCTGTGAGCCTTTTCGATTGAATTTTTCGTAATTAATTCCGAAACTTCATCAGCCAGCTTGCGAACTCATTGAAATTTAGTTTTATGGAAATTTTTCGTTTGAACGGTCATTCGATTGATGGGTCGAACTCTGGCGGGGTTGCATGGGAAGTCGGTTCGATCTCGGAGTTGGGTTCGTTAAGCGTGAAATATGGAGATGAAAACGTGAAATCGTTCCACTTTAAATGAATAAAAACTTTCGAAAATATACAAAATGACCGCATAGATAATTCGTAGATATATATATATATATATATATATATATATATATATATATATATATATATATATATATATATATATATATATATATATATATATATATATATATATATATATATATATATATATATATATATATATATATATATATATATATATATATATCAGGAGAAACCTGGTGTTCAAAGAAAAATTTGAACAGAAGTATCACTTACAAAGAACATGAGTTATTTATAAAAACATTCAACAACTACAACACTGAACAAAGACGAGACATGTCTATGCAGGAGACTGGGAGATCAAGATATATTCTTATCAGTCAATATAAAAATGTATGCTCATTTCAGTCTATCCAAAATATTGACATAAATATTACTCAGTTGACTAGTATCGGTTTTAAAATTTATGGCTGTTTTTTCTTCTACTTTTATATGTAACTTCTCCAAAAACAACCTGCTTGCATATATATTTTCGTGGTCAAGAATATCCACATTTTAGCCATTTAGCTATGCGCCTAAATGTTCAGTTGATATGAGTTGGCTATGATGGTGTTACAAACACCATCATAGCCATCAACTTTGTTTAACGAACCAAAGAATATGCTGTCCTTTACT